>CM034148.1:845550714-846236524 GCA_019776745.2 Taxus chinensis
TGTTGATTAACCTCATCTTGTGTGATCCTCAAAATGTGGGACCTTGATTATACTTGTTCCTCCTGTAAATTTGGTCATAGTTAGTTTTTTCTAGCCTTTTCTAGATAATGAACCTTTAAATCAGGGCTTAAATTTAGTATAAACCTTAACTTTTATTATTGTCATATGTTGTATTCCTTGGGAAACTATATGGTATTTCTCAACTCATGGAATTCTACTTATTATTCCTCTACTTGGTGGTTACTCTTAAGAATCTTTTGAACTCTTCACGTTATATTGTTATGTGTAGTATCTTGTTTGATATCGTAAATTTACTCTCTAGATTTAAGTGTTCATAGCCTTTCATGCAGAAATTTTAGAACTCATCCCTTACAATCTCCCTTATTCTTGCTAAATTGCATTGGACAAAACTTAGGTTCTGTAGACCCACACTTGTTTGAAGCAAGCAATCCCATAATGGAGTGATCCTTTTTCTATTGCATTTTTTCCTATCTCTCTTTCTAGTGACATCCAAGAGGTAGTCGAGTCTAATGGGAGGGGGGTGTAGTTACCATTTCCCTTCGACACTTTTGATATTGATCATGATACTACTAATTATATTATAGATATTATTATAATTTTGATTTAGTATGGTGTTAGATGTCTGATCATGGATTATTGTTGACTCTGATTAATATATGATGCATGATGATTGTTAGAAACATTTTTATATAGATGTTGACATGCTATTGGACATGGTTATATTTATGGATGTTTTTAGGACATGTGATATTTGGATATATTGAGTAGAAAGACAAAATTGAATTTAAAATTGATGATTATATAGTTGCTAATGAAATTGTAAGTGATATTGTTGATTGTCTGGATGTTGTTGTGATTCATATATATATATATATATATATTGATTATTTTGAAAATATATTATATTCATTTGTATGTTCTGATATGGCCACGAGGCTGAAGGGGTATTTGTATTGTGCAGGTTAAAGAAAAATAGCACACCAAAAATCGGGAGATTGGAGACCAACCACATTGGAATTCTACATGAATTCAACATGGTTACCATGGAATCTTTATTTCTTTGTGTGTGTTTGATAGTTGTTAGGGATTCCCATGGTGGGGATCACCTTTAAATGTGACCAAGGGGTTTTATGTTACTTTTATTTATTTTCCTTGGTTTAATGTTGCATGTGTTTATTTTGCTGTGCTTTGACCCCTTTCCTTATTTAATAAATGGTGCGTTAATTAATGTGAGTAATCATATTGTTAAAAATTAATTAATCAAACTGTGTCATAAGAAAGTAATTATTAGAGTTGTTGGCCTAAAATTAAGCTGTTGTAAGAAATGCGTAAGTGATGTGTAAGAGATGTGTAAGTTCAACTCCTCCTTCTAGTAGATCATTTTTTCTTCAACTCGCCAACCACTTCCACCCCAAATCTGTCAAATATGGTCGTTTGCTATTCGGGAGAAGAAGAAAAAAATATCAGATCGAGCCTAATAACCAGATCATTTTAATGGTGAAAGACGTATCCAGATCTCCCCCACCAAATTTAGATATAAAAATTAACTCCCCTCTTTGTTTGGCGTGTAGGAAATACCAAGAAATCATGAAGACTCACACTTCCAGGAGATTTTCAATAAAGTGGGGGAAAAATTAATTTCAGACACACAGCTACCATTGATCTTCACTTTGAAGTTGGGTCATCCACGTGAAAGATTCAATTTAAAATGGACCTGAGATTTTGCTTTTGAAATTTTAAAACTTTTTGTAAAAATGGAAAAAAACTCCATTTTACTCCACACCTCCGCCCTTGAGAAATAAGCCTTACACGTGCCCATAGGTGGGTTCCAAATGAACTACGGCCAAATTTTTCTATTTGACCTCTTTTTTGGAAAAGGGAAAATTTTCCAAGTTTTACCCATAGCTCCACCCTTGAGAAAATCTTCTAATGTTGGGTCCCAGTGGGACCATGCTTCCTTTTATGCTTTTAGCTCCTTTCTCCTAAATTGAATTTTTTTGAAATTTCCCTCGAGAGTCCACTCCTGCGTCGTTGACTTTGAAACAAAATTTGACTGATCCTTTGTCAGTCTTGAGTTCCATTTTTTATATCTTAACCCTGATGAGAATAAGGGGCAAAAAATTCTAAGTTTTCAGTGATGGTCCACTTCCCTGCCCCTTTTTACTTTTAAAACTACCACATGTCACAATGGTGCACCTTGAGATGGTCTCCAAAATTTGAGACCCTTAAAGAGCATGGGCTCACCACATGTCTTGGCCAAACAAAAAATTGTTTGAAGGTTTGAAGTTCAACGGAAGGCACCATGTGTCAGAGTCAAAGGGAATCTCGTTTGGTCGTTCAAAAGTCCAAGGAAAATGCAAAGTGAGTAAAGGCCTCCAAGTGTCCTCTTGGCACTTCTTTAAAATCAAACTCAAGGGCTAGTCCCCAAACATGCGCAGTTCCTCCACATGTCCCATACCTCCCAAAAAACATTTGAGAAAATACTAAGTATGGGAAGACCCGACGGAAACCTCCAAGTGTCTCCATGTCACAAATTCAAAATGGTGCCCAAGTTTGAGACCCAGAATGAGTGCGGGTTCACCATGTGTCCCTGTCTCGCCAAACTATATTAGCTACATAAAAATTTATCTAATTACAAGAAAAGTAGTGGAAACCTCCACGTGTTTTCCCAGTGCTTCTCCAAGGCCAAACTAAAAAGTATATCTTCAAATGAGCATCGTTCCTCCACGTGGACAAATCTTTAAGTTGAGGCAATTCATAAAATTTTTGAAGTACCCTGCCGATCCGCATCCAATCAAAAGAGGCCACATTTCCCATAGATGCAAGGATGTAAATTTGACTGGGAGGAACACCTGTCAAACTGTAAAATGCAGAAAAAGGACCGCATGATCCTAGAGATGAATTTCTCCAAGGATAGAGAATTTACAAGAATTAAAAAGCTCAAATATGTTCCTCAGAGATACATCCATTTATCTTCCTTCAAGTATTTAGGGAAACAATACAAAGGACAACAAATCTCAGTGGTGGAAAATTGAAAGAATGGGAAAGCCTGAGTTTTTAGAAGAAAAGAGAATGAGATACCCAAATGATAGACCCGTTCACAGGAACAAAGAAACGAGGAGACAAATATGGACCCATACGTGATCATCAGCCCAAGGAAAGATTAATTATGGAAACAAAAGGAAGCCAGAAATGTTTCAGGTAGAACACATGGGAATAAAATGTGACAGAGGCCGTAAATCAATGGATTTTCAAAGGAAAAATTGTGCGAGACTATTTTAAGCACCAACATTGGCTCTGACTCGTGGATGGACACTCCCTATGAGTTCCACAAGAATAAAGGTAGACCAAGTGCCAAAAGCATCCATTGGGTGACAGAGTCATCTTGTAGAGAAGAGAAATAAATCCATCTCCCAATAATGAACAAAGAAACCAACAAAAATAGGTCACCAAGGACTAGAACAAGCAAAAAAACAAAAGACAAGAAACAAAAAACCAACTATACACTGTACAATATATTTTTAACTTGATTCTGGGGAAAGAATCCAAGAAATGCTTCAAATGCCTACCATTAACAGGAAAATCAAGCAATTCACCATACAAATCCTTTAAGAAGAAGGTATGATCACCAATCCTAATATCAATAGAGTAAGGGTCCATCCATAATGAGTCGAATTTTCCATGCTTGCCCTTATCTTCATGCCTGCTATCCCATAGTAGCACAAGATCACCAACATTTAAAACTCCTGGGAGTTACCTTCTTATCAAATAACTTCTTCATATTTTCTCTGAACTTTACATACCTCTGGTGGGATGCCCTCCTTTCTTCATCAAGCCCAACAATCTGGTTAATGTGAGCATCATAAGGACTTACTTCTTGATCCTCCAATTGTTGAATGAATTAATATGAGGATAATTGCATATGAAGGGATAGCAGGGCCTGAGTTCCATATACTAACTCAAATGGAATCTTTCTAGTAACTCTTTTGACAATGATCCTATCAGCCCAAACAACAAACTTCAACTATTCACCCCATTTTCTCTTGTTCAGCTCCAAGGTTCTTCTAATAATTTCTAGAAATTTTTTATTATTAGACTCAACTTTTCCATTTCCTTGGGGATTGTAATTAGAGGCATATGTCAAGTTGATCCCATATTATTTGCACATTGCCACCATAGGTTTAGACCTGAAACTCATGGCATTGTCAGCAACAATTTTAACTAGCACTCCAAACCTGTAAATGATGTGGTTCAACACAAAAGCCATAACAATTTGGTGTGTTGCCTTCTTGGTGGGGATTTCCTCCACCCATTTAGTAAAGTAATCAGTGGCTACAAGAATCCACTTATGGCTTGCACTTGAAGGGTTTGAAATCTCACCAATGAAATCCATTCCCCATTGCTTGAATGGGGTGTCAATTTATACCAGATGCAAAGGCAAGGAGCCTAAAGATTTCATTCTTCCAGAAAAGTACTGGAAACTCTAACATCTTCTAACCAACAAGGTTGTATCCTTGAGGATATTTGGCCACCAATAACTAGCCCTCAAGATCTTGTGTGTTGTGAATCTTGCAGCAAAATGTCCCCCACAAACTCCTCCATGGAGATCAGAAATTATCTTAGGGGCTTCATCTTTAGTAATTAACCTTAAGAGGACTCCCTCAGGGTTCTTTCAAGCTAACCCAAAATCCGTAATGACATATTTATGAGAATCCAACTTAAGATCTCTTTTATGGTTTTTATTTAAATACTCAGGGCAGCATAAGTGTCTAATATAAAAAAATTACATCCTTGTACCACTCAAAACTCATCAACCTTCCAGAAACACCTTCCCTTTCCTCTTCTACCTCATTTACCTCAGTAGTTTGCAAATTTCTTTCAGCCATAAACTTAGTCAAGCCCAAACCTCTCACTAACTTCGTGGTTTGGATATCCATATCATATTCTTGCAACTTGTTCACCCACCGACATCTTTTTCTTGAGACTTTCATTTCTAACAAGATGTCTTTCACCATGGTGTGGGAAACATAAGAAACCAATTTAGAACTTATAATATAAGGTGTAAAAATCTTTGTTTCTTTTACCAAGGAAAATGCCTACTTTTGCATAACAGTGTATTTCAGCTCAGCCCCCTGCAAGGCCTTACTGAAAATGGAAATTGGCCTTTCATCCCCTTCATCATCTTTCTACAACAGGACATATGCAATAGTGTTCTCAGAAGCAAAATAAAATAGTTGGAAATGCTTCTTATATTCTTGATTTTCTAAAATAGGGCATGCATTAAAATGCCTCCTTGATCCCATTGAAATCTTGGATGGCAGTCTCTTCCCATTTGATGGCCCGGTCCTTCTTTAGCATGGAAGTGATTGGAATGGTCAACTTAGCAAATTTTGATATGAATCTCATGATGAATTTTATCTACCCAAAGAAATAGTAAATTCCCTTCTCAGTTCTTGGAATTGGGACTTTGTTGATGGCCTCCACCCTTTCTGGATCAATCATCACCCCCTCTTTTGACACAATGTGACCAAGCAACTTTGCCTTCTGCACTCCAAAATGGAATTTCTTTAGATTGAGTGAGATGTCATAATCTCTACATCTTATCACCATCTTCTCCAAGTGCACCAAGTGATCACTTCTCTTTCTATAAAACACAGTTACATCATCTTGGTAAACAACAATAAACTCAAAGATGTAACTAGAAAAAGCAACATCCATTTCTCTTTGAAAGGTGGCTCTAGCATTCATCAGACCAAAGGGCATCCTGACATATACATAAGTCCCCCAAAGAGTAGTAAAGGTTGTCTTGATCCTTTCTAATTCCTTCACCAAAACTTGGTTATAACCAGAGAAACCATCTAAGGTGGAAAGCAACTCAGAACCAGTCACTAGCTGTAGCATGTTTTCCATATTTGGTAAAGGATAATTATCCTTCATTGATGCTCTTTTTAGATTCTTGAAATCTACACATAGCCTGATGTCACCATTTTTCTTTCTAACTTGCATTAGGTTTGCAACCCAAGAAGAATACCTTGTGGGCTGCATAATCCATCCATCTCTTAGTTTATTCAGTTCTTCTTGCATTTTGAGAGATAAGAGTGGGTTGATTGGTCTCTACTTCTACCTAAATGGATTTGCATTAGACTCTAAGGGAATCTCATTTTGAAACAGATCCTCTTTATATGCCTTCATCTTAGAATAAGTCCAAGCCTTGCAGTCTTGATACCTTTTCAGCAATTGGATGTAGGACTGCTTCTCCTCCTTGCTTAGATTACTTCTTAACCAGATCTTCATTGGGTTTTCATTTGTGCCAAGGCCATGCTCCTCAATATCCCTTGAGGCTGCTATGCTTCTATTAATAATGCAATCAAAATTATCAAAGTTAGACTCAAGAGAAAATAGCCCTCTAGGAATGGTATTTGTCTTTAGTTGGATAATGACTTTGCCAAACAAGGTTTCTTTTCCCTCTGCTACACACACCATTGGCTCCCAATCGATATTCTAATCAGCAAAATCTCCTTTATTCTGTAAAAATATTTTGACCTGAGCATCATCATCAAAAACCTGCTAATGATTAATGTTATTAGGGACAGATGGCCTTGTCAATACTTCAACATCATATTCACAATATGGGGACATTGCACAATTATCAAAAAAAGTTCCCAACACAACAATCTTGTCTGCGAAATCATTGAACCTCCTATCATGATGCACAATGTTGAATGAATCAAACATCTCAATGAAATCTCAAACTGCATGCTTGTATTATTTCATTCACTATTTTTTTGTGGCATACAGTTTTCTGACTTGCTTGAAAATTAATTCTAAATCTCCTTTGACAATGATGTCCCTAACACTATACTTCCAATCAATCCTCAGACCTAACAATAATTCCCCATACTCAAAATTGTTATCAGTACACTCAAAGTTGAGTTTGAATTAAAAGACAAAATTTTCTTGGCTTAGAGAGATCAGAACAACACCATCACCATTACCAAATTTGGAGAAAGCTCCATCGAACAATTAAATCCAAGGAGAGCCTTCCTTTTCAAGATACTTGGATTCTTCAATTTTTTGCTCCTTTCCATCATCATATCCTATGAAGATATCAGCATCAATACTTGTGTATAATATCTCATTGGATGCATTATGGGGATCCTCAATAAGGTGCAACATTTTCTTTTCCCCGTACAACTTGACAACGCTTCCCTCTATTGGGATGGTGGCATAGGACATATCAATTTGAACATTCCCACCAACACTTACCATCCACTTTCTAGATAACAACATACCCCACTTGGCTGCGTAATCAACAATAACTACATCAAGTTTTAAATTCCTGCATGGAAAGGCTACAAGTCACACCACCAGTCCCTTCACACACCCGACCACTGGAACCTCTCTATAATCCATAGCAGTGCACTTCCCATATGTAGTTTTTACTTAGATATTTAGTTCATTCATAACTTCCAGAGGCATAACATTGTATGATGCCCCTGAATCAAACATATAGTTCTACAGTAATCTATCCTTAATGATCAGGGTAGTGAAGAATGGATCCACATTCAGCTGAGAATCTACCAAGGATGTTCCAAAATAAAACTCATGTGCTTCATCTAGATTGTTTGATGCTGGTGGTGCCTCTAATTAATCAATGACTGGTGGAGTCTTCACAATGTTTATATTTTTTCTTGGGGCAGTCTTCTGCTCTTTCAATCCCAAGTATTCAAATGCTCTTTTCTTGTGCTTAGGAATGCTAAGAAACTCAACAATTGGAACAGAAACTTTGATTTGACTTAAAACTTGGGAAATGTCATATGGGACATTCTTTGGCAAGGCAACATTGGAAGGAAGGTTGACACACTCATTAGGTGGCACAAGATTTTTGGCAGCTTGGGCATGAGGAAGGGTACGATTTTTGTTTATGACAGTAGGGACTTAGGGAAATGCATCTTTCTTAACGGCCTCTTTAGGAATATTTGAAAGCAATGGAATCTTTGGTTTGGCCTGAGACATTGTCCCTTTGACAACCCTACTTCTTGTGTCGTGTTCCTTTTCTTGAGCCACAACAACATTCATCAACAACTACCTGTCCTCCATAGATGGGATGCCTCCATCATTCTTCTTTATCATTCAAGCCCTTAAATATTCAAATTCATTATTGGGAAATTCAAAAGATTGTATAGTATCTAATTCTAAAGTATGAGAGGGAGGGATAAAAGGTACCCAGTGAATGCAATCCCAAAAATCAGCAGCAGTTCTAGCACTTATCACTTCAATTGAAGTTTCCCCTTGTTGTAAGCTTGTGGAGAAACCCATCATGTAGACATTACCATCATTATCATTATAAAATTCTTCTTCTTCTTGCTGATATTCCTCATATGGAGCATGTGGCATGAAACATATGTCACACCAATCAATGACATATGTCTCCTCCACAATAGCAACTCTGACAACTAAAGGGTTAGGTACCATTCTATTTTCCTTGGCTTGGGATTGTCTATTTACAAATCCAATAGGTCCCTTGCCTTTATCATCAGATCTTTGGTGATTTGTGAACCTATCTTGGCCCTGCTTCTAGTGTTGACCTTGTCAACTCTGCCCAATTCCCTTTTTTACCTAGGCTAATTTGTATGATATCTCTATGAGAACCTCAGTGAAAATTTTCACAACTTCCTCCAAATCAACAACCTTACTTGTCTGAGGCTTTTCTGGGTTAATTAGTTTTACACCCTTCCTTTTTGGAGGATTTCCAATTGCTTTGATGTTATTCTCAATTTACAAGGCCATGGTGAATGCCTGCCTAAAATTAGTAGGGTTTTTGTCTCTCAAGTAGTAAGTATCCTTTTTATCAAATGCATCTGAATATTTTATCAAACATGATTCATCACATGGCCTTATACTAACAAGAAATATCCTCAAGGTCTTATTAAACCTTGTGTTGAAATCATGTACTGACTCATTAGGATTCTTCTTGATATTTTCAAATTTTGATAGAAGAAACCTAGGGTTACTTCTATCACCATACTGCAATCTAAATGCATTTCTAATCTCTATCCAGGAATCAATAGAATTATCTGGTAAAGCTTTATACCAGTCCCTTGCATCCTCTTCCAGAGTATGGATAAATAACTTGATATATACATCTTCATGTTCAATCTAAAAATTCTTCCATCATATTGATAAAAAGATTTAAATGTTTATCACTAATTATAGCGTTGTTTCCTTAGAAATTTGGTAATCTACTTCTTGCATCATGGGGAACTGCATTTGGATAACCAACTATCCCTATTAAATTTATAGGACCAAAGGTGTTTCGAACAAAATGAGGTCTGGGTTGGGGAAAGGACATGTTGATGTGAGGAGGTGACCCTGGAGGGATGAAAAATTGATAAGGGAAAGAGGGTCTTTAAAACACAGGAGTATAACTTCCAAAATGGATATCCGTTAAAGGGCTTGTTTCTTGGAAATCCCTATAAAATTTTGAAAAGACATGAGCACAATGAGAAGTAAACTTTTCAAAATCAAATGAAGGCCCCTCTCCAAATGGAGAATTTAATTCCACAAAAAGACTACCTGATTCAAAATCACTTGAATAGCGTTCTTCAATGATAGGCCAATCACTTTCATCAATGGAGATCCCTTTTCTTGTCTGCTGATCTCTAACAACTCTCTAGGATTTTCTTCCTTTTGAATTTTCTTTTCCTAGCTCTAGAAATAGTGTCCTAGTAGGATCTCTAGCAAAGAAAGATCTTCTTCCTTCCAGCTTTGCAAAGTTTAGTAACAAAACTCACTTGACAGAGGTTAAGACACTGGTATTCATCAAGAAATAGATCAAAAAGGAGTTTCCACTAAGGATTTCCACCTTAGTTGTCAAAATGCACTAAAATATGATCTCTCAAATTTATGTTAATAATAGCAACTAGAAATGGAAAGATATGATTCTTCTCTACTCAGATTTATTAATGAAACTTAGTGCAATAACTGTATAAAATGGAAATATTTCACACATCATTTGTAACTTTGAAACTTCTTATAGGCCTAAAAATAGGATGATGCCTAAAAATATGTATTAGCACTTTGAGCATACAAGAAGTGTTTACCAGGGTCTAAGTATGAACTGCAATCACTATGTCCCTAGCAATGCCACCACTTAGGTGTTGGTACCCAAATTGATTCTCCCTCAATGTCTGAGCAACATCACAAGTATTGACATGAATCTTAGAGACAGATAGAACATAATGAGTCATTTTGTAGCCGATATGGAATCTAACTGGCCCTTTATCACTCAGATGTGGAGAAATGGATAGCACCCATAAGAGGATTTGATCTATCCTCACTATTTTAGGTTGTGCCTTTCAACCAAGGTAAGAGAACCCTTTTGTAGCCTGTTATTTATGGAGGAGATGGAGATATCCTCCCTTATGAAGTTTTTAAAGAGACCTTGAAGAAAATATGATCAATGCAACAAAATCTAACTCTCATGAGTTGTCACTCTAGAGAGTGAAGATATTTTCTAGACAAAGTTGAGGCCACTAAAGACATTTGAAATCGTGATTTTTTCTGCATGTTTTGGTAACAAAATTATGTATTTTTACACACAAAGGAAAAACAGGGATAGTATAAGTAGGATTGGAAATTTTTAATGAATATTTGGTGGAAGGTGAGGCAGGATGGACTTGATTTGCCATATTTTTGAGAGCTTCAACAAAATGGAAGGTTAAACCAATAGAATTCCATAGAATAGCTAAAATGTTTCTTTAACCAAAATATGTGCTTCAATGGAGGCCCATATTAGCACTTATTCACATAATATATGATATTTATTAAAAAAAGGCTTGATTTACAGAATAAATAATCAAAATCTAAGGTCAATCACACCTAAGGTACACCTAGAGGCTTATAGAAAATCTTTGTCAATAGATGAAAGAAGAGTGATTTTAAATCATTTATTTCATTCCCAGATGAAAGATCTTCTAAGACATGAAATTCCAGATGCCACTAAACTATCATAAGGATTGAGACCTATGAGATTTAGAAATATTTTAATACAAGATTTCAATAAGAATAAGAAAAGCTATTTGCAGACATTCAAAAATGAAAAAGACATATTTTGCTCAAGATCAACACGGAATAACTCGAGTTTGATTAAATCTATCATTAGGAGAAATTTTGTAGAACAATCTCAGTGCTTGTCAATGGTTGTACACTCGTAACCACCTTCACATGATCAAACTTAATACAAAAGAGATAACAAGGTTCTTTAGACGACTTCTCAAAAAGATAGGATTTGTCAAATTTTCCTCTTGGGAATTTTCCTCGACCTCTAACACTCTAACCATTTACACAATAAACTTATACAAATTATAAAATTTTCCACAGAGTTTCCCCCAAAAAACCCTAAACATTGAGTGCACCAGTGTTTACCATGATCTTGATTTGATTCTTAGAATCAAATCTGTAATCTCAGGTGCTCAAGGGGGTAGATCTCTTTGAATATCTCTTACATTCAACTCCTCCTTCTAGTAGATCACCTTTTCTTCAAATTTCCAACCACTTCCACCCAAAATCTATCAAATATGGTTCTTTACATGCTTAGGAAAAGAAAAATGGAAGATCAGATCAAGCCCAATATCTAGATCATTTTAATGGTGAAAGACGTCTCCAGATCTCCCCCACCAAACTTTGATATCAAAATTAACTCCCCTCTCTATTTGGCATGTAGGAAATACCAATAAATCATGAAGACTCGCACTTCCAGGAGATTTTTCAGTAAAATGGGGGAAAATCAATTTCAAACACACAACTGTCGTTGATCTTCACTTTGAATTTGGGTCATCCACATGGAAGATTTAATTTAAAAAGGTCTTACGGGTTTCCTTTTGACTTTTTATAACTGTTTGAAAAAATGGAAAAAAATTCCATTTTTCTCCGCACCTCTACCCTTGAGAAATAAGCCTGACATGTGCCCCAAGGTGGATCCCAAAGGAACCATGGCCAAATTCTGCTATTTAACCTCTTTTTTGGAAAAGGGAATATTTTCCAAGTTTTCCCTGCAGCTCTGCCCTTGAGAATGCTTCTGATGTGGGTCCTAGCGGAACCACACTTCCTTTTATTCTTTTAGCTCGTTTATTCTAAAAGGAAATTTTTCCAAATTTCCCCCGAGAGTCCACACCTATGTCATTGACTTTGAAAAAAACTTTGACTAATCCTTTTTTGGGCTTACAGGCCATTTTTGATATCTTAACCCTTATGAGAATAAGGGGCAAAAAATTCTAAGTTGCCCCCGATGGTCCGCTTCCCCACCCATTTTGAATTTTCAAACTACCACGCATCACAATGGCTTACCTTGAGATAGTCCCAAAAAATTTGAAATGCTGAAAGAGTGTAGGATCGCCACATGTCCTGGCCTAGAAAAAAATGTTTGAAGGATTGAAGCTCAGCGGAAGGTGCCATGTGTTAGACTCTGAGGAAATCTCCTTTGGCCGTTGAAAAGTCCAAGAAAAATGCAAAGTGAGCGGAGGCCTCCAAGTTTCATCTTGGCACTTATTTAAAATGAAACTCAAGGTAAAGTCCCCAAACATGTGTGGTTCCTCCACATGTCCTAGACCTCCCATAAACCTTTGAAAAAATACTAAGTATGCGAAGATTCAGCAGAAACCTCCAAGTGTTTCCATGGCATAATTTCAAAATGGTTCCCAAGTTTGAGACCCTAAATGAGCATGGGCTCGCCATGTGTCCTTGTCCTACCAAATTGTTTTCACTGTATAAAAATTTGTCTAAGTCTAGGAAAAGTAGCGGAATCCTCCACGTGTCCTCCCGGTGCTACTCCAAGGCTAAACCAAAATGTAGATCTTTAAATGAGTGTTGTTCCTCCACGTGAAAAAATATTTAAGTTGAGGCAATTCATAAAATTTATGAAGTACCCTGCTGAGCCGTTTCTAACCAAAAGAGCCCACATTTCCCGTTGATGAAAGGATGAAATTTTGACTAGGAGGAATGCCCGTCAAACTGTAAAATGCAATAAAAATGACCACATGAGCCTGGAGATGAAATTTTCTCCAAGGATAGAGAATTCATATGCATTACAAAGCTCAAATACATTCCTCAGAGCTACATCCATTTATCTTCCTTCAAGTATTGAGGAAAAAAATGACAAGGACAACAAATCTTAAATGTGGAAAAAGGAAAGAATGGGAAAGCCTGAGTTTTTAGATGAACAGAGAATGGGAGAACCAAATTACAGAACCCTTCAAAGGAATAGAGAAATGAGGAGACAAATATGGACCCGTACATGATCATCGACCCAAGGAAATATTAATTATGGCAACAAAAGGAAGGCACAGACCTTTTGGGCACAAAATAGGGGAATAAAATGTGACAGAGGCCATAAATCAATGGATTTTCAAAGGCAAAATGGGGCGAGACTATTTTAAGCACCAACATAACCAACATACTTAATCAAGAGAGGAGACATAAGTTATTTTGTTGTTGCAAGATAATCAAGAATAGGTTGCCATTGGTATACCCATTCCTTGTTGGACTCAACATATTGGATATTTTCTTCAAACGTGTCAAATTCCTTCAAGATTGAGTCAATCCAAATGGAGAATTTCATACTTGATTACATCCATTCATTCTTGTAGATAATATTTTTTTCAGAAGGGATGTGAATGGTGTCCTCCTAAGGTGCATCAAGACAAAATTAGATAAAGAGGGTAATACACTAGTTTTATGATGGAGAGGAAGATGGTCATTTTTCCCCAAAAGAAACAACCATTAAACTCATGAGGGATGGTTATTACTTGCCTATTATTTTTAATTATTTCCACTCATGGATCAAGAAATACAAGTAGTGTGCCTTCTTCATAGGTAAAGAGAAGGTAACATCCCTCCCACTCTGTCCTATTTTAGTTGAGCATCCTTTCATGCAATGGAGGATGGATATTTATTGGGATGATCAATCCAAGTTCCAGTCTAGGTCACAAATGGATTCTTACAGCCATAGACTACTTCACTAAGTTGATAGAAGTAAATTCACTTAAGGAAGCAAATGAATCTAACATTTTGGACTTCTATGAAAGTATTACAATAAGGTTTGGTGTTCCTTCCACTATAATATAAGATAATTCCTTAGCTTTGACTGGATAAAAGATATCTAATTAGGATGTTAGAAATGGCATCTACTTGAGCACTTATTCTAAATACTACCCTTAGGGTTACAGAAAAGTAGAGTCCATGAACAAGAACTTATTGAGAATCATAAGAAGAACCCTATATGAGAATAAGAGAACTTGGCATACCAGATTGAAATCAGCCTTGTGGGTTGATAGAATCTCTCCAAAGAAATTGACTAGTTATTGTCCTTTCTAGTTGGTTTATGGAAGGGAAATAAAGCTGCCAATATCCCTTGAATTAATAGCCTTGCAACTTATCAAGTAGATGTAGTTGTTTAAGTTTCTAGCTATGGAAATCAGGTATACATATCTCATGGAGTCGGAAGAGCTAAGGGACCAGGCCATGAAAATAATGGAGGACCAAGATTAAATCAGGATGAGATTTTACAGAAAGGAAAAAAATAGATCTTTTCAAGAAGGAGACATGTTTCTAAAATGGGATATAGACAGAGCAAAACTTGGAAGGCTCTCCAAGTTTGATGCAATATGAAATGACCCCTACTTGATTTTAGGTTGCAAAGAAAACAATGCTTTCCAATTAATGAAGTTAAATGGAGAAGAATTACGTATCCCATTTAGTGGTATCTATCTCAAGAATTATTACTGATGGGAGTATATTTCTTGTAAATATTAGTTTATAGTTTATAATTCCTCCAAGTGCTTGGAACACACCATTATGTTATAGCTATGTTTTTCTTTCATATAAGGGCTTGCGCACTCTCTACATGTTCCATTTTGAGATATGTATGATTCAATTATTTGTCCATGGTTGTGATTTGTTGGTGTTACACTTTCCTGTTTCAGGAAAGATCCAATGATAAAATAATGTCTCAGTAGTGTTCTAGAGAAACAAGACATTTCAGACATTAAACTATGTTCAGTAATCAGAATGACTCCATCGCTAATGGATGTAAAATCACTGGTATTTTAGATCTAGCAGGAAGATCACCCTACAAGTCAACATTTGTTATTTGTTATTTGTAAATCCTTGTAAAATGGATCAACCTATAGGTCTGGGAATTCATTGTTAATGGGAAAAATTTATAGGGTATCTCATGGCGAGCTTGCGAGCCATGACAAAGATTTGGAGCAGGATTTACATTAATGGTCAAGATGGAAAATGTATGGATTGTCACCTTCATCTTGTCACACAAAAATGCATTCTTCCTATCATGCGGCAACGCCTTCTTTCTTTCCCATGAAAATACCATCTTCCTATCGTGTGACAACACATTATTCCTGTCACATAAAAATTCCCTCTTCCTATTACGTGACAACACTCTCTTCATGTCGCACAACAACACCCACTTCCTATCATGCAAAAACACCCTCTTCTTGTCACATGACAATGCCTTCTTCATATCATGTGTCACCACTTTTTTTTTGTAGCACATCAATGTCCCTTCTTGTCATGCATCAACATCCACCCTTCTTGCATGTCAATGACATCTCCTTGTCACGCGTCAACCTCTCCTCACTGTTATGTAACAAAATTTCTTGTTGTCATACTAAAATTATTTTCCTCATCGGTCACGAATCTTCCCTTCTTGTCATGCGTCAACTAGTGGTTTCCATCGGGTGACAAAATAGAGTTTTAGATATGGCTCAGACATCAATTATACCATACAAGGTAGCCCAACAACTGAATTAATCGAGGTATGGCACCCTTGTTCACCGTACAAGAGAAGTACCATTGAAAAATGAACCATCATGGATGCACATACGTATGTACAGGAATTAAATTAAGGATTTTGGTTGGTAGCCCCTTTTCTCTATATAAATGTATATTCCCCTCATTTTAAATGGGAGAAGATTTCAAAATTGTAAAGGAACTCTATTGATATTGTTCCAACACTTTTGTGAGGTGCAGACCTCAAATTTATGCATTTTGTGAAGGATTATTTCCTTATGCCTATATAGTAATGGATTGTGCATTATTTTAAGTAATAAATTCGTGTTTTGTGGTTCATGTTTCCGTAGCTTGATTTATATTGCATTTATTCCCTTCTATTATATTTTTTAGGTATATTGTTCGTATTGTGTTCCTTTTCAAGGTTTAAATTTGTTGTGCTCCACGAAATTGGAGGTTTGAATATGTTTTGGGACTCTGGTATTTTATCTTCCCTCTTCTTCCTCATTTCCCTCCAATTTCACTCACTAGGAATCCCTCTAATCTTTTTTTGGTGTTATTGCCTCCCCTAGTTTAGGATTTACATTTATGTATTTCTCTTCATTTGGTCCCTTGGAAGTGGTAGTTTAGTAGTAGGTTAGCATTAGAATAGGTTAGGAACTAACATTCTTTGGAGGTTTGTCTCAATTGCAAGGGTCCAACATCTTGAGAAAATCCCATGTTAGTCAAAAGTAGGGGTTTGTAATATGAAAATCCTAGGGTACCACTTTTCTGACAAAATAAAGCTTGTGCTCTAAAATGTTCACAGCATCCACCATCACCTTGTCCTGCTCCTACACCTGCAATGCGGTCCAATCCAATAGATGAGAAGGATCTAGAATGTATATCCTAAGAATAGAAACATGAAACACATTGTAGACGTGAGACAAGTTGGGTGGAAAGGATTGACGCTAGGCTAAAGGAATGATCTACTCCAAGATCTCAAAGGGCTCCAAAAATCTAGGAGAAATCTTAAAGCCTTTTGGGTAATGGATAGGGCTCTTATGAGTTCTGAAATGAAGAAATACCTTCATACAAACCTCATAACTGCGGTAAAATATCATTTGATCTACATACTGCTTCTATTAATCATGTGCCTCCTACAATATATGTCTTATTAAGACAACCTGTTAGTCCATGTCCTGTAATAAAGCTGGCCTAGGAGATACCATGTCCTCTAAATTATGCCAACTTAGTGGTTTCTTACACTCCCTATCATACAAATCCTGAAATGTTGTCATGTTGATGGAACTCTTAAAGTTTTTTTTGTATGTAAACTAAACTAATTAAAAAAATCCCTCCCATCTCGACTGATGATCCATGACATACATCTGAAACATGTCTTCTAAAATCAAATTAATCCACTGTTTCTATCCATCTTTCTCAGGGTGGTAGGTTATACTTAAAATTAATTCTCGTACAAAGAGAATGTTGCATGGTAGTCTAAAAATGTGAGGTGTACAAAGGATCATGGCCAAAAATAATCTTCTATATAATCCCATGAATTCTAACTATCTCATACAAGTATACCTGTGCCACTGCACTAGTTGTATAGGTGGTCTTAACTAGAGAAAAATTATTTAATTTCATCAATCTATCCACCATGACCATGATGACATCATGGTGGTATCACGACATAGGTAGCCCCACTATAATTCTCCTGGAAATAGTGTCCCATTTCCACTCTGGTATAACATGCAGGTAAAGAAGGCTAGTTATATTTTTATGCTCAACTTCCACCCTCTGATGCTCCAAGCAACTAGACACAAGTCAAGATATATCTATTTGAATTCATCTCCAATGGTACAACTACCTCAAAGTGGCATGCATTTTTTTCACCCCATGATGGGATGAATATGGTGCATGATGTGCCTCTCTAAGAAATATCTATCTCAAATCTCCATCTGTAGGTACATAGATCTGACTTCTATTTCAGAGAATTCCATCTGCCTCTAGTGTCAATTCCTCAAACTTACCCTTAAGGAGGATCTAATTCTCAATATTTCCTCTAGCTACAAGGTAGAAGATGTAATGTTGAAGTTTTTGCAATATATTTCTCCTCAAGTCCGTATCTACTAAAGTAGCCATAACCAATTGCCTGCGATGACTCAAAGTGTCTACAACCACATTCTCCTTCCCCTTCAAATGCTCTATCTCCATATCATACTAAAAAAAATAGCTCCAGGAAACAAAATTGAGGGGTGTTGAGATTGAGGTTTGTGAAGAGGTGTTATAGGCTCAAATGATATGTTTTTATAATGAACCTCATTCCTAAAAGAAATTTTTTCCATCAAACCGAAGCCTATACAACTACTACTAGCTCAAGCTTATGAATCGGATAATTGAGCTCATAATCCTTGATTTTGTGAGACTCAAAAGCTACCACACCACCATCCTACATCAAAACACCTCCTAACCCTACCAAACAATCATATGTACACACAAATAAATCCCTCTATGGATTTGGAACTACTAGAATGGGTGTTTTTGTAAGGCATTCCTTTAGTGTCCTGAAGGCCTGCTCACATGTATCTGACAACACAAAATTCTTCCCTTTCTATTGTATGGAAGTGATGGGATGTGCAATAAATGAGAAAGCCTGAACAAATCTCTTGTAATAACCCACACTTCCCATGAAGCTACGTACCTCGGTCACACTGGTAGGTACTAGACAATCCATGATAGCTCTAATCTTGGAATGATCAACTGTGATACCTTCCCCATAAATAATGTGACCAAGATACAAAATGTCAGACTGAAAGAACACACATTTCTCCAAGTTCCCGTAAAGCTACTTCCCATGAAAACATTGCAGAACTTTTCAAAGGTGCTCCTAATGCATGCGTGAGTATATCAATATGTCATCAACGAATATGAGAATGCATGAGTCTAAAAAATTCCTGATTACCCCATTCATCAAACTCACAAACACTGCGGGGGAATTCATCAGACCGAATAACACAACTGTGAACTCATTATGGCCATATGTCATGTGAAAGGTTGTCCTATGAATATCAGTCTCTGCAATCCTCATTTGATGATAACTCAACTTAAAGTCTATCTTGGAAAACACTGTGACCCATTTCATCTGATCAAATAAATCATCAATGTATGGAAGGGGGCAATGATTCTTTATCGTTACTTTGTTTAGCTGTCTATAATCAATACAAAAACATAGTGATCCATCCTTCATCTTCACAAAAATAACTGGTGCACCCTAAGGGCATACGCTAGGATGGATTAGGCCTTTCTTAAGAAGGCCCTCTAGTTATAACTTGAGCTTACAAAGCTAAGGGGTAGTAATCCTTTATATTACATGCATCAGATAGGATCTTCTTTGTGAACCAAATAAATATTAAATTCTATCTCACGTGGGGGAGGTAAGCCAGGTAACTCACCTGGAAAAAAAAATGTAAACTCCCTCAAAATATGATGATCATCAGGTGTTAGTCCACTATACTCATCCTCTAACTTATCACTAACTGTAATAGCATATAGCTGACATACATGCCGCGTACACTGCTTGAGTTGTATAACACAAATAGTGTAAATAGAGATGGGTTTCCTAATCCTAACTATCACTGAATTCAACCCCAAATCATATGTACATTTTTTTTATAGTACACTCTAGCTCTGTGTGTAGATAACCAATACACTCCCAGAATGATTGGATAAGAACATAAGTGCAAGAATTCGAAGATCCAAGGTCGTAGTGAAGGATCCTAGGTCAAATAAAAACTCCTTGAATAAGGAGGTTCACTAATATCTTGGCTTTCAAAGCCATCACAACATCCCAACTAAGGCCCTTCTTAACTGCCACAAGCCTGTATGACTCTACTAATGATGGAGAAATAAAGGAATCAAAATAATGTGAATCAAATAAGATAGAGGTATAAATACCACCGATGCTACTTTAATTTTCTATCATTATTCCCTGGTGCTCTACTTGGTAGTTCTCAACTGCTACATAAGCCCTGTGCCTATGTGACATGTCACCAAATTTAGGTTTTGAAACAAGTCCCTTACTCTTGTTTTTAGGGTTATGTGTGCAATCTCTGCAATGATTTCCATGAACACCGCATCCATAAAAACTACTAGGCTCTCTCCAACAAAAAGTAGCTCCCTTTGCTACTCTAGTTGTCTATGGAGTAGATCCTAATGATGCTTGCCATAGACTACTGTGGCTGGAGCTAATGAGTTCCAGCTGACTGAGCTCTAGGTACTCCTTGTGTCCTCATAGGTATTCTAGGAGGAGAACCCATACTTTGTCCCCTCTGAGCATAAAATATCTTTGGTGGTCAAATTGGTGGATAGGTCAGATACTATTATTGTGGCTATTGTTGTGGCCTAAAAGAATCGAGTGTTGAATCATGTCCACTACGAGGAGGAGTTTTCCCCCTATTGTCCTCTACAATGTCAACCTTCGCAATGGACTTTGCTAAAGTCTATGGACAATGGATATGCACTCAGCCTCCATAATTGAAATTTCGGCCCCTGATTAACCTATGAATCCTGACCTTCTCATCCTGCATATACTCAACATATTGAATAAAGTCAAGAAACTAGCTCTCATACTTAGATATTGTCATAGATTCATGACACAAGTCATGAAAATCATTGATCCTCTACTAAGTAAACTAACTAGAAAAGTATCGACTCCTCAAAACGCTCCTTGAATAACTACCAAGTAATAATATTTAAATCTACATAGATCATTTACATGTTAGTCTGTCATAAAAACCTGCTCCGTCTCTCAAAAGATGAATGACAACATTCAAGCCTTCGTGTTTCTAGTAAATGGGCATAGCTTGAAGCATCCGCTCAAGAAAAATAAGCAAGCCTCAGTATGAAATCCACTCGTGTCTCAAAAAAATGAGATGGATGCAGCTTCAGAATCCCCTGATATGATCTATTGATGTCGACTTCCTACCTCTATCTCTCTCAATAAGCCCATCTCTCTATCTAGGACTCCTAGATGTCTCTTTGTGTCTCTCAGTGCTTTTATTCATGCCATCTCGGTGGTGAATTTGGTCTCGCTAAATTTGCATGGAAATTATCTAATCTACACTCATCGTTGTGTAGTTAAGAGTGCTCAGCCTCATGTGATGGCTCCCCATCATGTTGGCTAGGTTGTCCCTCTACTACTCCACCTTGTATAGCTGTATTGACCTCTTGTAATGTCTACAAAATATGTGGTAGTATAGAAGCAAATTCCTACTCTGGGGGTTGTATATCTAACTTGATTTTTAATAAATCATCTTGTATACTACACCTCCCACATAGACCAAAGTAGAGTTAGTTCATCATCATCTAGATTCAATTCAGATTTCTAATTTTTCTATACATTTTTAGCTATCCAAAATTCCATGTGTGCCCAAGGGTGTAACCATTGAACCCACGGCTCTGATACCAAGTCTAATTCCCACAATTTCTATACACAAATCTGAAGACAAAACTCAATACTTAATTAGGATAAAATATACATAATAATGTTTATTTTATTTTTCTAGAAAGGATTCAAATAAAGTACTATCAACTAGGCTTAATTATTTCTTGTTTAATGACTTCACATGTTTGTAAATGTGTCGAATATTAAATTAATAATTAAGATTATTAATTTACACTAAGACCACTTCAAGATAAATTCCTTCCTAGGGGTTTTTTGTTAATTCACATTAATTAAAATATCAATGGGGCCAATATTTCCTATGTTAGTTTAATTCTTACTTCTCACAACGATTAACAATATTTTTCCTCATCTTGTTATATATCTAAACATTTTAAATTCTAATTAATTAACCCTTACATTCATTAGGTAAGTTACCCCTTACACGATTATTATTTAATGAACCCTTACAATTCCAATGTCATTTATTTACTTAACATTCTAAGGCTAAATTTTCCACTTACCCTAAGCATTAAGTTTCCCCTTTCATTAGATACCCATACCTTAATTAAAATTACCCAAGCCCATAATGTGCGACAACATGAAATGTGTAGGGTTGATCCTCAACTGTTAGATTAATTGGATATGCACCCTTAGATCTAGGAATTTTTAAATGAACCATAAAAATCCTTATGGGGTCTTCTAATTCTTTATTTCACCCCAAAATCATTCATTTGTTCCATTTTAATTTACATGTTGGAGGAGTGGAAGCCATCAAAGCATGGAGTGAAACCATGAAGAAATTTCTTTGGATCTAGTTTGCAAATAGGGAAATCTTTCTCCACTCCGTACTCTATCCAATTTAGTTAATTCATGGGTTTTCTATTATAAGGTTCCCTATTTGTTTATTGTAAAGATTCCACTGTAAATTTGATTTTTCTATCTAGTTATTTACATTCTTTTAGTTCAATATTTGGTAAAAACCCCATTTAATTATATCTTTGAAATTATAGACATTTGGGTTCCCATGAATGAATTTACATTCTCAAACAAATGAATTTTTTCATTTACTAGTTGTTGGTAGTTCCATTTGGTAGTTTTAAATCTCATAATTTAATTAAATTCATTTTGGATTTTGCACAGTCGTAATTTTTATTTTTACGTCAAAAGTGACGAAACCACAGCCTTGAGCAAGCTGGCTATCCTATGACCATCACCCTATCTGGGTGATGATTATGAAACCGCCACTCTAGGCAGAGTGGTGGTTCTGAAACCACTGTTCTGCATAGGGCGAAGGTTGTTTTCCCAAAAAAATATCCTCATTTTTGTGTATTTTCTAAAATGATTTCTATGTGGGTTAGTTTATATTGTAATATTAGGTTTAATAATGGTGCCTACAATTAATAGTTGATAGGTTGATTTCATTTATTAATTTTAAAATAACTCCTAGATAATCAATCAAATGTATACACCATCCCAATTAAATTAAAGTATGTTCCATTGTTTGCTACTTTATTTTTACATATTGCATTTCAACATCATCATATTTTGCATACAAGTGTAGTGCCATACAAATATATTTCAACTTTTCAATATACTAACCCTTACTGTAAAAATGAGAATGCGTCTCTTTTCTTTTAACAATAAGAATGATATCCATTTCCAAAAGGAAAATCAAGTATAACTTTCATACATTCTTCCAATACAAACACAACCATTTTACTAAACGAAAGCACATATAACTATAATTTTGTTTCTAGATTTGAAACTAATATATTTTCAATAAATTAGAACTCTCAAAAGTTCTTTTTTCACCCTTTTTCAATACAAAAAAACTTGATAGTAAAATTTATAAAAATTCCTTTTACAAATAATAGAAATTTCAACAAGGCAACAATGCACTCTCTTTTTCTCAATGAGTGTAGTTCATTTTTTCACAATACACAAGCTCTTCTTTCCACCAATATTAAATAATAATTTACAATATTAGCACTTCCACTTTTTCAACAATGGAACAACATTACAAAGGTGATCCTTTTGGCTCCAACATATCATGACTCCTCCAATCTTAAACTTCAACCACAACCAAAAAAATGGGGAGTAGGGAATTCTCTTCACCCAACCTATAATCGAATGATAAGGAGAAGCCATCCTCCCCATTATCCCCCGAGCCCCAATAATTAAGCAATAAAGGGTATCAAGAAACCATGGCATTTTTCACAAAAGCTTCCACAATTATCATTAACACAAAAATTTCGAAACACAATCACAATAAAAAAATGACAACAACCATACAACATTTCCCATGCACAAAGGCTCACATTCAAGCCAAGGGAGAGAAGAAACATGGGAAATAACTTATGCCTCCCAAAGGGTGTACGTTTAAACCTTAAAAATCCTTAAAAAATTCATTCACACAACCAAAACAAAAATCTTATCCCTCCCTAAATTTCTCTTATCTCTCCCTCAACTCTTATCCCTCCCTCAATAAACATATCAAGATAAATAAGAACTCTTTCTTATTATCACAAGGCAGGACACCAAATACCAAACTCCCTCCAAATGCATAATATAAAATTTTATCCCTCACTCAATAAGTCCCCATTTTCATTCTCCTACACAAACTTAAGCCCATTCTATTCCCAAAACCAAAATACACATAATTAATTCATTTACAACCCAATTTGTGAAATAATTAAAAATAAAAATACATGGGTGAATGTAATGAAATTACTAGAATAATTCAGATTATGAGCAGAAATATAACACCAAATAGCACAATATTTCAGAGTAATGATCTCAATATGCAATTGTAATAGCTTTGCCACTTCAAGGGGGCAACTTCCAAACCATATAATAAGACTCAAATGCTCAAATGATAATGAACTACTACCTACAATCCTCTATATATACTATTCATATGCTATGGCCATCACCAAGGCTGACCTATTAAGCACGAGAAAGTATAAATGATATAATAAAATGATATGGTGAGCCACAAGTTGGCTACTCATATCCTAATATAAACAATAGGTTAAGGGTGTAACATGCCATTCCCCTTCAAACCAATGTTGTCCTCAATGTTGAATAATCCTGGATGTTGCTGTAGAAAACCTTCATCCTCCTAGGTGGCGTCTTCTATGCTCAGATTCTTCCACTTGATCAGATATTCCTTAATGTCTCTAGTTCTCAGCCTCTTAGTATGTGTTTGTCAGAATCTTCTCTAGCTCCAAAATGATTCTTCCTTCCTCGTCAAGTTCTGATAACTCTTGTCTGGGCTTCAAATTTTTATCCAATAACCTTCTTTAAGCATGAAACATGGAATACTGGGTGTATGTGTGAAGATGGAGGAAACTCTAGTTTATAAGCAACACTACAAATTTTCTGTAGAACTTGATAATGACCATAATATTTAGGAGCAATTTTGTTTTGCTTTTTTTGTTGCTTTAGGGACATCTGTTTGTAAGGATGGAGACGTACACAAACCCAGTCACCAATTTAAAAATGTCTTTCATTATGGTGTTGATCTGCTTGTTGTTTCATCTTGTTTTGTGCTAATGCTAAATTCTCCTTCAAACTAGCCAAAACCTGTTGTTGATGTTGAATGTGTTCCTCAACATCTTTGACCTTAGTTTACAACCTCAAGGAGGAAGTGATAGAAGGTGGATGGTAATCATATAATGCTAAAAATGAGGTCATTTGAGAAGAGGTATGAAAAGATGTGTTATACCACCATTCTGCCAGTGGTAGCCATTTAATCCACCTTTCATGCTTATCTGATACAAAACAACGTAAATACCCCTCTAAGCCTTTATTGACCAATTTCGTTTGCCCATCAGTTTGGGGATGATAAGATGAAATGTGAGCTAGCTGAGTACCCAAACATGAAAATAATTCCGTCTAAAAATTACTTGCGAAAATAGGATCACTATCACTTACAATTATCTTTGGAGTTCCATGTCGCCCATTAAACTATCTCCAAAAAAATAGTTGTGACTGTACTAGCTGCAAATGGATGTAATAGGGCAAAAAAATGGGCATATTTTGTGAGCCTATCCACAATCACGAAAATAACATTCTTACCCTCTGAACAAGGCAAGCTGGTGATGAAATCCATGGAGACCTCCTCCCATTTCTGGCTAGGAATTGGTAAGGGTTGTAACAGACACGATGTCTTAATTGTTTCCCCTTTATTCTATTGGCACAATAAACACTTTGATACAAACTTTTGTACATCCCCCTTGAGTCCTTCCCAAAAGAATTCTCTTTTTTATTCTATGATATGTCTTCAAAAACCCAGAGTGTCCTCCAACAGGTGAGGCATGTAGCCTCTACAAGAATCTTATGCTTCAACTCAGAATCTTTACTCAAGTATAACATATCCTTTGTACCATAGTGCATTACATTTCCACTCAAATTTGTTAGATTTCATAGATCCTTTCTTGATATTCTATATTAGAGATTGTGTATCCTTATCTTGATTCCATTCCAATCTTGCTTCATCCACCCAATCGGCCGTCAACATGGACATTCCACATCGTAAGGCATCGGCGGATGTATCCCTTTTGGATAACGCATCAGCTACTACATTTTCTTTACCCTTTTTGTATATGATTTCAAAATCATAACCCAACATTTTTGTTACCCACTTTTGTTATTCCTCAGATGATAACCTTTGCTCCAAAAAGTATTTGAGACTATCATGATCAATTTTTACCTTGAAGTGTCTACCCATGAGATAGGGCCTCCATTGCTTGACCGCATGAAGAATAGCCATCATTTCTTTCTCATAGATAGGTTTGAATAGATCTTTTCCTTTGAATTGGTGACTCTCAAATGTAATTGGTCTTCCTTCCTGCATTAGAACTTCTCCCAATCCTGATCCTGAAGCGTCACATTCAACAATGAAGGTTTTTGAGAAGTTGGGAGTAGCCAAAACTGGGGTGGTGCACATGGCTTCCTTCAGCTGCTCAAAGAATTTAGTGGCTATGTCTGTCTAATGGAAGGCATCCTTCTTTAGCAATGGAGTGAGTGGGGTTGCTATTCTACCATATCCCCACACAAATCTTATGTAGTATCCTGTTAGTCCTAGGAACCCACGAAGATTTTTGAGATTTTTGGGCCTTGGCCATTCCACCATAGCTTTGATCTTCTGAGGATCAACTTTGACGCCTTCATGGGATATAATATGACCCAAGTACTTTACCTCTTGTACACCAAAAGAACATTTGGATGGCTTTGCATATAGAGTATGTTTCTCCAAAACTTCTAACACATTATTTACATGTTGTAAGTGTTCTTCCCATGTCAAACTAGTAAATCAATATGTCATCAAAGAAAACTAATACAAATTTCCTTAAAAATGGCCTAAAAATAGTGTTCATCAAGCTTTGAAAGGTTGAAGGTGCACATTTGTAAGACCCAAAAGTCATTACCAAAAACTCATAATGGCCCTCATGAGTCCTGAAATAGCCGTTTTATGAACATCTTCCTCTTTTATCCTAATTTGATGGTACCCCCAAACGAAGATCTAATTTTGTGAAATAAATAGCACCATGCAATTCATCAAGTAAATCATCAATTACTAGAAATAGGAAACTTATCTTTGATGGTGTACTTGTTGAGTTCTAGGTAATCTGGACACATCCTCCATGTTTCATCCTTCTTACGTACCATGACCACTTGTGAAGAATATGCACTCTGGCTATGCCTAATGATACCTGCCTTCAACATTTCCTCCACCATTTTCTCGATCTCACTTTTTTGGGAATATGGGTATATGTATGGTCTGATGTTAGGTGTTTGGATCCCTAGAATCAACTGAATGGTATGATCAGGATCCCTAACTAATGGTAGTCCATTTGGAATTGCATCAAAAATAGATGAGTGAGAATCCACAATCTTCTGAAGATCGGGTGGCATTGAAGACTTTGTATTTTGTACTTCTATCGGAAAATAGACTTTGCTATAAAGCCATCCACTCCTTTTCTGAGAACCTTCTGCATCTGATGAGAAGCTAATAATCTGTGGATACCTAGCTACCATCCCATTCAATTGTATTGTCCTTCCATCTGAATGAAATCACATGAACAATTCTTGGAAATTCATCTCTATAGTACCTAAGGTTGTGAGCCATTGGACCCCCAAAACAATATCTGCCCCTCCCATAGAAATAGAAAACATAGGTGAGTCATGACATGTAGTCTCCCATGGAAAGCTTGATACTATGAGCACTTTCATGTGCACTTGACTATCCCACCATCCAGCAATCATAACTTGCATTTCTAGAGCTAGGTAAATAAAACAATTGAGGCGGGCAGCTAACTTACCATTTATGAAGTTATGAGTACTCCTCGAGTCAATCAACACCGTCACCTTCTATTTTTTGAGATAGCTAATAACCTTGAGTGTTTGAGGAGTACTAATACTTGACAATGCATGGCAAGAAATTGTAGGTTGGTGATCCTATACTTCATCTTCTACTGGTTCCTCAGCCTCTCTCTATAATTTCAGCTTCCTCATCATCCTCATTACCTCCGTCAATATAGAACAACTTCTTCTCCAGCACATTTATGTCCTGGTCCATATTTGCTATCATAGTTAAAACATAATCCTTTTGCTCTCGTTTCTTCCATTTGGTTGAGGAGTCAGTCTAATTGGCCTAGCAAATGAAGGGGAAGAGATACTAAGTTCTCTGGTGTTAATGAAAGGTGGCCTCCTACTACAAATAACTTTTTCCTCTGCACGACGTGCCATGATAATAAAATTAGAAAGCTTGATTGGATTAAACATATGTACCTTCATGCTCGATGTGGTCCTTAAGACCCCCAAGAAACAGGTCATTTAGATTCTCTTCTGGAATATTCGCCACCCTTAAGGATAGGTTTTGGAATTGATGCACATAATCTTTGACTGATCCTGTTTGTCCGTAACTTTGCTAATTGACTATATTAGTTCTATGAAACACTAGAACCATAGTGCAATTGCAACTCCTCGGTAAAAACTATCCAAGTGACACCTAGACCATTCTTCTGCCTCTGAGCACATAACCAATCGATACCAAACAAATTGGTCGGGTTCAAGATATAGGGATGCCAATGTCACCTTTTGTTCTTGATGGTGTTTGATGTAACTCAAAGAAGTTCTCCATTTGATTTATCTAATTCAGGGGATCCTTACCATCAAATTTGCGCATATCCACTTTCGGCATCATGTTCCGTGGTTGCGAATAAGTTTGATTCTGATTGAGAATGGAAAAGTGATCCAATATGGTTAGTTTGTCCATGATTTTGAACTGAAGGTCCTCCTTGGTTAATATGGGCCATGGATTTGGGCCATACTGGTTACCCTTTACATGTTGCATGATATCATCCAACCGATGACTGGTTTGGATTATGTCTCCTTTAGAGGCCATCTCAGATTGTACATTTCGCAACTCATACTCAAGTTGGCTCACCTTATGATCAACTGAGGTAAACCCTAGTGCTGAGGAATCTTTATTTACCCCTTTTGACTCCATCTCTTCAATCACTAGCCCATCTTTATCTGGGGTTTTACCCAAAGTAACCAGATTCCTTTTTTGCTCTTGTGGAAGGCCCCGCCATGATGTCAAACCTTAGGGTTTAGGGTTTCGATACAATTTTGGCCATGAACAGGAAAAAACACAGAGAAGATACTAATAATATTTTTTTTAGAGCTTTCCGAAAATGTAAAGAACTTGAAACATTTTCCACAATTTTGCACCATAGGGAGCAATTTTATGAAAAAACCCTAAATTTGTAATAACTTTTGTAAAATAAATCAAAAAAGTCTGAAACTTTTCAGGTAACCTTACTTGAAATGCTTTGTACACTCTTGGTAAAAATATCTCCCACCAATTTTCTCTAGTACACAATATGTGGTGGAAACAAAAAATTAGGGTTTTTTGCCCTAATTTTGGCCCAGATCGCAGCTCTAATACCACCTGTAATGAAATTACTTGTATAATTTAGATTAAGAGCAACAATAGAACACCAAATGACACAATATTTCAGAATAATGATCTCAATATGATAATTAGTAATAGCTTCGCCACTTCGAGGGGGCAACCTCCAAACCATATAATAAGACTCAAATGCTCAAATGCTAATGAAGTACTACCTATAATCCTCATATATATACTATTCATATGCTATGGCCATCACCAAGGCTGACCTATTAAGCATGAGAAAGTATAAATGATATAATAAAATGATATGGCAACCCACAAGTCAGAATACTCATATCCTAATACAAGCAATAGGTTAAGGGCATAACACACAATCCTAATGTCATTTAATAATCCTATTACCACTAGGGCTAAGCTCTAAGACTTACCAAGTCCTATTAAATTAATCTCTAGAAAATATATTTAATCCCTCAATATAAATGTTGCTCCAAAAGCAATACCATTGGATAAATTTGATTTAGTTAAATACAAGGGTCAAGAGATTTTTATCCCCAAAATTCACCAAAAAAACTTGAATACATAGAAAAAGGTCATAGGAGGATTAACTGGATCCTTCTAACATGCCCCTTAACAGGCTTCCCATTAAATCCACATAACACATGTATTTATTTTAACAACATATTCCCCACGTAATTCTCACCTAACTTTTGTAGGGATGTTTCTTAACCATTTGATGTATTAAATCTGGGCTCCTTGGATCTTAGGATTCAAACCATAACCCTAAACTTCTTTATGGAGTGAAAATTAAATTCTTTTCCTAAGAAGGTGTAATTATTTGCATCATTTTTGTTTCGCAGGTTTTTGGGAGGAGAAGGAGAAGAAAGGAGTGCCTGTGGGAAGCTATTGAGGAACATGGATAGATTCCCATCATTTCATTGTTGATTCTATTTGCAATCCTTTTGGGGTTTGTTTACAATTTTTGTTTATTACTCCATTTTACCCTCTAAAATTAGGGTTTAGTTAAAATTTTATTTGTTATTGAGAAATTTCATGGCATTGAGTGCACAACTATTAAAAGTTATGGGAACTTTGCCCCATTTTGTATATATCCATAAAAGATGAATCAAAAACAAATGATTTATATGTATATATGTACACACACTTTCACACATCACACAACAATGAATATAATTAATACGATTAATTTGAAGCTTAGATAGGGTACAATTATTTATACATGCCATAATTAAGTAGAAGGTCGACTATGTACTATAACACAATGATTGCTTGCTTTACAAAGTCATTAAAAGTTTGAAAAGGGGGCTTGGCCCCCACCCACACATTTACCCATTGTTAAATATTGATAGGTACCCCTCAGTGGGGGGGATGCCGACCCCACCCCCCATCAAAATATTAATATGGTGTGGGGGTGGACAAGTGGCAATCCTCCCCCCATTCACCACTTTAAACACGAAAAACCCCATAATTCCGTGCGACGGCCAAAGGGATTTGCACTATCCCCTATATATATATATATATATTAAAAAATCATTATTTCATCAAAGTAAAATACCTCTCTAGTTTCATGGCCATAATCATTATGTGTATTATAATAGACAATAATATGCATATAAATTTATATCAATTACACTATCATCACACACACACACACACTACACATCATCACTACACACTACACACATTTCATCACATTGTATATAATCCAACTTTTTTTCAATTCAATGATTTCATCAATAACAATTGGTCAACAAGACTAGATGGATTAGTGTAGGATAACAATCAATACGTCAAGCTAACTACAAATGTTTCTACTTATTCATATAAAGTAGTAACTCTAAATGATCATCAATACTAGTAAGTTTTTCACTCAATCCTAATACATATAATCCATTATCCAGGAGATCATAAATTTTTTTGTTTCTAAACCTCTATGCTACTCTAAACAACTAGTTTCTTGTTTACAACAAATTAAGAGAGGTCCATATATAAATTTCATTCTATTCAAAACACTCTTAGTAAAGATCATGCCTCAAAATCCAAAGTACACATATATCATAGTAGCAAATACAAATGTCTTTTGCTTACTTTCCAACACACATAAATTTTGAGATCTCCATAAAAATTAACTATCCTCTATTAACGTCACTTTATACAGACGATTGAGAACTATGCTTTAAAATGTCAAGTGGTACAAGCCCTCCATTCAAATGAGAGTCATCAATCATTGCCATTAATAATTTTTACAAAATGGGATGGTGTCCTTATTTCTCTAAGTGTTACTATGAACATTCTTCACTTGAAAGCTAACACCTTCTATAAACAAACCAAAGTTGCATAACACATACAACCACAGATAGGGGAGTATTGCAATACTCTCTTACCCAGCCAATAAAGTTTCCAATGAGAAGAAACACAGAGCGTTGCTTCCGCATTAAAATACCCGATCTTGAATAAATGAAGCTATGCAGGGGTATAAGACAACGCATTTGCATAACTTAACAAGGCTTACACAATCACATTCAAACCAAATTTTTGAACACAATAATATTAACAACGATAAATCACATCAACACACCTACAAGTCTCCCATACAACAGACTCTAATTTTCAAGCCATAGAAAGAGAAAGGAACATGGGGAATCTACTTATGCCACCCAAGGGTTTTGGTGCCCACCTTAATAACCTCTAAGAACATCAATACAAAGATTCATCTTCCTTGGAATGACTGGCATACGCTCATTCCCTGTAAATGGAAAAAAACTCTTATGCCTCCCTCAGATCTTATGCCTATAGAATATTTGAAACAAACAAGACATAGCATCTTTAGTTCTAATTGGATCAACAAGGTGGCACACTGCATATCCAACTACCTCCTAAGGTTGCCCAATAAAAACTCTTATTCCTCCCTAAAAAATGTCCCCATTTCCATTTTCTACTACATAACCTAATTGGCCATTATCTATTATCCCAAAAATTACACATAACAACTAAGATCTTACATCTCCAAAAACATATGGAGCATATCATAGATATCAAAAGTCAAAACATGGGTGAATGCTCACTTACCTTTCCATAGCAAGAGTATCCAATCCACAAAGCAAGCTCCAAGACTTTTCAAGTAACAAGCAATCACAAGCTGATCTCCAACTCCTCTAAATCACTCCAAAAGATTAAGAACCTCCAAATATCATTTTAGACCAAATATCAAACAAGAAACCCCCATTTGAATCCTCAAACAAATTACAATAAACACTTTTAGAGAGGAGAGAGAGGTACATGTGGCTCCATGTAGGACTGGCACACTCACTAAAAGTTCTATCTCTCATTCCACATTTCAAGGTCAAACCTATAACCCCAAAGCATAATAAATATGGTTCTTGAGGGAATGAAAACACCTCTTACACACTCAAAGCCAAACCCACACCCCTAAAGGATTTCACAATTAAAGACATTCTTGTTTAAGAAAAGTGCAACTTATTAAGGCTCTTTTTGTCACACTTTAAAACAGCTAAAAAGGCACTAAAATTAATCACCTCACATCATATGCTAATACCTGGGGTGGGTGACTATTAATGAGGCTGTAGGACAAAGCATTAACTATGTCCCAAAATATCTCTCAAAATGGGCATTTGACTTTTCAAAATCTGCTTATGGACTGTTTACATGCAAGGTCTGAGTACACGTTTCACTCAGACTACATCTCAATAAAATCCCTTTCAAATCCAATCTTCATCACCAACAACTACTGTACTCACATCTGAATTACCCCCTTTTGTCTTACATACATTCTATTTACACTAACCTCTTTCAGAGTTTCCAGTTAACATTAAATGGAGTACTGTTAACAACAACAATAAAAGTTACTCGTCAAAATACTAATATAAATATCGAATTACACCTAACAAATAAATAAAATCTAACTTAATTGGAAAAACCTGTAACAAATTTACCTGAAGGTCACATTTTGAGGCCACCCTGTAATGGGGATGTCCTAACAATCTAACAACAATAACATCATATATTTACAATAGTTGTCATATGTGACCGATTGCACAATACCCTCGAAAATTGTCCTTCACTATTATGTCTCTTATCCGGAACTAAAGTTGTCATTCCTTTGTGTTGAAAATGCCTGCAACTAAATCAGAACAATACATTTATCGGAACTAAATGTGGCCATATTCCACGACTTCAAAAGTTCTAGAACTACATGCATATACATATCAATCCATATGATCAAATTATCAAAACTGAATCATCACTGAAAACAAGTAATTCACAATTTTATTCACAATTCTGGAAATAACTCTGCCAATTCCATATCTAACTTAAATCAATTATCAACTAAGATGCACTGCAACCATCTAGAATGATATAGCAACAACTATATATCATATCGAACTGTGTCAGTACAGTTTTTGAGATATCTCTAAATCATCAAATCAGATCTGATATGTTAAATCCATTGTATCATGAATCGATTCCTACTAAATTATCGTCAATACCAGTCATAAACTTTCCTTTACTGGTCTGCATACAAATAAACTTTGCATATTTTCCCAAATATAACAATAGTCCATCTAGTCCATGTCTAAAATATGATAACCAAAATGTCTATAACTACAATCCAAAGAAAGCATATATCATAGTAATATTCAATGTTGAAGAGGGGTGGGCAGTTGCATACCCCTCCCTTGAGACTCGAATTCCTCTTGGAAGGTCACTTGGAAGGACAAAGTGTTGGTAATTTATGGCTCTCATTTAAGGACTCATGGCATCCTCCCATGTAGCTGTTGTCTCATCGTATCGATCCCACTAGACATGTAAACCTGATCAATCTCTTTACCTCAAAGGTCTAGGGTCCTACACTCTAAAATGTTCACGGATGGGCTCCACCATCACCTACCCCTATTCCCCCACCTATCCAATGTGGTACAATCCATAATACATGAGAAGGATCTAGAATGTACCTCTGTAAGTACATAAACATGAAATACATCGTGGATGTGATACAAGCTGGGTGGAAATGTTAGACGGTAGGGCCAATGGACTGATCTGCATTCCAAGATATCAAAGGGACCCATCAACCTAGGAGTAATCTTAGATCCTTTTTCTATAACGGATATCGATCTTATGACGTGCCTGACATGAAGAAAAACCTATCGTGCCCAGCTAAATAACTATGGTCATCTGTCCTCTGACTAATATGCATACTTCTATTCTATCTATCACGTAAGCCTCTTGACAATCTCATGTCGAATCATGACAACCTATTGCTGCTTTGTATCCTAGTAATAAATTGTCAGCCCAAGAGATAACTTGATCCTCCAATCTGTCCCAACTCAGCGGTGTCCTGCACTCCCTACCATACAAATCCCTAAAATTGTTGCCATATCAATGGAACTCTGAAAATGCTATTCTTGTATGATGAACTCCACTAAATATAAATAATCCTCCCACCTTGAATGATGGTCCATGACATACATCTTAATCGTTTACTCCAAGATTTGATTTACCCACTTTGTTTGTCCATCTATCTCAAAGTGTGATATGGCTATACTGAAAGTTGATCTTCATCCCGAAGAGCATACTGCATAGTAGGTCCAAAAGTGAGAGGTGTATAAGGGATCGTACGGTCACAAATGATATTCTGCATGGAATCCCATGCAGTCTAAAAATCTCATATAGAGTATACTCGATACCATTGCACTAGCTATTATAGGTGGTCTTTAATGGAGATAAATGAGCCAATTTCATCAATATATCCACTGTGACCATGATGGCATCGTGGTGGTATCCTGACATGGAGGTAACCATCACAATGAAATCTAATGAAAATGGTGTCTCATTTGGACTCCAATATGGACATGAGGATATAGAAGGTCAGCTTGGATATTGATGCTCAGACCTTCACCTTCTAGACACTCTATGACAACGAGACATAAAATCAAGCCAAACCTCTATGTAAAGCCCTATCCTAATGGTACATCTGTCTCAAAATGGAATGCATCTTCTTCACCCCTGGATGGGCTGAATAAGGTGCACTATGTGCCTCATTGCAAGGATAATCCTATCCTCCATACTCCATAACTCTGGGATATATAGATCAAAGCTCTATGTGCCGAAGAAGACCATATAAATCTAATATCAAATCCATCAAGCTTCTCCTCAAGGGGTCTCTGAGACTTGATCCCTGATCTCTAGTCTGAAAGGTAGAAGTTGTCATGTGGAAGTTACTGCAAAATCCTTCTCCTCAAGTTTGTGCCAATATGCTAAAGTATCCATAACCAAATGCCTCCAACGAATCAAGGCATCTGTAACCACATTCTCCTTCCATTTCACATGATCTATATCCATGTCGTACTCACATAAGCATACTAAATCGAATGCACCAATGATGAGTTTTTAGATTGGAGTGCATGAAGAGGTGTTGAAGACTCAAGTGATCTGTCCTGAGAATGAATCTTCTAGCTAGATAGGAAATGTCCTCCACCGAAACCAAAAAATGTCACAACTGCTGCAATACTTCAAAGGTCATGAGTCAGATAATTAAGCTCATAATCCTTGAGTCATTTGAGACTCAAAGGATACTATATGACCCTCATACATCAATACACCTCCTAATCCTACCAAAGAAGCATACGTGTAAACGGATGAAATAATCCCTCTGTGGTTTATGGACACTGCTAGGATAAGTGATGTATCGTAAGGCATTCCTTCCAGTGTCCTAAAGGCCTACTTGCAAATCTATATGACCAAATGAACAATTCTTTCCTTTCTAGATGAAGGGAAGTGATGAGATGCGCAATATGTGAGGGAAGTCCTGATCAAACCTATCCTAGTAGTAACCTATCAAATCCCATGAAACTATGCACCTCAGTCACACTAACAGGTGTTGGCCAATCCATAATAGCTATAGTTTTATAAGGATTGAATAGTGATGCCTTCATTAGAAATTATGTAGCTCAAAATACTGAACCTTATACTAGAAGAATGCACACTTCTCTAGGTTCTTGTAAAGATGTACTGCACATGAAGACACTATAGAACCTCATCAAATGAGTTTTCCTCATGCTCCTCATGCAGTACATGTGAGTAGATCAAAATTTCATCAAGGAACACGAGTACAAAATGAAGTGGACTAGAAAATACTTGAACACCTAGTTCATCAAACTCATGAACTCTACGGGGTCATTCATCAAACGAAATGACATAACTATGAACTCATAGTGGTCATATCTCATACAAAAGTTTATCCTACAAATATCAGTCTCCTCAATCCTCAGCTAATAATAACCTGACTTAAGGACTATCTTAGAAAATAATTTCACCCATTTCATCTTATCAAAAAAACATCTATGCGTGGAAGGGGGTAATGATTCCTAATCATTGATTTTTTCAACTATTATAATCAATAGGAAAACACAACAATCGGTCCTTCAAAAAAATTCACCGGTCCACCCCAAGGGGATATCCTATGATGGATGAGACCTTTCTCAAAAAGGCCTTCTAGCTACAACTTCAGCTCACAAAGCTCAGGGGTAGTCATCCTATATGGTTTGTGTGAGATAGGCTCCACTCTAAGAACCGAATCTATGTGAAATTCTATCTCACGTGGAGGACTTAAGACAAGTTACTTGCCTGGAAAAACATCTGTAAAATCCTTCAAAATATGATGACCATTAAGTTTCGGTCCATTAGACTCATCCTCCGGCCTGTCACTAACTATAATAACATAAATCTGACATCCACGCCATGTACACTGCTTGAGCTTTATAACAGAAATAGTGTGAAAAGAGATGGGTTTCCATACCCTAACTATCACTAACTCGAACCCCAAATCATCTATACAAGTTATTAATTTAATGTAATAGTAAAATCTAGCTCTATATGTAAATAGTCAATCCATTCCCTTAATGAATCCATAAGAACCCAAGGGAAGGATGCAAAGATACAAGTTCGTAGTGAAGGGCCCTAGGTCAACTACACAATGCTTAACTAAGGAATCCACTAAAATCTTGGCTACCAAAAATTTCTTATAATCCCAACTAAGGCACTACCTAACTACCACTATCTTGGATTGCTCTACTAATTATGGAGAAATAATTGAATTACAAGAACCTAAATCAAACAAGAAAGAGGTAGAAATACCACTAATGCTACCTAAAGTCTCTATCACTATGCCATGATGTTGTTCCTGGTGGTTCTCGAAGGCTACATAAATCCTATGATTGCATGCGATGTCACCAAATATAGGCTCTAAAATAGGTACATTACCCTTGTTATTAGGGTTATAAGCACACTCTCTCGAATGATGTCCAAGAACACCGCATCCATAAAAACTACCAGTCTCTCTCCAAAAATAAGTGGCTCCCCCTAGTTTTCTAGTGGTCTATGGACTATATCTTGATGATCCTTCCATTGACTGTTATGACCATTGTTGAGGAGATCCAACTGACTGAGATCTATGTGCTCCCTGATTCTTGGTGGGTCCTCTATGAGGAGGCCCCATACTCTGTCCCCTATAAGGATCAAATCTATGTGGTGGTCTAAGTGGCAGACATGTCTTTTACTGTTGTTGTGGCCATAGAGATGAATTTTCTAAACCATGTCAACCACGAGGAGGAGGAGATGTCCCCTTGTATCGACTATCATGCATATACAAAATATATCTCCTCACTCTATCTCTAGCCTTCTAATTCTTCCCCTTGTTCTCTTCTGCAATGTAGGTGTTCTCAATGACCTCAATTAAATTATATGGACAATACATATGCACTACCCCTCCTAAATCTAAATTCAGGGCCCGTATGAACCTGTGAATCTTGACCTTTTCATCCTGTATGTACTCGACATACTAAATCAATTAAAAAAACCATCTCTCATACTCAGCCATTGTCATAGATTCTTGACGTAATTCATGAAACTTATTGATCCTCTACTAAATAAACCACATAAACACATTTCAGCTCTTAAAACGCTCCTCGAAGAGCTCCCAAGTAACAATATATTCATATAAGTTGAGCTTCTTCTCCTTAGTCCACCATCAAACCCTGTCTCCATCTCTCAGATGATGAATGGTAACATAAGACTTTATATTACTTGTACATGGACATATCTTAAAGCATCTGCTCGAGCTAACTAACGAAGCATCAACCTAAAATCTATCTATGTTCGCATAAAAATGAGATGGATAAAGCTTAAGAATCTCCCTAATTTGATCATTTTATGTTGACTACCTACCTATATGTATCTCACCAAGGCCATCTTTCTTTATAGGGCTCCTAGATCCCTCTCTATGTCTCTTAGCCCTATCTCTATGCCCTCTCGGTGGTGTATCTTGTCTTCCTAACTCTGCATGGGATTTATCTTCTCTATGCTCCTGACTGTATAGTGGAGGGTGTTCAGGCTCACGTGATGGCTCCCCATAATGATGGCTAGGTCTTCCTCCTACTGCTCTACCTTGTATAGTTGCATTGAGCTCCTGTAAAGTCTTGAAAATCTGTGGCAGCATAGTAGCAACTTCCTACTATGGAGGTGGTAGATTTTAATTGACGTAAAAGAACACATCATCTAGTCTATTCCTTTTTCATATAATGAGACAAGAGTTAGTTTATTATAATCTAGGTTCATTTTAATTTTCTAATATTTCTACGTTCTAAGTTATCGACAATTTCATGTCTTCTAAGTTAGAGTTGCACTTAGTTTACTATTTGTGTTTCCATGTGTGTCCAAGGGTCTAAGTGTTGAACCAGCAGCTTTGATACCAAGTGTAACGCCTAGATTTTCCATGTAAAAATCCTAAGACTAAACTCAATACTTAATTAGGAGAAAAAATACGGAATATTTTTTATTTATTTGTTTAGAAAGGAATCAAACAAAGTAATATCAACTAGGTTTAATTATTTCTTGTTTCATAACTTGACATGTTTGTAAATTTGTCAAATATTAAATTAATAATTAACATTATTACTTTATAGTAATACCACTTCGGGATAAACTCCTTTCTAGGGTTTCAGTTAATTTTCCTTATGTAAAATATCAACTAGGCCAATACTTCTTATGTGAGTTTAATTCTTACTTCTCACAATGATTAAAAATATTTTCCCTCATGAGGTTATCTATCTAAACATTAAAAATTCAAATTAATTAACAATTAAATTCGTCAGCTAAGTTACCCCTTTCAGAATTGCTATTTAATGAACCCTTACAATTCCAATGCCATTTATTTACTTAACATTTTAAGGCTAAAGTTTCGACTTACCCTAATCATTAAGTGGAACCATTTATTAGATACCCATACCTTAATTAAAATTACCCAACCCCATAAAGTACCACATATTTGAATGTGTAGGGTTGACCCTCAACCCTTAGCTTAAATGGATATGCACCCTTAGATCTCGGTATTTTTAAATGGACCCTAAACATCCTTATTAGGTCTTCTAATTCTTTATTTTTACGCTAAACTGATTCATTCATTCCATTTTAGTTTTCAGGTTGGAGGAGTGGAAGCCATGGAAGAAGGGAGTGAAACAATTGAAAAATTTATTTGTATCATAATAAAATGTCCCACTTTTTCGTATGTTATGTACCTTTATAAACATGCATTTTTAGTTTCATTGGTTTATTAAAGGTAATAGCCACAAAACTATACACATTCATAAAATTCCACAAAATAATGAAATGTTGTGTTTAGAGTGTAGAATACATGTACTTTTTTATAAAAAAATTGGCAAAAAATAGGGTCTTTTTCTTAATTTTATTCATACATTGTTTCTTAGGTTATAAAAAAGGAATGACTGTCCCCCGACGGGTTTTTTAAAAGAAAAATTATTTTTTCACCATTAAATTTTAGATATATGTTCAAGATTTAAATTTTGAGGTCCTGTCAAAATTTTGTATTTTTTTGACTTATATTTTTTTAATTAAGTATTTAGTAAAACTATTTTCAAATAAATGGCGTACATATGTCTATGCCAATAACTGTTAATATTAATATTAAAATTGATTTTTTTTCATAGGTAAGAAGAAGACTTCAACAAATAGTAATTTTATGTTTTTCAATTTTTTTGATATATTTTGCTATTTTTCAAATTGTGTTTATTGTGTATGATTTATTGTCCTAAAATACCATATGTTAGAAAAAAAAAATAGTTAACTAAAATTTTAAAAATGAAAATTATATTTTTAGAAACCTAATAAAATTTTGTATTTTGTGTTAAAATTTTGTAATTTTACTAAATCGTTAACCTTAATTACGTGGCACCTAAGTGACACATTTTGGCATAAAATCATCCTCTAAATGGATTCAGTGCCAAAATGTTGCACATAAGTGCCACATAGGGGGCTTCATACGAAGGGGGTTCGCATGAAGCCCCTTCACCTGAACCCCCATAAACTCTAAATCCTCCACCCACAACTATATAAATATCTATATATAGCTCTGTGACGCCAAAATTATTTGAATTTAAAGGGGTTCACGAGAAGGGGTGTTAGCGCAAACCTCCTTTCGTGCGAACCACTTTTTTTGGTCAAAGTGGCAGTTCAGGAGAAGGGGATTCACACAAAAAAGGTGTTCGCATGAACACAACATATTTATCATCCCACCCAACCTCCTACTCATGTTTTTGGGACACAAAGTGGGACATATATTTGTGCTTTAACCAAAGCAAATGGGGAAATCTTCCTCCACTCCATTCTTTATCCAGTTTATTTTATTCATGGGTTTTTTATTACAGGTTCCCTATTTGTTTAATGTATATATTTGACTGTAATTTTTTTTTTACTATTTGGTTATTTATATTCTTTGATTTTAATATTTGGGAAAAAACCCTAGTTCATTAGATCTATTAAATTATACACATTTGGGTGCCCATAAATGGATTTACATGCTCAACAAATTAAATATGTTCATTTACTAGTTGTTGATAGTTCCATGTGGTAGTTTTAAAGCTCATATTTTAATTCAATTCATTCTGAATTTTGTAGAGTCGTAATTTTTATTTTTTCATTAAAAGTGATGAAACTACCGCCCTAAGGAAGTCGTCAGTCCTTTCACTACTACCTTGTCTGGGTGATGATTTTGTAACCACCGCTCTGGGCAGGGTGATAGTTATGAAACCACTTTTCTACATAGGGTGGCGGTTTTGTTTACAAAAACAAAACCTCATTTTCATGTATTTTCTAAACTGTTTTCTACCTATGTTATTTTCTATGGTAATATTAAGTTTAATTATGGTTCTTATAATCAATATTTGATAGGTTGATGTCCTTTCTCAATTTTAAACTAACTCCTAGATAATCAGTCAAATGTATACACAATCCCAATTACATTGAAGTAAGGTTCATTGTTTCCTACTTAAGTTTAACATATTACATTTTAAGATCTTCATATTTTTCACACAAGAGTAGTGTCATACCAATATATTTCAAATTTTCAATATACTAACTCTTACTATCAAAATGAGAATGTGTCTCTTTTCTTTTTACAATAATAATAATATCCATTTCAACAATGAAAATCAATTATAACTTTTATACATTCTTCCAATACAAGTACAACCATTTCACTAAAGGAAAGCACAGGAAAAGATGATTTTATTTATAGAATTGAAAGAAATATATTTTCAATAAATCACAACTCTCAAAAGTTCTTCTTTCACCCTTTTTCAATACAACAAAAATTTATAGTAAACTTTATAAGAACTTCTAGTTTTACAATAATACAAATATTCGACAAGGCAACAATGCACTCTCCTTTTCTCAAGGAGCATAGTTCATTTTATCACAATACAAAAGTTCTTCTTTCTAATAATATGAAAGAATAATTTACGAGATTACCACTTTAAATTTTTTAAAATTGGAACAACATACAAAGGTGATCCTTTTGGCTCCAACATAGCATGACTCCCATCTTTGAATTCAAGCACAACAAAAAAAAAGGGGATTAGGCAACATTCTCCACCCAACCTATAATCTAATATGAAGGAGAAACCATCCTCTACATTGGCCCCAGAGCCCCAATAATGAATCAATAAAGGGTATCAAGCAACCATGGAAACTTTCACAAGGCTTCCACAATAACAATTCATGCAAAACTTTCCACACACAAGCCAAATACAAAAATAACAACCATAGAGTTTTTCCCAAGCATGAAGACTCCAATTCAAGCCAAGGGAGAGAGGAAACATGGGAAATCACTTATACCTTCCAAAGGGTGTAGGTTTTCACCTTAAAAAGACTGCAAAACTTCATTCACACAACCATAACCAAACTCTTATCCCTCCCTCAATTTCTCTTATGTATCCCTAAACTCTTATCCCTCCCTTAATAAAAATATCAAGATAAATAAGAATTCTTTCTTATCATCACAAAGTGGGACACCAAACCCCCAAATACCTCCAAATGCATACTATAAACTCTTATCCATCTGTCAATAAGTCCCCATTTTCTTTCTCGTTCATATCCTTAAGGCCATTATATTCCCAAAACAAAAATAAACAACATTCATTCATTTACAAACAATTCACGCAATAATTAGAAATAAAAATACATGGGTGAAGTCCCTACCTTACCATTGCAAGACAAATCCAAAAAACAAACACAAGATCCATACTTTCCTAGTCCAAAAGAAGCTTTAAACAATCTTCCAAGCTTCAAACAAAGGCTCCAAAATGCAAGAGTGAAAATCAAATATGTAACCCCAAAGCCATTAAACAAACTTCAATAAATAAAAAAAGAGAAGATGAGGGTGAGATGGATCCATGTAGGATTCCACATCAATTCTCCTCAACTCCACATCACATGGTCAAAAATCAAAGCCAAAGCTCATAAATTAATGGGTGAGAATGTGACAAGTTCTTCTTACACAAAAACCATAAGCCATACTCGAAAGGAAAAATTAAAATATCTTGTAAGAAGGTATAATTATTTAACCTTTTTAGCCTCCAAAACACATAATAGTGCCTAATTTTGACCCCTTACCCCCATAGGTATAGGTTGTATATGAAATAAAGAGTTGTGGGACAAGCTTAACTTGTCCCACAAGCCTCCAAAAAAGTCATTAAGCCAAAATCTGAGTTTGACATGCAAGGATTAGTACACAACACTAAAACTAGTAAAATCCTTTCAAATCCATAATAAAATAAAGGACAATTTACCAAAATTAAATACCCCTTTATTAAATCCAAAATTACTCTAATTAAGAAGATTAATTAGCTTAGATAGAGCACATTAACTAATAATAATAAAGTGAATCACATTACTATAATAAATCAAATACTCACAAAATAATTAAAATTAAAAAGGAAAATAACACATTTACCAAAGGTCACATTTGAGGCCACCCCCTTAATTGGGACCTCCTAAAAATTTATCAACAATATAACAACATATACAAAACACAAGTTGCCAATACAAAAAAATTCTTCACTATTGATCTCCTATCTCCTTTTGTTTGTTGTGTTAAAATTTCATATAGAATCAAAAATACAACTCTCTCGCCTCGTGGTCATATCAATGACATCAAGACAATAAATTTCATATACATGTATTAATTCACATCATCAAACAACACAACTAAATCATCACTAAAACTAGGAAATTCCATCAATTGTTTATAATCCCAAAATAGTTCAATTCCATCATTTCAATAATAAAAATTTGATTACAAGACTAGCTGGATCATTTAACAACAATCTATATGTCGAATTCCAATGTGTCATTATATATAAAGTACTAACTCTAAATCATCATCAATACTGAAATATAAATCCATGCATATAATCCATCATCCATATCAAAACATGTCAAAAGTATAAACATCCATATTGTCTATCAAATAGGCTAATCTAAAAATAATAATGTCCATCTATCTATGTCTATTGATCAAATATGATAAAAAAATCCATGCCTCCAATCCAAAGTAAGGAAAACTCATATTAAGATACATGTCGAAGAGGAGTGGGCACTACAATTTAAGAATGCCTCTTAGAATATAATTTTTTTGGGTCATAAATTTCAACCTAGAGAACCCATACGAGACCATGATAATCATATCATAAAAGCTTTCACCCTCTAAGGTTGTCCTAAGAAGTCAAACGGTTCAATAAAACCGAGTTCTCTTGTCCTATGATCTATTCAAAATGGCTATAAAAAGGGCCTACCAAAAAAGTACCCAATACCCAAATGGTAAAAAAATGCTTCCAACCAATTCTATATTATGTAGGGAGTCAAACAATACTTACAAAACCCAAAACTAGTGAAAGAATCTCAAGTTGGAAGCACCTTTTCAGAGCCAACTATTATAGTTTTGTTATTGCATTTCATTAGATTTTTAGTGAAATTGGCTACAAAATGGGTCTTGAAAATAAGTGATCACAACTCAAAAATTCATTCTATTGATTCTCATGTATTCTCCTATATAATAGAGAATATTATCCAACTTATGGAACACAATTCTAATAACAAGTTCTCTAGTTATAATCTCATTTCTGAAGCTAATTAATGTGATTGACCAGTTTGTGTTTTGTGCCCGAACAACTAGAGGCCTCCTAAACACACTTGAAAAATTCACTCTCCTTTCCATTTTATCGAAACTAATTGCTGCAAAAAATTGAAATGTAAAAATACTAAATGGTAGAAGTGGTAGATTTCAATTTCCTACTAAAGCTCCCTAAACTATAGGTCCAAATTGAAACAAATTTTCTTATATTTCAGTTGTTGTCCCATGCAGTAATACGATAAACTAGGCTCAAGCTGCTTTCAAATAAATGGTCAAATAATCTCATAAATTGGGTTTAAATGGTTTTATTAGATCCGATGTAACTAGAGAACATGATCATCTGAAAAAATATCCACTATGGGAGCCACGAAGTTATTTTACACGCTAATTTTTATTGAATTTTTCTAACATTTACAAAAAAAATTAGCTTAGATAATTTGAACAAATCTTGTATTCCAATCACCCTCGATTGCTCCCTTTCTCAAAATTTCTTACCTTAGCATGTATTCGATAGCAATCATATCTTAAGATTAGAAACAATGTTCCAAAGTGGTCGTTTTAGATGTGCAATGACACCAATCACCTCGTCACAAAGTTTAGAAAAATATAAGGGGAAAAAGTGAATAAGTTCAGCGGAAATGTTTTTGTCGAATGGGCCAATAAACAATCCCAGACTTATTAATCTAATACACGATCATACCCAGTGCACCCAATGTTGGAACCCGAGATTGGATACAAAATGTAATATCCATATTTTATGACATTAAAATACACTTTTAAAACTAGTAAAATTTGATATAAATTTGAATTTATTTATTTATTTAACTAACTTACTATAGCCCAAAGAAATAATAAATCACTCTTACATGAATGATATTTATTTATTCCCTTCAAATAAAAGGGGGTACTTTATCTAAAATAACCCTCAAGTGATTTAATGCACAATTTATAACATTATACTATTTTATTTAAATACCCCTAAAGAAATTAAATACTTACATAATTTAATTAAGTTACTTTATTTTATTTTTAAAAGGCTCTCCCTATGGTCACCCAAATATTTATTTATCCCCATTTAAATAAATTTTGCACACACCCATATTTACATTTCCCTAAACACCTAACCTGTTTTAAACCCCCATAAGTAAATTGATTATTTATCTCTCCCATGTCATGTTGTAGGGATTAATCAGAGCCCTTACATCTTTTAAATCTTGTCGCTAGATCTTAGGGATTTCTACAAATCCCTAACCATCATATTTTTATTTCTTATTGCTTTCATTTTGTTTTATTTGCCTGCCTTTTATTTTCTCTCTTCCTCTCATTTGTGCAGGTTGAAGGAGTGAATCCATGGAGGCATATGGAATATTTTCTCCTTTTCTCTTCTTTTGGAGGGTTTAATTGAGAAAAATACTTCTCTTCCTTAGATATATATTTTTATCAAAATAATCTAGGTTTTCGAATGCATATTTAGTTATTTATTTTAAATACCTAGGATTTCAAGTATATCTTATTTTTAAATTACCAGGAGATCTCTGGTTTTTTATTTAGATATATCCCTATGATAAATTTTTTGAATAAAAAGTGGTTAAAATTCTTATATATATGTATATATATGTATATGTATATATATATATATGTGTGTGTATATATATGTATATATACATATATATATACATATACATATATGTACATATACATATATCATGTATATATACATCTATATATATGTATATGTATATGTATATATATATATATATATATATATATATATATATGTATATATATGTATATCTATACATATATATGTATGTATATATACATATATATGTATGTATATATACGTCTGTATATATATATATATGTATATATATATATACATATATATATATGTATATATATATATATCTATATATATATATATATACATACCTATAGGTATATATATGTTAGTATTCATGGTGTAAATCTATAATATTATGTGGAGGGGGGGGAGGGGGTGTTTGGCCACCCACCCAAATTTATTACTATTATTTTCTATTTAATTTTAACAAACTATTATGTAATGTGAACCGTTTTTTTTTTATTAAAATTTTTTGATGTGTGTGTGTGTGTGTGTGTGTGTGTGTGTGTGTGTGTGTGTGTGTGTTCTCAGGTTAATAGATATTTAGCCATAAAATCTTAAGATCTCACAACAATTAGTCTAAGGAGGATCATGATGAGATAATGAACTTTATTGACACTATAGTCATTGTATTAACTCTTAAGTTTTACACACATTTGTTGTAAGGATTTTTAGTAAAATTATTCTTATAATCCAAGATCAAACTTTTTCATTACTTCACACCTCCAAACTAAAAAATTGGTAACGTAAAGAAAATCTGGTTTCTTGCCTTTTCAAAATAAGGTAGAATACAACTTCACATCCTTAACCCAAGTCTTCTATATGCTTTTGCAAGATTCCAAGCCCACACATACCCTTATTTTATTTTCTAGTGTGTATTAACATTCATAAGTACTAGCATGGAATTTATTTCAACATAGAGAAACACAAGGTTCGATGTAACTATATGCTTTCAACAAGAGTAGTAGATTATTCTAACATGAAAAGATCAAGATTTAAATACAATTACATGTCTCCCAAAATATACTAGCAAACAACTTTTCTATATGCTTCCAACCTTAAGTTTTCAACCTTTTCAAAAACAAGAAATATAGAATTTTTTTTAACATGAAGCATCATAGTTTTGTTTCCACAACATTCCATGCAATTTTAAAATATTTCAACCATCCATTTAAAAAATATTACACAACAATCCCCTAAGTTATAATAGGTAATCTTTATTTACAATGTTATGGAGGAGTAATATAACATGCTGTAAGCATGAACGAAGCACATTGTATCAAAAAGACAAATTAAGCTTACTATACAAGAAAATTTCTCCTCAAAGCAGATGCTCAAACTAGTCATACAAATTCTCCATCAAGAAGGACAAGATTACACAAAGATCCAACAAATTATAAGAATGTTTTACATTCACATCTCAAGATGAGAGTTTTACAAGAAGAATTTTCGAGATAGATTTACAATAGCAAAGAGTACACCTAGAAGAAAATCTTTCACCAAAAGTGGAAAGAAACATAACAATGTCTCCCACTTTCTCCATCTTCAAGAAATTTTTTTCATGTTTTCCACTCCACGAGGTCATCAAAACATTAGGAGATAGGCTTGGTTTCCTCCTAACCTATTGGAATCATCACATGTCATCTCCAAAGTTTGGAGGACATACTAGGCTCCCTCCAAGCCCATGGGAGAGAGAACAAGAAATATTCAAGTATGTACAAGTGGGTAGGGTAATGAACAACAAACCAAAATACAATGTAACAAATTTTAACACTCAAAACACTAAAAAAACCACCAAACACAAGGAGATAAAACTCCATATTTTCCCATCAATGGGAAAAGTAGATGATAAATCCAAGTATGTCAAAGGTATGATCCAACCATAGGAAACAAACAAAAAACTAACTCCATAAGTCCACCTTATACCTCCATGCAAAACACACCCTCCTTATTTCTCCTCCAGAGCACCAAAATTCCTCCTTGGGAGGATTTTCAAACCACATTGGGTTTCTTTTCAAAGGCTGGGGAAGGAGGTTAAAACCATATGAGGGGAAAGATATAAATAATGCAAACATGGCTTGTCCAACAAGCCATGTGGTAAGAGTGAAATTCCCTCCCTCTTCCCTCACACTACTCCAAAATCCACCAAACCACATGATTGATGGAGAAAATAAAATAAACAAATAAGGTCATAACCATACAAAAACACTCAAAACACATAGCCACACACAATATAAATTTTCTTCTTCAAATACATATAATAAATAAAAATAAGGCACAAGAATCCTACCTCAAAAATCTCTCCTATTCTCTTATCTATCCAATTCACTCCAAATCCAAAGCTTCAAGCTCAACTCCCAAATCTAAAACACAAAAATGACAAGTTAAACTTCTTTGCCTCCTCCATCAGGATGCATATGAAGAGAAGAAAGGAAATATCCTCTCAAATGAGAGGGTGACATGTGTCACCCCTCTCTTTTCACAACCCAAGATGCTAAAATTTAAAAATAGACTAAAACATACAAATTTTAAAAACAAAACCCCCAAATTCCCATAAATGCTAATAAGTCAAACTCCATCCAACTTTTTAGAAGCACACCACCCAACCATTATTACACAAATGGTGACTTTTGAGATGTAAAATGGGAGGATAAACTCTCATTTGACCAAGAAATGAAGCCCTCTTACTGATAGGTAGCATCTAAAGGCTCTTTTACATGAATTAAGAACCCCCAAAGATGAAAGGGGTCCCAAAAATTGCCCTTTTTTGCCCAATTTTGGGTTTGGAAAAATGGCACAAGTATGGAGGTTGTGGGGCCCATCTAAGGGGTGTTTATTTAACTCCAACCTCCCAAAAATAAAATTAATTAATGTAATAAACTTCTAACACAAGTGGGGACCATTAGGTCCCACAAATTAGTTTACAAAGGACTAATAAAACACAATTACATTAATTACAAATTTGGGAGTCACCCATGGTGCCCCTATACAACATGCAACAATCAAATTAGGCTTTATACCAAAAAACATAGCTAGAACTCAGCCCAATCAGTCGCTTGTGCATCTTGAGTTGCTGCCCTGAAACCCATGTTCTCCCCTACCCAGTAATCTACACACCCATTGCAAAAATTAAACATACATTTTGAAAAGCTATGTATCTACAAATCTGATAAATGATGATGATAAATAATCATGGTTATAATGCTAACAAAGCAATAATAAATATCCACCCACAATGGTCATATACTATCATCGTGCATCCATAATTAAGCAACATATGAGCTCTACCTTCAATAAGCATGATATTATTCTATAGCCAAAATACACCAATGCTATCAAGTATAAAATGATAACATAATTCCATCATATGTCAAATAGGATCGATTGTATCATGTAACGGTGCAAACTAAAATCATGTGCTAAAATGAAACTATGATAATAATCACTACTAGATTGACGCTTTGTGCCCTAACCATCACATGAGCCATCAACAGATCCAACTGAAATCACATAATATCTAGATAGAGCTATACAAAATGTCCAAAATATACTACAAGTAAGGGGTCAACAAGAAACTATGGTAAGAAAAGAGTGGGCACTACACCAACCTAGATTTGAACTTGAGAGGAAGTCTTCACCCTTGGTGTTTGTTGCTAAGCTTTTATGGCCGATCCTTAAACTAAATGCACAAATCGTGTAGGGCCCACGTTCTAAGTCAATGACAGAATTAATAAAAATGAGATTTAATTTATTTTGAATTTCTCATTAGTTTAGACCGTGGGCCCTGCATAGTTTTTCCGTGTTGTTTAAACCCATCGGCTTTGATGGAATATATGTGGCATGTGTGTAGACTATGCTTGTGAGGTTAGTTATTGTTGAGGGCATAAATGGGAAGAAAATGTATTCTATAATTCCTCTAAAAAGTATTCATGAAAATAATTGAATGATAAGAATTTAATACACACTACTTTATAGGTATCAACGAAGTCCTTCTATTTGTTCGATGAAACGTCAACGACTTTACTACTGGACATGATCATATAGCATACATGTAGTATTATACTTTATGAGTGTGATCCTATAAAAAAATATATCCGCAAAGTTAAAATACATATGGTACATTTGAAAGTAGTAAAAAGAAGGAAAGATTTTATATTAAATCAGAATAAGAATGAAGGGTTGAGGGATGAAATTTTAAACACAACAAATAATATCTCAAATCTTTGGGATGATATGATGCTATCGAATTCAATATTTAAATATGTTAATTTTTTTCAATAAAATTTAAGGATTTAATTTGTTTTATGTTTTAGGTACTTTGGAGATTATAATTTCAATGTTTTTAGTAAAAGTGATATCTTTTGAATGTAAAAAATATAAAAAAATTTAAATATAAAGGTGGAGATCCCCTCCACATCTTCATGTCCCCAAAACATTTAAGTCATCGTTAAAATCTAGGATAGGCATCCCTACATAATATTAGAGAATTTATAACGAAAAGAATAACAAAGTTAATGAAGGGAATTTTATTTCAATACTAATTATTTTTCTACACCATGTATTATATAATAAACAAGTTATTTCATGTTCTGAGTTCGATTCTAGTATATTGTTAAAGATTCTAAGAGAAACAAATGAACATATGCACCATGTGTGAGGGCAAGTTAGGGAAAATTTTAGTGGCGAATATTCATTAATTCACAAATATTCGAGTTTTTGAAATTTTAAATTGCCAAATTTTTAGGGTACCGGTGAGGACCAGTTCGCCAAAAATTTCTTGGTGCAAGTAAATTTTTGGGGTCAATTTGTCATTCCTACGAAATAGGAATTTGAAAATTTTACTTGAATAAAGTCAGTGGGTAGTATTTTTTATGCTATCAATCAACAATATATAGTACTGCCGGATAGTATGATGTTAGCCGATAGAATAAAACATGTTACTGGGTGGTAGCATTTTTTAAAGTTACTGGGCGACAACATAATACATGTTGTCAGTGGGTAGAATAAAGTATGGTGCTGGCCAGTAGCATTTTCTACGCTACCAACCAATAACATCCTATACACTATCGACCAGTAGCATAAACTATGCTATTAACCGGTAACATATTTAAAAACTACCATCTACTAGTATTTAATAGTGATGTCATAATGTCTTGATAAACATTTGTGTGAAAAATAATTTTCACATACTTGCCAAATATTCTCTAAAGCTTTTTGGGACGGACCCTCAAAATTTTGCTTGGGGCAAGCTATAATTGTTTAAGTTAAAAGATGACACATGGGAAGATTATACTGCATTAATATCTAACTTAAAATAACAGAAAGAACCGACAAACATAAACATAAAATCTGTTACTACCGGAAGCATTTTGGGATGTTGTAGATCCCCATCCTCCTTTCATTGTTTTCTCTTGAAGCTATAGTAGTGTTAAATTAGCAATATTCAGGGTCTTCCCATGTGACATCCTCTTGCGTAAATCATTATGCTGAATGAGATACTCTTGAAATTGCTTACTCAATTTGATCTCTATTGGTTTAAATGGGGCCAATTGATCCTTGATACACATTATGTGTCAATTTAACATGTATTATGGATCAATTAGATGAAATAGAGCCAAGAAATCTCTTAAACACTTCTTGCAACAAATAAAAGTGTGCATTAGACCACATAGGAAAGTACAATAGATAATGGTACAATTTTATGTGTAACACCTGCTAAAAAAACCCACTTGAGACCCATGAAACAACCTAGGATTAGTTAGGAAAATTATGGAAAAAAAAAATTGATTAAAAGATTCTACTACTAGGTTACAAGACAACAACTGTCACCCACAAGTTCCAGAACCATTCTGATCCACTAGAACATACTTTTCTTTTATTAACAATTATTAGAGGTCATAAGGTCCAAAATTAAGTGTTAGAAGGTTGAATAAGGTTCAAAGGGTAAATTCCTTACCATACCCACTCTCTAACAGGCTTAAAAATTCAACTTGATTTCAATCACACTTAATGCATTAAAAATTTCCCTAAATCATTCCCATTGGATAGAAAATTTACTCACCTTTCCATTGATATAAAGAATTCTTCCTAACTCCTCATAAAACTCAAGTTATGGGCCGGCGGGCCTTGGGGTGAAATTTTCCCCAAAGGAGCGGGCTTGCGGGCCTAGGGGAGGAATTTTTCCCCAAGCACAGGTCTGCAGGAAGGTTTTTCACCCGAGAGGGATACATAGGTCAGCAGGGATAAACATTCCACTTTTCAAATTTCGGGTTAAAATGCGCAAAGCCACCAACAAACCCACACCTCCGCCGATGCCCAACAATGCCACGCGTCACGCCCCTATTGGCCGCTAGTCGGCGAGAAATCGGGGAAATTTAGAACAATTGGAAATTAAAAGGAAAGAGGGTAAAATGATGAATGCACAACATGCTCCGCCCTCACCCAAGGAGGCCACATGGCAGCCATCCATTGGCTGCGTGCTTCTAGGACGACAGAGAAATTTTAAGACTTTCACCCGACAAAAACTAAAAAACTAAAAAAAAACCAATGACCTATACTCTTCTATTGTTACCCTTGTGCTGCCACATGGTAGCCCATGATTGGCTGCGAGCCGGCGGGTCGATGAGGAAAACTTGGAAAATTTTCCCAAAATTTTCTGAAACGCCAAAAAGGAAAAAGGGATCCACTCCATCGCCGATGCCTCGTGACGCCACATGGCATCACCTGATTGGTCATGGGCCGGTGGGGCAGCATGGAAAATATGGAAAATTTTTCCAAAAAAAATTCCTAAGGATTTTAAGGGAAAAATTCGGGCCACATGCCCGCTTAGGAAAATTTTACCAATTTTTTTGCCAAGTGAAGGAAACTTCAGAAGGCCATAACTTTTGATAAAGAGCTCAATTGTTGGGAAACGATGAATTTTTGGAAATATATCAATACCATTTTGCATTGAAATCATTAATTTTAGATTTTAATAAAGTTTTAAGGGGTAAATTTTAAGAAAATAGCCTGTAGGATTTTTAAAAGCAAATTGGTAAATTTTAACTTGTTAGATCTAATCAATTTGATATTCTCCTTCACTCAACATGCCAAATAGACATGGAGAATTATTATTGGATGTATTTCAGGAATTTTTCAAGATACAATTGGTTTAATTGAGTTGTAAATTAAATTTTTACATGTCTTGTCAACAAAAACAACTGTAAGAGGTTTTTGACCCCGATTTTGCAATGTTTGAAGGATTTTTCCCTAAGTTTTTTAGTCCAATTGAGTTGATTTATATAATAACATGTTATATTTTAATGTTTCATTATTATTTCTTGCTTGCAGGTTCGAACTATTCATTTAGATAAATTATTTTCCAGGATCAAATACAAAACATAGATCAATTTCTAAAGGATTTATTTATCATTGTTTTTTTCACCTTCCAAGTATGGAGATTCATTCTAATCCTAGTCAAATCCATTTAGTTGATTCAACAAACCATTTAATGGCTAAAATGTAAAGTATAGTTTCCAATTTGTCTTATTTCAAAAGAACAAAGTAATACAGTTCCTTTGTAACGCCAGATAAAAAAAGACGACGACGCTGAGGCCTCGACGAACAGACAACCCGAAATGCGATAATTTAAAAAAAAAAAAAGGTAATAGTTCTTGTTTGATTTATTTTATCTACGAGTTTTGTGGTCTGCTTGATCTTGGGAACTGACAAGCTTCAATCTTTTACTTTGCATTCCGCTCACAAACCTAGAGCTACATGGTTGTCGCAATTCCACTCACTCGAGACTTACTTAAAAACTTGTTGAATTCGTCTCTTCCTTAGCGGAGAATTTCCAGCTTCATGCATGGTGAGACTAAATCGAATATGGTTTTTTTTTATACATATTTTAATATATATAGTCGTAGAAATGCGTTACAAAGAATACAAATTTATTGCTATTGTGTTGACTATTCTAGAAATATTGCTCTTGAGGCACTATGACAATTTTTAAAAGCCAAAAGTATTCATTCAAATCTCAATCTCTGTTCTTGTATTTATTTAAAAGTTCAGAGTTGCATTGGAATTGAATTTGTACCTGGTTTACAACTGATTCCGGGTCACCAATTACTTTCAAGTTTCAACATTTTTCCTTTCACTCAATTGTAAATTGGAGCCCTATAACTTGAGCTTTGTATTTTGCAACGTTTTTCTGGGAAATTGTACTCTAAAATTAACATGAAATTGTTTACCTTTCAGGTTGATTAACATTGCTTCCACGCTAGATTCTTGTTTATATTTGACCCCATCAAAATACAAAGGTGACATTGCCTCAATTAATTTTTTTTTTAAGAGTATTCGTGTTTTATATTCAAAGCATACATGCCCAAGCTAGTTGCCACTTGCTTCAATGTTCTCATTCTTTTGATGATACACTGCGCATTGTACATTTCATCTAGGCTTCTCATTCAATTTGGATTTGATTTGGAAGTTCCCTCCAAGGTAGCCACATCAGAGAAAATTTTGTTGTCACAACCATTCATTGCTCTCGATCAATTCTTGTCTAACAAATTTCCAAAAAATTCAGGTATAATCCACAATTTTTATATCAATGAATAGTTGCACCTGTGGTTCAAAGGCTAATTGCACGATTACATTAACCTCAAATTTATCTAATTGAATTACCTTCTATGTGGGCTGAGCAAGATTAATGGAATATGGCATGCATTATTGGAAGTTTTACTACCTGTCACCATTATTGTTTTATATAGCACTTAACCTAAATTTGAAATTTTGATACAAAGGATTAAGAGTCAACACGAGGAGATATTTTCAAACTTTGCTTAAAGTATATGGTTAGACGGTGGGGTTCGAGCTACCCTACCAAAATTACTATGCCTCTTTGCGTGCCGATTCCCTCAGCTGCGCCGCTCGCCTCCAAACAGTCTACTAGATTTGCAAATCTAGCATTTAAAGAATCCGGCTACATGTTGGGTGTTGACCTGATTGCGCCCACACAAAAGAAACGGGTTTCAAAGGGGGTTACAGGAGGTGAATGGGAGGCAAGCGACCTCAACTGTCCACTGCATGAAGCGTGGATTGGTCGGGACAGGGTCTATCAGCCGTGGCAAGGAGGCATCTCCAATCTTTTCTTTTATTTCTTTTTTTTTTTTTTTGTTCTTTACTTAATAATATCTCCAGTAAGATGGAGCATGGGAAGCCTGAGTTAAAACACCACGCATCTTTCATTTTTTTGGATGCTTTGACAGAGGCTACAGGGATCCACGGCCCTGGCCTGTGCATCAACGACTAGGCAACAACAAGCAGGCCTCTAGGGCGATTCCAACAAGCAGGTTGTCCAACTATGTTGTTATCTGTTCCGGATCAAATTCCATCCTCAAAATCGGGTTCTTCTTCACGGAAAAACAAATATAATGTCAAAAATGATAAGGGGACAGTGAAAGGCGTGTAGAAACAACGGCCTGTCCAGCCGTGTTGATGTCTGATTAGTATCGAATGCAGCTCAAACTTTGGGGGGGGGTTTCCTCCTTAGTAGTATTTCTATCAAATGATGGAGGGACAGTGAAGGCGCACCAATATATTCTAAGATTGATTAAGGAACACTCTCACTGTCACGCAGTCGATTAGAAGAAAAGAAAGCTCAGAACACTATTCTGGGTTTGAAAATATCCTGCTACCTTCACCTCCCAAGATATCTTCTTCAACATTGCGAAGATCTCCCTGTATCGTGCAGAGATAGCTCAAGGAGTGCGCAATAGACTACAAGGCTCGGTTCTAAATTCTTTTTTTTGTCCTATATATAACTAGAAGCCTGACATGATTTATTCGTGGAGGAACAACATATAGAGGTGGGTCTGTTACATATCAGATTATTCATGGACAAGTATAAAACAGTTTGCTTGCCTTTTAGAAGCCAAGAATAAAAGAAACAGACCCTACGTGTATCATATTTATTAATTTCATTGATATCATTTAATGATTATGGCTTAGGGTAGTATGCTTTATTAACACGAAGAGAATATTAATAGTATGTTGTTTTTAGTGAAATCCGATAGTAGTAATCCATTAGTAGTCATATTGTTAAAACATGGATAATATTTCAGAAATCAGTTCCCTTATTAATGAAACGTGGTTATAATCTTATTAAGTTTAGAATTTTGTATTAAAATCTCCATCCACACTATTCAATAGATATAGCAGGGGTGTTCTAAGAGATTCGATTTCATTTTCTTGTTTATTTGCAATGGAATTTACAATAAATTCATGGATGAATAAAACATAAAGGGGACTAGAACTTGAAATGCTTCTTTGGCATCTTAAAATCCATTTAAAACTTAAGTCCTTCCATCAAATACACAAGAGGAGATGATGCACTATTTTTCCAATCTTTCCAACACATTACGTTCAAGTATCCAAACAAAAATTTTAATATATTTCCTTTTGTAATTTCTTTCCAATATTCCACCAAAGAATTCAACAACATTCCCAATAAATTTTAGAGCAAGAAATACTATCATTTCAATGCAAATTTTCCTTCAAATCTTATTACAACATACCCTACTTCATGTGGAACAAATTTACAATAATGGAAGCTAGAGAAAACAAGGCAATATTACATTCTTTCTCCACTCAAGGTGGGTAATTACATGATGCTTTAACATTGTCAACAACAAGGTTCTTGTGCTCCAAGGTGTTCTTCATCCATGCTCCATGTTCCAAGTAGCTCAAACCACAACCAAGATAGGGGGAGAGGCAACACTCTCCTCCCAACCAAAAACTCAATGGAGAAGAGAAGAAATCTCCTCCATTGACCCCCGAGCCCCAAACACAACACAATGAAGGGTGGTCTCCAAATCAAGGCAACAATACTTGCTTCCACAATACAATTTTTTTTTTACAACATTCAAGGTTTAAAAGAAGAACAGAAAGGAAGCACAAATAACACAATACTTTTCACAACAAGGCTTTCATCCAAGCCAATAAGAGAAGGAACTATGGGAAAGTTTTCCTTATGCCTCCCAATTGAGATGAGATGCCCATCCAAAACCCTCCACAATAAAACTCAAGCCCCTATGACTCTTATGCCTCCCTCAAGTACCCCCTTTTTCCTCCCATGCTCTTATGCCTCCCTCCTCTTATGGCTCCCTCAAAGACAAGGTAAGAAATGTAAAATATTCTTACCCAAGATGGGCATCCCTCTCAAACTCCCTCCACAATATCCTAATCTACTCTTATGCCTCCCTCATGAGTATTCCCATAGACCTCTCCTATACTACACAATAAGGCATTCTATCCATTTTTCACAATACACAAAAGTAAACATACATTATCCACAAATTTAAGCAAAGAAACAACAACAAGAAGAAAGCAAGAAGGGAGAAGGTTTCCTACCTCTCCATTGGAGAAGCCTAAACCAAGAAATTTGTCCAAGCTCCCTCCAAAAAAATCCAAGCATGCAAGTCCAAGCACTCTCTTTTTCTCTTTCTCCCAATTCTTTTCTCTCCCAAAAATAACAAAAGATAACTCTTCAACAAAACGAAAACAAAACTCCAACCCCCTCAACAAGAGAGGAAATTTCCATAAATAGACAAGGGGCAGAGTGAGGGTGATGTGGCTCCTTGTAGGATGCCACATCACACATCCTGAAGACCACCTCCCTTTAGTCAACTCAAATCCCAAAACACCATAAATGGGTGGTTGGGTTGAATGACATCTCAATTCCACGTTCATCCCTTCCCATGTGTCTTAAGGCAAAAATTAAATGCAAAAGAAGACAAGTGCACTCCAAAGTCACATTTCCCTTCCCAAAACAATAAATAATCCCCCTTTTTGGATTCCCAACCGATAGATATGGTTGGTAAGGGGGTTTTTGGGAAGTGTGGGACAAGTTCAAATTGTCCCACAAGTCCCCCAAAATTGCCCTAAATCTCAAATTCGAGATTCAAAGGATTTGGAGTGGTCAACACTCAAAACCAAGCATTCAATACATGAGGAGACATAAGGCTCAAGGAGCCAACCATCAAAATTAATGACATGCACTAGACTTCCCTCCAAAACTTAAAATTTAAAACAAGGTGTTAAATTAATTCTAAAACATACTTAGTAAAGGAAATTTTAAAAAGATATCACAAATAAAATCACCTACTAAAGTAAGTTGAAACAAGCAAAATAAAATTCTTACCCCCTTGGTCCACATTAGAAAATTTCCCCCTCATGGAAATTTTTCTTTCTTTACACATAAAAGAACAAAGGTAACACAATAAAATTCACTAGTTGCCTTGACGACCAAATGTTGTAACCACCCGACATCCTGTTGTGTTTGGTTCCCACTCCCCCTTTAGGTTGTGATTGTTTCTTGTTTCCTGCAAAATACAAAATACCTCCCTCGGCCTTGTGGCCATGTCAAAATATCCAAAATAACCATATGCATGAAATTTATTAACATCCATACAATAATTCAATCAATCATTATTTCTAGGTGTAAATCACAACTTAATTATACATTTCATCATTATCCAAAATTATAGTAACGTAAATTCAACAACTACATTCTACTCATCATGGCGAAGAAATCCAATGTTAGAACACATGCAATATATCCATATAAAAAATAATATCGGTATCCAATAGTCTGTCCATGAATCAGTGTAGATCATACTGAAAACAAAATCCAATCCTAATCCCAAATGCATCTAGTCACAAAACATCATGCTAATCAACATAAGTATAAGTCATGTCCATATCCAAAGTCTGCATAATTCAAAGTGATAATCAACTAAGTTTCATAGGGAAGTGGGCATTACAAAATTAAGGGGCTGCAATATGTGTTTAACCCCAATGATGCAAACATTGTTTGGGAGTGGACTTTAGTAAATCCCGAGAAGTGTTTTTTCTATTAAGAACATAGTAATGAAGGTTTTGATGAGGATGGGAAAATCCCATTCATATTTGGCATCCATCTCCCACTTAATTTGGATTGGTTGTTGAGATATGACAACTATAGTTTAATAGCCATGGATTTAATGTCTGTAATAGGTGTAATGAAGGTATGCTTTGAATACTATAATTACTACTAGTTGATATTTCATTTATCAAATATACAAGTTGACTTTTGTAAAATATTTTTTTACAGTTTTAATTGTACATGATGGTGTTTGATTACAAACAACAAGGACTTCCTACTGTATGTGTAATTATTTCTAGGTTATGCACTAGTGACATCACCCAATAGATGCATTTACTTTGAGAAATATTACATTTTAAAATTATTAAATGGAAACTAAATGCATTCATAGTAGACCATGCAGACACGGAGATGAAAACAATAAGGTAGGTGTTAATTATGTTGCATACGCACAACACAATTTTAAAGATTATGTTGCAAAGTATTAATATCTTGTCTTATGCAGGGAAACATTTGAGTGTGATGTTTACTTATGTATCTGGCATGTACAACGTGCATGGTTGAAAAAATTTATAGCTGAAGTGAGAGAATATGATGTGATGGAGGAGATGTTCAGTCAACTTGGATATAGTATGCACATATGTATTGATGAATACATGGCTAATAGGGAGGCCATAAAGTTCATAGAGAAGTATCATTGCACATAACCCAAAAAATTTGAATATTGGGAGGAGAGTTTACTCCACAGGGTTACAATTCCATCAAGGTGTTGTCATACAGTCAAACATACTAGGAAAGAAAGAAAAACATCCATAGAATCATATATATACAGATCTAAAACGACATTTCTTACATACAATTTACACTACTTCACATCGAAGGATGGATTGGCTAGCACACCAACTAACCATAAGTGTTAAAATATACTATTGATGGTCACAAATGAGCAAATACAATGGTTTTTGCAGGAACTTTGAATTTTAAAAAATTGAAAATATATCATGGGTTATGGCTTTGCAAATTCCAATCTATCATGTCACATTTCTCATGATGGGCAATCACATTTCATGGGTGCACAACGATAAAGATGATACATTGCATTATCAATTGTATAACGCAACACCACTAATGTCAATGTATAGTTGTCTATTTTTAGTCCAATCCTATATATATATAAACATGTAACTAAGATGGGGATGATCTAAGATAAAAAAAGGAGTGAGTGAAATTCATAAAACAAAGGATGGTGTCAGCTACTCCATCACCAACAATGATTTATATGTGAATGTTTATTTTTTAACTTTTCAATTTTCTTTGTAGTTTTTTAATTCCCAATCTCAAGCGGTTGATTTATTTTCAGTATAGAGGCTATGCATAGTGGTCTAGTAAATCAAAATTAAAGTGATGTTCATATGGACAACATAGGATTAATATCAGATGTTTATAACATAATGCATAACTGTAGTCATAAACAATTTAATTTATACTTCATTTAGTGTTACTGGAATATGAAATCCTTTATTATAATAACACAAGAAATAGAAAATGGACCAAAAAATGCAAATGAAAGTGAATCTGAAATGGATATTAAAGAATAGCCAGATGTACATATAAATTTTAATGAAAGTTATCATTCCACTTGTAATAATTTTCCATTTTACTTGTCAGGGAATTCGTAACATGATATTTTTCTTGTATTAATAGATCATGCTTGATGCGATAGAAAATGAACAAGAATCATATAAAAAGACAGCTCGTGAGGTATTTGAGAATTTCGTCATAGCAGAAAATAACAATAGGTCACTTTATTTCTTGTAGAATTGTATGACATTTGTTTACGAAAACATCAAGAGTATGGAAATCTCAAATAAACTTGTTTTGCAACACCCAACGAATCAAAATTTCCAACAAGTGAAATATGGCCATGGAAACACCCTTCATAGAGAAAAGGACTTCACAAAATCGATGAATTGAAGAAGATAACCTACCATGTCACAAAAGATACCCTTGTTTCCAAATCCCCATAAGAATCAGAAAAGACAAATGTGGAATGAGGATCTACATAGAGCATCCAAATGTGACAGGGATAGAAATAATGGAGATACTACATCCTAAATGTATATTCTAGGTTAGATATAGACATATGATGTTTTGCATGATTCATAAGATGTATTTGAGTGTCATTCTAGGTTAGAAAGTAGTTTAAGACTAGTCAAAAAAAGATTTCTAATATTTTCAAAATTTTGGAAATGATTTACGATTTTTAATGTGCAATTAAGCGGTCATTAATACAGTGTAATCCTCATCTAAACCCTAGCCCAAGCCCTAGCCCAAATCTGAGTGGAAATGAAAATGGAGTTGCTTTGTCTACGATTGATGGAATTGGTCAATCTAAGGGGTCTTTGAGGTGAAAAAATGGAAATCATCTCAGTGACGATGTGTTAGGTGAAGGAAAGGGATCTCTACCTACTTATCTCGTTCAATATTATGGATAGTTTCATGGTGGTGAAATAGTGATTTTTCTATCCCCCATGGTACATGGTTTCAGTAAAACTTCTATGGAAGGCCTTTTGGAACCAAATCTAGTGCAATTAGTTGAGGGCAGTGGTGACCCTGCTAGTGCTTTCCCTGCTAGAGATATACTTTCCCTTAAGATTGTTGGGGGGGGGGGGGGGGGGAGGGTCGTTTCAAGGGAGGCCAAATGGACCCCTCATCAACCTATGTAGGTGGGACATTTTTTGGCACTACATCCCTTGGTCAACAGGATACCCCTACTCTGCTGAAGGTAAAAAATAGTTCATCTTTTCAGATGGTAAATGGATGCTCTTTTCGGGAGGTGCTGTAGGGGAATAATGGATCCAAGACCATGATTCTTCCTGAATAAAAATCGTTTGTTCATTTCGGTGATGAGGTGATCGAAGACAAATCCTATTACCAAAAACATGCCTTGATTTCCATTTCAGCACTTTCTATCCCACACTTCCAGCACTTCACAAGTGAATTTCTAAACAATAGATACCTCTTTTGGATGGAAGGTAAGATCTATATCCTTGTGCTAAGGGTAATTTTATTTTTATTTTTTATTTAATGACTGGTAAAGATACCATCATGAAAAATATTTGGTATTTTCAATCTCGTTATCTTCTTATAAAACCTAGTTCCCTTCTTTTAACCCAACCATTGAATCATTCTCTTGCAAACAGATATGGATTAAACCACCCCCATATTCCTTTGAAATTTTGGGAATGTTTTTTGTATATGCACTAGAAATGATTTCAGTAATATACTAAATATAAACTCCAAAACAATATATTTTACTCACACTACGTATGCTAAAATTCTTGTTGAGCTTGAAAATTCCAAGAACCTTCCTACCTACATTGAGATTAAAGTTAAAAATAGGACTTGGACCCAACCACTTGACTATGAAAGTTTACCCTTTAGATATAGGAGATATTTCTCTTCATGCATTACTATGGTTGACTGTGGGATGGCAAGGCATAAATATTAGAGAAACTGGTAGAAAAATTCCCTCCCCAAACATTTGGTCTGTAGCAACAAGGAAGAGTTAGAATAAGATGTTGATTAGGAGGAAGTCCCTGAATTAGTTCCTAAAACTCCGCTCAACAAGGGGAAATCAAATGGTGAAATTCATATTCTAGAAACCCCTCTTACAAAAATTCAAGATGATGGAAACAAGGGGAAGGAAATCGAAAAAAACTTGAACCCAAGTCCTATGAAGCGGAAAAGGATAATGTTCCTCCTCACTCTCCTTTTAAAAAAATTACATACCAGATGATTGATATTTTTGAATTTATTCTTCCCATTGAGGAGGTTTTAGAAGGGTGGAAAAGGGTTCATAACAAGAATAAATCTATCTATAAAAACCCCACTTCTCCTACCTAGCTAATCTGTCTCTTTTCCTACTATTCAATTGTTCTTCTTCTATAAATGTGTTTTGACCTAGACAACAATTGTGTTTCTTATTGTTGTTTTATTGTTTGGCAGTGTGCTTATTCTTTTCTCTATTGAACTAATTGTCTTATTTGGGTTTTGACAATCTCTTGATGTTCCTAGGTAGGATCCCAGTAAAATTTTTTTTATCATTAATAAAAAATATATATTGTAAAGAATATATAAGTTGTTAAAAATATCTCCCATTAACTGGATATTGTAAATCTTTGCATGACAACAAGTTCCAAAGTCTTTTTAAGAAAGTGGAATATGATCTTTGAAATGCAATAATTTTTGAAATTGAAAGAGATTCATTCCAATAAAAATACACATTCAATTTTTCAAACCTCCCCAATCAAAATATCTTTTTCACCAAGTTACATTCATTTACTTTGATTCATTACATAGTTGTAACAGTCTTTCCCTGATGTTTGACATTGCTGAAAAATGTTTTTGCAATAGTTTTTATGGTCCTTGTATGACAGTCAGATCTCAAAATGTTAGCATACGTTGAATAGTTTATATTTTTAGGAGAGAATGTTCTATTTTATCCCTTTATTTTCTCCTTCTAGGTGTATTCCATTATTCTCTCTCCTTCATCCAAATCTTCCTCCTTTATTTTAGGGGAATGTAGTTGATTATTTCTCCTATATATTGTACGTACTTTTTCATAATAAAATAAGTGTGTGTAGAGTACTTCACTCCACATTCTTCTCTCCTTTCTGTATCCTACAGTTTGGTATCAGAGCATTTTTTATCTCTACCTATGCATGGAAGTAGTCTTCAATTTGCTGGAAGCTTGAGTGGAGGAAGGACTGTTCAATTAGCAAGTCTGAGAGTTGTGCGTGGAGAGGAAAGAAAAAAATTTTTTTTTTTTGTTAAAATCTGTGCAAGAAAAGAGAAAATGTTTTTTTTTAAAATGTGGACATTTTAAGAAAAAAGAATGTTATCTTTTTCCTGCGCATGTTTTTAATTTTTTTGAGATAGACCTCCAGAGAAAGCTGGTTCTTGCTCCTAAACTACCTGCCACAATCTACTCTAATGCAGGATAAGCTAACGCTAAAAAAAAGGTGGATAGATACCTGCGCGCATGGATGAAGAAGAGTTAGAGTGGACTGTGTGGGAAATTGAATTCCATCTGCTGCTGCTACTGTCCTTCAAAACCTTCAAAAGAAATTTTGGCAGAGCTTTGCTACCCAAAAACCTTCATGGAAGGAAGGAAAAACCAACCTACATGCAATTAATCCAAGTTTCATCTTGGCATCTATATCTACCTTGTGCAACTATGACCCCTGTATAGTCATCTTGCTATAGCTATTCAAAAGGAACCTACAATATATTTCTCATTTAATCCTGTCAACAACATCTTAAATATTCTATGTGAGGGCATGTATGCATAGACCAGTTGCATGTGTCAATAAATAAGCCACGTCTATGTGGAGACAAGCGGTTCGGCCGGTTCGCGTCCTTTTGTCCCGCACGTTCCTGACTGAAAGAGAATGAACTGAAGCTTTACAATTTGCATTGGAGGACACATGGTGTTTTAGAGGAGTAGCCTGCATGTAATTGTGTGAAGAATAACATCCAAATAAAGTTTGGAGTGTGTCACTTGCTACTTTGATGTATGTTATCAAAATTACCCATGGAGGAAAATACCAACTACCTATGTGAAGAGGTAGAACAACATGAGGAGAAGAAACTTGGAGATACTACAAATAATACATTGAATGTCGAGTGTAGACAACTTGACTGAGAGCATCAATAACATGGTCACCACAGCTGAGGAGAAGCTGGAATATCAACTCGCCAGCTAGAGAACACCGTGAAGAAGCTCCTGAGAGCTCTAGGTTCTACTTTGCTTTGCTGAACGAGCTTCGAAATACCAGAAATCTTGCATTCGACAAGCTAGATCAAGAAGAACTTCTTGAATACTTTATTTTTGACGTCAGCTGCCAAGAAAAGTGAGTATGGGAAGAATTAGAAGTCGGATACAACACCGACTATGATGAAGAAGAAGAATGTCCTACAAAGCATCGTCGTCTCACAGCACGTGAATATCGTGAGCATCTACGTGCAAGTAATTCTTGTCAGTGAGTCAAAATTGTAATAACTCCTTAAATAAATAAATAAATTTTTTATTACGATGTCTGCTCTGAAGTTACTTCTATTTGATGCTCAGTTTCTCAAAGGATCTAATTTTGCGGCCTGAAAGACAAATATGAAGACAATCCTTTAGTTTGAAGGATTATGGGAAATTGTCATAGGGTCTCTACCTGCTCCCACAGCCCCCAATGAACTAATAAAATATTAAATGGCTAGTGCTAAAGCCTTGATGCTGATAATGCTCAGTATCAGTGACGATGTGCAACCACATGTTAGGAATTCAGAGAAACCTAAGGAGGCCTGGGACAAGTTGGCAACCATTTATGAAGCCAAAAATCAGACGAAGATACTTCATCTCCAGTCATAGTTGCACACCCTGTCTATGGGGTCAGATGAGAAAGTGGAGGAATTTTTATATCATGTGGCTGAGCTAAGATTAGAGTTATTAGCACTCATTGAAATAGTGGATGATAAAATTCTCGTCGTAATCACCTTGAGAGCACTCCCTTCTCAATTCTGAGTGATCATTATGACACTGAATGTGTCTAAAAAAATAGTGACATTTAAAGAGCTTGTGAATTTGTTACAGAAAGAAGAGGCCATCTCTTCATCACATAAGGAGTCTCAGGACAAAGCCTTGTTCTCAAAGCCTTTCCATGGGTAGAAGAATTGGAAAGGTCTCCTAGAGAAGCCAAATCTAGTGTAACCCAAACAACAACAGAAAGATCAAAAGTCAAAGAGATGGTGTCACATTTGTAAAACCAATACTCACGACACTGATCACTACTGGCACAATAGCTTAAAACAGGGGTCTTTAAGCCATATACGCACATCTTGGCACAAAGGTTTTTTTAAAGTCCAAATGACATCCCTGCTAGAGAAATCACAAGGGACATCTCGCAGCCCAACAAGAAGATGATGACTCTGATGAGGAGACATTAGAAGGAGCCCATTGTAGTAAGAATTTTATACTCATCTCTCAAATGTCTCAGCCCACGAAGAAAGTCTGGTTGATAGACTCTGGTGCAAGTAAGCATATGTCAGGTGACAAGAAGATGTTTTATTCACTACACAAAGAACCAACTGGATATCGAGTTCAGATAGCAGATGAAAAAGAGTACATTGAAAAGGAATAGGGAATGTCACCATTCCTCTGGGACCACGAAAATGTAAACTTACAAAGGTACTATATGTTCCTAGCTTGACTAGCAACCTCTTGTCAGTTACTCAGCTCTTGAATCATCACCTTAAGGTAGAATTTCTTGTTCAAAATGGCATTAAATCATGCTTAATCTCCTGATAAGGTACGGTTCTTGCTAAATATTTTGTAAAAGATAAGTTATTTTCTTTAGATACTCTTTCATCTTCTATAGTAGCTTTAACTGCTTTAACAATAGAATCAACTGCCCTATGGCATTTTAGATATGGACACTTGTTGGTTAGTTCATTACACCAGATGAGTTCAAAAGCAATGGTCCGTTGAATACCCAAATTGTCCAGTTCCTTGCCTATTTTCCCTAGCTATCTTGCATGAAAACAACATAGAGATCTGTTTCAAGCAAGCACCCTCCATGTCAATAAGTGTCTGGAGGTATTTCATACCGATCTGAATGACCCATTACCTGCTTCGTTTTTAGGGTACAAGTGCTTCCAATTGTTCATGGATGACCACTCTCACAAGATGTGGGTATATTTCCTAAAGAAGAAAAGTGAGGCTCTTCAACACTTGCAAAACTTCTATCATCATGTTGTCAAAGAGTCCAAAAAACCACTTCTTCTACTCCTCTCAGATCGAGGGGGGGAATTCACATCAAACAAGTTCTTGGCCTTCCTGAACCATCATGGCATTAAGAAGCACATGACTGCTCCCTACATGCCCCAGAAAATTGCATTGTTGAGCATCGCAATCACATAGTGATGGAGATGGCTCACTGCATGCTATCAACTGCAAAGCTAGGAGAACGCTATTGGACTAAAGTAGTACAAACGGCTATATATCTTCTGAACATGGAAAAGACAAAGATTCTACAGAGAAAAATTCCAGACAGAGGTATGGACTGGTAGAAAGACATCAATTTCTCATTTACGAGTATTTGGTTACACAGCATACATGTATGTCCCAGCTTAGAAGAGAAAGAAGGTAGAGCCAAAAACACTCCCGTGTATCCTTCTCGACTACAGTACTACCTCGAAGGCATATCATCTCATGGATCTTGAGACAAATAAAATATACAAGAGTTGGATGTGGTTTGTGAGAAGTCATCCTTTGACTCAATAGTATCAATAGAAGATCCACTTCCAACCACATCTCATCGATTAGTCTCTAAATCAAATGATGAGCCAGAGGAGTCTACTCAAAGAAAAGAAATGCTGCCAATAAAACTATTTGTTGACCTTGGAGAACTGGAGAATGTGACTCCACATCAATCCACATGGCAACAACACAATTCTTCTCAAAAGCAGCTAAGTTCTTGTTCAAAGTGGGTACAAAACACTATCAAGGACTCATATTTGCAACAACTCCTAGATACAACATCCATAGTCAAAACAAGGAGTCAAATAAGAAATGAGGTAAACTTTACACTCATGAGTTCACTGATGAATAGCTCTAAGCCAGATAATGTTCATGAAGCACTTAGTCAAACTCAGTGGAAGGAAGCCATGGATACAGAATATGACTCGCTCATGAAAAATCAGACATTGGAGCTTGTCGATATGCCTACAGGAAAGAAACTCATAGGTTGCAAATGGGTTTTCAAGAAAAAATATAAGGCAGATGGATCCATCGACAAACATAAAGCATGACTTGTAGCAAAAGGATATGCTCAGAAAAAAGGCATCAACTATGAAGAAACCTTTGCACCCACTACAAAGATGAAGACCATCAGAGTAGTTTGCACACTTACAGCACAGAGAGGATGGAGACTTCAGCAGATGGATGCCAAGAGTGCTTTCCTAGAAAGTGATCTAAAAGAAGAAGTATACATGACCCAACTTGAAGGATTTGTCGATAAAGAGAAACCTAAGAAGGTATGTCATCTCATCAAATCACTTTATGGACTAAAACAAGATCCCAGGGCATGGTATATCAAGATCAATGATCACCTTTTGTAGCATGGGTTCACTCGTAGCCCCTCATATTCAAATTTATATATAAAGAATGTAGGTAAAGAAATTTTCATTCTGGTTGTTTATGAAGATGATCTTGTGATCACTACCAGTTTAGAAGATCAGGTTGATATTGTAAATAATGATCTCAAAAGAACCTTTAACAAGATAGATTTGGGGCTACTACATTACTGTCTTGGCTTAGAGATATGGCAAAAGGAGCATCACATTTTTGTCTCCCAGACAAAGTACGCCAAGACACTCCTGGAAAAGTATAGAATGTTTGACTGTAAACCTATATCCACTCCCATGGAAAAAGGCTTTCAACTTCCAAGATTCTAGTACTCACCTCAAGTAAATGCTACTCTCTATGGGCAATTTGTTATAGGGCTCATCTATTTGACATATACCAGACTAGATCTCTACTATGCTATTAGCTATCTTTCCAGGTTCATGCAGGAGCCAAAGAAATGTCACTGGAATGCAACAAAGCATGTTTTGAGATATGTCCAAGGAACAACTAATTATGGTCTGGAATATAAGAAGAATGATCGATTCTTCTTACAGGGATACGTCGACTCGGACCATGCTAGATCTGTTGATGACAGGAAGTCAACTACAGGATACATATTTCATCTCAGATCTGGACCTGTCTCATGGATAAGCAAGAAGAAGAATGTTGTTTCTATCTCATCCATAGAGGCAGAATATCACGCTGCATGAGGAGCTGTGTGTGAAGTGATATGGATACGTCACATTTTGGATGACTTGGGAATTCCTGAAAAATAGTCACCTATTCTCTATTGCGACAATCAGAGTGTGTTGAAGCTCATGCAGAATCCAGTCTTTCATGAATGAACAAAGCATATTGAAATTGACTACCATTTCATTTGAGAGCATGTCTTGAACCATCAAATTCAGCTCCAGTACTATCCTACTGAAGCACAAGTTTCCAACATTCTCACTAAATCTCTTGGAAAAGTGAAATTTGAATTTTTCAGGGGTCACATTTGCAAGAATAATGTAACAAGGGGGGAATGTTAGCATACATTTAATAGTTTATATTTTTAGGAGAGAATGTTCTTTTTAATCCCTTTATTTTCTCCTTCTAGGTGTATTCCATTATTATCTCTCCTTCATCCAAATCTTCCTCCTTCAGTTTACAGGAATGTAGTTGATTATTTCTCCTATATATTGTACGCACTTCTTCATAATAAAATAAGTGTGTGTAGAGTACTTCACTCCACATTCTTCTCTCCTTTCTGTATCCTACACTGAAAACTATCTAATTTCCTTCAAAAGCTCCATCAACATAAGTGATAACATAATTTGACTGTATCCTGTTCCACTATTTTCATAGAATAACACATGGAAAGATATAGTAAAGTTAAAAAAAATTTACTTGCTTTCTAGTACAAGGAGACCCTTCATCAAGACATGAATTAAACCGTTATCTATGTATATAAAAAGGAAAAATAATATCACAATGATAGAAAAATGTGTAGAGAATCATATAATATACTAATTTTTTTCATAGAAATAGAAAAAAATAAATAATAATTTTAAGCTATTAAAATAAAATACTGAGCATGTAATGCCACATGCATAAATAAAAACAAATACCAATCCATTGAAAATACAATGATTAGGAACACCAAATATGAGCATTAATAAGTAAAATTTATAACGTGTTTTAATAAATCAATATCCATCTATTTGATTTACAAATAATTTTCTCATTTTCTCCTATGTCAATAATATTATCATCATTTTTATGACCTACAGTCATACCAACCTATGATGATATATTTTAATAGATGGATTATTTTTTTTTCAAATAGTGTGGAACTTACATATTGTTCGTAAATGGTCAATGGTACTGTGAATTATAGAATGCATAAATAAAGTATCAGTGTGTCACACATTTAAGAATTCTTCAATTCAATAACATAAATAAAAGCATCCACCAAACGAATACCATATGAAAAATTAATGATGTCACAATGTTGCTCACTTTTATGAAAGAGATCAATGGCTTTGGTATTTTTGTAATACAATTAACATATAGGTAAAAACACACATTAAAATGAGTTTACACTAGTTGTACGAAGGCGATATGAAGTGTAAACCACCTGTACAGAGGTGGTTCTAAAACCTAGGCACTAGCTGAATGGAGACGATATGAAGCTTGTACACCTCGTGGTACTTTCCTCACGCTAGGTTAAAGTTTACCAAGGTTGGGAGACTATTTTTAATGTAATATGTAATTATTCTTCATATAAAAAAACACATGTTACACTTAACTAAAAACATGCCAAGCAATATATAGATCTTTTAAAAATTTATCATCAATTCGACAATAAGTACTTTTTGATCTCTCGAGACAGATATCTATCGACTAATATTTGAACACCTACAGTCCTAAAATCACTATTTCATACTATTTTTGGCCTTCTTAGGTTTCCCTTTTACTTCATGCTTTTGACTCAGGAAGGTAGGGTAGTTTTAACCATGAAATAAAAATTGGTCCTTTATATAGCTTGGAGCTTATGTATGTGGGCATGTTGGAAAGGAATAAATAACCTCTGTCATGTTCACCCTTTCCTTGTGATAACTAAGGAGGTAACTATAATGTTTTTGAAGTGGAACCCAATAATTTAGAATTGTTCCAAAGTTGTGAACCTGTACATCCTGACGGATGGTTTCACATAATTAACAGGGTACTGTTTCACAAATAATTCATAGACTAAATTGTAATTTCATGTGGAGAAAGATCCAAATGGAGTTGTAGAAAATATCACAAGAAGTACCAATAATTTACAGACAATCAATAATACTCATAATGTTCTCTTTTTTTTTGAGTTAAATACAACATTACAATACAAAGACATATATATAGGAATATGATTCTTATATTTTAGGATGTAGTTCAAACTACTCCTTCCATGTTTTTCTCCGAACTCTATTAACGTGAGTTATTAAAACTCACTCAACAAATATATTTGTTATAGTATTTTATATAAAACAACTTATAACAAATTACTAACATATATATAAATACTAATTACCCTAGTAATTATTATTTTATATTTCACTAACTTAGATAACCTTAATAATAATAACTTCCTGTAATTTTTATTCACCCACTTTTCACTCTATTTATTCTCACCATTAATATTTACATATTACAATGCATGAATATAAAACCATATGATAAGATCTAAACCATAGAATTCCTAAGAAGACCCAAACTGAAGTTTCTTTAAACTAAAAGAAATTGCAATATACTTTAGTGTTATAACCTAGTGTTTTTCTTCCAAAATATGGGTTTTTTTCTCTAAGATTCTACTCCTTTGAATTAGAAATAATATTCAAGTAATTAGTTAGCTTTTGGAAAATTACCTCTGTTGTATGTATTTTGGATGTGAAATGGGTTGCTTTTTTTACCTAGCTATTAGAAATTTCCAAGCTTTATAGTATAATTATGCCTTGCATGAACCCAATGTGGAATTTTTCATTTTCTATTAGTATTTATAGCTCTTTATTTTTAAAAAAATCCGACTATTATCTAACTTAAGTCATTGTTACAACATGATAAGAATGGAATCACAAGAGCTTACTTCCTTGCTAATTTGTACCCTAAGTTAGAAAGTAATGATGGTATATGCTTGTAACTTGTTATTTTGTGCTGACCATGCCATAAAAATTGTACTACTCAAACCCCTTGTGCCAATTTTTAACCAAAATCCCCAACACTACTCATATAAGGAAGTGTTTCACTGTTACTATGGGTCTCTATCTTGGTTGATTCCTCATCTAATCAATTCTGGTATGGAGTTAGTTCTTTTCAATAAAAAGGAATACTAAACCAGATTAGAAACTATAGTAGAGTGAAAATACCACTATTTGATGGATGATCTAACCATGTTATGTCCTAAGTGAAGCTTTCTAGAAAGTTTTGACCTATGCACTACTCTTCTCTTATCACGCCCACATTTTACACACCCAAATACAACACACATAATAACAGGATAATATTTTTTTTGGATTACATTGCTTGATACATAACATCACATAGGATCACTTAGGATAATATATATCATATGAGACATTTGTGAACCATGTACCCACATATATAACATGAAATGCATGACGTACATCAAAGTCATGTTACCAAAAATACAACAACGAACCATGACAATATATACTAAGTTATAGAAACTTCCCACAAACATCATTTTTCATGGTGAAATATTTATTACAATCCTATTTTTATTAGTTGAATAAAATTATCTAAAGATCACATAAAATGGGACCCTTCATTCCTTTACAACTAGGTTTCATATTTTTTTTAACATTTCACCTATAGTGGTTCCTTTAGAAGTCACTCATTTCTCTCATGGAAATAAATTTATATAACATGATTTTGATTAGGAATGTATGTACACACATGCATCTTCAAATATTTGACCTAAACATTTGTTTTAGAGAGACGTGTTTACTTGGTTTGGAAAAAACACTCTCGTTACAAACAGGAAAATTCACAGGAAGAAAAGAAAGGAAGGTTACTAGATCAATATAAGGCCTATCCCGAATTCATTTCATAGCATTGTTTGATACTAACAATACACTCATTTAATATTCAAGTTAGTACAAAAAACTATGTAGGTTAACTAATTTAATTTTATTATTGTTGATTCATAATCCATTTCCCCAATTACAAATTCATATTTTCATAATCATATTGTGCATGGAAGGGTACACTACAACTATGTTCTTATTATAGAGATTTTTCTTTGAATTCTAGTGATGAATTTCACATTTCAAACTATTTTTTTTCCGTCATATTAAGGATTTACTCTCAGTAGTAATGGCTTAATTACATGTTTTGACCATAAATTCTACTTCCTGATTGATTCTAGGTTTTATATATTCTTGTCTATGCCAAGGGTTTTACAAACTTATACAATTCCAACTACAGTGCAATTCCCTTAACCCACAAGACCTTGGGTACAGCCAAAGGTATCCCAATCTCAAGGCTACGTTTCATTATATCAGTAGCATTATTCTTTAATCCGCACGTATGAAAACAAAGCATGTGATCATGCATCATATTTGGTTTTTTAATTTATTTATTAGGTTGTTGTATTACTCGTAGAGATCTACTTTATTACATTAATTTTATGATCACATTTGACATTTTAGTGGGTTTTGACATCGTTCAATGGTGTGCCATTTTTTTTCTGTAGTGGCCATCCCTTATTTTAATCTTATTTACCCTTTTCACTAACTACATTTATGCAATTACTTTAATCCTATAATAACATCATTCTGGAACAAAATTAATTCCTATAATACTTATGAAACACTAGGGATTTAAGACTACAAGGAGTACTACCTCACCCAAAACAACTCATTTAAATTCTTTTGGAAATGGAAGTATAAGTGTATATTGAAAGAGAGATATCCCGACAATATTATGCATTTCAAAAGACTCCTAAGGACCTATTTAAAATGTTGGGAAAATACGTGAGTAATTTGACATGTAATCACCATTAAAATAATTTAGATCTTGCAATAAATCAATCGTAGGTAGAACCACCAACTATCTTACAAGGCTTTAACCACCCACTAGGGTACAAAGGAAAATTATGCATAAAGGATTTAAACTTATTCATGATATGGTCAGACCTAACAACCTAGAAATGATCACCTCACTCATCCAAATAAGATATATTCACAACATATACGCACCACCTCATAAAATATCAGGGAAATAGACCTTAATAAGACATATTAGGTGTGAAGCATGAAGAATATTAATGAGATATGAGTATTTCATTAACATGATCATAGTTTTATACCCTGTGAAAAGACTAGAATGGGCGGGGAGGAAGGATAATAGGCATTATAACTCATTCCTTTAATTTTGTTAGTTTTGATGAGAGGAGAATCTACATGACATTGTGAGTGTTATGGAAATATACCAATAATTAACATAACAAAATATTATTTAATATATTTATAACATAGGTAAAACATTGAAGACAACTTCACATCTAATTCAACACTATTAAATATAGCAACATTTGGTATTTCTTTTTCAAAATATAGAAATAATAAATAATTAAATAGGCAATACATATCATTATTATATGGTAATACATGTATTTCAACATGAATACAACTTTACAATGAAAAAATCATTAATTATAACATATCACATCCAGAAAATTCCTCTTATTGAGAGTACCTGCAACCAACGTTGGGTTAATCCTAGGAATGAGTATGGAAATACCTTATATTCTAGCATAAATCCACACATTCATCATTTGTAACATTTTTAGTTAAATAGAAGAGAGAGAGAGAGAGAGAGAGAGAGAGAGAGAGAGAGAGAGAGAGAAGATGACAATTTTTTTTTCTCATGTATTAATGCTTTCACATTCAGTTGCACTTAATATTTTGGTGCTAGAGAGAGAGTGTAAGGATGACAGAGAAGGTTAAGAGACATTTTATTTTCCATTCACAATATCATAACCATTTTCATTTCGTGTTCATTATCATTTCATTTCAAACCAACTTACATTTCCCAATTCATTTACATTTTCAAATCAATCAAGTGTCATAGTCATTTCTAGAGAGAGAAGAGGGTGAAGAGAGAAAACGGCCATATATTTCAAATTTTCATTTATGCAAGATAAAAGATTGAATAAAATTCTACATAACATTACAATGGTATTAAGAGGTCATCCGCATGGTTAGATTTCATGCAGGACTCAAAAGAGGGATTCTAGCTAACATTGAGGAAATCGATCAAAATGTCAAAAGTTCCTACAAAAGGGTCTTGAAAAACTCAGTTTAATTTTTATCACAAAGTTTGATGATTCATACTTAGTATCCCATATATAGATATTTCTCCGTGTTTGAAAAATCTTGATCATGACGAATAGAGGCTAAGCAACAACCGTACGCTGAAACTGATCATGTTTTTTAAAACTACCATGTCATAATAAGTGGTTGATAAGCTAAGAGTGTTTAGGAATAAAAATTTAAAGAGATTTAAAAAATTTCAAACAATTTGGTTAAGGCTCCCTAACATGTTCCATGTTACAATGGGTCATACAAAGAGTTTTGGTTTTGCAATACACTTGGGTGTGGCACTCCATGCGAGTAACTTTCAATGTTAGACTTTTCTTAATTTTTTCTGTTGTTTATGTTTGAGAGTTCACGTCAAGGAAATTTTCTGTCATTTGTTGCAATTATGCTCACTATAATTCCACATTTAATTTTTGAAAATCAAGAAATGATGAAGCAAAATTTAATGCAAGTAAAAAGTGTAAAACCACACTTTTCTATGCAAAACTCACGATCCCCACATTCGACGAGACTGCATCAACTTTTGGCATTATGGAAATAGTTTTCACCTTATAAGTACATCACATAATTGATATCTTTTGGTGCAACACAATTACAGATAACATATTACTTCCCACATTAGGATTAAAGATATATTGAATAGACTACCATGGTTATATATAATATCAGTGTTTGTAATCCTAATACCTTGGTCAAAAATTTTGTACATCTTTGGACACACTCCCTCCATGTTTATTAACTATATTATTATAAATTAGTTTATGCTCACAAATAAAGTCTTACATAAAATATAGGCTATTAAATACACCTAACAGTAAAGAAAAATGAAATGTTACATAACAAACCAATCTTTTTTTTTACTTCCTGTCGTTTCCTTAAAAACTTTGTAGCTCCTTGTTGCTTCATTTGCATTCTCTTGGTGATTATTTTTATACTTGCTAGTTAATAGAGTTTTTACTATTTGATATGATTTGGCCAGTGAGCTGACAACCATAACATCCTACGGATTACCACAGTAGCCCCTCAAACTAGTTATCAAATGAGTTTTAGACATATACAATGATGCATCAAGGTATGACATATAAAGCAGTACTACCTTTGATATCAGAGGTTTATTTTTGATAAATATCCATGATGACACGACTCCGTCTCTAAGAACCCAAGTAATTAGAAATTTAATATCATGTAACCCTGAAATTCAAGGAAACATTTTTCTTTGGGAATTATGTCAATGAGTTCACATGCCATGTGTATACTCCCACATTTGCCTATGCAATCAAATTTATAAAGGTTTTTGTAATGAACCCATTTTCTATTGTGGTTAGCACACCAGTTGTATAGATATATAAATCAGAATCAAGAATACAAAGAATGAATATGGAAATAACCAAAGGATACATTACATGAGATTTAACATGGTTCACCTAGTGTGGGCTACGTCCACAAAGAAATGAACAACATATTATCATAAAGGAAATACAATGAAGATTTTCAATCCTTCACATGTTCTTGGTTGTTGGCATAGTTCAACATAGCAAATAATTAGATATTATTAGGCTTGTTTGTTTTATCATATCCCATTATTCTATATCTTTTTGTAACGTTCCTTCAATTATGGGGAATATTGTTATATTCCTCTAGTATATATATGTACATGCTTCTAATAAATAATATGGTGAGAGATATTTAATCTCTATTTCTTCTCCACTTATCTCTCCTCACAATCTAGTATCAAAGTGAAATTATGTGGAAGCAAAATTTAGACGAAGTGACCAGTTTTTTTTTTACAACAACAATCATAGTGATTTGGAATTAATTTTCTCTAACGAAAACATGGCAAGAAAATTGAGGATCAACATGAAAAATCAAGCATTACAATCAAGATCCTTTCCTGGAAAAGTATAGTGTATTAAAGCTTATCTCTAGTCCTGTGCACAAGAGGTGAGGATAATTTCTTTTTTGGCTATACGTGGAACCTACATGGTGGGAAGAATAACCAATATTTTTGTGCAAGTACAACGACCTTCCTTCTTTGGTGTTTTGTTTTTTTCTCCTGTAGACAATACGTGGAGGGAGATTTAATTTCTTTTGTCCATAGATATTGTTTTGGTCAAGCATCTCCATTAGCTACTACAATTTTTTCACTTAGACAGTGACTAATGCATTTAAAAACAATGAAAATTGAATTTCCTACATGGAACATGGAAAGGCCTGTGTGGAGCGTGAAAAAATCATTTCCTTTGCAAAATTTGTTTTGTGTAGACCCTAGAGATCTTAAACGTCATTATTGCAATAAGTGCTTAGATGGACGTTTGGAGAAGAAATAATATCTCTAGCTGATTGTAATTTGTGTTGCAATCTCATGCATTATTTATTGGAGGCATAGAAGAGCTATGTGGATCCTGTAGTTGTTATGTGAGTTCTGGAGCATAAAACTAGGAGCCTCAACTAAGCCAAAGTCAAGTCGCATAGACCAACGCAAAATGTCAAGTGTGAATGAAACAATCAAGACTATTGACAGCTATAACAACTACTCGCAAGCCATAGAACACCATCCATAAGCTCTAAAAAGACCTGGGTTCTATTTTACATTGCTTAAGGAGCTTCACAATATCATAAACCTTGTATTTGACAAAATAGTTTGAAGAGGACTTCTAGAGTATCTTTATTTTTTATGTCATCTGCCAAGCAAAGAGATTTCGGGAAGATCTAGAAGTTGGTTATGATGCAGACTGTCAAGATAAAGAAGAACACCCGAAGAAGCATCATCGTCTATCAACACCTGAGTATTGAACACACCTCAGAGGATGATGAACTCTCAATAGTGAGTGAAGACTTGTAATAATTCTCTAAAATTAATAGAAGGATTTTTTATTATTATCTTTTCCTCTTCTCTCTACAAGTTTCTCTTTTCTCTACAAAATGAAACTTCTTTACAATTTTTATCTTACATCACTTCTAACCCTAGCTTTATGTTTATATAAGTATCTACAAAATTAGGGAACTTTAGCTATGTAATTACAACCATTAGATTCACTTTACAACTAAAGATAGATATAAATCTCGTAACTTAATTATAGTAGTCACGCACACAAAACTAATGTTTGTTAGCCTTAACCAATAATGGTCCCTTCTTGAATAACTGATATTGTTCCATAGGTGACGTACACTGGTTCATTAACCAATAACGGTTACTATGTATTCCAATAAGTCTATAAAATCATGCAAATGAAGCAATTAAGCTCCACAACTCAACATTTTCAAAACATCCTGTAGTCAATATTGCTTGCGTAGTCCAGACCAATATAAAAAAATTTATTTCGAGACATGGGATAGTAGGAAGGGAACTTTCAAAGTCTTAATCAATGCAACTAGACACCATCCCTGAGTCAAATCCCCTAAACATCAATCTTCTTCTTCTTCTGCATATAACCACAAAATTGTGGCCAGAAGAAAACCCTCTTTCCTCTCAGAGACAATAGAACCCACTTCTAATAAAGATATAGATCCAGATTGGTTAATTTACATATAATAAAAAAAAGGAAATATTTGGGTTTAGATTTATGTCCGTGTGCATGACTAATTCAACCCATAATGTACTAATATTAGGAAAACTATTTAGGAGAGCTTCATGTATCAAACTCCCCTACAACATTCTAGTTATTTAATAATGGGTGCATATCCCTACTATCACTGTAATTGTCCAATTACTACTAGTTCTATAATTTTGACTCAAGTTTCAGCATGGTTTATTCTTCTAGATATCAAATAAAGTGCATGTATTATTGTACAAGGAAAATGGCAGGTCTTGAAGGTGCTTAGGATTTCTAGAGGCTCCCATGCCCTACTACACACTGATAGATATGGCCCTCATTCAACATGTCAAGCCTCTCATTACTCCCCCAACTAACAATAACCCACCAACACTTCACTCACGCATCCCATTATCATTGTTTATTATTATTATTTTTCTTGTATTTTTTTAATTTCAAAGTTGGGCGCTACATCTATGTTCTTATAGATTATAGTATCATGTTAGTACCACAATGTTGTAGAGATAGTCTATAGTGCCCACTCCTCTTCGACACTTATCATATTTTGATTTCAATTACTGTTGACTATAGATATGGACATTACTATATATGTTTTGATTAGCATGATGTTATATAGTGGAGGTATTTTGAGTGTTGACATGTTGTGACTCATATTATGATTTATATGGATTCTTAGATGCATGGATAGACATTATGTATTTATGATGATGATGTGTTGTTATCTTATATATATATATATATATATTTATATATATATATAGACACACACACACTAACATTCTAAATTCTCATTTTATTGACTATGTTTTGTCATTTGAACTAATCATATGATCTCACTGATATTGATGAAAAGGTAGAATTCAAATGTTTAGGAAATTTTACTCGATTGATAACATTGCGTAGCCTTGATGATGTTTTTGTGATATGAATATGTTTATTGATGTATTTGATGCAGCCACAAGGCCGAAGGAGTTATTGTTATATGTTAAAGGAAATTGTATCAAAATAAACAAAAGGGAGATAGGAGACCAATCGTAGAAAAATATCTGATGGTTGCAACGACAGTCACCATGGAAAATTTGTATTATGTTAATGGTGTATGTTTTTAGGATGTTAGGATATTCCCATGGGGGGATGACCTAAAATTGTGACCATGGGATATGTGTTATTTCTTTCTCCTTATATTTTAATTAATTAGTGAGTATGTATTTTATTATTGCATTGTGTTTCACTCTTGTATAGTTGATTAAATGTACCCTTGTTTAGTAATTAATTATGTTAATAAATTTAATTTTGGGATGTCAAAATGGGGATATTTATTAGGAGTAATTGGTCCTTGTGAACTTGTGATTTGATTTGATTATGTGTACTCAAACCATCCCTCAAATCCCGAAATTTGACTTTTGAGCCATTTTTGGAGGCTTATGCGACAAGTTAGGCTTGTCCCACACCTCTTAAATTCATCAACCAACTATACCTATGGGGTAAGGTGTCAAAATTATACCCCATTATGTGATTTGGATGGTAAAAAGGTGAGTTTATTTGATGGTTTTGGGGTTACTTCATTTTATTGTGCATTTCTATTTAGCAATTTAAGCTTGATTTTCTTTCTGGGAGTTCTTGGAGCTTGTTTGGATTTGGATTTGAGCTTCGAAGGATCTTAGATTTGTGATTTTGGGATCATGTTGTTGCAATGGAAAGGTACGAGCTACACCCATGCAATTTTACTTCTATATATATGTGTGTTGTATGTAAATGAATGGTTGTGTGTGCTTGTTTTGGGACCTTGAGTAGAATGGCCTTAAGTATGGTGTAGGAGAAGGTTTATGGGGATATTTTGAGGGAGGAATAAGTGTATTGTTGCATATTTTGGAGGGAGTTTGGGTTGTGTAGTGCCCACTCCTCTTCGACATTTATCTTACTATGATTTTTCTTACTTTGGATTGGAGGCATAAACTTGGTTATCATATTTGATTAGTAGAAATCGATAGATGGACATTAATATATTTGATTAGTATTTTTTAGACATTATATATTTATTTTGATTATGGATATGTCATGACTGATAGTGTGAATTTTATGCATGGAGTGGCATTTCAGTATTTGATGATGATCTAGAGTTACAACTTTATATATTTACTGACACATTAGATTTTGATACATAGATTTTGTTAGATGATCTAGTTAGTCTTGAGATCTTATTATAAATTGATGAAATCATAGAATTGAAATATTTTAAAATCGTGAATAATTGGTGAAATTGTTCGATTTTATTGATGATTTAGTTATGTTATTTGATGATGTAAATTTATATGTATATGTACATTTTATTATTTTGATTTCATTGATATGTCCATGAGGCCAAAGAGGTATTGCTTCGATTTTGTAGGAAATTGTAACACAATAAACAAAAGGGGATTGGAGACCAAAAATGAAAACAAATTTGGTATTGACGACAGATCACGTTGGAAATTTGTGTTTTGTGTATGTTGTTATGTTGTTGATAAATTGTTAGGAGGTCCCCATTGGGGGGTGGACACAAATGTGACATTGGGTAAATGTGTTTTTTTCCCTTATGTTTTATATTATCTATGAGTATGTGATTTATTATTGTAATGTGATCTACTTTATTAGTTTTAGTTAATGTGCTCTATTTAAGATTATTAATATGGTTAGATAAATTAATTTGTTATGTGACCAAGGGGTATTTAATTTGTGTAGATTGTCCTTGATTTTATTTTGGATTTGAAAGGATTTTTTTGGTTTAAGTTTTGTATACTCAACCTTGCATATATAACTCGTATTTTGGCTTAAAGGATAATTTTGGAGGCTTCTGGAACAAGTTAAGGTTGTCCCACACCTCTAACATTCATCTACCAACTATACCTATTTAGTAAGGGGTCAAAATTAGGCCCCATTATGTGATTTGGAGGCTAAAAAGATGAAATAATTGCATGTTATTAAATGAGATTTTAATTTTTTCCTTTGGAGTATGACTTTTGGTTTGTGTATGTAAGGTGAACTTGTCACATTTTCACCCACCAATTTATTAAGCTTTGGGTTTGGAGTTTCACCATGTGATGTGGAGTTGAGGAGAAGTGATGTGACATTCTACATGGATCAAACTCACCCTCCTCTTCTCTTTTTTTATTAATTCAAGTTTTTTTTTATGTTTTTGGGGTTACATGTTTTATTTTAACTCTTAAATTTTATGAGGAGCTTACTTTTTGAGCCCTTGTTTGAAGCTTGGAAGCTTGGTTTTTTACTGTTTAGGACTTGGAAAAGTTTGGAGCTTCTTCTTATTGATTGGATACTCTTGCAATGGTAAGGTAGGGACTTCACCCATGTAATTTTGTTTCTATTTGTTGTCTAAATGGTTGTAAATGAATGTATGTTGTATGTTTTTGTTTTGGGACTAGAATGGCCTTAAATTTGTGTTAGAAAAAAAAAATGAATATATATATTTAGGGAGGGATAAAAATTTATATTATGCATTTGAAGGAAGTTTGGGTTGTTGTTGACCAATTTTTCCCCTTAGGAAAAATTAATCAAACATGCCCCTGCATAGAAGAAAATCAGAAGAGTCGGTCCAGTCCTGCAAGCTCGCAATTGATCCCAAATCAAGGGGCAAGAATATTTGAAAATGAAGGGGAACGGTCGGTGAAGGAGTAAACAGCCAAAAGAGACTAGAGGTGCACAAGATAATAATGGAGAAAATGTAGCATCCACTAGTCCAAAATCGGCTAAGTATAAGAAAATCAGTGGAATCTACCACGTGACTCAATGACACATTTATAAAGGTCAAACCCAAAAGGTGGTCTCCAATAAGCACCATCCCACCACATGCCTCAATGGAACACCTCCAGAGGTTGGGTCCAAACAAGGTCTCCAAATGAGTGCAGAGCTTTTATTTGCCTAAATTCTGACGAGTTGCTCCTAAATAGGAGGATAAGGGCCATGAGGGCCCAAATCAACTATGTGTAAAAGGGGTAGTGGAATCCCCCACGTATCTCAATGGCACAACTTCAAAAGAAGGATAAAGAGCAGAGGCTTAAAAAATTTAAATGGACTGTTGAAACTTCTAAGGGTAGCAGATTGCTTCACGTGTCTCATCGGCGCACCTTCAAGGAACAAAGCCAGGGGTGGAGACTAAAACAAGCGCCAAGCCTCCATGTGTCCTAGGTCCCAAAAGGAGACATAGTCGGTAGTTGAAAAGTCTCAGGAATGTCCACAACAAGTGAAAACCCTCCACATGTCGTAGGTCTAAAAAAGAAAACACCCGCCGTTGAAAAGTCCAAGCTCATGATAGGCCTGCGGAGGCCTCCACATGTCACGTCTGCACAACTTCAAAGGGGTGATCCAAAGTAGAGAATCAAACATGTGCTATCTCTCCACGTATCTTGGGTAAGGCGTAGTGTCTCTGCAAACAGAGGGGCTTGGGCTAAATATAAAGGAAACAGGGCAGAGCTAGCGGAAGGTGCCACGTGTCTCTTCGGCGTAACTTAAAGAGTGTAGATGAGGGAGAAAAACCTTTAGATGCGTGGTTCCACCACATGGATATGCATTAACAGACTCTAGATCTGAATTCCCTTCAAGTGGCCATATCTTTCAATCAAAAGCTTATAATCGAGCGAGAAGGGACATTTTAGAGAGCTCAGCGCATGATACCAACTTGCCACCATTAATGTCTCAACCTGTAATTTTTTGAGGTTTTCATGTATTCCACCTACCACCATGATGAAGAATGGGTTTCCCTTCATTCCTGAAAATGAACAATGATGGGGCCATGCATGCTACAATGAGACCCATCATTGTGACAGGGGAATTCAATGCTCTTTCAGGGTCGGTTAGAACAGGGTTATATTTTTCCCCTACTTTTCTCTCTCTCATTATTCCTATATATGGTACAAGAGGGAAAATTTCAAGGGTTTGGACATTCTTGCCTTGTGCCCTCCCTTTTTCTCTACTCTGCAAGGGAATTCATTCATTCTTGAACCCCTCCATCCAAATTGTAACATAATTTCTACCTCTTGGTTACTATAATGCACTGTATCAATTCTTGGAGTAATATAATAAGTATGTGGATGATTTCAACCCACTCTTATATTTTATTGCTTCTTCCTAATCCCTCATTGCAGTCTTGGTCATTTATGCATGGATATTGTTTTACATTTTAAAGGTTTGTGTTTAAAAGCAATGTAAATGTTCAGAATTCCTTTGGTGCATCACCTCTGTTAGATTAGGTTTCATTTCTTGCATTCCTCTTAACTCTATCTCATTGGAAAACTAGAATAGGATTTAGGATAGACCCTATGTAACCTAAATGTATACACCTAAACAAATAAGTAGGAGCCAACCTTCATCAAGAGATCTTTCTCAACTCGCAAAGTCACATACTTTGAGATATGCTTCATGTTGTGTAGTCACACTAAGGATCTTAACCCACTAGGTTACTGATTTCAGGGGTGCTTTGATTCTGTAAAAATAGATGCATGCCCCATCATGTGATAATAAGAAGGATTTCTTATTTATCTTGATATATTCATTGAGGGAGGGATAAGATTTGGTTATGGTTGTGTGAATGAAAATTTTGAGGATTTTTAGGGTGGGAAAATAGCCCATTGAGAGGCATAAGTGTTTCCCCATGTTTATTCTCTCTGTCATGTCTTGGATATTAAGCCTTTGTGCCTGGGAAAAGGGTATGTGTGTTTTTATTTTGTATTGTGTTTATTGTGTTGAAACATAATGTGAATGATTGTTGTTAAATCCTTGTAAAATTTTCCTTTGTTACTTGATACCTCATATTGCTTCATTGTTGGGGCTCGGGGGCTAATGAGGAGGATGGATTCGCCTCCTCATTGGATTATAGGTTGGGTGGAGAGAATTTCCAACTCTCCATTCATTTTTTTTGCCTTGAAGTTGAAGGAAAATGGTGGAGCTCATGTGAAGTTTGGGACATAGTTGGGACAAGAAGGATCCTACTTTTGTAAAATCCTTGCCTTGTTGTCTCCACTTATAGGGAGGGATTTTGTAACTTGCATTTTATAGCTTAATATTCTTGTAATTGTATTTTGTAAAACTAATTTATTTTGGTTATTCGAGAAATTTTAATGTTGGAAAAGAGGCATGTGAAGTTGTAAATGATTTGATATTAAATTTCCTTCAAGCTTATAAATTTAGATCAAGGGTGTCTTTGAATTATTAATGGGAACCATCCTTATTGGGATTGGGAAAATATTACATTCAAAATTAAATATTTGAATCGAGAGTGTAATATGATTTCATTTTAAAATATTAGTGTTCTTGTAATGGAAAAAGTATGTTGAAGTTATACTTGCTCTCTTTCGTAATGGATGTCATTGTATTGATAAAAGAAAGGAAACACCTTCTCATGTGATTGTAAAAGTTAGTCTGTTGGAATGTTTAAAATATAGTCAACATTTATACAATTTCTAAGGAGAATGTTTTATATTTAGAGCTTCAAATCAAAGAAATATTTGGATTTACTTACTTTGGGTTAAATAAAAGGCCATTAGATTTTACTATTCCACATATAAATTGATAAGTAGAAAACTATATCTATTTTGACTTATATTCCATATAAAAATCAACTTAATTTTATTGTGTAAAATAGAGTAAAACAAAATATACAATTACAAGTATGTATACCTATATAAATTTATATATATTATAATTATATATTTAGTTTAAAATAAAATTGTCATATATTATATATATATATATTATATATATATATATATATATATATATCTATATATATACACACACATATATATACATATACATATATATGTATATATGTATATGTGTATACACATATACATATATACATATATATGTATATATGTATATGTGTATATATATATGTGTGTATATATATATGTGTATCTATATATATATCTACTATAGATTATATTAATATATAAAATTAAATATTGGAAACTGCTATAAAACAAAGTCGAATGGCTATTACCAAGTTTGCTTTATACAATATATATATATAATAATAAAACAATTTTGGGTAAGGCTGAAAGGCCACGACTGTGCCAAGTTATTTTTAAATTGGAAAGTTGTTGGGGTGGAGGGCACTGAGCCTACCCACAACCCATATATTATATATAGGGTGGGGGTAGGGTCGGCACACTCCCTCGCCCCGCATATTAAACCTGCAACATAAGCTAACTGTAACCATATTTTATTCATTGTGTATGTTTTTTTTTTCATTTGGGTTGTAACCCTAAACAATAATATATATATATATATATACTCCAACCCCTTCATTTGGTATATACACCATTTAAACAAGAAATAACATCAGGGAAAAAATTCCCATACCCAAATAGGGTAAGCAAAAATAAAATAATACAAATAAGTAAATAATACTCTTAGAAAACCCTAGAAGAAACATGCAAAGAAATCAAGCAATCCTCTAAATCTGTGTGTATCCATCCAAGAGAAAATGAACAACCTTCTGTGGCTTCCATCCTCCTCTTTCTCCCAAACCTGCAAAGTGAAAATGAGAAAATAAGGTAAGAAAAAGAATAAAAGACAACTCATAAAGATTTCTTGGATTTTTAGCCCAACCTAAGATCCAATGGACAAGATAGATCTAATCTAATGGTGGAGGATGAACCCTACAACTTTAAGTGATGGGGATTTTTATGGCAATGGAGAATTGATTAAAATGTTTACGTAATGGGTTGAATGGCGCCAATTAATGCTTAGGGTAAGTTGAGAACCTTTTGTTAAATTTATAAATAAACAAATGATTTTGGCCTAGTAGGGATAAGTTAAATAATTATGAAAAGGGAATTAAACCCAAAATGGTTTAGAAGGAATTAATAATATTTAAGCATTAACTTATTTACTATAACTTTGTAGATTTGTGGAACTTATTAAATGAGAAATAATTAATCTAGTTGTTAGTTATCTGGATGTAAACCTTTTAAACGAAAAAAAAATTATTCCGTAATTTTGCTAATTAAATTATTGGGTTTTATCTTGGGTTTTTTGCATACAAAATGTGGGCGCTACACTAGGTATTAAAGTTGTGGGTTCAATGATTAGACCCTTGGGCACACATGGAAAGACAAATAGTTACACTAGCACAACATACAACTATATCACACAACACTGCATCATATTTTAAAGTGTAGAAAACCTAGAAAATTGTAACAAAACCTAGATGATGATAAACTAACTACAGTCTTGGTTTGTGTGGGAGGCGCGAACTAGACAAGGGGATATTTCACGTGGAGTTAGATATACCACCTCTAGAGTAGGTGGGTTTTGCTATATTTCCATAGATCCTATAGACATTATAGGATGTCAATGCAGCTATACGAGGTGGAGCAGTAGGGGGACAAGTTAGTAAACATGATAGAGAGCCATCGATAGAGGCTCATATTCCTTCACGACATGGTAAAGAGTATAGGGCAGAGAACTCACATGCGGAGTTAGCTAGAATAGATTCACCAGAGAGGGGACATGGAGATAGGGCTATAGGATACATAGATAAATCTAGGAGCCCTGGGTAAAGGGATGAGTATGTAGAGAGACCTAGGGGTCGATAGACATTAGCTACTGATCATATAAAAGAGATATGGAAGCTACAACCATCTCATTATGTTGGTGATACATGAGGTTTTATGAAAGATGCTTGGTTAGTGATCTTGAGAAGATGCTTCAAGCTTTTCTATGTACTAGAAACACGAGGGCACATTATGCAATTCACCTTCTGAGAGATGGAGTGGGTGTTTGGTAGAGGAATGAGGAGTAGAAGCTCCACGTAGACCTAGAGATTGTTACTTGGGAGCTCTTTGAGGAGCGGTTTAGGAGAAGATAAATATCAAGGAGGTTCATTCAGGAGAGGTTAAATGAGTTTTCATGACTTGCGACATACATCTATGATAGTAGTTGAGTACAAGAGTTGGTCTCTATACTTTCTTATTTATGTCAACTACATGCATGATGTATAGGTTAGGATTCATAGGTTCATCAAGGGCCTAAACATGGATTTGGGAGGTGCAATGTACATCCATTTTCCACAAACCTTAGCTAAGGTCGTTGAGAAGGCATACATTGTAGAGGAATCCATCCAAGAAGACACAATAGGTTAGAGATAGAGTGAGGATCGGTATTCAACAGATGCAAGATAGTAGGTTGAGGGGGTCAACTCTTCCTTCTCGTGGTTAGAATTGTTAAAAACGTTCTTCTTTAAGGCCACCACAACAACCTGTAAGGTAATTTTGAGTTTACGTTAGGTAATTATTATTTACTAAGTGGTAAATAAGTATTTAATATTGGGTATATTGGTATGTCATATTGTTATAATATATATATATATATATATATATATATATATATATATATATATATATTATAACAATATATATTTACGAATAGTTTATTATTGAGAATTTTGTTAGGATTGTTTATAGGAGATCCGAATATTTTAGGAGATGCAAATCCTATATATATGTAACATGTGAATATGATTTTGAATGACAAGAATGAATATATTTTGTGTTTTCTACTATACAAAATTGGTGTGTCTTTTAGATTTAGTATCAGAGCATTCTAATCCTCTCGCCCTGATGGTTTTTTTGAGTGTAACCAAGGGAACAATGTTGTTCTTCCTAATATGTATGAAATTTCTAATAAATTATTTTGGAATATTTTTGTTTCCTACAATTTTTCTCCTATACCTTGGCCACATATTTAGTGTTTTACGTTCATGTCTCTAGCAGGAAAGAGAAGAATTTAGCCACGTATAAATTCTTGTAGCAGTCAAAAGAAAATAAAACATGATTTTTTGGCACATGTAGGTGTCAAAATCAGTCAAGAATAGATTTCAGATAATGTAATAAAATCAAACAAAATTAGTCCCATTGTGAAGCTTTGGAAATAATCTTTCCCATACATTAAACGGTTTGTAAATCGGAGCTTTGGTTCTCAAGTTGTGAACAAATCATTGCATGTCACTTCAACTCAAAATCAGTCATGAGTTACTTGTCTTATCACAACTATTTTTTATTGGCTGATTATTTTCACAACACTATAGTTTAGAAAAAAAAATCTATAGTTTTTTCTTAAATAATTACAAATTGAGGGAAATTAATACATTTTTTGCCAAATTAATATTTTTTCAGTGTCAGTTCTCTAAATTTTTTAGTATTTTTGGAATCCTCATTTCCTCCCAATTCCAATGAGTGGTCAAACGATCAATTTTCTTTTCATTTTAAGAATGTTTTTTAATGATTGTGTCAATTTTAATTAAATTAGGTTGTTTTACGGGAAATTGTATCCTCAATAACATTTGCATGGTAAGTCAAAATTGAGCACCCTTTTTTGTAAAAGTTATTATTTTTTCATTCCTGTCGCACTAGTTATACTTTTTGAAGAAAATATCAATTTTAAAAAATAGCCTCTTTTTTGAGCCTCATCATGTCAATGCATGAAATTATAAAAAATTTCCTCACAAACGCATTTTCATTGTTATCCAACATTTATAGTAAATAATTGAGCAGAATGATCACATTTTGTTGAGTTAGCAACTTCAAATTGGAGGTCGGAGGCAACGAAGGAAGGAAGGCGATCAACGCTTCTCGTCAGTTTCTAACGATGGGGCCGCATTATGGTATGGTGTCATCTCTTTTTCAATTTGATATGATTTACTTTTTTGTGTTCTTTGTTGTGTGAATAACTAGAAATTTCACATTGTGGGGGGGAACATAACACCTGTTTCTATCCAAATTGATTCTCCTTTGCAAGCCGAGAAGCATAAAAATTTTAACAAGAAGCCTAGAGACAGATGAATCATCATGTATGTTGTTTTGTAGCTGGGGAGGCGATTCAGCTAGCTCTTTGTCTCTCAAATGTTAGAGAAATGGATAACACCATATAAAATGATTTGATCTATCCCCACTACTTTAGGCCGTGCCTTTCGTCTAGGGTGAGAGGTCCTGTTTTGTAACCTCTATTGGTGAAGGAGTGAAGATATCCTTCTTTGCACAACTTTGAAAGGAAACCTTGAAAAAATAGATCAATGCACCACAATTTAACTCTCACGAGTTGTCACTTCTAAAGAATGGTGATATTTTCTAAATAGGGCTAAGGTTACTAAAGACATTATGGAATCATGATTGCTTATGCATATTTTGGTAGTAGAATTTATTCATTTGTGGACATACAGGGAAAACAAGGGTAGCTGAGGTAGGATTCATCGTTTTTGAATAATTTTTGGTATGAGATTGAGTAAGAGAAACTTGATTTTTCCAAATATTATAGAGCCTTCACAAAAATTGGAAAAATAAATGACATAATGCTTTAGAATAGCTAAAATATTCCTTCAACCGAAGGTGTGCATCAATGGAGGCCCATATTGACATGGTTTCACACAATCTCTAATAATTTAACACAAAGGCTCAAGCTAAAGACTCAATTAAACATCAGAGTCCCCTGATTCCTCATGCCTAAGATACACTTAAAGGCTTACAAACAATCTTTATCAACAAAATGACAATAAAGTGATTTTAAATTATTTATCTCATCACAGGATGAAGGATCTTCTCATAATGAAATTGAAAATTCCAGTAAACTGTCACATGGAAGAGATCCTATGTGATTCGGAGGGATTTTAATGCAAGATTTCAATAGGAACAAAAAATAGTATTTGCAGGCATTCTGAAATAAAGAAGACAAATTTTCCCAAGATTAACACAGATTAATTCAAAGTTTATTAGATTCATCAGAATGGAAAGGTTTCTTGAAAAATATTAGAGCTTGTCAGTGGTTGTACACTTGCAACCAACTTGACATGATCAAATCTAAAACATAAGAGATTAACAAGTTTCTTAGATGGTCTCTCAGGAAGATGGGATTTGTTAATGTTTTCTTGTAATAATTCAACCCCGATCATTTGCATGACTAAATCATGATTTTTATAACACTCAATTAACATCCAAGATTTCCCCTCAAGAAAATAATATTCAAGGAACCTTTTTTTCTTAGATGTTTGATCATGATTTCCAGAAAATGACGTTTAACAGGTTTGCAACAAAAAGTTGCTAGTTGTTAAAAAAGGTGAATTGTTGCAAATATCTCCATCATTGTTTTAACACATTTTAAAGGTGAATCCTATGACAACATGTTTTTCATCCTCTGCACCTACAACTTCCATGATTTCATCATTTTATCATTCTTTCCTCTGCAAACTTGCTTTGCATCCAACTTCTCTAGTAATTCACATTTTTGCAAGTTCCTAAGCAATTCCAACTTCAAAATATCAACATTTTCAAACCTTGGACTCATAAATTAAGCTCTAAATCCATTCAATTACACTTTGCAGACAAAAAGGACAAGGAGTTTCATCAAAAAATGATGAAAAACAATGCGTATTCACATCTCTAGGAGTCTTGGAGTAAAATGACAGCAAAATCAGATGCAATGCACAACAACTGTTGATTTTTCCCTTTCTCAACATTAGATTAGAGTCGTTCATGTGGAAAAATATGATTCTAAGTAGGCCTGGGGTTTCCTTTTATATTTAATTACTTTTGGAGAAAATGTGCAATTTTTACAGTTTACCCTACCTCTCTGCCTTTGAAAATCAGGATTGACACGTGGCTTAATCTGGGCCTTTGATGGAGTCAGGGCTCATTTATGCAATTTTACCCTTTGCTACAAAATGGAAAATTTTCCAATTTTCCTCTGCTGACCCGCCTCCCAATTTTATATTTTGATGTGGGCCCTAGAGGAGTTGCGTGTAATTTTATAACTTTTCTCCTTTGTACAAAAGGGAAAAAAACTTCAAAACACCCCAGTGACATGCCTTCCACTTCTAACCTTTGAAATATGCCACGTGTCCATCTTCGGGGTCAAAGTAAGACTTCTTCCCTGTGGGGTTGTGAATCAATTTATAACTTTGCTTCTTTTTACATAAGGGAAAAAAACTTCCAAATGCCCCGGTAACCCACCTTCCGCTTCTAAATTTTTGAAACATGCCACGTGTCCTTCTTCAGGGTCAAAGTAAGACTTTTTCCCTACTTGCTGAGCAAAAAAACTTCAAAGTGCTTCGCTGATTTGCCATCCCACTTGTAACTTAAAAATATGACACGTGTCCATCTTCGAGGTCAAAGTAAGAAATTTTCCCTACCGCTTCATATTTTTTGAATAGCTAATCGAATGCTATCGGGGCCATGGGGCCAATTAATTATTTTTTACAAATGAAACAAAACTTACAAATTTCACCAAAAAGACCCCCCGAGCCGCATCCAATCAGAAAGGACCATGTTTCCATAGATGTTGGGACAAAAATTGATAGGGCAAACAAAACATGACTATCAAAAAACTGAAGGAAAGGTAAAAACCTTAATTTACACCCAAGTTACAAATTCTTTCACATGGACAGAGGAATGGAAAACAAATTCTAGGCTTAATGTGATCCTCGACTAAAGGAAAGGACTGGTCATGGCTACCAAATGAAGGATAGATCTTTCACACATCAATATGGGGAGATAGAAAATACGACAGAGCCCATAGATTAAAGAATTTCAAGGGAAAATGGGGTAAGATCAAATTGAGCACCAACAACACTAATGTTCCATTTCTATTCTGTGCCTAAAATGGCTAAAGTCAAGGGTAACTTCCAGTGGCGTTGACAGTTTCTTATATTGTTTGAGATCGAGTGGCAGCGATCGATGACAATTGATATAATTAAGAACATTGCAATTCTTATAGAATGAGAAGTGAATTTTTTTTCTATATTTTAGTTGTTTTCTTTGAGTGGTGTGTGGTTTCATTCTCTTTCTATGATTAAAATGTAGAGGATGTGCATTTTAGAATCTATGAATAGTTCTATAGGAGGGAAACTAACTGTAGTGATCCTCTGACTCTCATGCGGCCCTCTAACTACTGTAATTCATTGGAATACGATCATCTAGTGAGTAGATTCATGAGGAGAGGTGATAATGATCCGCTGGTGATCAAGAGAGGTGATCATGTGAAGCAAGATCCAGAAAACAAGATCCAAGCCAACAGTCTGCAAACCTAAAACTATGCAAAGGAATACGATTCTGTTTCCAGTTTTCAGATGTGCTTCTTTCCATGTAAAATATAAGGTGGGGAATGTTAGGAAATTTAGGGTTTATATTAGGTAATCATTATTTACTAAGTGGTAAATAAGTCTGTAATATTGGTTATCTTATTATGTCATATATATAAGTTACTATAAAATATATTTAAGAATAGTTTATTATTGGGCATTTTGTTAGGAGTTGTTATAGGAGATCCTATATTTTAAGAGATACATCTCCTATATATATAAAACATGTGAATATGATTTTGAATGAGCAGAATGAAGATATTTTGTGTTTTCTACTATACAAATTTTGTGTCTTGTAGACAACCACCTCAGCAGGAGAAGCAACAGACTCATCCACCATTTAGAACTCCACTGAGGATTAATGCTCAAAGAGGATGGAGTATGTGGCCTCCTCCTAGAGAACCCATCAGAATGTAGGGAGCACCCAAGGCTAAATTAGTTGGATCTCACCCTCAACGACCACAACAGTCTACAGGAGGATCATTAGGATCTACTCCAGAGAGCTACAGCACTAGGGGGAGCCACTTATTTTTGGAGAGATCTTGGTAGCTATTATGGGTGTGGTGTACATGGAAATCATTAGAGATAGTGCCAATAGAACCCTAATAACAAGGGTAAGGAACCTATTTTAGAGCCTGCAGTCGATGACATGGGACATAGCCATCGTGTTTATGTAGGGGTCAAGAACTGTCAGGAATAACATTAAGATACAATGAAAGATACTAAATTTAGCATTGGTGGTATCCCTACCTTTATATTTTTTTACTATGGCTCTTCTGATAATTATATCACACCACCATTTGAAGAGCGATGCAAGCTAGTGGAATTTATGCAATTCCTTAGTTGGGATGTTGAGATGGCCTCTGGAGCTAAGCTCTCAATGGAATCCTTAGTTAAGGAGTGTGTAGTGGACCTAGGACCCTTCAAAACAAGCTTGGATCTTTGCATCCTTCTTTTAGGTTCATATGTATTTATATTAGGCATGGATTTTTTATCTGGACATGGAGCTAGAGTCTATTTTTAAAGTAAGGTTATATCTTGTGCTAACAATTAGGTGGTTGAGTCGGTGATAGTTGGATTTAGGAGACCCATCTTTATTCACACCATATATTCTATGTAGTTGAAGATGTGTGTGTGACAGGGATAACAATTGTATACCATCATTGTTAGTGACTGATAAGAGGATCAAAATCATGGACCGTCACTTGATCATCACCCCATTTCTTAGGATTTTCTGATGTTATGCCCATTAAGCTTCCAGAGTTGCCTCCCCCACGTGAGATAGAATTTCATATTGATCTGGTTCTTTGAATGGATCCTATCTCATGCGTTTCATATAAGATGACCACCCCTAATGTATGTGATCTCACATTTCAATTACAAGGCCTTCTCAAGAAATTCCTAATACTTCCTAGTGTATCTCCTTTGGGTGCACCCGTGATTTGGATGGATCCTTAAATTTGTGTATTGACTATAGATAGCTGAACAAAGTAATAATCAAGAATCATTACCCACTGCCATGCATAAATGATTTTTTTAATCAAATGAAAAGAGGGACAGAATTTTCCAAGATATACCTCAAGGCTAGTTATCATCAGTTGAGAATTTTGGAGGATGATATCCACAAGACAGTCTTTCACACTCGATATGGACATTACGAGTTCATTGTTGTTCCATTTTTTCTAATGAATGCCCCCACAATATTCACGAGTTTGATGAATGGGGTATTTAGTACATTCCTAGACCATTTTGTGTTCATATTCCTAAATGATATTTTTATCTACTCATGCACACGTGAGTAGCACAAGGAGCACCTTTCTTACGTTATGCAGTTTGTTCATGAGAAGTAACTATACGGGAACCTAGAGAAGTATTGTTGAGTAGACAAAGTATAACACTAAGGAGAGGGCACAAAGAAGATTCACACACAGGAACGAGGTGCATTTTAAGTCATGAAAGGAAAGGGAAGGAAACATGTGCTAGGACAAGCTAATTTGGGGACTTAGTCATTTTCATGGTTTCAGGCTATTTTTGGCGATAGTGTGCAGAGAAAACATCGGGATAGAGAATTGCGCAACATGTAACTGCTATTTTAGGACAAGCATTTGATGAGCACCATAAAGATGTTGAATATACTAATACGATTACTATTACCAGTTAACTGTAGGAGATCTATTATTATCATACTTTCATATGTGCCTATTATTGTAAAGACGCATATCTATTTGAGCATACGACCTAATTTGGGAGGTGTGTAAGTGATGAAAGGAAATTCCCCACCCCTATAAGTATGTATTAGTTGTTGTAGTTAGAGAGACACACTATGCATGAGCTATTTTGAGAGTTATGTTGTCATATATGATGCTCACATAAGCTTATGATGCTAGTTATTGTAAGAAGTTTTTTTATTTACTATGTTTAATATCATGGAGTGTAACGTCTAGAAAATGGTGGTAAACATAACTATAAATGGTTCTTGTATGATTAATTCTATGATTTCTATTATTTAATTCATGATTTTTTAAGATCTAGATCTAGTTATGCTATGTGGAATGTTTATGCTATTTATGGTTCTGAATACATTATATCTTCATCATGTTAACATCTTGTACAAAAAAATCTTAGGAAGGGCCTGGTACCTTTTTGCTCTTCGGGTGAGTGCTCATCTTTGGCTAAGTGATGTGCTGGCGTTCGTGGGTTATTCATGGTGGATTCTAGGCTGCATCATTGGTTCCATTTTCTAGACCTTTTTTCAAATGTTTTTACGATGTTTCACGATGAATATGTATTGGTTAACCCTAACAAGTGTTGAGGACTCGATAAAATATCTAGAAGCAAGAGTATGCATAGAGCTTCAATAGTAGATCTAAGTTTGACACATGCACATGGGTGGAAAATAATTTGTATGATTGTTTTTATGACAGATTCTTTGCTATTTTTGGGTAGAACTATATGAGTGGCTAGTTGCTTATGCATTTAAATAGAATTAGATGTATCACACACTTATCTGGATGCATGAAGAATTTTAGGCCTTATATGATGCTGATATAATTTGAACATGTGTAATGGATACTTGGTTCCATGGTGTTTTGAACAACTATATTCTCGAGTACTCAGTTTGAACTTATTCTTGCCCATAGGTAGCTGAGTTACAATTTTTATGGTATCCTAGGGGAACTTATTTTCATGGAATTCCACTGGTGGTCAATTTCTTGATGGTGACCCTGAACCTGGAAGAAAAACTAATGGCTAGCTTAACCCCACCATGCATGGGGGCAGGAGTAGTTATCGTGAAAGATGGAAGACCTAGTGGAAGATAGGAAGAGAGAAGAAAGGTGGATTCAGTATAATGGGGATCATGAGAGGGAGATATAGAAACATCGTGATATTGCAGAGAAAATGGAATTAAGGAGAGAGATGGCTCATGAAGGATTTAGAGCTCACGTAGAAGGTGTGAAACTAGAGCATCTAGAACTCTCCCATTTGAGAAGAAATGATAGGTAACCCCCTCAGCCTCACACAAGAACACACCAACAGAGACTACCTAGGTTGTGGGCACACATTTGAATCTACCTACAAACCTAGCCCTTGCTCTTGGTTTTCTAGTATCTAATACATCGAATAGTCAGCAAGAGAATTTTAGGAGTAGGGAAGAAAGGGAAATTCAGATAGCAAGTACATCTGTGACAGGGAAAATGTATTCATTGTTTTTGAGAGGTACCTTTTTAGGCGCATCATCAGCACAGGATTCGAGTGTGTAAAATTTTAGACTCACTCCTAGGATTAGTACCACCACGCAGATTATAGGATTTTAGTTCAGTACTACTTTTGGGACACAATGAAGTACATCTTCTTGTCTACTTCTAGCCACAAGTGGAGGATCAAGGGGTATAGGTGGATCTAGTTCTAGTGGATCTGGTGGTTCTTAAGTCAAAGATAACAAAGGAGGTTTATGATCAGGTGGGCAAGGTCTACACCAACCCCACAATATTTACATGTAGACGTCTCTCCACCTTCTAGATTATAGGGGCATAGAAGATGTTGCTGAACACATGCACATATGTGAGATATTGTGCCACACAAAAGGGATCATATCTTCTGAGTGAAAGGTAAGTCAATTTGTACCTAAATTACAAGGATGTGCACATAGTTGGTATAGAAATTTTGAACCAGATCAAACTTGCATAGAGTATGCATCATTAAAAGATGCTTTCCTTAAAGATTTCTATATCCCTGAATTTGAGAAAAAGAGTATAAGTGTGCTCAAGGATATTAAAATCACACTACTGAGTGTGTCCGGGAATATGATGCCTATTTCAAGACACTTTTATCTATAATTTCTTATGATATTCATCTAAGCTAGTATGCATAATGGTTCGCTAGAGGACTGATCACGCCTTTTAGAAGGGAATTGTTAGATAAGACATACACTGATCCACATGAAGAACTTAAGTTTGTTTTATGCCCTAAGGCAGTTGGAAGTATAGAAACTAGAGGTAGCCCATTCTTGGAAGCATAGATTGCAGCTATGGAAAAACTATTGGAAAATCTATCGGCGAATTTGGCACATGAGACGCACACTAGGATTTGGTGTATAGACTGTTAAGTTGAAAGGCACACAAAGGATATTTTTCCCCATAGTAAAGTACACTCATTATTGCTAGACTATGAGATATGTCATTTAAACAATGACGCCACTCACTTCCCATCATTACAATGTGCGATAAGGAAGAATTTATCTTGCTAGTTTAAAATTTTTTGATCTACGAATCACTATACAAAAGTCTTTAGATTAATTGGTTAGATCCAATATGTTATAGACATTGATTTCTGATAGATAGGAGTTTGAGATAACTACTATCCCAAATTCACCCCTTAAAGTGATTTGGATAACTTTAATGATTTTTTCAGGTTGAGCAAGTACAAATGGTTTGAGGGAAAAACTCAGGTTTTGGAGCTCCCTTTGGCTCTTTTCTAACCCCCCCATCCAAGGAAAAAATTCAAGGAGATAGACAAGATTGAAAAAATCCAAAAAAATTGCTTTAGCTAGTGTATTGCGGCTAAGTCCAGTTTTTTTGGCCCAGGCCGCATAGGTACGTGCAAGACATCTGGGGCCCAAAAATCTGAAATGACCGCAGATAATTCAAATCAACAAAATCAGGTATTTTTTTCCCGTGCGGTCCATGGGACGTTGGGACATGCATGACCTGCATTTCCGAAATCACCTATTTGCAAAGGAATCGACAAAGTTAGTTATTTTTGGCCCAGGCCGCACATGTACGTGTGGGATGTTAAGGAACCAAAATGTTGAAATAGCCTATCACAAAGGGATATGGGTGAAGAGGTGATCAACAGCTCCAATGACCTACTTAATGGTAGGACATGCAGGACACAAGTTCACCAAGGACAAGATTTTGTAGAAAATGCCAACAAAAAGGAGGCTTGTGGGTGGCGTAGAGATTTTTGTCTTGGACACTCGGGACACAAGGACCTAAAATAGACAAAATGCCCACATGCAAAGGAAAACAATGAAAATCAGATCCCAAACTTCAAACAACCATAAAATTTTGACTCGTAGCTCTGATTTTCATGAAATTTGACTTTCATGAAATTTTGATGAGGGTAGCTTTATGAAAATACAGGAAACATCTTTAGCTCTAGTTAATCAAATGCCTAGTCCTGTTAAATGACAGAAATGTCTAGCAGAACCAAAATAGCTACTTGCACTCAATTGGTACCATTGGAATCATGGTTCCAAGACCAATGCACATAAATCAAGAAATCTTTAATTTAATGAGGAATAGATACTAATTTTGTGAAAAACGTGGCCAGGTTCAGAAAAATGTTTTATTTGCTAGATGGGATGCATTAAAAAAGCATGGGAGAACATTTCTCACTGCTGCAAGTTATGGGACAGTATTGGGGGTCTTTTGCAAGAAACAGAACACCATTTCACTCCATTTACTACCTTTTTCAAGTGGTTCAAGGAAAATTTTTGGTATTTTCATTTTCCCTCTCTCTCTCTTCTCAGAAGTCTATAAATTGGAGTGCTGGGCTCATTATATTGTGAAGCCAATGTGCTATAGACCCTTGTAGTGGACTCTGTCTATGGTGATTTTGGGCCATTATCTTGTAATAGATTGGATTGTGCATAGTTATGAAGTAATAGATGCAAGTTTGTGGATGTATATTCTCCTACTGTGTTTGTTTGCATTCCTCTTGTCCCTTCAATCTTATTGCATATATATTGTGTGTATTTTATGTTGTTACAAGGATTCATTATCATTGTGTGTGCATGAAATATTGTTGTGAATGCAGTTCATATATTGTGGAGAACTGTTATCACTGTGTTGGCGAGGAAATTTGTCAGGTGGACAAACTTGTGGATTTCTTGCCAACGCTCTGAGAATCTAAGTCCCTCTACTTAACCGGTGCAGTTGTCGTATGTGCATGTGCATGAAAAGTTGGATTTGTGTGGTGGCCTTTCGACCGGGGATCCAACAGGGGCACTCCACTGACCCTACGGAAAATGCTTGCATATACTTGCAAGAGATGACTTTGTCTGAAAGTGGGAAAGGGAGTGAGAATGGAGGTAGGAGAACTAATGTTGCAGGTAGAAAATCACATTCCTGCACACACACTAGTTAGAAAATTCATCACATGCATTTATGAGAAGAAACAACCCCGTAAATGACAACAAGACCAAATAGAATTTGATGAGAACAAAGTGTCATGAAATCCCTTGGTGAAAAAAAGATAGAAACTCCTTCTTCTTGTATTGATGCTTGAACAAAATTTGGACATAGTGTAGGAATGGAAGAAATTTGAGAGGGGAAGAAAGTAGAAGAAAATGACTATCTCCTTTGCTTTCTCTCAAGGTAGAATGCACTCTTGAGTCTACAAGATCAATCACCAACCCTTTGAAATGGGAATGGATTTACAATTTATAGAATAGAATATGACTCTTCATCTTCCTCATGACCTTTTCAATACCTTAATATGACTTAAGACTATTCATATTCCACTTCAAATATTTAAGTCCCTTTTATAATAGCAAGGCAACTTAATTTACATTATGTTTCTAAAGTCTCTTAAGTCATATTAAAAGTGCAAACCCCAATGCGAAACTAGAATATTGGAAAGTGATAGAAAGTTGGGGGAAGAGGAGAGAGAAAGAGGGGGAGAAGAAGAAGAGGAGATGTCATTCCTGATGAATTCCGTTGATCCTCGTTGATGGAAAGCTCCAAATGTAGTGAAAGTCTGAATCTTTTAACTTCTTGCACACTGTGAAATTCCTCCAAATTATCTCACGAACACTCGCTAAGTTGAATGAACTAAGGTGGATCTCAAATGCCCTGTGAAAAAATGACTAGGATGCTCCGGAACAATGATGTCCCCCTGAATGATTATCCTTGTACATCTCATTGAGCCAAAACTTCTCTTTGAGTGTAACTTACTATTTTTAGTAAGTGTGAAAAAGGCAACTCTCTTGATCCTTTACTGAGTGTTGTGACCTTGATTCCCCTTTCTCCCTACATTCCTCACTCCTTTGGATCAAGTTTCTATTTTTAGTAGGTGCTCAAGGGCTGACTTACTATTTTTAGTAATTGCCAAAAATGTTCCATTCTAGTGGATTCTCAACTGTAGTGCACATCTGATATCTTCATCTCCTTCATAGGTTTTTTTTTTAATGACTTTCCGAAAATAGTAGTTCCTATGTAGTAGATCTGCTATTTTTAGAAAGTTGCCTCTGGGAGTCGGATTGATGTGGAATGAATTTTTTTGATATGGGTTTTTTTCCCAATATCGTCCCTTTGAAATTTCAGGCCCGCCCGCTTAATAATCCAGGAGATTTTAAAGTTTTAATTTTTGGACCTGATAGTACTTCTGGGTATGGCAGCCATTAATGGACCTCAAAATTACAGGTATAGTTTTCTCCTCCATTTTTGAATAAAATTGTATTTTTGATGTGGGATTTTTCTTCTGGTGCTTCACGTGTGATCTTACTTCAATCTGGTAACTAGTTTGACGAGAAATCTTACTTCTTTCTTCGTTGAGCCAGAAATGAGATTTCTTTGTTGTGGCTACTCTGTCACATGAGGGGGTAGTTTGAAGGTGTATTTCTGATGGTCTTGGATAGAGGAATTAATAGAAGAAAATGGTTTTTTTTTTCATGAACCGGTTTGCAACATTTCTTTAGATCTTCATTTTTAGGCTATGGGGATTTTCACTGTTCTCTCCTTCTTGCTCTTCATTTCTCCTTCTTGTTTTGATGAAAGATCCTTATGAGACCTGAAAATCACCATGGGGATTTTTTTCAGTGCTTTGGTCGAGCTAGTCTGAGCATTTGCAATGGCGGAGTGACGGTAGAATGTTGCAGAGGAAGAAATGGAGTGCACAAAAATGTTTAAAATTTAGAAATGAAGAAAGTGACACTTGGGAGATTTTAAAAAGATATGCACAATTAGGGTTGGGGAACATTTTTCAAAGATTTATGTTCCTAACCTTAGGGACGTGAGTGACATCAACTTCCACAATGAGCAAGACGGCGACACATGGCACTAGATCCAACAACAGGGGATGAAGGAGGAAAAAATTACTTTAAAGCACTGGGAGCTGAAATGAGGTCACATGGGTGTCCAAAAGACTCCCATAAGGGCTGGGTGCATTTTCCAAGGCTTGATGTCACCCACCTCAGGTTCATAAGGTACATCAAATTCCACGGGGGTCCTGGAGCTGACACGTGGCGACCGATCCGATGGTAGGGAATGCATGCTCCAAATAAGCACTTGAGGGCTGAACTTCTAGGTCTTGAGGTCATATGAGGGTCCCAAGTGTCACATGAGGGCTGGGAGAATTTTCCAAGGGGTGATTTATAATACCTTAGGGATGTGGGGGACATGAAATCCCGCCAGACTCCTGGTGCTGACACGTGTCCTCTCGAAAAAATGACTAAGTCTTGAACTGCCTTTGAGAGGGTAACTTGGAATGCAGATAACTTGAGCTTCCGGTGGAATTTTTTGGTGAAATTTTATATGATCATGATAGAAAATGAAATTTTAAATCCAATGATGTAGGTTTCATGTCTTTATTAGATCATATAATCCCTGAAAAATAAGAATTTTGATCTGGGACTCCACTTGTACATGAGAAAAACTATCTTCCAATCATATGTGGCAAGGTGTTGCGAAAAATATTTTTTCACCATCATGTAGGTCTTATAATCCTCTTTCCAAATATGTTTTTTTTTTTTACTTCTAAATCCATCTAGAACTCCTGGAATCTTCATTTGAAGCCCAACAACTATTTTAGGCCTATGTACTGCCTAGGCTTGTGAACCCTGTTTTCACTCAGACTGCTCCAAGTCTTTCAAAACTTCCCAAATCCTTCCAAAATCCTTCCAAAATCATTTTCATGATGTTATAAGGTCTTCCATTTACCTATGTGTTGAATTTGGCCCTTCTGCTCTGCTCCAGAGAGTTGATCCAATCTCAGGAAGGCCAACAATAGCCCTTCCCTATATTGCCAAAAGATATCATTTTCAATGAACTCCTAAAATCACCAAGGGGGAATGAATGGAATTTCCTAAATCACCTAAGATAATATCATGACATTGGTTGGGAATTCATTTGGACTGAATGAACAGATCCAGGGTTTCTTAGGAATGATAAAACATGAAAATTTTGGCATTGGGGTATAGTTGTCGTGCTCGGAAATTGTCAATTTCCCTATTGCACATTCTCATGACAACAAACCATTTCTAGTATGCATTTTGCTCCTAATTTTAACACATTGGAAGAATATTCTCACTCTTCTTTTCTGGTGTATCACCTCTTTAGTGTAGGATTTTTTTCATGCAATCTCTCTCCCTGGTCCCTTAGAAAAATAGATTAGGACATGATAGTTTTTCCTGCATTAGAGTAGATTGTGGCAGGTAGTTTAAGAGAAAGAACCAAATTTTCTCTAGAGGTATATCTCAATTAGAAAGTCCCACAACCTATTCATATTACCCATGTTATCCAGTCACACTATGAGCTCAAGCACACACACTTGTGCAATCTATAGTGTGATGTGATTTAGAGATAAAAATAACTCTAATGGTAAAGGTGAGCACCAAGATGAGAATCATAATCAAGTGCACTATGATCAGAATGAGGGGAACTATAAAGGAGGACTTGGCAGAGGTTAAGGATACAATGGTGGATTCAGAGGTCACGACTGTGGTGGTGGACGATGTGAGTTTCCTCATGGAATGTGCTTTACATGTGGGTCTCCTTACCACTACAAGCGTAAATGTCCTCAGAATATTACTTGTTCTTTTTTGTGAGAGGATTCATAGCTTTGAGAAATGCCAAGAATTATATCAGCATCTTAGCAAGTAAGATAAGTAGGAAAAAAAAGGCACAGAGATTGTTAGGATACAACGCAATGTGGAAAATAAATGGATGACAAAGTTGACAATGGAACCTGAGGTATTACCTGTGAAGATTACTACACTCGCTTAAGCTACGTGCGAAAGAGAAGTGTTACAATAGAATCCAACCATCACTAATGAGGATGTTTTAGATGCAAGGTATCCAGATCGTACGCACCATAAGGAGTTTTATCAGGAGACCATAAAAGTACTCAAGGACCTTCAAGTAGAAATACAGTGTTTAAAGTACCAATCATGGAAGATGGAATAGAAGAAGGCAACAAAGACAGTCTAGTCAGATATAGATGACTTGAAGGATGTATACAAAATGTTGTATGAAGACAATATAATTCCATTACTAGGGAGTTGGCTAAAGGGAGACACTCTGAGTGCGAATATTGAGAATGGACATAAGATCCTGCATGTAAATCTTCCCCCTCATAGCGTATATTATGAAAAGGAAATCACTTTGAATATTGTATTGGATGGATGGATCTTGAGTAATATATTGATTGACACATGCACAGAGGTAAATGTGCTTACTTTATATGCATGGCTACAAATGGAGAGACCCCAACTGCAGCCATATTCTAATGTATTTTTTATGGCTAATTGAACTCAAGACACTCCTGTCAAAGTTTTGAAATATGCATCCATTACTATACAAGGGGCCAAGTTCACTGGGGATTTTGAGGTTTTAGGACATGTAGAAGCAGATAGTTTCCCAGCTCTGTTTGGGTGCCCTTGGTGTTATGCAAATAATGCTAATATTTGGTTCAATAAGGGATATATCCATTTGTAGAACAAGGAGGAAAGATTTAATATCCCTTTAATAGATGGGAAATCTGTGCCTTATGTTGAGCCTTTAAGTTGGGAAGATCTTAACAAGATTTATTTACATGCCATTTGAGACCCATAAGTGCTTGATCCATCTAAGGAAGGAATCTATCAGTGGGATGATGCACAGTCTATTTTTGATACTACAAGTATTAATGGTGATAATTGGGCTCATGGTAATTATGAGATGGTTGGGCATGAAGTAAAGAGCACATTTTCATGGAGAAGAAAACATCGTTGCATTATGAGGATAGGTGATATCTCTGTACCTCTGTACTCGCGAGAAGGAGACCCTATGGTATTCGTGCACACTATGGAGCAGCAGTGGACAAAAAATATTGAGAGAATAAAAATGTTAGCATATACCATGTGTGTGACAAAAGTGTGTTGGTGGGTGGTTCACAAGGATAATATTGTAGAATGGAATGAAGTCAGGATTGCTCTAACAACTTAATTTTCCAGGAGTAATGCACCTACTCAAATATGCACATATCATTATAACCAACCTCTTCAACACCACGTTTAGCATTGTGAGAGGCTCTACACAGAAGATTAAGAAGATTTATAGCCTTCACTATGGGTGCACAAACTTTATTCCACTTTACAAGGCTGCGTATGTGCCTAGTACATATATGCAGACCTACATAGAGAGAATTGAAATTGACAGGATTTGATTGTAGGAATGGTCCATACTTTTGACTACTTCTCTACTAACCCTCTAGTGCAAAAGGAATTAAGGGTTATAAAGCTCTTAACTATAGGAGATAGTACAAAGGCTGAAGAACTCATTCAGGAGTTATTTGATGAGAATGAATCAGGAGCACACTTTGATGAAGAGGAAGAGATGGATGCTACACTACTTAAACACGCTTGCTTAGAGAAAGAAAAAGGAAAGATGGTCTACATAGTGGATGATGAGGAAGTAGAAGACATGGATATCAATCATTTAGTAGATACATGCCAGGTTTTAGAAAATGCAGATAAAAACAAACATTCTAATCATGAAACTATGAAGATAAAGAAAGTTAATATTGGTAAGGATGCCAAACCTAAGGAGGCAATCATTGGAGATTATTGGTGTGATTATGAAATGCAACATGATTGTTGAGTTGCTCTGTGATTTTTAGGACTTATTTCCTAGGGTCTACCATGAATTAAATGGAGTAAATGAGTCATTAGGAGAGATGACGATCAAACTTAAGGAAGTTGCGTGTCTGGTCAAGAAGAGACCCTACAAGATCAACCCTAACCTATGTGTAAAGGTTAAGGAATAAATTAACAAGACGTTGAAATCTGGTATCATCAAGCTTTTAGAAGAATCAAAGTGGGTTAGCCACATAGTTATAAATATAAAGAAATATGGTAAGATTAGGATTTGTGTGGATTACAGGGAACTAAATGTTGCATGTGTGATTGATCTGTTTCCTACAAATTTCACAAAGGATATATTAGAAACCGTTGCAAGGCATAAAAATCTATTCTTTTATAGATGGATTCTCCACATATCATCAGGTCAGGATTGCACAGGAGGATCAAGAAAAAAAAACTTTCAAAATTGAATGGGGAAGTTTTGCATATAATGTAATGCCCTTTGGTTTGAAAAATGGACATTTAGTATTTTCACACATAGTTGTTCAGGCATTCTGGGATTTTATTCACAACTTCTTGCAGGTTTACTTGGATGATCGGATGATGTATGGACTTGTTAAGGATCATTGTGACAATTTATGCTTTATTTTTTAAAGATGTAGACAATTAAGCATCTCTTTGAACTTCAAGAAGTTCGTGTTTGATACACCTTTTGCACTCTATTAGGGCACATAATCTACAAGGAAGGTTTGTTAGTGGATCCATCTAAGGTTGTAGTTATTATAGTCTTGGAAGAGCCTACCATTCATAGTGAGGTGCACAGATTCTTGGGTCACACTGGGTATTATAGAAAATTTATCAAAGGATATGCAACGGTTGTTGCACCCTTGGAAGAGTTACTAAAGGGAAAAGGGACATTCTATTAGGGAGAAAAGCAGCAGTGATAATTTGAGACATTGAATGAGAGACTTACTACAACACCTATTCTATGTTTTCCCTGATGGAACCAACCATTTCATGTACATGTGGATGCCTCTCGCAGAACCATTAGTGTGGTGTTAACTCAACCTATAGAAGTTATTATAGATCATCCTATCTACTTTTATAGTATAAAGTTGACTCATGCAAAGAATAATTACAAAACTACTGAGCATGAAGCCTTGTCAATGATCTACGCATTGCATAAATTAAGACAATACTAGATAGCAACACCATTTGTATTTTACACTGATCACATGGCATTAAAATACTTGGTAAACAAGCCCATTTTCTAGGGACACATATGTCGATGGGTGCTATTGTTCAAAGAATTGGATTTCACAATTGTGGTAAAACTAGGTAAAAGTAATTCTGGAGTAGACTATTTATCAAGAATTCAGTCAGGGGACGATGCACAGACAATTGAAGATACAATATTGGATGCATTTTTTACAAGTTACAACACGTGCCTTTGGAATTGGAGGATATTTTTATTTTTGTATGTACATGTATGGTGCCAGAAGGAATGAAATCTTTAGATAAGAAACAACTTATAATTCTCATGGCACCATATATGTTGATCAGTTGTGACCTATACAAGTTAGGTTGAGATGATGTATTGCATCGATGTGTACTAAAGCATGACCGCACGGATACCATGGAATAGGCTAATGATGGTATTGTAGGTGGGCACTATGCAGGTGACGCCACTGCATGCAAGATTATACTCAGTGGATTATGGTGGGAGACCCTTTATAACTATTGTAAAGTATATTGTAAGGAGTCTGATCATTGTCAATGAGTTCATAAACCTAGGCATAGAGATGAAATTCCCTTAAGACCTATTCCTAGTGGAGAGCCATTTGAGAAGTGGGATATAGACTTTGTGGGTAATTTTTCACCATCCACGTGCAGAACTAGATCACACTACATCATCACTTGAACATATAATCTTACAAGGTGGGAAAAAGAAACACCTACCAAGGATTATATAACGGATACAACAGTAAGGTTCTTATGGGAAAATGTTCTTACAAGGTATGGATTCCTACTAATCTTGACAAGTGATAGGGGTACACTTTTTTTGAATTATGAAATCAAGATACTATTGGACGAATTTATGATTGCACACCATAAGACTGCACCTTGTCATCCTCAGGAAAATGGTACTATAGAGGACTTCAACAAGATTTTGAGCCAGACATTGACAAATTTTTGTGATGTTGGAAGGAAAGATTGGGATGATAAATTTTATACCTTGCTTTGGGCGTATAGAACAATATACAAGAGGTTGAACAAGGCAACACCCTTTCAGTTGGTATTTTGCGTAGAAGTATTTCTTCTTATGGAATTCATGTTACCTTCTTTGTGTAGTGCGTGCGTTGGAGGTATAGCCGATGAGCAAGCCTTGGAAGAAATAATTGATAAATTGATAGAGTTGGATGAGAGGTGTGCCATAAAATGTTGGAATCGGAAGCAGGAAAAGGACAGGTAGAAGGCATGGCATGATAAGCACATCAGTGAAAAAAATCTTGAGATGGGACAAATGATGCTTCTATATGACTCTAAGTTTTTGAACCATCCAAGAAAGCTTGAAGTGCACTAGTTGGGACCGTATGTTATCACTCATATACTTTAAATATGTGTGTGCTAGTTAGAGACACTTGATGGAATATGGTAACCTGATTACTTCAATGGAATAGGCTGAAGTCCTACTATAAATAAGTCTTCTTGGTGTTTGTAGTAAGGTACTATTGCCATTTAGAATAGGATTTCATTTATGTATTTCCTTAATTTATTTCCTTCTTCTTCAATATGATTTTTCAATTTAGTTTGGTGTTTTGTGTAACAAACACATTTGTGCACTGGAAGCTAATTACCAATGGAAGTATTTTTTATGAGCATAGGACTGCACATACCATTGGTGTGGGGTGATTACTCACAACAGGGTATACATGAGAACAAAAATGTTACATGTGCTAGTTAAATATGTAAAGGATATTTTAGAAAGGATATTTCTCTAAAAATATGACCATAGATGAAGATAAATGAGGGAAAAATATAATGCAAGGTAAGAAGTGGCAGTGCAGACTACGAGGGGAAGGAACAGTGATAGGGAACTTGGGCACATGGAAGTGTATTGAAGAGAAGTTTGTAGCTAGAAAGTAGGAAGTTGCACTAGAAGGTTATAGTTAGGGCATGAAGATGTACCACGTGGATATTGTTAAAATGGTCAATTAATGAGAGGATTATTGGTAGGTGAAGGAGTAATAAATGAAATAAATTTTTGAAAATCTATATAAGGACGTGATAGGGGTTCATTTTTACCTTTGCGATCACAATTAATTGTGTGAGTTAAGTGTGATTAAGTTGAGAAAATTGTGTTGAGGTAAAAAGCATTGAGAAACAAGATGCGAAGAGTAGACTATTGCGTGGAAGCGGCTTGTGTCCCTATTAATGAAGGGTTTGAGTGAATCAGAAGCATTAAGAAGGGGATTGTACATGTGGTTTCAAGCTAAGACATGTAGATTTGAGATAGGGTTTGATTTTTATCATTACAGACAACAAAAAGGAAATATTTTGAGGATGGCACCACAGAAAGCACCTATAGTAGCGAAAAAAGGAAAGAAGAAGGTAGAAGATGAAGTTGAAATTGCTCTCGAGAGTAATTTTTCAAAGATACAATACCCGGAAGGAGTAATAGTCAGACAAGATTGGGATTCCCACATCCGCAGATGAAATATAAGTTACTACAACAACCATATCTCTAACAACAAGTTAGAGTTGGACGCATTGTTGAATAAGAAGACAAACAAGCACATGGTGGATGTATGAAAAAGCTAGGGAGAAATTACTGAAGAAGGTAGGAGTTTCTCAGTTGTATGAGTTCCCATATTTTTCCAAATATGAACCCGTATACCAATGGTTAATGATCCGGGTGCATGAGGACTTGTTTTATTTCGTCAGATGAAGGTTTTGGATCACAGCAGACCCTGGTTTCGACACTAATAGGATTGAAGGGCACAGGGGTAAACCTTGTTAGTGATCTGACTGATAAAGCAGTGATCATAGAAACAAAAAAAGGAGTTGGGGTATACTAAGGCTACTCGTGGAATGGACATAGATAAATTGAATAAGTTTCACATGGTGTATGAAGTCATGCATCTACTAACCAAGTTGAATGACCAAGAGAGATGGTCGCAGGTGAACACCATGTGTCTTCACATTGCAAAGAAAATGTCTCAGGGAATAGGATACAACCTAGTAGGTTATATTGCAGACACCATTTTTGAGGAAGCACGCACAGGAGATAAGATAAGTTTTGGAAATATCCTCCTTTCTCTTATGTTTTTAGAAATTAGAGTGCGTGATGGGCCAAAGAACAAGATCTAGGCGTACCCCTTGGAATAAAATTCCATCGTGGAAATTTTTGAAAAGTATTAATGTGAAGGATCAATGAGTTTGTTGTTTAAGTAGAGGGTGGAGATGTGGTATGAATGAATTCACACAGAATTTGAGGAGTAGCACATTCCTAAGGAGATACCTTTGGTAGTGGGAAAGGCAGTACAATTCATGGTATACCAACACTTTTACATCGTACAATTTTCTATGAGGGGTGGGACATGGAGCCCATGGTGTAAACTTCTATTTTCATTCACACCGCTCTACTTTCAGGCTTGAGTTCACATATTTAAAGATGTGCATTGATTTAACTTTAAAGTAGACAAGGTAGACTATGACTACCACGCTCTCAGGAAGACATATATGTATTCAAGCCAGACTGCCTACATCAAGATGCTCATTTTAGAAGTCATAAATATGAAGCAAGTAAGATTGGCTATTGGGGACAATGGAGCCACACTCGTATACCTTTAGCTTAAGCCTAAGCAGGATAATAACAAGTATGTGGAGAATGATTTCATGCTCCCTGGGCCTCTTAAGGGAAAACATACAGTGGAGAACGTGCTAGCTCTGAAGCCTATAACTATAGAGGTAGATGAGGAGGAAAAAAGGATGAAGATAGTCATGGCTTAGATTATAAAGGTCTGAGGAAACCAAATGATAGAGTGGAGACAGAGCACGTGGATAATCCACTGCAGGTGTAGGACGGAGGTGAGGAATTGTACGTGGAATAAGTCCATGAAGAGTGTCATTTAAAGAGGGTATTCAGAAGAACAAGAACCCAAGGTGTGGGAACTCCATAGCCTGTAATAAGATCACCATGAATCTCCCCATAGAAAGAGGCAATTGAGAAGAAGAGGATAAAGATAAAGCTTACTTAGGAGGTGAAGGATTCTGTAGAGAGCGATCCTAGAACCTGAGTACATCTAAAATATATGGAGGAGTGCAAAGTTGAGGACATGAAGGATGAAGAGGAAGGTGCGAAGGAGGTAGAAGAATCAGAGCATGAGTAGCCTCATGCGCATAACACTACTCATGACATCAAAGGGCCAACTCCAAACCTTGGAACTTAGGTTTTAAAGGTACTAAGAACAAGGCAAACAAGTGAAGAATACGTTGTGCTGAGTATGAGCTATGATGAGGACACAAGAAAAATAGTCTGTGCCCATTTTCAAAGAACAATGGACATAAAAGAGTTATATGGGTGGGAGTTGATGGACCCAGATATGGCCATTAGATGCAGAAGGAAAATATTGTCCTTATCCATGCAAACTCAAATGGACAAGCCATATTCTGATGTCTGTGAGGACTCTTGTGTGTCAACAAGAGGGAAGAAGGCACCTCAGAATAGGCACATGACTATAAAGCCCAATGTCATGTCTGATGAGTAGGTGATCAATGTGTTGGTTAAGGTATCTACAGAGGTGGCACAAAGAAACATTGATAAGGATTGAACTATTATAACGCTACTTGACGAAAACTGTGGAAATAACACATTTAAAAGGAGAGAAGGATATAGAGAAGAAAAATAATGAGGCCTTCATAAACATGGTATAAGAAATTGGTGACTATGTCCTGAAAGCAAGACTGCATCTCAAGTTTAATGTACCTGAAAAGTTTCCTTCAACTATGCATTACATGCACACATTAGTAGATTTGGTGCTTGAGGATGGACCAGTTTGAATGCCAACACAAAAGGATCCTAAACAAGAAGCATAGAGATCGAAGGCCTCCATGGATAGAAATATTTCATCTTACGAGGAATTACTACAAACTTTACAAGATGAGATGAAGGAAACAGATCAAGATTTGAACATATGTGCAGTTCCAAAAGCAATGATTAGGATCAGGACTATAACAGAAGCTAATGAAGTTATGAAAACAACGAATGATGACACTTTAGGGTGCATAGAGAGATTGGAATTAGTAAAGGAAAAGCGTGAAGCCTTTGCAACAACAGAAATATAACATAAGGAGAGGCTAGATGAGATGAGGAAGCTCAAAGCACAAAATGTGGATCTTCTGGAAGGAAGAATTTATTCTATGGCCAATGTTTTCCTAGTACTACTGAATGAAAAGGGAGAGATTACCCAGGATGAGTTGGAAGTTATTTCCACAAACATTCCAGAGAAGACATGAACCACGCTGGATGACTGGAAAAAATTAGAGGATGAGATTAAAACAGATTATCCAGAGATGATCCTCCCAGTTCAAGCAAAGGGTGTTGCATAATAAAATTCTATTCTTTTTACATATAATTATATACATTCTTTCCATTCTTATTATTTATTGATTGGGAACATTAAAAGGAAACCCAATTAACAAGGTGACAGTGTAGTTTAGTGTGGGGTAATGTTGAGAAGACATAGTATAACACTAAGGAGATGGAACATAGAAGATTCACACATGGAAACAAGGAACATTTGAAGGCATGAAAGGAAAGGGAAGGAAACACCCACTAGGGCAAGCTGATTTGGGGACTTAGACATTTTCATTGTTTCAGGCTATTTTTGGAGATAGCATGGAGAGCACACATAAGGATGGATACTTGTGCGGCATGCAACTAATATTTTGGGATGAGATTTTGATGAGAGCCATATACATGTTCAAGATATTAATAGGATTCCTACAGCTAGTTAACTGTAGGAGATCTATTATTAGCACAGTTTCATGTGTTCTTATTATGTAAAGACGTATGGCTATTTTCAGCATGTGACCTATTTTGGGAGGTGCGTAAGTGGTGAAGGGAAAGTCCCCTCCCCTATAGGTATGCATTAGTTAGTGTAGTTAGAGAGAGACACTATGAATGAGATATTGTGGAGTTATGCTGCCATATGTGATGTGCACATAAGCTTATGATATTTATTACATAAGAAGCTTTAGTATTTACTGTGTTTAATATAATGGAGTGTATTCACTCGACAATGGTGTTAAACATAACTGTAACTGGTTCTTGTATGATTAATCCTATTATTGCTATTATTTAATTCATGATTCTTTAAGATCTAGATCAAGTTATGTTCTATGGAATGTTAATGCTATTTATGGATCTGAATACGTTATATCTTCATCACGTTAACATCCTGCACAAAAAAATGTAAGAAGGGGCCTAACACCTTACCATCCTTTAGGTGAGCGCTAAACTTAGAATGAGTGATGTGACAGTGCACCTGAGTTATTCGTGGTGGATTCTAAGATGCATCAATTATGCATTTATCCAAAAAGAGGGTCAATATTTAGGTCATATTATTTATGGGGAAGGTATTGCAGTATATCCTTCCAAGATTAGAGCTATCATGGATTAGCCAATGCCAACCAATGTGACTGAGGTATGCAACTTCATGAGATTGATAGGTTATTACAAGAGGTTTTTGTCTGGATTTTTCTATCATATTGTCCATCCCATCACTTCCTTTCATCAGAAAGGGAAGAAGTTTGTTTGGTTAGATAGATGTGAGCACAACTTCAGGAAACTCAAGGAATGCCTTACATCAACACCTATTCTAGTAGTGCCAAATCCACTAAGATATTTATTTGTATGAACATATATGGAGGTGTTTTGATACAATATGGAGGTGTTTTGGTGCAATGGAAACATTTCCTTTTAGTCCAAAGGTCCGTTCTCATGATAGATCACTTGAGCCTTCAAATTCAATGCCCATCAACAACATTGGATGGAGCTTATTTGTGAGTACAATATGGAGATAGATCATGTGAAGGGGAAGGAAAATGTGGTTTTTGACTCTTTGAGTTGACAGAGGCATCTGGTTATGGTGACAATAGTTGGAAAATACTTGAGGACTAGGATCTTAGATAAGCTTCCACATGACAACTTCTATCTTTAAATTAAAGCAGATATTGAGTGTCAGAGACCCCTTGATGGGACGTTTTCAAGATTTACACTAGATTCATATGGGCTTCTCAAGGAAAAAGGTCGGATTTACATACCCAAAGATGGAGGATTACAATGGGATATCCATATAGAGGCACATCATGCACCCTATTCAGCCCATCCATGGGTGAAAAAGATGAAATCCACTTTGAGACAATTATATCATTGGATAGGGCTTTGGAGAGATGTATATTCTTTTGTGTCTCATTATTTAGTTTTTTAGAAGGTTAAAGAAAATCGTCAACATTAACTTGGCATTCTATATCATCATGCCATACCATAGGGTAAATAGGACACTATTTCCATGGATTTAATAGTCGGGATACCTACGACAAGATACCACCACGACGCCATCATGGTCACAATGGATATATTGAAAAAGTGGCTGATTTTTATCCAGTGAAGATCACTTATACAGCGAGTGCAATGGGGTGAGTGTACTTGGATGAGATTTTTAGACTGTACGGGATTCCGTAGAAGCTTATTTTTTACTGCGATCCCTTGTACGCTTCTCATTTTTGGACTACCATGCAATATGCTCTTAGGATGAATATCAACCTCAGTACAACCTATCACCCTGAGATAGATGGATAGGATAAGCAGGTGAATTATATTTTAGAGGAAATTCTTTGGATATATGTCATGGATCATCAGTCAAGATGGGAGGAGTATTTGTATTTGGTTGATTTTGCATAACACAACAAATTTTAGAGTTCTATTGGTATGACACCATTACGATATTGTATGGGAGGGAACACATGACACCATTGAGTTGGGACAAGTTAGAGGACATGGTATCTCTTGGGCCAGCTTTATTATATGATACAGAGTAACATTTTGTCTTTATCAAATAGAGATTGCATAAGGCTCAGGATAAGAAGAAGTATGCAAATCAGAGGATATTTAACCACAATTTTAAGGTGGGCATGAAGGTGTTTCTTCCTGTTATGCCTCATGATATCCATATCCATTACGAAGAAGAATTTTAGATTTCTCCTTGATTTATGGGACCCTTTGAGACCTTAGAGAGGATTGGTCCCTTGCCTACCATCTAGCATTTCCACCTAACTTATCTCACATCCATGACATGTTTCATGTTTCTGTTCTTAGGAGATACATTCTAGATCCTTCTCATGTATTGTATTGGACCACATTATAGGTGCAGGAGCATGGGAAGGGGATGGTGGAGCCCGTGTGAATTTTAGAGAGCATGATCCTCAGACTTTAAGCCCAAAATATTGATCAGGGGTGCATCTAGTGGGATCGATACGATGAGACAACAACTACATGGGAGGATGCCACACCCTTGAGAACAAAATTCCCATACTTGTTCTAGTGACTTCCATGAGGATGTCGAGTAAAAGGGGACGAGAATGTAGTGCCCACTCCAATTCGAAATTGATCTTACTATGATTTTTATTACTTTGGATTGGAGGCATAGACTTCATTATCCTATTTGATCAGTAGACATTGATAGCTGGAGAATACAATATTTTATTAGTGTTTTGTTAGACATTATAGATATTTTTATTATGGATATGTGGTGACTCATAATGTGAATTATATGGATAGAGTGACATTTAAAAATATGGTGCTGATATATATTTACAACTTTATATATGTACTGACACATTGGATTTCAATAGATAGATTTTTCTAGACAATCTAGCTAGTCTTGTGATCTTATTGTAAATTGATGAAATGATAGAATTTAAATATTTTGATATTGTGAACAATTGGTGATTTTTTTATTTTAGTGATGATTTAGTTATGTTATTTGATGATGTTAATTTATATGTATATGTACATTTTATTGTTTTGATGACATTGATATGGCCACGAGGCCAGAGAGGTATTCTTTCAATTTTGCAAGAAATTGTAACACAACAAACAAAAGGGGATGGGAGACGAACAGTGAAAGAATTTTGGTTATTGACAAAATGTCACCTTGGCAACTTGTGTTTTGTATATGTTTTTATGGTGTTGATAAATTGTTATGATGTCCCCATAAGGCGGTTGTCTCAAATGTGACCTAGGGTAAATGTGTTGTTTTCCCTTTTGTTTTAAATTATTTATGAGTATGTGATTTATTATTATAATTTGATCTACTTTATTAGTGTTAGATAATGTGCTCTATTGTAGTCGATTAATCTAGTTAATTAAATTAATTTGGGATGTGACCTAGGGCTATTTAATTTTTGATTTGAATTTTATTTTATTTTTTTAAGGGTTATGTACTCAACCTTTCATGTCAGACTCGGATTTTGGCATAAAGGCTAATTTTGGAGGCTTGTGATACAAGTTAAGCTTGTCCCACACCTCTTAAATTCATCTAAAAAATATAGCTATAGGGTAAGGGGAAAAAATTAGGCCCCATTATGTTATTTGGAGGCTAAATAGGTGAAATAATTGCCACCTTCTTACATGAGCTTTTAATTTTTTCATTTCGAGTATGAATTTTTGTTTGTATGTGTAAGGTGAACTTGTCACATTTTCACCTACCAATTTATTGATATTTGGGTTTGTGGTTTTACCATGTGATGTGGAGTTTTGGAGATGTGATGTTTCATCCTACATGGAGCCACCTCACCCTCCTCTTCTCTTTTTCTATTTATTCAAGTTTATTTGATGGTTTTGGGGTTACATGATTTAATTTCACTCATGTATTTTTGGATGATCTTTCTTTTGGAGCCCTTGTTTGAAGCTTTGAATTTTGGTTTGTATTTTTTGGACTTATAAAATTTTATTGCTTATTCTTGTGGATTGGATACTATTACAATGGAAAGGTAGGGACTTCACCCATGTATTTTTGTTATGCAAATGGTTGTAAATGAATGCATGTTGTATGTTTTGGTTTTGGGATTAGAATGGCCTTAATGTTGTGTAGGAGAAAGAAAATGGGGATTTATATTAAAGGATGGATAAGAGTTTATATTATACATTTGGAGGGAGTTTTTTTTGGTGCCCCACCTTGTGATAATAAGAAGGATTTATTATTTATCTTGGTATGTTCATTAAGAGAGGGATAACAGTTTATGGGAGACATAAGAGTAATTGAGTCAGGGATAAGAATTGGTTTTGGTTGTGTGAATGAAAATTTTGAGTATTTTTAAGTTGGGCACTGAACCCATTGGGAGGCATAAGTGTTTTCTGATTTTTTTCTCTCTCTCTCTCTTGGATTAGATATTGAGCCTTTGTGCTTGGTAAAATGGTATGTGTGTTGTTATTTTTTATTTTTCTTATTGAGTTGAAAAATTGTGTGAATAATTTTTGTTGAAGCCATGTAAAGGTTTCATTTTTTCTTGATACATCATATTGCTTCATTATTCGGGCTCAGAGGTTAATGAGGAGGATGGATTCCCTTCCTCATTGGATTATGGGTTGGACGAAGAGCATTGCCTACCCCCCCTTATATGTTTTGTGCCTTGAAGTTGAAGAAAAATTATGGAGCTCATGTTTAAATTGGAACATAGTTGTATTTTGAAGAATACGAGAAGGAATACTACTTTTATAAAATCCTTGCCATGTTGTCTCCACTTAGGTGGAGGGATTTTGTAACTTTCATTTTAAAGAATCATCTTCTTGTAAATTTATTTTATAAAACTAATTTCTATTGTTTATTCAAGAAGTTTTCATGTTTGAAAAGAGGCATGTGAAGTTATAAAATATTTGATAATAAATTTCCTTTAAGCTTGTGAATTTAGATCGAGGGTGTTTTTTAATTATTAATGGAAACCATCCTTATTGGGAGTGGGAAAGGCTTATATTCAAACTTAAATATTTGACTCAAGAGTGTAATATGATTTCATTTTAAAAGATTAGTGTTCTTGTAATGAAAAATATATGTTGAAGTTATACTTTCTCTCTTTGGTAATGAATGCCACTATATTGATAAAAGAAAGGAAACACCTTCTCATTTAATTGTAAAAGTTAGTATGTTGGAATGTTGAAATTATAGTGAAAATTTATACAAGTTTTAAGGAGAATGTTTTATATTTAGATGTTCAAATCAAAGAAATATTCCTATTTACTTTCTTTGGGTTAAATAAAAGGCTATTAGAATTAACTATTCCACATATAAATTGATAGGTAGAAAACTATATCTATTTTTCCTTATATTCCATTATACAACTCAACTTGATTTGATTGTGTAAAAGAGAGTAAAAACAAAATATACAATTACAAGATTATATACCTATATAAATTTATATAATTATATATAGATATATATTATATTAATAAATAGAATATAATATTAAAAAATGCTATAAAAAACAAAGCTGAATGGCTATTACCAAGTTATATATATATATATATATATATATATAATAAAACAATTTTGGGTAAGGCTGAAAGGCCACGGCTATGCCATTTTTTTAAAAAATTGTAAATTGCTTGGTGGGGAGACCACCGACCCTACCCCCAACCCGTATATTATATATTGGGTGGGGGTGAGGTCGGCGCCCTCCCCCCAATTATATTAAACTTGCAACTTAAGCTGGTCGTGGCCACATTGTATTCACTGTGTAGTTTTTTTTCATTTGGGTTAAAACCCTAAACACTAATATATATATATACTCCAACCCCTTGATTTGGTATATACACCATTTAAACCAGAAATAAAAATGGAACAAAAAAGTCCATACCCAAATAGGGTGAACAAAAAAATATATAATACAAATAATCAAATAATACTCTTGACAAACCCTAGGAGAAAGATCCAAAGAAATCAAACAATCCTCGAAATATGTGTTTATCCATCTAAGAGAAACTAAAAAACCTTCCATAGATTCCATCCTCCTCTTTCTCCCAAACATGTAGAGTGAAATAAGAAAATAAGGTAAGAAAAATAATAATAGAGAAGTCATAAATATTTCTAGGGTTTTTAGCCTAACCTAAGATTCAATGTCAAAGATAGATCTAATCCAATGGTGGAGGATGAACCCTACAACTTTAGATGATGGGGATTTTTCTGGTAATGGATAATTAATTAAAAGGTATGGGTAATGCGTCGAATGAGACCAATTAATGGATAGGGTAAGTTGAGAACCTTTGGTTAAATTTATAAATAATCAAATGATTTTGGCCTAGTAGGGATAAGTTAAATAATTGTGAAAGGGGAATTAAACCCTAAATAGTCTGGAAGGAATTAATAATATTTAATTATTAAATTAGTTAAAATAATTTTACAAATTTTTGGAACTTATTAAATGAGAAATATTTAATCTAGTTAGTTATCTTGATGCAAACCTTTTAAAAATATATATATACTATAATTTTCCTTACTAAATTATTGGGTTTTATCTTGGATTTTTTGCATGGAAAATGTGGGTGTTATAGGTTGGGTGTCCCACATTTTAAGATAAGATAAATTCTTACTTATCTTGTATGTTTTATTTTAGGGAGGCATAAGAGATTAATGGAGGCATAAGAGATATGAGGGAGTAATAAGAGTCTTGAATGCATGTGTTCTGTGTTTTTGGAGGCTTCAAGGTGGACACTTAACCTATTTGGAGACATAAGTTATTCCCCATATTTTCTTGCTCCCTTTGCTTTGAGTTTTAAAGACTTGTTTTGCAAAATTTGGATTCTATTAATATTGTTGCATGTGTTTTGTAATGTGGAAGCATTTGTTAAAGTTTCCATTGCTTGTATCCATACCATATTGCTCTATGGTTTGGGCTTGTGAGACAATGAGGACGATACCTTCTTCTTCTCATTGGAATATTGGTTGGGCAGAGAGCATTGCGTATTCCCCCTCTCTTTTTTGTTGTGCTTGGAAGTAAATAAATTTGTGGAGATCCAGTTGAAGCCTTGTACATTGTTAGATTTTGGTTGAAGACCAAGAAAGTGTTGCAAAGTATTATTTTTGTTATCTCCTTATGTGTAGTGCATTGTATTTATATCGAAGAAAAAAAAGAAACTCTTTTAAATGTATTATCTTATACTTGTATTGATGGAGGCATAAGAGATATGAGGGAGGAATAAGAGTCTTGTATTCGTGTGCTTTGTGTTTCTGGAGGATTCAAGGTGGACACTTAACCCAGTGGGAGACATAATTATTCCCCATATTTCCTTTTCCCCCTTTGCTTCGATTTTGAAAGACTTGTTTTACAAAAGTTAGATTTTATTAATATTGTTGTTTTGTGCTTGCTTGTGTGTTAAAATATTGTTGGCATGTGTTTTGTAATGTGGAAGAATTTGTTAAAGTTCCCATTGGTTGTATCCATACCTTATTGCTCTATGGATTGGGCTTGGTGGACAATGAGGAGGATAACTTCTTCTTCTCATTGGAATATTGGTTGGGCGGAGAGCATTTCGTACTTCCCCTCTCTTGTTGTTGTGCTTGGAAGTAAATAAATTGTTGGAGCTCAAGTTGAAGCCTTGTACATTTTTACATTTTGGTTCAAGACCAATAAAGTGTTGTAAAGTATTCTTTTTTTTATCTCCTTGTGTGGAATGCATTGTATGTATATTGAAGAAAAAAAAAGAAACTCTTTTAAATGTATTATCTTATACTTGTTTTTTCAGGTGAGTTGAAATATGTATGGTTAAAAGAAGAACTCATTTTTGTGAACTTTTCATGTTGTTTCCACTTATAGTGGAAGGAATGTATTAATTTCATTCTAAAGGATAAGTTTTTGTAAAGATTATTTATCCAACTATGTATTTTTATCATTGAAAGAAGGAACTTGAAATTTTATTGAAATGTAAATGTGGTAACTTTAAATCTTAAATCTATTAAGAGTTTCTTTGTAAATTAATTCAAAAATAATATGATTTTATTTGTTTGGAAAGATATGTTGTTTTTTCTTTAAGTAATTTTGTTGAATTGGTTGAAAAAGGAAAAGTGTGTGAAGATCGCTACTTGTTCTCATTGTATCTCATTTACATTAGTAAGTTTTGTCAAAGTGTGAATTTTATTATTGAATGGAAACTATCTTATTAAAGTAAAACTACAAAACAATATATGGTTGGTATTCATTAATTAAATGGTCTTTCCATACTTCTTTTCATTTTGAAGGGAAAGAAGGTTAATTTGTCTTGTTTTTTATTCAAAAGAAAAAAATGTTTACAAGTAGCTAATTTATCTAAGAAAGAAAATTAGTTTTTCTCCCTTGTGCAATTCTTAAAAAAATAAAAAAATAATTAGCTTAACAAATATGCAGGCCTATGTAAATCTATAAATGAAACTCATGTATATACTTATTAACATTCAAAATCCTTACACAAAAAGATTAACCTAAGCCTTTATAAAGAAACTAATTATTAATCCTAATAAGAAAAGGAAGATATAATGTGTGTGTGTGTGTGTGTGTGTGTGTGTGTGTGTGTGTGTGTGTTCGTATGTAGATATTTACATGAACTATTTATATAAATATATATACATATATATCCAAATTATAACTATAAATATATTTTTTGTACATACAAGTAAGATATAGTATTAAACAATTTTTTTGGAAAAAATAGTGAATTGGCTATGTTATTTTTATTAGATCCATGTATAATGTTATAAGAGGGAATTGTTTATTCTTTTGCAGCCTGTATGGGCCACGACCCATATACCTTTATGCATAGTGGGTTGGGTGGGGTAGGCGCCCTAACCAACACATTTATATAGCCCTGCCCAATAATGGTCACGGCCACTATTACACCCTGCACTGTATATATATATATATATATATATATATATATATATATATATATATATATATATCAGGCCATATACCTCAATCTGGTCGTATTATTTAATCTAATCGCGATATAGATGAAATCAAAATTTTTTAATGTGATATTTTCAAAATAAATTTTAAAAATCTAATGTAATCTATATATATACCCTTGATTTGTGTGTCTACCTCACTAAAAACAACAAATAAAATGTGGCAAAAATTCCCATACCTGAATAGGGTAAACTCTTCATAAATTAAATTCAAATAACCATTAAAATGCAAGAAAATCCTAGGAGATAGATCCAAAACAATTCCCCAACATGTGAATATCCATCCAAGAGCAATAAGAAACCTTCCATGGCCTCCATGTTCCCAAAACCTACAAAACAAAAATGAGATGGATAAGGGAAAAATTGAATAAAAGAGAACTCATAAGGATTTTAAGGCATCATTAATCCAATGGCCTGAAATGACGTGATCCATTGGTGGATGATGAACCCTAGAATATTAAGTGATGGGGATTTTTGTAGGAAGGGGATTAAATAAAATGGTATGGGTAATATGTGAATGCGGCCACTTAAGTGTATTAGAGAGTTAGGATTAAATTGTGGCCCTTATTGTTATAGATAAATGATTTTATAAATGGCTTTGACTTTAAGGTTTGAGTAATTGATATTATACATGGGAAACTTCATAATGCTGTAAAAGAATTAAATTATTTCAACTTAATTATATGGTTGGATAACTAAATAATGGAGTAAGTGAGCTAAGTTGTTAGAGAAAATAAAATTAAATCAACCTAGGAGATGATTTAACAATGAACTTAAGAAGGAATTTTGAATGGGTAAACAATGGGATTAATGTTGCTATTATTTAAATAGAAATAAAAAGGAACCTTATGAAGGACAATTAATTTAAACGTGGTCGGTGTTTATAACCCTTGTAACCCTTTTAAAACAAAAACAAAATCCTCAATTTTTTCCACAATTAAATTGATAGATTTGGTGTGGTTTGTGAACTTTACATAATCCAAGATGAGATCTTAAATAAGACTGCATTTTATGAAGTAAGGATCTTAACATGGAACCATGCAACCACAACTTGTCGTCTTCACTGAGATTGCTAAGAAGAAAACAAACTACCTCTAAACTAACTTCCCATACAACCTAGCAAACGACACATGAGGCCCATCAAAAACACAACCACTACCACATACCCACACACACGATGCAAATCCATGTGGGGTTAAGGTTCACATGAAAATTAGGGGTTCCATGTTAAATCGACGATGCAAATCCACACGCACGTGAATGTTAGTACGCATCTGCCAGTGGCCGTTGATTTCTCTTCCAAGTGTCAAATTCATAAGGTCTCTGTTGCATTTCAATGATTCCTTTCAGCATTAATATTAGCATTATCCATCTACAATGTTGATTAAATGGATAATTCTAAATGACTCTATTTTTTCAGCAGTCTTTTTATTATCTTAGTATTTATCTTCTTTCATTCCTACCATAAAATTTTAGATAAATAAATTTTATTAATTATTTTATCCAATGATAGAATGATGTATATATGCTTCATATGTTATGTTCTCATGACATTTTACACATCAAGAGAAAGTTTTAAAAATAATTTATTCAAAGACAATTGTTTAACACAATACACACTACAAAATATAATGTAAAGTAAACATGAATGTATTAGGAAAACTTGTATTGGATCATCCATTGATAATTAGTCTCTCGTGTAAACACGTCGATATTTGTGTTAAGCATGTGAACAAAAATCACAAAAAAAATAACATCTAACAAAAGTATACTTTCAATTATACTTTGATGGATGTTTTTACCTTGTTCTAAAGCTTTTATTTTAATAGAAGTTTGATAGATGGGGCTAGTTTGAACACTTAAATACCTATTTGAATGTGAATAATAAACACAACACCTGAAAAAAAAAATTTCTTTAGTGTTAGATATGTGACAACAAAATTAAATGTTGAATCCTTTACAATACATTTTGTAACTTATTTTTGAAAAAAGATTGTGTTGTGGGATTTCTCCCCACTACTAGTCCACGGGGTCGGACAGATACATGTTATCGAACCCCCCACTGGGATTGCATTTCTTTATGGAATTTTGTCAAACATTTCATGTGTTGTGTATATGCTTTCACATTTCCCATACAATGCAACTACAACATATTAGCCATCCTTGTTCCTGAGGTATGATTACCAAAATACCCATATATAATCCTTTGCACTATCCTATGTGCAAGTACTGTGAACAAATTTTTGGAAATCAAAGAAATGAATATATCTTGTCAGAATCTATTGGAATCTAGATTGGACAGGTAGAATATTCTGAGAAGAATAATTAAAATCAATATAATATAATTTATAAAATTAAAATTTAATACATAACAAGAAAGGAAAATGTATTTTGGTCAAATCCCAAACTTTATTAAACCTGGTAAGAATTAAATTATCTTATCCTAATTTAACTTTCCAAGGGACCAGGGAGAGAAAGTGCATGAAAGTAAAGCCTACACTAACAACAGTGATATAACCGAAAAGGAGAGAATGAAAATAGCTTTCCAATGTGTGAAAAATTGAAGTGAAGTGCATATTTTAAAGGGTGATAATAGTTTTCCACAATGTAGCAATTGCATTCACAAAAAAATTTCATGCACACAAATTGATGATGAATCCCTGCAAGAGCATAAAAAAGACACAATATATTTTCAGTAAGATTGAAGAGGAAAGGAGATTGCAAACAACACAACAAGGGAAGACACATCCAAAAACTTTCATCTATTGTTTCATGATAAACGGAGTTCAATCTATTACAAAGTAAAGGCCTAGATACCATGCAAGGAGTCCACTTCAGGGCATTTCATTACATTGGCTTCAAAAAATAAAAATAATAGATTTTTCCTACTCGAAAATCCAACTCCTCTTTACAATGAGCCCAACACTCTAATTTATAGAATTATGAGAGGAGAGAGAGACGAAGAAATGAAAATCATCACATTTTACCACTCACAATTTTCAAGAGGTAATAAATGATGTGAAATTATGTATTTTTCTTTCAAAAGGCTCCCCATATTGTCCTATAACTTGCAGTAGTGAAAAATGTATGACCACTCTTCATTAAATGTTCTCACAACCACCTATAAAATCACTGTTCTAAACCTAGCCACGCTTTTAGAAAAATAAGTATCAAAACTTAATCAATTTCTGAATTTATGTATTTATTTGTGTTTTTCTTGTAATCGTGATTCTAATGAGTCCAATTTTGTGAAAATTGGTTAAGAATTACAAAAGTTATGGTCTTCTCAGTGTGCGAAACTAGTTTAGGTTTGCTAGGGATTTCTTGCATTTGAAGGCACTGAGCATTTAACCTTTTTGGAACACATTTCTAGCTTTTTTAGACATGCTATATCAATCAGACTGAATTTCCAAATAAATAATCAATAATACAAGCATATACACATGTGATTGCGACATTCAATGTATTTATGGTTAGTGCAAATAAACCACTTATGATATAATATCTGCAAACGTACGAAAGTCTTCATTTATTAATATTTACTTAAAATAAACTACTATGCATAATTATACCACTCATGATATAAAATTTGCACATGTACGGAAGTCTTCATGTATTCATGTTAGGTTCAAACAACCTACTCCGCAAAATGCAACCACTTGTGATATAAGATACAAAAGTATATATGTACAAATTTGTAACAAGTTTGAAATGTAAGAGATGATAACCTTTAAATGAAATGGTTCATCTATATTTCTACACTTACAAAATTACACTATTCACACATATATGTTCATTTTTTCCTTTTTATTGTAATAACTTGATCCCTTTAAGTAAACCAAAAACAACACATTTGTAATGTCTTGACGTTCATTATATCTGCATACAAATACACTATAGTTTTAAAATGCCAAGAAATAACCATGCAATTTTATAGTAGTATTCTTCCAAAGTTGTTGAATTGATTTAAAAAGGGTTAGGCATCATGGTTTGTGCTTTTTAAATGAAGTGGTTCATTCTAGGCTATTTCTGGACACTTACAAAATCAATCAGGCCATAGTTTAAACAAAATCAACTACAAAACTAAAAACTATCCCTCTAAATCAAATAACATATATCGTTTGGCATTCACATTGCATTGTACAGTGGTGTGATTGCTGATGTTTAGTTAAATTTTTTTTATTGTATGTGGTATGACATATGTAATCACATGAAGTGTATAGAAGTATAGTACAGGAACATAAGTAGATAGAAAGGAATTTCAAAATCGAGGGAAGTGGCATTAAAAATATTTGTTGTTCCCTAGATCTTCATTCATCTCATTCCTAACCATTTATGTTCCTATGTCTATTTATTTCTATGTTTTATTGTCAGGGTGGTCATATTGTTAATATCACCCCTTGAAATAGTCAGAGAAGGTTAATTAGGTTTATAACCATCAATTCTTTCCAGTATCTATAATCATCTCTTTCAATTCTAGGAAACTCCTCAATTTAGAGGTTAAGAATTATGAAAGTAGTGTGGTCTTTGACAATGAAGGCACTAGTTTGAATGGCCAGGATGTTGTGGAAAATTATGATTAAAATTGGTACATTGGTACATAGAACCTCCATATCCATCAATACTATATTGCTTTCTCACATGCAGAGAAAGTATCTCATTGAAAGAGTATCAGACAAGATAGATGATGTAGAGAAATCCCTTTTCTACAAACATAAAGTGATATGCATGAAAGCATGGAGTCCCATCAAGAATGGCAATAGATAGAACCAATCATTTAAAAGCATGTGAGATTCTCTAGGTTGAGTTTCAAGAAAAAAGGATAAAGCAGATTAAAACTAAGAAACACATCACATTGCTTAGAAAATATTTTGAGAATAATACTTCTTCAATGAAAGAATCTAGGAGCACTGTTCGAGCTCTTCATTGTTTGCCTATGTAATTTTCCTCAGTACAATTTTAAAGATTAGACAAATATTATGGAAAAAGTGGATGATAGAAGGATATTCTGTAAATATTGGTTGAGGATGTTCTACACTTAAAACATCTTGATACTAATTAAAAAAATGCATTCATTAAAGCCATATTTTTCTGAAAAAATTAAGGATTTGATTTTCTAAAGTGGTATGTATATATGAATTGCATGCGAGTCACTGTTAAGAAATCTTATAGAAAATCCCCTTAAACTTGTGTATGGACATACATAATTACATAGCTAAAAGTCTCATTCATCTCAAGGCTTTTAGTAATTGATGGTAGAGGCAGAGGAATATTTAGTCCTCAAGATGGATAGATTAAGTTTCACAAGTTATGACTTGTTATATTTACTTATAGATCACATAATTTTGTCAGAGATCAATTGATAAATTGTGGTCATAGAAACATGTATGCATTCTGTGATGATGAATGCAGGAAAAAGTACATATGGACATACACAAGTCAGAATCAAAATCAGTACTGGGATCTTATACAAAAAGATCCATGTTTACATGGCAGTGAACCAGTAGGTACCAGTAAAAATCCCCTATGTAAATGCAATATTTCTTCCAGTGCATTGTTTCCCATGCACTATTCATTAACCTCCTGGATTTTGGTAGCAGTAACCTCAATATCTTCATATCTGGATGATATCTTGAATTTATTTTCTAATTTGGATGAGTCAAGTAAAGGATGTATTCCTTAGCTGATTTAAAATATAATAAATTAGCGATAATGCATGAAGGAACAATCAACTTTCTAAGTAAATAGGTGAAGAAAAAATTATGTCATGAGGTGTTTATGGTATCAATGTCATGTACATCATTTGAGTCAGCATTGGAATCCATTATGAGAGTTGGTCCATTAGTAAAGAAGGGGTACTCAAGGAGGGCATTTTCCCACCAATTGATTTTTCTCATGTATGTATGATTTTGGATCCAAGCTCACAATTACTCGACTAATTGTTACCTATTGCATGATAACAATCTACATATGAATGTTTCCCCTAACATAGTAAAACTAGCTATAAGACCATAATATCTATTTGGAAAGTTTTTTAGCTCGATTTCTGGAGGATACCGTTTGTAGAAGTAAGAAGTTCAACAAGGATATTGGCATATGTAGCTTATGACAATATAATCCAAAGTGAAGTCCAGAGCTCAATATGAAGATTAGTCTGCAGCCAAGTCCTGAGCTCAATCCAAAGCCACGTCAAACAGTCTTGAGCTCCAAATCCAAGTTTTAGATGTCATTCCAAAGTTAAAGAAACACTAATCTACATGGGTTTATGTGATAGTATTTATTTAAAAGATCGAATCATTGGTTTTATATGAAGCATAGATTTGAACATTTAAATTTTAGATGATTGAATTTATTACATAAGTTAAAGACATGGGACCTAACAGGTTTATTACTTGACATATCAAAAAAAGAAAGTATTTTTGAATAAATTATTTTGGGAATGAAATACAGTGATAAATTTCCCGTTGGATAAATCAATATAGAGCTCAAGCAGCACTCACTAATCTCGTTCATTTCAAATGGTCAAACTTATAGAAATTTTTGTTCAAAACTCCTTTATTTCAGATTTTTGTACACTTAAGCATAATAGTTCCCAAAACTAGACTCATGACCAAACACATGTAAAATGGTACCATTTTGGTGTTTCTATTAAGAACGGTGGACTCGTACAATGGACATCAAAGGGCGTCACATAATTTACCTGAAAGTTTTAAATTCTTACATTTTTTTAATGACTCTGTGATGTATCTAGTAAGATGTTGAAATTTGATATCATTCAACCACCAAGTGGGACACGATTATATGTAAATATTAGAACACTCCCTCATAGTAAATTATATGGAACAAATGAGAAAAATCTGTCTAGCTTTAAGGTATCACATAGTATTTTTAATTTCATAGATTAGGGGTAACTAGGAACACATGGTTGTAATTCCTTGAGAGATCAAATATGATATCATATTGATATCTTTAATGATATGAAAACATTGATGTATAGTGGAAAACCAAATTGAATACCCTACATTAAAGTTTTGAGCATAAACATGGTTTGTGTTGTAGTGCCCACTCGTCTTCGAACACTATTTGCATTATGATCTGATATTAGTTTTGGATTGATACTTAGACATTTTGATTATGATACATTGATCAGTAGATGATAGACTATGAATGGATTTTTAGGACTATTGACATGTTGTGATTTCATATTTTGATTATGTTACACTAGATGGACGATTGATAGACAGTTTGATATATGTTGATCTGTGACTATTTTTCAATGTTATACTGACATGTGATATTTTAGAAGCATAGCCTATGTTGGATGTTTTGAGTAGAATTATAATCTCATGGATGCCATTAGATTCAGATTATTTGATATGTTGATAGAGGATAGAATTACTATAATTTTGGATGATGAGTATTGATGTTTATATGTATATTTGTCTTGATGTTGTTAATATGGTCGTAAGGCCATGAGAGGTATTTTGTTTGTGTTTCAGGACATTTTACTCACATACATCGAAATGGGATAGGGGACCAACTACAGAAGGATGTCAGGATGTTGTGCAACATAGGAATTTTTTTAAAATTATGTCTTATGTTTTATGTGGTGTTTTTGCATGCCTGAGTTAGGATGTTTCCCTATGGGGGTGACCTCACATGTGTGGCCATGGGGTGATAATGTTTTCCCTTTCTTTTAGTTTTGTGTGTGTTTTATTTTGTGTTATGCATTTAAATTATTGGAAATTGTAGTCACTTTATTAGCAATTATTAATGTGTCTTAATTAGCTAATCCAACTTAATTTGTTAACTAAAATAAGGATGTGACAATTGGATAGTTATGGGGATAGATTATCCTTGAAATATTGTGGATGCAAATTAGATTTGTGTTGGTATTTTTAATTTGTACTCTTTCCCAACTTTAAAAATTAAGATTTTGACATGGGAGACCATTTTGGAGGCTTGTGGGACAAGTTGAACTTGTCACACGCCTCTTAAATTTACCTAACAAACCTACCTATGGTATGGGGAGTTAATTTTAGACTTATTTATGCATTTTGGAGTGTAAAAGGGTGAAAATAATTACACTTTCATATTTACCACAATAAGCATTTTCTTGGAAGACTTGGTGTGCAAGTTTGAGTGTCATGTGGGCTTGTCATAAGTCTTACATGATCATTTATTGTCTTGGGGATGGTGTTTGACTTGTGTGTTGGAATGGAGGGATGATGAAGTGACATCCTACATGGAGTAACCTTATCATCCTCACCTACCATTTCTATTTATTGATGGAATTTGATGGATTTGGGGTTACTTGTTCATTTATTTCTTTCAATCTTTTGGATTTGGGATCTTGTTGGAGTTTCTTTTGTAGTGTACTTGACTTGAATGTGTCAAAAAGCTTTTGGAGTGAAGTTCTCTTGGAAGCTTGATGGAGAGGTAGGCTCTCCATCTTTGTTATTTTTATTATTATATTTGTAGATGTGAAAAATTGTGCTTGTTAAGTTTGTATGAGTGTTTTGAATGTGGTTGTGTTTGTGTGGTTGGGTAGTTTCCTTAAGTTAGGTGTGTGAGATGGATTTATGGGACCATTGGGGAGGTAAAATGGAGATGTGAGTCATGCATTTTTGAGGGAGTGTGGTTGGGAATTTCACCTATGGGGAGTGAAAAGGAAACATATGGACATTTTTTTGCATACTTGCAAGGGGAGAGATAAGGATGTTTTGTTGTTTGTATTGTGCACATGGAGGATTTGGGTGAAACTCCTACTTCACTTGTGAGAAAAAAGGAGGTGGTGCCCATATTCCATTGCTCCTTGTTGGCTTGTTATAGTCAAGCCTTTGTGCTTGTTGGTAATTTTGTTATTTATTTGAATGGATTGTTTGTTTGTGTTATTTGTTGTGTTATTTTGTGGATTGTATTTTAATTATGGAAGCCATTCTTGTAAAAAGTTGTCAAATGTTGCTCAAGATCCATCATTGTTCTTTGGTTGGGGATTGGGGGTTAGTAAAGAGATGGCTTCTCCGCTTATTGGATGATAGGTTTGGAAGAGAACGTCACCTATAGCCCTTTTTCCTTATTGTTGTGTTGAAGATGGAGAAATGACAAAAAGTTGAAAGTGAATTTGAAGCAAAAAAAGATGTAATGTGAAATAAAAGTTGTGTAATCCTTCTATTTGCATATCATTTTGTAATATTTCTATTTTCATACCTTAGCAGTATTGTAAGCTTGAAAAGGTTCTATTATGGACAAATGTGTGTAGCCAATTTGTAGTTGAGAAAGTTGTATTTGAAATCCTAATGAAATGAAATAGAATCTTCTTCTTTTGTCCTTCATTTCCTTCCTAAATGTTAACTTAACTAGGTTGTATATTGGTAAATGAATTATTTTACTTGACTTGATTTTATGGTATGTTTTGTAAGGTGCTCTACCTTATTTTAGATGAAAATAAGAGAATGGAAAACTGCTTAATCTCATTTACTCACAAATTATATTTGGGAGTCACTACAAATGACATATTTCACTTGGTTGATAGTGTCATAAATTTTAATCTCGTAAGTTTTATAGAAGTTTCAAAGAACTCAATAGCTTAGCAAATATAAGTCCTTTCTATACTTGTTAAAACAACTACAAAACATGGATCTAATACTTGTTACAAATTGTCTTAAACTAATTATAATAATCTTAGAAATATATAACTATATACTTATATTATATATAGATATCTAATATATGGGTTATATTGAATCTAACACTTATTTATAAAGAATATAGGTATATAAATAACATAGTTTCTATATACATAATCTATAAATGTTTATATATATCTATATATATATATATATCTATATATATATATATATATATATATAGATATATGTATATATATATTCTTATTTAATAATTATGAAGAAATGTTATTAACATTTTTTTGATATAAAATAAAATATATAAGTATATAAATATTACAATATATAAATATATGTATTGAGTAAAAATGCATGAAATAAGATATAAGTTCTATATTACAATCAAGGTTCATTTTAAGCAGCCTCTGGTAAAATGGAGGTGGAAAATCCCCGATGAATATACTTTGAACCACTTTCGGGTAAAGACAAATTTTTGAATTTTTGAGAACTGAATTTTTTCCTGTTATTATTTGTGCGAGAGTGACTATAACAAGAAGAAAAAAATCTGTAGACATGTTGACGTTTAGTTGTCACATGACAACAAGCCTTGTTGTTGCATGTTACAACAAGAAGCAAGGCTTGATGTTGGGAGACAACAAAACTTGTTGACGCACGTCAATAAGTCTTGCTCACTTGCGATAGCAAGCCTGTTGTCATGTGTTAGCAAGGCTTATTGACATGCATTAGAAAGGCTTGTTGTTGCACGGCACTAAGGATTTTTGTCGCATAGCAACAAGGGTTGTTGTTGCACACGTCAAAAAATATTTTTTGACACGTGATAGCAAGGGTTATTGTTACGCGTCAGCAAATATTGTTGATGCATGACAGCAAGGCCTATTGTCACGTGATAATAAGATTTTTTTGTAGTGCATCAACAAGCTTTGCTGACACATGTCAATAATATTTTTTTTCAAGCATCCAAGGATTTGAAACCCTAATTGTGTTCTATAAATACCCTCCCATCACTCATTTTCATGTTTACACTTCTTGTCTCCCAAATTTTCACGTTTATAAGAATCAAGATAAGGTACAATCAAGCCCAAGTACAATGGGAACTACAAGTGTAGCCCAAGCTGAAGACTAAGATCAATCAGAAAATCCAGTCAACCCAAAAGCCCTATCCAAGGGAAAGTTACTCTACAGGAACTTTTTGTGCCCCCACATTCAAATAGTTTTGCAAAGGAATATATAATACAATTATTTGGTTGATGCATGTGATTTTGATGGGCGCTTTAAGATGCCCCAGTTTGAAATTGATCATGACATTATGAATTTTCTTCTTTCCTCATACAATACAGAGGACGATCTGTTTACATGTTACTATGTGAACGATGGTCATATGTTTTAATTCACTATCGATCCAGCTGATATCCATCAGTTGACAATCCTTCAATATAAAAATTCCCCCATTGTTACAATAAAAGCAACCTTGGTTAAAAATTATAAGAAGTACCTTGAATCTTCTTTCGATTTCCATGTTGATTGTACATGTAATCTGTTTTCAATTTTCAGTCCATATTTTTCAATTTTTTATTTTGATACAATTCAAATTGATATTAATTCTAATGGCTTTTTGGCATCTGCAGCTCAAGTTCGATAAATCAAGATGTTGTGTGGATACGCAAGGTATTGCACACCACTTTATTTCTGCTATGATTTCTTTCTTTCAAGCCAGAAATGTATTGTAGGGTCAACAAACAGATATACCAAACTGGGGTATTGCATACATTCTTGTAACTATCAAAAAGATAAAATTTGATTGGTACACCTTTTTATCCAATAAATTAAAAAAATGACATTACAAATGCATCACTTTTGGAAAAACAATCATTCACTCCAAAAATTATCTCCTTGGCCTTGATTACAAGGCTCTTTTTAATTAAAAAATGAACAAATTCCTACTTGGACGAAATGAGAAAATGAATAATTTGTCAATGCCATTTCAAGAAAAAGAAGTATAAGTTTATATTTTGACATTAGAATATCATTATGTTAATCTGGAATCTAATTAAATATTGACCATTTGAATAGAATATTTTTAGAGGCCCTTCCCTGGAAAAAAGGTGGAATCAAGAGGAAGAGGAAAATAACATGCTAAGGCGTTGGTAGATTCGCAATCTAAAATGGAAGTTAACTCATCTCTGAATTGCCAAGGGTTTGCATTAGTTAAACACTAGAGAGCTAATAACCTAACATTTACTATTTACAAATTCCCATTTTCTATTTTCTATTTATCATTTACCATTTTGAATTTGCATACAATCGACTATTGCTGACATTGCATAGACTTTGGACAATACGCATGCTTCTCAAATTCATGCATCTTTACCAACTCACTAGGTTTAGTCCCATGAAATTATCTCTTCTCAACACCATGCTCAACAATCCCTGCCACACACAGCTCAAACACAACCAATTACTACTCCAACAGGACCACCTCAAGCACCATTATAGGTTACCCCTCAACAAAAAGGTGTGATTTTATTTCTTTAGTACAATTTTTTCATATTTTTTCATAGTTTTTGCATAGTTTAATAGTTTTTCATATGTTTTTTCTTGCACTTTTAAAAGTACATTGCAATCCTTCTCCTTCTGTAAAAATAGTGGCACCGCCACATCCTCTAGCAATACGATTCAAAATACCAACCATAGGTTTAGGAAAAAAGAACATTAGTAAAGGCATGCCAATTCCTCCAGCCCCTAGTGGGAAACTAAACATTTCCTCCTCGTTTCAAAATCCAAACCTCTCTCTCATGTAGCTTTCCCACCGGAATGGGTGTATCAATTTTAAATAATATAAATTTAGATGAAGCTTTCTTGGGAACTGATAGCAATGACCCAATATGATTTTTCAATACATGTGAGATGATTCAAGGCCAACACGTATACTTCTATTTCAACGTAATTTATTTAAATTTCATTAGATTTAACTTTTGATTTATTTATTTGAATATTGATTTATTTTATCTCAAATAGGATTAGGAAAACCAAAGGCAAAAAGAGGTAGCATTCGATGATCAACCTGAAAGCCCCCATACCTTTCCAGCGACATCATCTTCTTCATATACAAATGGTGAATAGTTGCTACTATTTTCTATAGAGAACTTGATTGGTTTTGTTTGTCAATCACATGTCTAAGAATTTATTGTAACTCATATCAGTCAGCTCATAGAATGGGAGAGAAGGGAAAAAGTACTAATCAATGAGATAATAATTTGTTTTGAAAATTATTGGCAAAGGGACAGTTTATACGCTGCAGTCCAGAATCAACCTACAAATATGGATTCCTTACTTACCAAAGTAAGAATTCAGACTGTCACGTATAACAACAATTATAAAGATAATATTTTAGATAAATCATTAAACAAATTGGAAAATATTTTTATTGAAGCCCAATCATATTTTAACAAATGGACTAAGGACAAGGATCTAGTGGCAATTGCAAATGCTGAGAGAGATAGAGAGGTTGTAAGTATTATCACTTTGAAACAATGTTTTTTGTTAATTTTGAAATTTTTGTATTTTATTAATATGTTTAATTGAGATCACTTTTTTTGTGTAGTTTAAATATGAAAATATGAAGAATCGAGAAAAGGTGTATCAAGTTCACTCAGAAACTACAAAGAACAATTTACCCATAACAAAGAATTTGAAAGAAAATATTGTCTTACTTAACACACAAAACAATACACTAAAAAAGATTATTAAAGTGAATGGCTTCGACCCTGAAATTTTTATCCAAAACTAAGGCAGATGTGAATCCCAATTTGCTATCCCATGGAGATGAGACAAAGGAAGAATAAAGAATCATAAATAATCTATATAGTGTTGCGGAAGATATGATTAGTTATGGGATTATTCAAGTCATTGGATAAAGGGGTACGAGAGGGGAAGCCATTGAGGAAAGGATTAGAGGAGTGGAAGGCATTGGGGAAAGGGGGTATAGAAAATTGAGGGTTCAAAATTGAAACTTTAAATTTGAAAATTTGAAATACTTTATAATTTGGATTTGAAAATTTAAAACTTGAGTGTGATGGTCATGGGAATTTTATATTTTGTTATATATTATATACTGAATTTCTAGATTGTATAGGGTGTTTATGTTTCATTTGAATTTGGTGGCATTATGATAATGGTTAATTATTTGTGTTAAGAAAATCTAGAATGTGGTATGACAAATACATCTTAATACTAATAGAGTTAAATATTCTTCTCTCTACATGTAAAATTCAAATTCTGTATCAGGTTTCTTCAAATTTTAACCTTCTTAGAATATTCTCTCTACTTGTAATGATGATTGCATTAGATGTGGATGATGACATTAGAACAGAAGCATAAATATGGACTATGATGCATTGTATGTGGATGTATATTTAGCTTCAAGAATGATCGTAGCAATTTCATAGTTAGTTATTCCTATAATATCTTTCAAATGAGAAACAACTATTTTATGTAAGTTTTTCAGCATTACAATTTTCAAAAAAAATCATAACACCCAATAGATGAGGTGTCCTTATATGCTTTTCGAAAGTATAGATGTGGATACATACCCATGCAGTGTTGTCAAATGTTTTCACTTCATCGATCGAAAGAGATAGACACTTTTTTTTTTACATTCTCTTTCAAATCTTCCTTCTCTATCATTGAAAGGTATTTTTTCATTTCCCATGCACTACTGTCAGACCAATAAGACTCGGGAACATTAGGAATTTCATTATATTGATACACAACTTTGAAATCAAGGAAATCCAAAATCGTTCTTTATTTATTTAGTATGTGAAATAAAGTAGAGAACTATATAAGTTTTACATGCATATTTGTTTGATTCATCTTACCAATTTGTGATGTGACTGTTCCTTCCTTTTCCATGAAATTTTTGCATTTTTCTACTCTTCTTCATACATTGCTTCTTATTTAACATGCATCCATTATTTTTAAGTTTTCCACCTACGTGTTTTGATTTTTTGGCTGTCCTCCCCTGTTACAGTAAAATATTGTTTTCTCCTATTTTTTTCTATACTGTCCAACTTCAGTTGTATTTTTTGTTGCTCTCCCAATTTCCACGTACATATTGTACATGTACATTAAGATGGGATCTCTTCTAATTTAGATGGATATACAGGTCTATAAACTGAAATTTTGTAGCCCAATGAAACTTGTATATCTTCCCACTTTTCCACATATTCTTGTTTGGTTTTCAATGTTTTACTTTTTTATTAGAATTTTGAGCATTATCACAATCACCTGGTTTCCTCTTTCATGAACCAAAATTTGAATTTCATTTTTGTGCTCCATTTTTTTGATTATTTTTATGTGTGATATCTTGATGCACTCTTGGTTGCACCCCAACAGGAAGAATATCTTCAGGATTTCACATCTCAATAGGTATATCTTCAAGATCCGGCATGGTATCATTATAGGTGTCATTTGGTTGATACTATGCAAAATGGATGTCCACCTCAATATTACCTTCCACACAATCTATACTTTGATTCATTCTAGTGGCAGCTATATGGGTTTTGGTGGTTACGGTATCTATAGCAGTAGAGTTTTCAAAATACTTGAACAAGGACTTCTGTGATTTCTTAGTTACTTTTTGGGTCTTCTCATTCTGAGCACTAGCACCTTCCATTATTCTAAACTTAGTCGAGCATCAAAAAACATACAAACGCACATGTTAGAGAAAATTGAGTCGTGCATCAGCAAATACACTAAATCGTCTGTCAACAAATATAATAAGTCACACTTCAGAGAAAATTTTATCGTGTGTCAACAAAATTAAATTCATGTGTCAAGAAGAGTGGTGTCAAACGTCAACAAACAAACCCTTATCGCGCGTCAGTAATATCTCCTTGTGGACCTGTTATCCAAAATTCACCCCCAAGGTAATTTTGATAACATGCATCAAATTCTTGAGTCCCAAGCAATTATATTGATTCAGGGAAAAAAGTCATGTTTCTAGGGTCCCCTCATATTTTTCTAACTCTCCTATCCAAGTAGAAGAGAGCAAGTTCTGAAGAAAGGTAAGAAAAATTGTAAAAAACAGGCTCGGGCCAGAAAAAATCATGAAAAATGGCTAAGTCCTAGTCTTCGCAACAGTCGGGACAGTTGGGACAAAAGGACGCAAACCGGCCAAAATGCCACCAGGAGGTCTACGCAGCATTTGGGACATTTGGAACAAAGGGACACGCGGGACGCGGAAATCTGAACTAGCCAAAAAATGGAAAAATTTGACTAACTGTTGAAACAGGTAGTTTGGGACATCTGGACAGTTAGTACGCGGAGGATGCAAGTCGACCGAAATAATTAAAGGCAGCTCAGAACAGTTGGACATCTGGGCGCGAGTACACGAACGGGATGGATCGGTCGAAATGAGAACTTTCAGTCTGGGACGCGCAGGACAAAAGTATGCGAACCGGCCGAACCGGGTGAATCGCGAAAATTTGTCCCAGACGGTTCGAAAGCAAATGGGACATCTGGGCCGCGAGTACGCGAACCAGTCAGTTCGGCTGAAACAAGGAACTTCAGCACTGGGACAAATGGAACAAAGGGATGCGTGGGATGCGAAAAGCCGAAGCGGCCGAAGGCAGAGGAGAAAAGTCAACATTTGACCTGTGGAACTTCAAACGGCCATAACTTTTGACTCCGAGCTCCGATTTTCACAAAATTGGGACTTTCTGGAACGAACACGATGATTTCTTATTTTTAATGAGGGTAGATATATTTAAATAAGAGAAACATATTCAGGTCCAGTCAGTTGATGCTCATTCCCGTCAAATGACAGAAAATGCCTACTAGACCCAAAATAGCTGCCCGCACTCAGAAGGCCATAACTTTTGCATTTCTCAACGAAATCACACAAAATTGGTACCGTTGGGAATCATGGTTCCAAGCCTGATGCACAGAAATCAAGAAATTCCATATTTGATCAGAAATTGATTGAGATTTTTAAGAAAACGTGGCCGGGTTCAGAACAGTGTTTTATTTGGTAGCTGGGAGTGCAATTAAGAGGCATGGTCATCATTTTTTCTCTGCTGCAGCACATGGGACAGTATGGTGAGCCTTTTGCAAGTAATTTATAATCATTTCACTCAATTTAATGCCTCTTACAGGTGGTTGAAGGACATATTTCGGGATTTCCATTTTTCCCTTCTCTTTTCCTTCTCTTTTTTCTATATTAATATTCACGCATCAACAAATAACACATGTCTTCCGACTACAAACTACTAATAGTAATCAAATTTGTATTGTGCTCTAGTGCTTAGAGTATGTAAGTTCATGGTATTGGTAAGGTACTAGTGGTAGTATACTACCCAGAGAATCACCTAGGTTTTTATAAGAGATTTTTTCAAATGTATGCGAAGCCGAACCCTAAAGAAAATACACTATAAATTTTAGGTCAACAGGGCACTAACCTACTCTCAAAAATTTGCCTTTTCAAGTTTTCCTAAACTGAAATTTTCTACATATTACAAATATTCGCCACTAAAATTATCCCTGATTACAATAATAATAATAATTTGAGGGTGGGAGGGCTCTACCTTACCCCACCCCCAGAATTTTTACTTCATTAAAACAAAAGAGGAAAATTAATATAAGTTAGAAATGCATATATAAAAATTTAAAAAAAAATAAAAAATAATATGTAATACATTATTGCGTATTATATATATATAGATAAAGAGTAGAAAAAAAAAATGTGGGTTGCAAAGGTTATGGTGCACATAACACAGGTCTCGTGAGATAGAAGAATAAAAATCAATACAACTATACCTCCTCTCGCTCAAGTGCCTCCGCAATCCTCAATCTTCTTCTACTTCTTCTGCATTCAACCAAAAAAAATAAAACAAAGAAAGAAAGCAAGTGAACAACTACGAATAGTATTTTCCTCTCTAAGAATAATGAACCTACTTCAGACACAGATATAGATCCAGATAGAAGGTGTTGTATGTAGATTTATTGTGTGTATAGGGAAGACTTAACCTATAATGGCATTGATTTTAGGACAATGTTTAGTGTGAGCTATGTTTACTATTTCCTCGTAACATCTTGCTTATATACTTATGATCGCTCTCTACAATCTTTGCTAAAAATCTAAAATGTTGTTGTGGCTTTAGTATGGTCAATGCCTCTAGATCTTAATTAAATCACTTTGATTGTTATTCAAGGAAGATGGAAGGTCTGAGATTCCATTAAAGTCTTATGGCAGTAAACATTCTTCTTTGGGTTTTGAAGAGAATTTATTCCTCCCACTTGGCATTTATTTTGTTGTCCAATACGTAAAGTAACAAACAACATATAGATTACTTTTGAGTATGTGTCCTCTTTTGCCAATTTTGGTCTACTTGACTTTTACAAACATATCATTCTATAATAATATATTTATGAATCCACACCTCTTGTTTACTACATCTAACTATCATATCCAAAAATCACCATATATTATAAATTAAATATATAGAACATCTGTTATATATTGTATAATATATATATATATATATATATATATATAGTTTAACGCAAGGAATATTTTATGTAATACATGTCTTTGTGTATCAACACACAGTAATATGTAATATGTGGTTTGAATATACACAAGTAACATAATATAAGGTATAGGGTATGGTAGGTATGATATAATTTATATAATAATTATAACATTCAAAGTAGTACATGGTAAATAAATTGATGTGATATAGAACATAAAATTGCTATGATGATAATATAACACTTAATATTACATTGTTATTTGTAATATTATAACTCAATAACGATATTTCCATAGGGAAGTTTAACCTTATCTCGTCCGTGTGAGGTTTATAGCTATCACAATGTTTATGTTAGGGTTGTTAAGTTATTATAATGCATAGAACATAATTATTATAATGTAAATTACTATAATTATATTGACAATGTCGAATGTTTATACGTATGTCGTCTTTAAATGAAGAATAATAGTAATAATAATAGTCATAAATAAATAAAATAATGAAAGGTATATCTAGGGTTCGAGTTTATTGCTATATAATGTTAGTAACATAATATGTACATGATGCACTAATATATATTCTATAATATTATATATAATGGGTAATATAAGTAATATGGTTTACATATGTTTATTGTTACGTATTAAATAAAAAGTATAATATAATATATATGTGATAATACATTGATACTAATTAAATGGTTACATCGCTATAATATTATATTAAATATAACATTACTGTTATAGAGTGACTAATAATATGAGAAACATTGTGACAACATTATAGGCCCTCACAATGTTACAAGGGTATAATATTGATATTTATAAAATAGTATTATGTATAGAAACATTATTGCATACTACTAATATGATACTTGTAATTAGGGCTGAACTAAGGTTTTTGAGCACCCTAGGCAGTACTCAGAGCATGTGCCCCCCTCCCACACAGGGCCAACGACCCACCTGTATGTGAATGTTTTTTAAACAATTATAGACTTAGTATAACTCTTCACACATTTTATTAAAGCTATAAATGTTTTTTATTGCCTTTGCCATAGCAAAACTATCAATGAAATCATCATAATTTATTGTTGTAGCAATGCCGCATTCAATTGTCAAAATACAAAGGCTATTCAATCTAGTTTCACCCATTGTTGACCTTAAATTGCTTTTTACTCTTTTTAGAGTGGAAAATACTCTCTCAGAACATATAATTTCCAACAAGAATGCAAAGAAATGTTCGTATTACAACATCTAGATTTGGGAACGTTGTGTCTAGTCCTACTTTTTCTTAAATATTTTGACATTGATGATATACTTGTAAACTTTTTCACATCTTGATAATGCCTAGAAATGGATGCATCCAATGTCAAGGGAGGTTTCCAATTATGTGTTATATGTTTTTACTAAAGAATTAGAGCATTTCAATATTGTCTCATTATCAAGATCTTTTAAATTGTTCAAAAATCCAAACCTATCATTTAACATACTATATACTTCATTTCTTCTTTATAATTCATTTATTAAGTTTTGTATAATAACATAGAATACCTCCACCCTCATATGATCCCTTCCTATTTGTGGAATTTCATCATCTCTCATTTCATGAAAGTGAACTTTTCTTTTTCTTTTTCTTTTATTATCAATTTTGTAATCTTCTTTTACACGAATGATCTTAGCATGTTGCTCATATGTATCAAAATTCTCTCTAATATTTTGAATATAATCTATCAACGAATTATACTGAGTCCATAACCATGGTAAAGTCAATGTATACATTTTGTAGATATTTTCTAGTTGCATCCATTATTTTAAGAATACTATGCCAAATACAACACATCCCAACAAGTTTCTAATTTTTCTAGTTTTTCATGAATACTCTTTCCTTCATTTCACATGGTAGTTGTTCTGATTTTTCTCTTGTGCTATATTTAGGAAAAACATCTTGAATTTTACTATATCCCAAGAAAAGTTCTTTAACTACATCAGCTCTAGCTGACCATCTTGTTTTAGAAATATATTTTACAATGGGACAAATTCCATCCAAAAAATTTAATAAAATTTACCACCAATAAGTTGAGGCACTTAGGAAAGTGTAAATAAGTTTAAGTACTGAAAAAAAAATTCTATAGTTGTTGTAAAACATTCTACAACTAAAGATCCAATAAGATTCAAGGAATTCCCTGAACAAGGTACAAACTCAGCCATACAGTTGTGATTTTTAATCCTATTTTGTAGACCTGTGTATTTTCCAGACATGTTACTTGCATTATTATACGCTTTCCCCTGACAATATTTTATATTAATGTCATAGTCATCTAGTGTTGTAAGTACAGAAGCTTCTAAATCACATGATTTTTGTACAAGCAAAGGAATGTATTTTAAAAAACATTCAACTAGAATTCCTTATTGAGAAACATACCTTACCACAAATGCCAACTATTCAGTGTGAGATACATAGGGTGCTGAATTAACAATAATTGAAAAATATTTTGTGTTGTGGAGTTCTTCAACTATTTTGCTTATAACTTTTTATGCCATAAGGTCAATAAATTCATTACATGTTGTCGTAGATAAATAATATGGAACTCCTTTTCTTGGATTTTCATATTATGAAATGTGATTTGCCAAAAATGGGTCAAACTCTACAATAAGTTCTAATAACCCTAAAAAAATTCCATTTATAGAAGATCCTAATAAATTGTGACCACCATGAAAGGAAATACCTCTAGTAGTAAGGAATTTAACAGTAACAACAATATGCATTAAAACATTCCTCAAATACTCTACTTCATTTTGGTAGTGACTCATAAGTGTAGAATCAACTCTTCCCAAAACATTACTTCGAGTGATGAAATTAAGAATTGAAGTCCTTTGATCAGGGGAATCCTCATGCTCTCTTAAACTATCTTAGAGTATTTTTCCAATCATTAAATCCAATTGTGGAAAATTTGGTTGATTTTTCTTGAAAAAGGTGACAAGGAATGCAATAAACAACTCCTTGTAACTCTCAGTAAAGTAACCATTCTCTTAATTTTCATTGATTGTTTAAAAGTTTCCATTGAAACAAATATTTAGACAACATATCTAAAACAATATGAGTATTGGCATTTTGAATTTGAAAAATTAACATTCATATCTTGTTTTGGCGTATTTAAAATTATAAATTCTATTGTATCATTTTTTACTACCTATTTTGCAGGATCAGGATCAACAATGAAATGTTCATTAACAAAGGGTTGAAAAATAATATTTTCATTGTTCTCCTCTTGTTGTGTGTTCTCCTTCTCTTGTGTGTTTTCATCTTCTATTAACTTTGATTGTTGTATTCTTTTCACTAATTGAAGAACAATTCTTGTTTTCATTAAAAACTACATTTGACTTTAAATTTTCATTTGATGCACTTAAAAATATATTTATTTTAGGTATATTTTTGAAAAGGTTTTTTTCCTCCTCAATTTTTTGTTTATCTTTTTTTTTGAAATTGAGCACCACTTAATTTTCTAGTTTTATCCATTTGAACTAAATAGTTATCAAGTTACAATAACTACCCAAATACTTATTGATAATGATGCTATAAATTATAATAAATACTATTCCAAAAGTGAAATAGTATAAATACAATTAATTAAATAAGAGGAATAATTAAAAATTTAAATCAAAATGTAATAATATAATTGATGCAATTGAGAACAAAATTAATGCAACATCAAATGTAAGATGCTAGAGCAGTTAGGGTTTGATCACTTAGCTTTATTTTCTTCCCCCAAGATGAATGATGATCTACCAGATCTAGTGTTGAACATTATTTAAAAGGAAGTTTAGGCTTTTTCCTTTGGAGAAATATCTGATGCAAGTTCCTATTGAATTTTGAAATCTTCCTCCCACTGGCGAGTGGCGACTAGGCGGTCCAAATGAAGTCTGAAATTTTAATATAGTAATACCTGATAAATTTTAATTCTTGAATCCCTTTAGGATTCGCACACGGTCACAATCTATTATAGATAGTACTCTAGATCAATAGACAGTTTAAAGTAAGTGTGCACCATTTGGCATTGATGAGTGAAATCTAGTTTTTTCTTCACCATTGTGACAGTGACTTCATGCACTTAGCCTCAATGTTCACAGTTCAACGTTGTAGCTGCAAGTGAAGCTCAATTTCTACTATCTATAATTTACAAGTAGATATATAGTTTTCCTTTCCTGAATCCTAATACATAACAGGAATTTTGAAAAGCATACAATCATGATCAGTGCCTTAGCCTATGCATTTGAAAATAACTAGATTCTCATTCAAATTTCAAGGTAACCATAAGTTGTACTTATAACCGTAAGTTGTAACTCATAGACTACAGACTACAACAGCGTAGCTATAGGGAAGCTGGAACAACTATTGAGTGGGTGAAATTTGAAAATTGTGAATGATTTCCAAGTTCCAACGACAGTGGAAGAAACATGAATACGTACATGGAACAGACTATGCAGTGGACCATGTTGAGTGCCAGTCTCTAGACTGTCAGTGGGAGATACAGCCTGGGGTGAAGTGGGGTCGGGGTTTGACTTGAGGCCCGAGGGGAGAAGTTCCAATGTGGCATGTAGCTTATAGGTCACCGTCGTTGGATTTGATGTAGCAGTAGGAGAATAAAAAATGAATAGAGGACCACACCGCCATGGCCCACGGAGGAGATTCAGAGACTGATTTTTTATATTAATATTTATATATCAATATGTGAACAGTGATTGAGTTTCGTGAAATTGAAAGTTGAAATCGTAATTTGTAAACAATGATTTCTAATTCATGAATCACGAATGGATAGTGCACTTAAAGGTTATGGGATGTGAGCTTGTAGCCTGTGGGCATTTAATATAAAAAAATTTTGCAAAATTTTAACCAAACCTTATCTAATTGCCTAGTCACCTCAGCCGATCCTGTAATTTTTTTTTTGAAAATGTGGCACCCTCTCTTTAGTGTGCACCATAGGAAACTGCCTAGATTACCTAGGGTAAGACACAGCCCCTGCTTGTAATACATTTACAATATTATGATGTAGTATATAAAATAATTATTCCTAGCATATCATCAGCGTGTAATATGACCATAATATTGTGGTGACCAAAATAATATAATATCATCTATACATGTAATACTTGTCATGTCATTGATGAGTCATAATGGAACCAGGTGCCCTTAAGTATAAGAACGTGATATCTCTCATAGTAGTCTCTTTGGAGACATCTTGATTAAATTGGCACTATAGGGAGAAGATTAGCATGGCCCGTGTGCAGGAAATATGCTTGCGAAAGTTGAAACATAATCCTTTTGTTTTTTTAATGACACATATAACAAGAAATAATTTGTTCAAGTATCACATTAGAAACAAACAAAAAAATGCTTGGTTTTTGGGGGCGTGAATTTTTTTTGGGGCCTGATAAGTGTCTAAACTCAAATTATTTGAACTATGTATGCATTCTATCTAATGTGATCCTTTATATAATGTCTCATATGCAAGTTTGAGATCTATGACAATCCAAAATGTAAATTTGAATTATTAGTTCCAGCTACCGTAAATTTAATTCCAAGGGATGAATAAATGTAATTATAAAATTTTGATAGTTCCATCATTATGGAATATTTTATGGTTATAAATAGTATACTAGATTTTATCCCTTCTACTAAGAGAGGTTGTATAGCATACACTTGTTGTGTTATTCCTATGATTTCCATATAGGATAACATATATTTTGAAATACTTGATGTGCTAGGTCATTGGTTATTGATGTTCATCACTATGAAACATTTAAAGAAAGTATAATTCTGTTTGAAAGTGGGGTGAGACATGAAAATTATTTGTGGATATGTGTAATCAGATAACTAGTGTATGACAACATTACCAAATGCTATTTGCGAATGGATTTCGACAATTAAAGTCTATAAAATAAATTTAAAAAAGGTTTATACATTATAATTTTTCTATGAATCAATGGAATTTTTATTCTAAAAATGAATTCCTCATTTTCCATCAATTAAATAATTGTAATAATGCTTTTAAAATATAGTAATACATTCAAAACTTTATTCATAAGTTTACTAGAGAGATACTAGTGTTGGTACCTTTCATCAAACACTTGGAAATCCTTATTTATAAAATTTGACTTTAATAAATTCCATGGAAATGATTATAAAATAAGTTTCTTGTATGTACATGAATTAAGAAATGAGTACAATCATTTATCAAGAATTTTTTTTCCAATTTTCATCTTTTAAGAGAAAATCTACTATAAGATTTTTCTTAAGATTTTTTAGAGAAAGGCACGTGGTATGGAACATGTAATGACCCTATATTGTTACTAATATTTATTTTTGATTCCCTTAACTCTTTTTCATTTTTGTTTTTGTGTTTTTTCATTAATGAATGACTCTAAATATGAAAACCTCTTTCCAAATTTAGCTCTATTTGACTACAAATCCTAGGCATGAAAATATTATTTTCAATAATTTTCAATTCTATTTTAAAATATTAAAATTATGAATATTTAAAAACTCTAAATGAATTTATAAAAATATTTACTAATTTTATGAAACCCCAAATGAATTACTTTAAGCAATTTTAATGTAGCCAAATTCTAAACAAACTTGATATACTGCAAATAATATGAACTCCAAAAGAATAATGAATAATGAATTATAATGTTTCAAAAATAGGAAAACAACTCCCAACTCGATTTGCCAAACAAACTCTAACTAACTTTGACTAAATCTACTGTAGGTGGTGGAAATTACTATTTTTAGTAGTTTACTAGAACCTGCTATTATTAGTAAGTTCGCATGCATATTCGTACAGGAAAAGAAATTTCTACGCATCTTCTACATTCCTAAATTATAGGAATTTCTAACTTTCTAACTCATGATGCAGCTAATAGACTAAAATTAGCTAATAACCAAAAATAGGACAAACCCGAACTACAACTTAAATCCTAATTTTTGGCCTCAAGATGGAGGATTTAGGGCCTGAAAATGTTCTAAAGCTTGCTCCAAATGATAGGATTAGTTTTCAGTGCATTCTTCTTATCAAAAAATGTGGCAAAAAAAAAGGACTCAAATGGACGCTTGGAGAAAAATTTATGACCTTGTGAAGTTCCTGCTAATTTTGGCGCATCATTCTCCCCTGCTTGGAAATAAACGTAGCTCCTACAAGTTGTCTTCTTAAAACTACATTTATTTATCTGCATCCAACTTCTTAATCTCCCACTTTGTGACCTAAGTATTTTCCTCTTATTCCAGTCCTTTCTAATGTACCAAATATTTGTTGTATTTCCCATGACATGTGTCCATTATTTTCTTATCTAGAATCTGATCCACTTCTTCTTTCTTCTTCACCGGAACCTGCTACCCTCCAATCTACTACTTCATCAATAACATCCCCTTATGCACCATCCCCATGAAAAAAAACAAATCTGAAACATTAAACACTGGAGAAATATAAAAATTCCCTGGCAATTGGACCTCATAAGCATTATCATTTATTTTTTTTCACGATTTTGCAGGGACCAATATTCTTGTACTACATCTTGTTATAGGTTCCTCTTGGAAACCATTCCTTCTGCATATATACCATAACAAAATTACCAACTGTAAATACCTTTCTCCATCTATGCACATCTGTTATTTCCTTATACTTATCATTACTATTTTACAGCTTTTTCTAGACTTCTTCCTGTAATTATTGTATATGTTTAGAAAATGCTTCTGCATCATAACTGACTCTGCCATCAACTGGCACTTGTACCAAATCTAACACCCCATTTGGATTACTCCCATACAAAATTGAAAATGGAGAATTTCCTGTGGATGTATTTATGGAACTGTTATATGCAAACTCAGCTTGTGGTAATGCTAAGTCCCATTGTTTCGACTTTTCCCCAACAATGCACCTTAACAGGTTTCCCAAAATATGATTTACCACCTCTATTTTCTCATCATTATGAGGATGACAGGAACTCATGAACTGTAGTTGAGTTCCCAATTTATTCCATAAATTCTGCCAGAAGTTACTTAAGAACCTTGTGTCCATATCTGAAGTAATCATTTTTGGAACACCATGTAAATGAATAAATTATCTGAAAAAAAATCTGGTATGCTTGTCGCATCACTTGTTTTCTTATAGGCAATAAAATGAACCATATTTGAAAACTTATCAACAACCACAAAAATTTATTCATTACATCATTATTTTTTTGGCAATCCCAAAACAAAATCCATACTCAAATCTATCCACGACCCTTTAGGAAAAGGCAACAACATATACAACCCTGTATTACGTGCATGGCCTTTCATGACTTGGAAAATTTGACACCTCTCCACATATCAGATTACAACATATCTTTTTAGATTTGTCCAATAGTATTTCTCTGCTGCCAAGGCTATCGTCTTATCTTTACCAAAATGCCTAGCCAATCCTTCGCTATGCAACTCTTTCACTATATTCTCTCTCATAGTCTCAATCGGAATACATAGTTGACATCCCTTGAATAGCTAGCCATCTTGTAAAATGTACTTATCTTGGACATCTCCTGCATTTTCTGACAATGGATGAATTAACCTTTCAACAATATCCTTTAAATTAGAATCAGAAGAATACAAACTCTTAATTGCTTATAAACCCACCACCTCAAGTTCCATAGTGGTAAACAAAGTCACACACCTACTCAAGTGATTTGTAACTTGATTATGTTTTCCTTATTTATGTTTTAGAGAAAATGTATAGCCTTATAAAAATGAAACCTACTATGCATGCCTACTATTAAACTTCTTTTCTGCATTCCCATACTTTAGGGCTATGTGGTCTGTAACTAAAATAGAATCCTTAGGAACTAAGTAATGCCTCCAATGCCTTAATGCTTATACAATCACATAAAATTCCACATCATAAGTACAGTAATTCTTTCTTACATCATTCAGTTTCTCACTAAATAAAGTGACTGGATTTCCACTTTGACATAAAACAACACCAATACCCAGATGTGGGACGTCACAATCAACCTCAAACACTTTATCAAAATATGGTACTTACAAAATGGGTGCCTCTATCACATTCTTCTTAAAGAACTGAAAACTATCCTCAATTGCTTTTGTTCATAAAAAATCCCTTCCTTTTGTGCAATCTACTATAGGTGCTACAATATTGATGAACATTTTAATAAACTTTCTATAAAATGTTGCTAGACCGTGAAAGCTTCTTACCTCTGTTATACTTTGTGGAGTAGGCCATTCAATAATTACGTTTATCTTTTCTAAGTCCATCAATATCCCATCTGCTAAAATAATAACGGTAAAGAATACCAATCTCTCTTGAATAAATGTGCACTTCTTCATATTTGCATAGAGTTTCTATTTCCTTAACACTTCAAATATCACCCTTTTTAGGAAATAAGGGATAAAATATGTGAAATAATCCCTCACAGAATCGCAACAGTAGAAACTAATATGCAGAAATTATTACAGATCTTAAATAAAAGTGTAGAATAAAATAACACAACACAAAGAGAAAGTATTGAGCATGGTTCACCCAATTTGGGCTACGTCCGCCAAGAATCACTTGCTCGGATTTTATTACAAGCCACCACTCTCTCAATAAAATACCCAAATCTGTTTGGAGCTATGCTCAACAAACTCTGCATAATGATATATGAAATGGTACTCTGACTATCACTATGGAGATTTCCTTCCTCCTACTTATGGCCCAACTCCTTAAGAAATTTCTATAACAAAATCATTTATTTTCTTGCCTCTTTGGCAACAACATACTCAACCTCTGTGGTTGACAAAGCCACCAACTTCTGTAGTCATTAAATCTAGCTCACTGTTGTCCCACCTACAGTGTAAACATAATCTGTCATGCTCCTCATGTTGTCTACATTTCCAGCCATATCTGAATCTATATAACCACAAAAACATGGTTTCTGATCCACTATACCAAAAAAAATTCCCCATGGTCCCTCTTAAATATTGAAGGATCTACTTTACTGCCTGCCACTGATTTCTGTCTGGATCACTCATAAATCTACTCACCGCTCCCAGTGCATGGGCAATATCAGGCCTACTTTACACAATGGCAAACATCAAACTACCAACCACTGATAAGTAAGGAACCTTGGACATCTGGTTTCTCTCCTACTTTTTCTTGGGACATTGCTCATTTGATAACTTGAAATGGCTTGCCAAAGGAGGCCCAACCGGTTTAGCATCCTGCATGTTAAACCTCTCCAAGACCTTCTTAATTTACTCTTCCTGAGATAACGTTACCTTCTATTCCTTCCTATCCCAAGACTTCCTCATACCAATGATTTTCTTGGCTACCCCCAAATCCTTCATAGCAAAGGATTCACTGAGCTTCTTCTTCAGTACTTTTATTTCTTGCATGTTTTTACTTGTAACCAACATGTCATCCACATATAGACACATGATAATATAACTACCATCCTCAAATTTCTTTGTATACATGCAATGTTCAGAATGAAATCTAATATAACCTTGCTCCATCATGAAGATATCAAATTTTTTATACCATTGACGTGAAGCTTGTTTTAAGCCATACAGATTCTTCTTCAGTTTGCACACCAACTCCTCTTTACCTTTGACCTCATAGACCTCTGGTTGCTACATATATAGTTCCTCCTCTAAATCACCATGGAGAAATTTAGTCTTTACATCAAGTTGTTCTAAGTGTAAGTCTTCTACTACAACTATTCCTAGAATAGTTCTAATAGAAGTTATTTTTACTACAGGAGAAAAAATATCACCAAAATCTATACCTTTTTTCAGTGTAAAACCCTTGACCACCAACTGGGCCTTGTATCTTTTCTTTCATCCTTCTTCCTATTTGACTCTGAACACCCACTTATTTTGTAATTCTCTTTTTCCTTTGAGTAGCTTCACCAAATCCCATGTCTTGTTCTCTGTGAGAGCCTGATGCTCCTCATCCATGGCTTTCTCCCACTTCTTCCTAGCATCTACCTACATTTCTTCATCAAAACTCTCTGGCTCTCCACTATCAGTGAATAATAAATAATAAAGAGAAGGAGAAAATGTTTAGGTTCTCTTCTTACCCTAGGATACCTCCTCAATATAGGAGTTTGGGGTTCTTGTTAAGGAGGTTCCTGAACTGATTCATGTGTCACTTTCCCATTCAGAATATATCCTCTACAGCTACATATTCTTTCTTGGATTCTTCCCTATTTTCTTGCAACTGCTACTTATATATGACTTTCTCATTAAATACCACATCCCTAGATCAAATGATTTTCTTGTCCTTAATGCTCTAACATTTATATCCAAATTCATCATCACCATAACCAATGAAAGTACATTTTTCTAATTTAGCCTCTAGCTTGGTCCTATCATCCTTGTCTATATGGAAAAACACCTCACATCCAAAGACTCTAAGAAATGAATAATCAAATTTCTTACCATTCCAAGCCTCCTCAGGTATGCCTCCATCCAAGGAACTTGAAGGTCCTCTGTTTATCAAGTACACAGTTTTGCTCACCGCTTCTAACAAAAAATAAAGAGGTAGTCATGCATGTAACCTCATGCTCCTAGCACATTCCATTATTGTTTTGTTCATCCTTTATGACACCCCATTCTACTGTGGAGTTCTTAGAACCGTATTTTTCCTGAAAATTCCATTCTTAGAACAGTAATCATCAAATTCATTGCTGCAATACTCCCCTCCATTATCTGACCTAAGACATTTTCTCTTAAGACCTGTTTCATTCTCTACCAAGGCTTTCCATTTAAAAAAAGTGTCAAATACATCCGATTTTTTTCTAATACAATAAACCCAAACTTTCCTTGTTGTATCATCAATAAAAGTAACATAATAACTCGAACCCCAAAGAGATGATACCTTAGTTGGCCCCCACACATCAGAGTGCACTAGCTCTAACTTACTCACTTTCTTTGTAGGTCTAACCTTCATAAACCTTACTCGCTTATGTTTCCCATATATGCAGTCCTCACAAAACTCCAAACTTGTTTCTGTATATCTGGGAAAATCCTTCTTTATCATCTCCATGCCCTTATGGCTCATATGACCAAGCCTATAGTGCTACAATGTTGTATCTACTTCTGAAGCCAAAAGAATATAAATAATAGTGTTATAAGTGGTTAAATACAAGGTTCCAACATTCTTACCTCTTTCCACCACAATAGAACCCCTGGTAACATTCCAAGAGTCTGCTGTAAATATCACAATACAACCATCACTTCCTAACTGGCTTGCTGATATCAAATTTCATTTTAAAGTAGGCACATCTCTGACATCCTTCAATAGCCATGTATTCCCATTCTGCGTCTTAACCTGAAAAAATCCTTTTGCAACTATATTGCAAGGCTCATCATCGCCAAGACAAACATGCCAAAAATCACCTTAAACATAATCAACAAAATAATGCCTATGTGGAGTATGGAAAGAAACCTCAAATTTAAAACCCAAGATTCAGTAATATTGTGCAAAGAAATAATCAAAGCATCCTGACATACATTACCCATTACCACATTTGCCTCCTTTTTTTCTTCACGTTGTTTCATCTTGTCCCGATGTTCCCAACAGTTCTTCTTTAAAAGTCCAAATTTTCCATAGTGACAACATACTATCTTTCTTTTGGATTTTGACCTTGATCGAACCTTCGATTTTCCATGGCTTCCTCTATTCTTTTGTCTCCCGATAGTTTCCATTGTTAAAGAATTACCTAAGTAGAATATTTTCCAAAGCTTTTTCTTCACATTTCCTCGCTTAGAATCACCCCTGCAACATCCTCAAAATTCAACTTTGAGTTAGCTGGAACCAAGTTGCTTACCGACATTACCAGGCTATTCCAACACTCAGGTAAAGAGAAAAGAACTAATAAAGCCCTAACTTCTTCATCAAATTCTATTGTAACCAAAGCTAGCATATTTAGAACTGTATTAAAATCATTTAAATGATATGATACTGAACCATTATAAGACATCTTCATATTAAAAAAAAAAATTCATTAAAAATATCTTATTTAAGGAAGAGGGTTTTTCATACAAATTCCCTAATGCATCCATCAGTTCTTTTGTAGTCGTTTCCTTTGAAACATCAAATAATACCAAAGATGTAAGACATAGCCAGATTGTCCCAAGTGCCTTCCTATCTAGCAAATTCCATCCCACATCCGTCATCCTCGAGGGTTTGTTCACCTTTCAGATAGTGGAATATAAATATCCTTCTGATAAAGGTAATCTTCCATCTCCATCTTCCAAAGACTGAAATTCTACCCGCTGAATTTATCAACCCTAGATTTTCCATCATCTACCATAGCTCCCACTCAAGATTAAACTTTCCCAGTGATTCAAAACTTCAACAAACCAAACCAGGCTCTGATACCAATTATTCAGAAATAAGGGATGAAATATGTGGAATAATCCCTCACAGAATCGCAAAAGTAGAAACCAATATGCAGAAAATATTACAGATCTTAAATAAAAGTGCATAATAAAATAACACAACACAAAGAGACAATATTTAATGTGGTTCACCCAATTTTGGCTATGGCCACCAAGAATCACTTGCTCAAATTTTATTAAAAGCCACCGCTCTCTCAATACAATACCCAGATCTATTTGGAGCTATGCTCAACAAACTCTACAAAATTCACACCTGAATTCAAAACACGTTTGTAATGTTGCATTATACCTACCATATGCATAAAACCATATAAGTAGACAACTACTTAAGCATTTTTACAAAACCGTGGGTATTAAAACCATGGGCCAAAACTATCTCATAAACCTATGGGTCAAAAATCTCGCCCATATCTGAACCCCGGCAAGACATCTATGGAAAGTGTACATTCTTAAACACTTTCTCACATGAAAAAGGGATCCACAACCTAACAACCCTTAGATTTCTCAAATGTTATTCTTTAGTTTTACTAAAGATCAATATATCATCAAAATAAACCACAACAAACTTACCATTATACTCCCACACCACAGTGTTCATGATTCTCATAAAAGTACTAGGTGCATTGGATAACCCGAATGGCATCACCAACCACTCATATAATCCATTTCCTATCTTTAATATTCTCTTCCATTCATCTCCTTTTCTGATCTAAATCTGAAGGTAACCACTTCAAAGATCAATCTTGGTGAAATACCTTGATCCAGTAAGCACATCTATCATATCATTAAGGTGAGGTATTGGGAACCTATACTTGATTATTGTGTGGAAATAATAATGTTAACAATAGGGGAGTGAATGTTAGCAATATTTTAATATTGTGAACATTATTATTATTGTGCAAATAATGAGTTGGTGACAACTCGTAGAGATCTCTTAGAGAGATTTTAGGTTTTTTGAGTGAGAATAGGTATTGGGAGAGATTTGTGGGATGCTGAGTGATCATGAGAGAGATATGAGGGATAGAAGTTGACTCAATTTTTTTGGACTTTTTAACACTTACAAATATAACGACACTTTTTACACTAGATGCAATGCAATTTGATAATAACAATGTATTGTACAACTCAGAACAATTCTTCTTTTGTCATATAAAGTAACATATAATCCTAGTTTCATAGTGACATAATTCCTTCAACATAAATGATGAGACTGACCGATGACATACACCCAAGATACTATATCAACGTAAGATCACAAACATGACCACTAATAATTTATGATGAACTATCACTCACATGGACTATATTTAAACAATTTGCTACCATGTGGATAACAAAGAATAAAGGAAATTAAAAGGACCGGTCAAATAAACATGCAAATCCCAACCTTATACTTGTCAGATATGAGATCCAAGTCTATCGCCCACGAAAGTATAGGAAACTCAAATTTGATTCTCCGCAACTGTTCCACCTGGGACGCATCAAACTTCGAGATCTATTTGATGTGGGTATGATACAGCTTTGCATGCACCGAGCCTTTGGAAATCAGAGTCTGTTCCTCAATCTTTGAAATTATTTTGGTAACGAAGAAATAATGCTTGCAAATCACAGTTGGAAACTAAAATGACCTCATTTGAAGAGATAATGCAATGCCGATTGTATATGGAGAGCCGTATTCGTAACAAAACAATATGTGAATCACTACGAAATCTACAGATGTTTCAGAGATGTGAATCACTACGAAATCATGTCTTCCCAATCATCCAAAAAATCAAACCGAACCAATTCTTCAATCTAGATGCAGAAACTTAGAATGATAATCTTCTTTGGTCGAGCTACAAAAATATCTCCATCATGGCATATGCGTATGGATGGACGTGGAATAACGAGTTGGACTCACAGAACTCTTCTACTGTAAAATTCGTGAATCACGGTGATGGTGATTGGAGATCACTAGTCCTGAAATTTGAAACCACGCAGAATAGACGTATATTATAGATCTGACGTGAGCACAGTAGATCCAAGAATGATATAAGGCGAATGACTTTACATCTACAAACTTGGACACAAGCATATGTAAGAAATGGATCTGTTGAAGTCAATGATAATGCGCAGTAATATTGACATCCTCTGATACACAAAGAATCAAACCATAAATTTGTAATAACAAATAAAATCCTATCTCAGTCGCAATGAATATACTCATGTAGGAATAATCCAATCCATTGTCACCATTGAAGAACTAGCACGTGACTCACATCATGGCTAATGGTTGACCTGCTCTGATACCAGATATTAATTTTGGTAGAGCTTTGCATATTGAAAAAACACCGAATAGAATGATAATATAATTGAATTACAAACATCCAGGATAGATTATACTGGAGGGATTACATACATATATAGGTAAATGACATCCTTAAACTAAGCAGTCAACTTCTATCCCCTCATATCTCTCTCATGATCACTCAGCATCCCACAAATCTCTCCCAATACCTATTCTCACTCAACAAACCTAAAATCTCTCTAAGAGATCTCTACGAGTTGTCACCAACTCATTATTTGCACAATAATAATAATGTTCACAATATTAAAATATTGCTAACAATTATAATTTTATCGATTACTTTTCTATCCAAGCACATTATCCATGTTCCATCCTTCTTAGGTGTTAATAAATTTGGGGTTACACATAAAATCATGCTCTCCCCTTATGACCCTGTTTCTCATGAGCTCTTCCACTTGCCTATTCAATTCTGTATGCAATGTCAGGCTCATCCTATAAGCCACTTGATTTGGGAGTGAAGATCCTAGAATCAAATCAATATCGTGTTGAATATCTCTTTTGGGTAGTAATCCATTTGGCATCTCCTGAGGAATAACATAAAAAAACTCTTCTATTAATTTTGTTGTTTTTACTGGTATTTATGAACTTGGAGATTTAACCTTATTTGCGACTAGTGCATAAACAAAACTGGTTGCCTTTTCCTCCTTCACAAATTCCTTTGTAGAAAGCATATTTTCAGCCTTCCCCTCTTCCTTAAGAGGTAGCAAAACAATTTTTTTTTCCATCCTTCTAGATAGTATAAGTATTCTTTCCCCTATCATGAATAACTTTTCTATGAAATTGCCATGGTCTTCCTAGCATCATATGACATGCATCCATAGGAATAACTATTATCACCGAATCACAGCACCCTTATGTTTACACAAGTGCATATACTTGAGCTCATGGTGTGATTGGTTAACATGGGTACTATATCCAAGTTGTGGGACTCGCTACTTGAGATAGACCTCCAGAGAAAGCTGGTTATTGCTCCTAAACTACCTGCCACAGTATACTCTAATGCAGGGAAAACTGACCATCCTAATCTAAATTTCCAAGGGACCAAGGAGAGAGAATGCATAAAAATGAAAGCCTACACTATAGCGGCGATACACCAGAAAAGGAGGGGATGAGATTATTCTTCTAATGTGAGAGATATAGAAGCAAAATGCACAGTAGAAGGGGTGATAACAATTCTCCACAATCTAGCAAAATGCATTCACAACAACATCTCAAATATACACAATGATAATGGATCTTTGCAAGAGCATAAAAATATAAAAAATATTCTTAAAATGAAGGTTGAAAGGGAAATAAGAGTGTAAACAAACACAACAAGGGAAGATGCATCCACAAACTTGTATTTTATTGCTTCATGATATGTATAGCTCAATCTATTACAAGATAAGGGCCTAGATCACCATGCAAGGAGTCCACTACAAGGTGCTACAGCACATTGGATTCACAAAAGAAATTTTGATAGAGCTTTGCTACAACTAAAACTAGCTCTCTTTTACAATGATCCCAACACTCCAATTTATAGAAAAATAAGAAGAGAGAGAGAGGGAAAATCAAAATCCTGAAATCTATCCTTCAACCACTTGGAAGAGGTATTAAACAGAGTGAAATTATGTTTTTTTTGCTTACAAAAAGGATTCCCATATTGTCCCATGACTTGCAGTAGTGAAATATGGCAGCCCATGCTTCATTGAATGCATCAAACTACCAAATAAAACACTATTATAAACTTGGCCACATTTTCTACATAATCACCGTCTATCCTTCATCATATCCATAATTTCTTGATTTTTTCTGTTGGGCTTGGATCCACAATTTAAACAATAAAAATTTTGTGTGATTTCATTGAGAAATACAAAATTTATGGCCTTCTGAGTGCGAGCAACTATTTTGGGTCTGTCATGCGTTTTCTGTCATTTGACGAGAATGAGCATTAGTTGACGGGAAATAAATACGTTAATTTTATTTTAATATATCTTCCCTCATCAAAATTTATAAATCCAGAGTACACGTGCTTGTTTGAGTACACATGCTTGTTTGAAGTTCAGGAGGTCAAATATTGACTTTTTCCTCTTTATTGCAGATATTTCAGAAAAAATCGGGTTCACGTGTCCCGGCTAACCCGAAACAAAATCTCCACATCACATAATTCAGGATTCCTTGTCCCCATGCATCCACCATTGACCGAGTCATGAGGGTCATTGACTTTCGCATTCACCGTAACGTATAGTTCCTTTTGTGGCTTTTCACCTTTGACCGTCCCACACATAATTTTGTCCCGACTATCCCGAAAACATTTCTCCATGCCACCCACAATGCATTGACTTGTGGCAAAATCATATTTTCATGTCCCACATGAACCTATGTTCCAGATGTCCCATGGACCATGTAGGATGAAAACTTCTACTTTTTCTAATTTTTACTACCTACGGCCATTTCGTCTTTGTGCGTCACACGCGTACCTACATCCCAAATGTCCTGCAGACCGTTTGGGACAAAAATGTCTGATTTTTCCACAAAACACCAGAATGATCCAAATTTTTTGGATTTTTTTCAAAATTTCTCTAACTTCTTGGATTTTTTCCTAGATAGGGAAGTTAGAGAGAAGCCAAGGGGACCCCAAAAACATGGGTTTTTGCCTTGAATCAATTCAAATTTCTCGGGACTGAAGAATCTAATGCATGTTATCAAAATTACCTTGAGGGCTAGATTTTGGATAACAATAACATCACACCAAATCTCAACCTTGTAACTATTCCCAATTGAAAAACTTATTAAACATATCTTATCAACAGTAACTTCATTACCTTTCTTATCACAATGCAGACCCAATTTCTTGACCATCTCATTTGAAACTATGTTCTCACAACTACCACCATCAATAATAACATTACATACTTTTCCTCCTAAAGTGCATCTTGTTCTGAAATTATTTTTACACAGCCATGCACCCCCCTTGATATCTTTTCTTGGAGCAATCATTGTCCTCTTGATCATCATATTTTCTTCAACATCTGGTGGAATTTCTAGGTCTTGTTCATCTTCTATGTTTTCAACTTCAACAAGATTTACTCTTAGATCATCTCCTTGCCTCTTGTCATGTGTTTAATAATGTAGGAATTCAAAATCCCGATGCCCCTCTTCACCACATCTATAATAAAAAAATGGTGTTCATGGAGCCTCCCATCCTCTGCCTCTTTGTTGATTCTAGAAATATTGTCTCAAATCCTCTTGCTTTTCCAATCCATGAGTTGATTCTCCCCTACCTTGGCTGCAACTAGCCCATCCCCAAAAGGAAGATGAGGTCCCCCTATTCATTCCAGGTGATCTCCTAAAAATTTTACGATTTTTTTTTCCCTCGGCCTTTAAAGCTAATTGATAGGCATCCTCCATGCTCTTAATCCTATGCACACTTATCTCATATTGAATAGAAATTTTTAACCCATTTACATACCTTGCAGCCATTTGTTCCTCAATTTCTTCGTGCTTTACATGAATGGATAACTTGTAGAACTCATTTGTGTATTCTTGCACTATTTGTAAGTTCTATTTTAGATTCTGAAACCTCCTCCTATAAAGGTTTTGTGCATAATCCACTGGGAGAAATTTATCTTTCAGCTTCTTCTCCATCTTACTCCACGTCTTGATTCTTTCTCTCCCGTTTCTTGACTTCTCTTTATATAGGTGATACCACCATAACATAGTATGACCTTTTAGATTCATGCATACAAATTTTACCTTCTTTTCTTCTGACATGGCCTTCCACTCAAAAACATTCCCCATGCTAGTCAACTAGTCTATCAGCTCCTCTGGTTTTAGACTACCACCATACTCTGAAACATCAACTCTTATCCCATAATTATTTCCTTATAATGCTCTAAGCAACCTTTCTTCAAAAGCTAATTGTGGTTCTTGCATTTCCTCCTCTTCACAAACTTCTTCTTCATCTGTGTCATCTCCACCTTGATTTCCTCTCTGGGTTATCATTGCAGAAAGAGCAACAACTTTCCTCTACAAATCTTGCATATTTCTATTCAACGGAAATACTGCCTCCTCTTCCTCTTCTTCTTCTTTCCATTTTCTAAAGACTCGAACTCACTCTGATACTAGATAATGTAGCCAAATTATAAACAAGCTTGATATACTATAAATAATATGAATTCCAAAATAAAATAGATCTCCTTATTTGTAATTGAATAATGAATTACAATGTTTCCTAAATAGAAAAACAACTCCCAACTCGAGTTTCCAATCAAACTCTAACTAACTTTGACTAAATCTACTCTAGGTGGTGGAAACTACTATTTTTAAGAGTTTACTAGAACCTATTACTCTTAGTAAGTTTGCATGCTTATTCGTAAGGGCACAAAAAATTCCACGCGTCTTATACATTCCTAAATTAGAGGAAGTGCCAATTTTCTAATTCATGATGCAACTAATATACTAAAAGTAACTAATTACCAAAAATAGGAAAAACCCAAACTATAACTTAAATCCTAATTTTCGGCCTCAAGATGGCAGATTTAGGGCCCAAAAATGTGCTGAAACATTCTGCAACCGATAGGGCGGATTGCCAATGAATTTCTCTCATCAAACAATGTGGTTTAAAAAAATAGACTCAAACGGACACTCGGTAGCTCAAGTTATGACCTTGTCAATTTCTTGTTAATTTTAGAGCATCAAATTTGTTCTCTACCTCCAATATATTTCCCAAATTTCAACATATGTTTCATCTATTTCAAAATTTCCCATCCCTTCCCATAATACCCTATTAGGATAGAATCAGGGCACTTCCGAATGGCTTGGGTTTGAAGTGGGGCATTTAGTGTGATTGCACAACATGGGACCATCTCTTAAGTTGTGGGACTTGCAAAAATTAAGATGGACCTTCGGAGAACACTAGTTCTTGCTTCCTAATCTACGTGCCAGAAATTACTCCAGTGTAGGTAGAACCTATTATATCCTAATCTAACTATTCCAAGGGGATAGAGAGAGAGAGGGTGAAAGATCCTACATTAAGTGGTGATACACTAGAAAAGGAAGTGGTTGAATCACAAATCTGACTACCTAAAGTGGAGAGAGGTGATCAGAGGAGAGGGTAGATAGAATGCACCATGGACAAGAGATAGATTTCACACAGAACACCACTTTAAAACCCATTAAACACAACTCGTATAACTTGCAACAAAAATCAAAATATACAATATACCTTTGAATGATGAGAGGTAAGATGAGACAACAAAATAATCCAAGGATGGACAGATGCATCAAAAAACATATTTTATTGCTCCAAAAGGTTACACGGTAGATCGTTTAGTGGGAAAGAGGAAAGGAAATTCCATTACAAAGCCTTGAAAGGATGCTTAGACTCCGTATTTTACCCTAAGGAAGAAAGAGAGAGGGGGGAAGAGGAGAAACAATGACCAACCCTTTGAATATGCCACTTCATTATAATATATAGGAATAATGAGAGAGAGGAGGGAAAAATTTGAATCCTGCTTCAACCACTTTAAGATATGCATTCAATCATGCTTTGAAATCTCAACCACTATCAATCAATGCCTCTCTCAAATCTTCCTATAATCTATTAATTATGGTTCCCTATGTCTGCTTGGCATGCTAAGGAAGAAGAACAAGTGAACAAATATAATCTATTCTGGTAGTTGAAGACATTAGATTCTGTATTAATGGCCTAGAAGATGTTTTCCCTTTTTTCACCCACTAAATCATGTTAAGAATGATATATTATGTTTCCAATGCATAGAGGGTGTCGAGACATTTCCAAAATTTCTTCTCAAGCCCAAATATGAGTTCTCAGTCAAAATATATGGCCATCTGAAGATTAGGGTCATGGGCACACCATGTTTAAAGAGTCTATCCATACCAGGTCCATGTGGTAGAACCACACATATTGGAGATTCAGCTCCTTCCTTAAGGTCTTGAAATCATGCCAGACTGACACGTGGCGGCTTCCGTGAGCTCCTTGGGCTTCTTTGTATTTTTCAAAAGTCTCTTTACTTGGTGGGGACAAAAGTCCTACCCTGGACACATGGAGGCTTGTCGCTTGTTTGGAAACTCGACCCAAATTTTACTTTTGAAGTAGCGTCATCCTGACACTTGGCTCCCTCCATTGGCTTGCCTCTGCTTTGACTATATAACCCCTTGAATCTATCCCTTTTTTGGACCTGGGACATGTGGAAGGCCCGCGGTCATTTGAAAACTCACTTTGGATTTTACCTATGAAGGAGTGTCGTTAACACATGTGGCGCCTTCCACCTACACTCTGATACTTAGTCAATTTTAGGCCTTCTTTTGAGTTTTACCTCTCTTTACCATTGGCCACATGCAGGGCTAGTGCAAGTTTGAGTCTCTGCATGGGGTCCCACTTTTGAATGTGCGTCATTGACACACTTAGCACCCTCTGTTGAATCTTATACTTTTTAACGGCTAGTGCAGATTTTGGGGCTCTGGACACGTGGAGGCTTGGCGCTTGTTTGAGTGTCCACTTTTGGATTTAACCTTTAAAGATGCACCAATGAGGCACGTGGAGGTTTCCACTGATTCTTGCATACTTAGCCAATTTTGGGGCTTGTTTTGGATCATTTACAGAACTCGAAGACCTTGAACGTTTTCCGTTTCTTTTTCTTTGAGACTCTGGTTTTCTTCAACACTTTTTACTCCTTCCCCGACCTTGCTACTCCATTGTAGAGCCTCCTTCTAACTTTTCTATTGGATTTGAAGCATGGGCTCATACAATGGAACCATCCCTTGAATTTCTTTCTGCACGGGGTCATGGGTCATCCAAATTTTTTAGGGAGGAGAAAATCGAGATAACATAACCCATGACTTACATTAATTTTTACATGTCCAAGTTCTCTTCCATGCCACTTTTCTTCTTCTTCTCTTTCTATTGAATTATCCTCTTTCTTTTAATCTACCTTCTATTTTGTCATGTTTTGTGAATGCATAATACGGTAAAATAACAAAAGAATCCAAAATCCCTCACTATTTATATTTAAGGGTGATGGTAGCATAAAATTAACAGTATTTACGTATCATTTTATTTATTTTTGCGATACCATAATCTCATCAAATTTTTCATTGAAAATTTAAAAAATGAAAAGGAGATAAATGAGAATTGACCACAAATTGTGGGTAGTTTTGCACTATATATAGTACTATTATTATTTCTCTCATAAAAAATATGATTAGTCTCTTCTTCAAAGACACTTTTATATTGCAAAAACTATTGAAATAAAAAAAATTAGAACTAATTCAAGCTTGTAATTGAATATAGCATGAGGATAGTGAGCAATGCAAATACCAAGTATGATCCTTTACCTAAGAGAGTTTTTATTTTAAATGTTTTTTGGGGAAATCCGAATGATTGGGATCCTCCACACTCCACTTGATCTAGAGGACACTTTGGGATTTTTTTGGTTTCCCTAAATCTCCCTAAACTATGACCAAGTGGTACAGTGTCTTGAGATATTTCCGTCAACAGGTGAAACTTAGAAAATGAAGCTCATACGTAAAATATATTGCATGTCAAAGTTTTGAATAAAATGAGCTCAAAATGGTCAACTGGTGAATCATGTGTTGACACTTGGCATAATGAAAAATACTTAAATGGTTGAAAGTTTGAGTTTTGATCACCTCTGGTCTTCAACAAACTAAAAATTTGTGGGCACCACTATTTACTAGTCGGGGAGCCTCAACAAGGTTTGATACACTCTTTTAAAGGAGAGGTGCCTATTGGTGTGTGTTATTTTCCACATTATTAGGTGAGTCATCTCACTTAGGTGAGATCGTAGGTCCATGTGTCATTTAGGGGTCATTATGAGATTCCCTTACGCATCAGTGTGTTACCGCATCAAGGCATCATTGGGAGTTACACTTCTATTATGGGAATGTAACTCCCCCTCTCTACTCGAGTTGTAATGATTGTAGCACTGGGGGTTACTCAACACCTCCTATATGTACACCCCATTTGATCTATGAGATAGAGGAGAGTTTTATGGCTTAACCAGGTTCTTCCCGTGTTTTAAATCTTTGCATGTACATTCGGTTGATGCTTGCTCCTCCCGAGATCTCTTCACGCTATCATTCGCACGTCCGTTGATGTGCATGTCATCTCTCATGTTCCTCGCTTGTGGGTTTTAAACCCTCTTTCATGGTATCAGAGCGGATCTTGCGGATCCATGCACTCATCAGCGTTTCTATGTGTGTTTTCTGGCTTACGGCATGATATTCAGATTTCATTGCGTGTGTCGTAATGGATATTCCGTTTGTGTGTTCAATGCATTGATTCGGGGCTTCGTACCTCAGTTTGGTTTTCGGGTGTTCGTGGCTTCGTTTTTGGGGTTTAACGGTTTTGCATCTTTACATGGAGTTTTGGAGTGTTTTCAGTTTCAGATATGAGCTCTAGAAGTGCTGGTTTTACTGGGTTTATAGTGGTGTTGGAATTAGACTCCATAGCTCGTGCATAGTTGCATCCTGCATCCTTGGAACTCTAGCGCATGCTTATCTTCACCATTTGGCTCGGCCTTCTATTTTGATGCTTGGCTCTACGTGCTTAGGTTCTACATTGCAATTGCTTTGTTGCTGCACTCAAACCTCTCTGTCATCTCATTAGCTCTTTGGATCGCTTGTTGTTGACTCATGCATGGTTCATGGTATCACTGGCTGTTGAATTGCTGCTTGGTCTGGTTTGTGTGGATAGACTTGTGCTTCACTCCATCAACACTCTCGTGGGTTCCATTTGCATTGGATTCCTATTAGTCTGCTATGGCACCCGCTGGTGTGTTTGGATCATTCCACAACCCTGTCACAAGATCCTACAGTGAACTACATTTTTTTATTGGAATTTTTTTTTTTGACTCACCTAGGATCTTCAGAGCGTGGATCACTTCCTGCAGCACCTCCAACAACCTCCCACGCGTCGTTTCTCCTCTCCTACAACGTGGTTGTTTTGTTTGCATTGGAAAAAATGTTTTTTACTACTCAGCATTAGAAAACATTTTTTTTACTTTGCACTGTGTTTTTTGGAGTCTTCCTGCTGCTCCTCAGTGTAACCGTCTCCACTAGCACCTATAACACACAACCCTGGCATTTCCACTCTCCAACGTTGCATTTCCAACCTCCAACCTGCATTGAAAAATATTTTTGAATTTTGTAAAACAAAACAAAAAAACATTTTTGAAGCATGCAGCCCTGTGCACATGGCTCTCTCCCTTCTCTACGTGGAATCTAGTTGATGCAGCCCACTTTTGGTCTACTTCTAGCCTTGTGTGGTTACAATCTGTCCACTCCAGCACGTGGATTTGGAGAATACTTGGTAGATTTCACACATATCCCTCCAACAACACTTGGAACCTTCTTTTAGCTTGGTCAATAGCCTTGGCCTTCCAACATGGGTCCCTCCTCTTCATCACCTTCCTTTTTAAAGTTTTATGGTGATTAAAAAACAAAACATTCATTATGACATGTAATAATTTTTAGACTACTATTTTTTGGCTTGTATTTAATACCCTTCTATGCTTGTTGAATATGGAGGGTGAGGTCTGGGGTTGTCCAGAGGCTAATCCCCCCTCGTAGTCAAAACAAACACTTGCTAAAATTCCATGCCATTTCCAATGAGTACCCACACCATACCCTTTGTACTCATCTCGTGTAATTTTTTAATGCATTTGCAACATCTAGTGTATTTTTCCATCAATTGTGGGAATCATTTTAATGCCATAACTTTTGACTGGCTGCTCATTTCTGAGTCATCTCACTTAGGTGAGATCTTAGGTCCATAAAATAAAGTTGAGTCATCTCACTTAGGTGAGATTGTAGGTTCATGTGTCATTTAGGGGTCATTATGAGATTCCCTTACATGTCAATGCGTCAGCGCATCAGTGTGTCAGTGCATCATTGGGAGTTACACTTCTATTCTGGGAATGTAACTCCCCCTTTCTACTTGAGTTGTCATGATTGCAGCACAGGGGGTTACTGAGCACCTCCTATATGTACACCCCATTTGATCTATGAGATAGAGGAGAGTTTTATGGCTTAACCAGGTTCTGCCCATGTTTTAAATCTTTACATGCACATTCGGTTGATGCTTGCTCCTCCCAAGATCTCTTCACGCTACCATTCACACATCTGTTGATGTGCACATCATCCCTCGTGATCCTCACTTACTGGTTTTAAACCCTCTTTTATTGCCTTTTCTGCCTATTTCATATTGTCATTATCAAATTTTAAATTATATATGCCATATATATATCTAATAATTCTCTTATGGCATTATTGTATTGGAGAGTTAAATTGTGCATTGTAGGGTTTGAATTGAGCTCGAGTGAGATATTTTATTAGCTTGGTGGGGTGATCAACTTCCATCCATTTGATCACATCTATTTACACATTGTTCAGGATTACCTATGTTACCCACACCTTGGCAGATTATCCACATAGCTCAGTCTTTATTCAATGCAACAAACCCACCTTTCACAATTATCTCAATGTGACAATATGGGTGGTTAAATCATGAACTAGAGCCCTAAGGACTCAGGATTAGATGGTGAAGCCAGAAAACCAATGTACAACTTAGCAAATTTGTGAGGCATAAAAAAGGGTGAAACCTAGCCCTAGCCACAACATTCATTGTGCATTTTATCTTCCCACGCATGTGGGATAAGGAAATAGTGCCCCCACCAAACCAACAAGCCAAGAAGGAGGTTACGTGGAATATTGGGGCAGCACGTCCAAATAAAAAGAAAGGTTCCACTATACCAAATGTTTGGTCCATGTGAATAGTGGCTAATGAATGGAGGGAAGCGACATGGGGTGACAAAGCATTAAATAATGTGAAGAGGTATAATTTTATACGCCTTAGTGTTATTTGGTAAATCTACAAAGATGTGGAAATAAAGTGGAGTAGGTGGTGGGGAGATTCGAACCCCCAACACCCATGTACAAACAATAATGCCCCTCCAACATGATATTTAAGCTCGACAAGATTATAAAAGGATCTTTTTCTATTTGAATTGTAACTTCTGGCCTGAGCGGGACCATAGAACTTTAGAGGGTAGTTATGGAAATCATCTATTTTGGAGCACTTAGGGACTAAATTAGGCCTTAGTGTAAGAATGAAAAATGTTCATTTTTATAAGAGGAGTCTAACTACATGATTTGTTTACATTGAATGCTTCAAATTATCCACTTTTAGGTCCTTTTCGAGTACCTTTTTTGGGGATATTTCTTTGCAAAGAAAATATGGGGACCACATATGCACTTCAGAATAGTATTTAGCTAATTGTAGAGTTCCATGAGGTCTGGAATCATCCAATTTGTAGGTTTTGTGATCTATTTATCATTATTGAAGGCTAATTTTACTTCATTGGACATTAAATAGATTTATTCTCTTTTCGAGACTCTCAATGTGTAGACCATTTGGGTGAACTTTGTTATCAATTTCGTTATTGTGGATGTTTTATTTCTGTCTTTAATGAAGCTTTTGATCAGATAGTTTTAATAATGGATATTTTATTAATTTTATTAAATATTCATCAATTAAAATGGGAAAATGGACTTAGGTATCCATAATCCATAATTGAATGAGTTATGAACATTTCAGTGTTATGATTGAAAATTAGACCGAGGTGCATATTTTTAAGGGAATTAATCACTTTTGGGGTAAATGAGGTACATAAAATTGATGTTGAGTTCCTATATCCTTGTGAATGGTTCAAGTTTGAAAATTATAGCTTGCATTTTTGGATCATGTTTGGTATCATAGCTAGTTTTAGGACAGCTTCAGTTGAATTTTTATTCCATTTTGTTATTTTCTAATCCCATTAGTGCAGACTATTTGTATTTATCTTCTTACTCAATATTTTTATAGTATTTTTTAAAATACCTTATTTGTAGGTAATCATGGGGAATTAATTGAAGAGATAAATACTATAAGATCTCGAGAGCATCAAAAGACAAATCTAGGAGGAAAATGTGTTCATGTGATGAAATATTTACTCCCTCAAAGTGCAAGTTGATCAGTTGAAAAAGGATTTATCATTGAAGGGTGAGCTCTTGGTCAATTTACAGTGTGGTGATCAGAAGAAGGAATCAGCTTCTAATTTAGATGCAAATACCATGATAGAGTGCACTATAATTTTTTCACCATGGGAATCTTCTTCTTTCTCCTATTTAGTTTCAGATTCATGTAATGATGTATTTGGTTTGTTTGAAAAACATACTAGAGTTATTTGATCCAAATTGTTATAGAATATGGGTTTTGATGGAAGAGGTCTTCGAAAATATAGCAAAGGCATTCCAAACCCAATAAAGGTTGAGGATCATCCTCATTTTGTAAGTTTGGGTTTTCCTAGTGTAGGAATAGATATTGGTAAATGATCCAAGCATGCCAATGGAAGACAAGATTCCAAAGGATAAATTCCAAAGGATAATTGAATACCCCACTAGTCCTCCAGACAGATTCAGTGCAAGAGTCAGGTGCTTCTTCACTAGAAAAAAGGATTTGGTAAGAAAATTCAGTGTAGAGGTAATGATATTCGACCTCCACTTTTTTACCAAAAGAACCATGAAAATTGTAAAACTTTTGACCCATTATTTCATTTTAAGAAGTATGCCTATGATTTTCATAAAATGTGTAATAATTTTCCCTATACGTTTTTTGGATTCCATAATAATTATATTTCCAATTGCTAGAAGAGAAGGACATTGATGAATAATTTTATGTCAATCACTAAGAATGAGGAAAATGGAAATTACCAATCTCATCATTTAGCAGCGAGAACCGGTTGTGGTGTTCCTTGTCCCATAAGAAGGACAAACGGACATTTTTCATTCATTTTCATATGAGTGGAAATTGGGTAGACAATTTTTTGAAGACTTCAATCCATCTTACCATTGGTATAATGGAAAGACAAAGATGGAATACATACCTGTTATAAAGGTAAATGAAGTTGTGACTCCACCACTAGTTGAAAATTCAACCTCAGATCAGGTAATACATGGAGCTGAAATTCCATTAGCATGGGTTGGTAAAAAAATTCAACTTTATTTTGCATAGCTCTTGATTTTTTATAACATGCAATTAATTCAAGCCTTGTGTTATGGAATTCTGGTTGATTGTCATATGAAATAGTTTTCCTATTTAGCTTTGAATGGTTTTGGAGTTCATATTTTTGTGAGAAAAGATGAGGGAGAGTTTTAACATACTTAGTGAATTTTATTACTTTGGAAATTTGATTAATACTCAATTTACATCTCCTTATTTCATCTTAGAGTGTTTGGTATAGTTGGGTGTAGCTCAGGTTTAATCTTGGGAGATTTGTAACAGTAGTATGCAAGTTCAATGGGCATGGTAAAAATGTCTATTTTTAGAAACTTACATTGTAGTATCTGTTGTTAAATTTCAATATGTGAAATAATCATAATTTGGACATATTGTAATACCCATAATTTGGGAATGTTTGTAGCTATATATGGTTAACACACTTGATATGCAGCTTTGGTAGACAATTTATTTATATCCTATTTTGTTTGCAAATTATGGGGATAGATTATTTTTCACTCGTACTTCACTTGATCCAGTTTTGACTATAACTATTTTTGCATGAATTCTCTAAACATTCTAGATCCCGATATTTTTCGTGTTAACAATTTCATAGGGGACAGTGGACGTTATCTATTTTTGGAATGTAGTTGTGTTTTTTACACTGATCTATTTTCTGGTGAAATTTATTTTTATAGTGATTGGCCATATCATAGAGTATCATTTGAACACTTTATTTATGTTGTTTAATGGGTGTTATTATCTGATCAATTGTTTATGATGGCATCATAGTGGGATTTGGAAGTTCAAAGTTATTTGCAGAAGTTGACAGGATTGTATTGTATCAGTTAGACACTAGCTTGAATGGGTGTTATTATCTGATTGGTTTATCTGACAAGATAATCAACTATTTGCATTAAATGTTATTTTTGGTTCATGTATGTAATTTTTTAAATGCATGATGATTTAGCATATTCCATGTAGGTAGAAAAACAAATGTTTGTGCACAAAAAAACCACCTCACTAGAGATTTGAGATTTGGAGGACATTTTTGGGACATTCCAGAGATCCCGAAATCTCCCCAAACCATGACCAAGTGGTCATGTGTCTCGAGATATTTCCATTGATAGGTAGAACATAGAAACAAAATCTCATACGGAAAATATATGGCAGGTCAAAGTTTGGCATAAAATGGGGTCAAAATGGTCAATTGGTGAATCACGTGTTGACACTTGGCATATTGGAAAAAGGATGAAAAGGATGAAATTTCATGTTTTGATCACCTCTGGTCTTCGGCGAATGAAAAATTTGTGGGCCCCTCTATTTGTTGGTCGGGGACCCTTAGCTAGGTTTGGCACACTCTTTTATAGAAGGGATGCCTTTGCAACCTATTTCATATTTTCCATTATCGAATTTTTTTAATCATACATGCCATATATTTCTCTAACATTTTCCATGTGGGATTGTTGTGTTGGAGAGTTGAATTTTACATTGCAGGGTTTGAAATGAGCTTGGGAGAACTATTTTATTAACTCGGTGGGAAGATCAACTCCCCACCCAGTTGATCACATTTATTTCCACATTGTTTGGGATTACCTATGTTACCCATGCCTTGATGAATTATCCAAATATCTCGATGCTTATTATTCATAGTGAACCCACCTTCCATAGTTATCTCGGTGTGATAATGTGGGTGGTTAAACAATACATGGGATTCTTAAGGAATCAAGATTGGATGGAGAAGCCAAACAATCGATACACATCTAGGCAGAGTTCAGAGACCCAGAAAAATTGAAATGTGGCCCAAGCCACGGATTGCAATTGTCATTCATTCCTTTAAAAAGGCTTTAGCATTTTATCCACCCACACATGTGGGAAAAGGAAATAATGCCCACACTGAACCAACGAACCAAGGAGGAGGTCATGTGGAAGATTGGGGTGACACTTCTAAAAGAAATAAAATTCCCACTGCCAATTGTTTGGTCCACGTGGACAATGTGCATCTAATTGACGAAATCCAATTGTGGTTGCAAAGCTTTAAAAAATGTGAAGATGTATTGTTTTATTTTCCTTAGTGTTATTGTTGTCACTGAATCACAACACCCTTGGATGTTGATCAGATTTCTAGTTTGATCACTCTAAGCATCCAGTGTGATTGGATAACATGGGTGCTATCTCCAAGTTGTGGGATAGCTACTCTAGATAGACCTCCAGAGAAATCTGGTTCTTGCTCCTAAACTACCTGCCACAATCTACTCTAATGCAGGGTAAGCTAACTATTCTAATCTAAATTTCCAAGGGACCAAAGAGAGAGATGTGGAAATAAAGTGGAGTCAGTCATGTGGATATTCAAACTCCTACCACCAATGGTAATGAATGTAAAAATAATAATTCCCTGCCAACATGCCATTTGAGGTCGACAAGATTATAAAAGGTGTTTTTATTATTTGAATGGTAACATATGGTAGGAGTACAGCCATAGGGTTTAAGAGGACCATTATGGAAATTCTCCATTTTGGAGCACTTAGGGACTGAATTGGGCCTTAGTATAAGAATGAAAAATGTTCATTTCTCCAAGATGGATCCAATTTTGTACATGTTTTGGCCGTTTAATGTAATGCTTTAGATACTCCATTTTTAGGTTTTTTTCCCAAACTGTTTCAAGTATCATTGCAGGGATATTTCTTTGTGAAGACACTGTAGGGACCATTTTGCCCGGTTCAGATGGACCGCCTTCAGAATGGTTTGTAGCTAATTGTAGAGTTCCATGAGGTCTAGTATCATCCCATTTATAGGTTTTGTGATCTATCTGTAAAAATTATTCAAGGGTAATTATACTTCATTGGATGTTAAATAGATTTACTATATTTTTGAGAATCCATAGATTTCTTTGTAACCCATTTGGGTGAAATCTGTTATCAATTTTGTTTTTGCGCAGATTTTATTTCTAGACATTTCTGATGAAGCTTTAGATCTGATAGTTTTAGTAAAGGATTTTTATTAATTTGATTAAGTATTCATCAATTAAAATGCTAAAATGGACTTACGTATTCATAATCCATAATGGAATGAGGTATGAAAATTTTAGTGTTGTGATTGAAAACCAAACTGGGGTGAATGTTATTAAGGGAATTAATCAATTTTCGGGTAATTGAAGTCTATAAAATTGATGTCAAGCTCCTTGATCCTTGTGAATGGTTCAATTTTGAAAATTATAACTTGCATTTTCAGATCCTATTTCAATCACTGTTTATAAGGACCTTATTTTTCTTTTGGAGAGAAAATTTTCCTTTACTCTAGTGCATGGCATCTCCCTCTACACGGTACAAAAAGTGTTTGATGGTAACTTTACCCCATTGTAATTCCTCTACCTCTACACATTACAAGTCCCAATGGTGATGAAAATAAAGTACCATCTTGTTGCACTGTCAAAATGATCCTTTACATAGAATGATAATTTAGCCAATGCCAAGTCTACAAATATTAGCTACCATTCTGGTGCACTGGCTCAACCTCTATAGAGAATGAATGAAGTATGCAAGGTGGGTAGGTCTGCTACTACTACTACTCATGTGGCTATTGTGGTGCCCTGAATGAAGTTTTTCCTAAACTCTATCCACCATGAGGAGAAGGAGCTGACCCCCCTCGATCTGTCATCCTACATTTGTTGGATGTGGCTTTGAACTATATTCCTAGCTTGTTACATCTTCTGACGTGTCTCCTCTACAATATAGGCCTTCTCCATGGCCTCTACTAATGTCTGTGGGTAGTGAATGCACACCACACCACCCAAATCCAAATTCAAGCCCCTGACGAACCCATGAATCTGTCCCTACTCATCTTACATATAGTTGATGTACCGGAGTAGGTCCAAAAAGTGACTCTCATACTTAGCCAGTGTCATAGATGCTGAAAGGAGGTTGTGAAACTCATCTATTCACTGTTGAATAAACCTCCTAGGCAAATACCTGCTCCTAAAATGCTACTAAAAAATTTCCCAGGTAATTATCTTCGAGTCAACATGGAGCTTCCACTCCTCAGTCCTCCACCAGACTCATGCTCCATCCCTCAGAAGATGGATTGAAACACAAGCTTTCATGTTTCTAGTACAAGGGTAGAGATGGAAGCATCTGCTCAAGATCACCAAACATGCCTCTTCCTAAAAACCACTTGTATCTCCTAAATAATGAGATGGTTGTAGCTTCAGGCTCCCTCTAATATGGTCTGCAGTTGATGTCTGATGGTCCCTAAGTCTCTCTACATGCTCCTTTCTCTATTTATGGCTTTGTGATATATCCTTATGTCTTGAAATATTGTCTCCATGCGCTCTCTGTGGTTACTCTACCCTAGCTGACTCTAAGCGGAAGTTGTATTTCCTATACTCCTCAGTGTGCCGAGGGGATTCATGGGACTCCACTTATGGATCCATGTCATATCTAGCAATTCGTCCTCCCACGGACCCTCTACGTATAGCGGTATTGACATCCTACAACATCTGTAAAATCTGAGGTAGAATGTTTGCTACAGCCTGCTTTAGAGGTGGTATATCTAGGTCTATGTGAAAAGACCCCTCGTCTGATCCATTCTCCCTACACATATAAAGGTGAGAGTTAGTTCATCACTCTAGGTCTTGTTTCAGTTTTCTATGTTTCCTAAATTCTATAATTATCATACAAATTGTTGTTTTCTAGGTTAAAAGAAAATAGTTTTGCACTATGTTAAAATTTCATGTCTCAAGTTTTCTAGTGTGCCCAAGGGTCCAAAATTTTGAACCCATGGCTCTGATACCAAGTGTAACACCCACAAAAAAAAACATTTTAGGAACATGCTACAACATAACACTTAACCTGAAAATCGTGATTAATTTTTTTTGTTTAAGTTATAAGAAGGTCAAAGAGGTTACTGGCCTATTAACCCCGAGGGTAAATTAAAATTAACTTACACTCCTAAACTCAACTTTACGATTAATAAGCCAGGTCTAGTTACAAGATTAAATCTTAAAATTACTTTACCTCTAAGGTCGATTAATTAAAAGTCAACTAGGAAGGTGCCATAGAGTAATTTACTTGGTTAATTGTTTTCTCTTCTTAGTTAATTTTCAATCCAGATATGGCTAGCCTCATACTTAATTAATTTAGTTTCATTATCCAAATAGCTTAAGTCCCTTTTTTTTTTCCTAAAACATACTACAAACTTGAAGGGACTTACGCTCCAAGGCAAATAAATGGCCCCATTCACACATCTACACATACCGTTAATGATTTAATTTAAACATTTAAAATACATTTCTACCAGAAAAAAGTAGGGTTAATCCTCCATCCTTAGATAATATCAATCTTGGTCACTATATTCTAGGGTCCCAAACTAATTCTATAAATCCTTAAGCATTCTTATTAAAACCTTTCCTTTATTCTATTCTCTTCTTTTGGTCTATTTGTTTTGTTAAAATTGTAGGTTCGAGAGGAGGAAACCATGGAAGTAAGAGAGGAAGAACCATGGAAGAGTCTACAAGGAGATCAATATTAGATTAGTTTAGTTGTAGTTTTGTCAATGTAATCTATTTCAATAAAGGATTGGGAGGGATTTCCTTTACCAATCTAGTTTTGTTTCAAAACTAAGTGTATTTGGGGTTTTGTATTTGCGAAAACCCAATCCTATAAATATAAATGAGAAGGAATGTTTTTAATATTCCATTTGTAGGTTAAATTTATTTATACAACAAGATTTGAGCATTCTTTGATTGTTAGGAGTTTCCTTGTAAAATTTACAACTTAAATTTTAGTATAAACCAGTTAAAAATTTTAAACAGGGTATTAAAAATAACCTCAACCACTTTGCAGCATACATTTTAACATACAACTATTTTTGCCACAAGTGACAGAACCGCTATCCATAGCAGGCTGTAAGTCTTGGGACCACCGCCCTACCTAGGTGACATACCATAAACATCTACCCTGCGGAGTGGCAGTTATGAGACCGCCACCTTTCAAGTATAACCCATTTCTTTCAAAACTAACATAACTTCCTTTCTCACAAAACAACCAAAACTCATTTCTTAGTTAAAAAATAAATTAGAATTACTTTCTTGTCTATTTCATTCCAAGAGTAAAATAAAATATTTAACTAACTTTACAACACAATTCTTTCTTTCTCTTTTTCAATATATAATTATTTTAACTTTCATAACCAACAATAATGGGATGTATAAATTTCTTTCAAAACAATTTTCCTTCACAAGATCAATACAATTTCCTCCACTTACCAAGTGGGAAATCATACAAGAATATAAGCTAAATAAGCTAAAAATGGAATACCATTTCACAAGATCCTCCACTCTAAGTGGGGAAAACGCTAAGGAAGTTTTAAAATTCTTCATTGAGCTTTCTTCAAATAAAATTACAACTTACAATGTAACATTTCCTTTAAATAAAAACACAATATTACAAAGCTTTCAGCTATATTGGGAACGGTAATGAGGTTTCTCACAAAAAGGAATTTTTTAAAGGATTCCAACAAAATCTCTGAAGCTTCACAACACCAACAAGAGATATCATTCATTATGCTTGATCCACAACAAAATGGGGTGAGAGGCAATACTCTCCACCTAACAAAAATATCCAATGAGTAGGAGAACCCATCCTCCTCATTGGCCCTTGAGCCTTAACCACATTACAATGAAAGGTGGATCCAACCATGGAATCAAACAAGATTCCACAATAAAAAACAAAGCATTTAACAACCATCCAAACACATTCAACTCAACTACACACAAGAAGGAAAAGTAACCAAAGTAAACAAGGCTTAAAAATGAAAGCCAAAGGAGCAAGAACCTATGGGGAGGCCACTTATGCCTCCCAATGGGAAATGGGTGCACACCTTAAAACCTCCAATGCATATCTCAGATACCCTACATACTCTTATGCCTCCCTCAAGTACCTCGTATTCCTCCCACATACTCTTATGCCTCCCTCATACAAGAACAAGCAAGAAATACAAGCATTCCTTATCAAAGGTGGGGCACCCAACCCAAACTCCCTCTAAAACAATAAATAACTCTTATACCTCCCTTTATGGATTATCCCTATAGTCCCTTCCTACACCATAGTTAGGCAATCTACCCAAGCACCCAAAAAGATATCCAAAACACTCAAAACTAGCAAACACATATACACAAATAAAGGAAAACATAAGCAAGAGTAAAGATCATAACTTTCCATAGTAGAGCTTGTTCCAAGAGTCAATATCCAAGCTCCTTCCATACCAATCCAACACCAACAATCTCCCAAAAAGACCAAAATCTCTACAAAAATCCTCTAACTCTCAAAAAATACAACAACACAAAATAATGAAGTAACCCCAAAATAAGAAAAAGAACTTCAATAAAATGAAAATGAAGAGAGAAGGATGATGTGGCTCCAAGTAGTATGCCACCTCATTTCCTCTCTACTCCACATCACTCTAGTCAACCCCATACTCCAAAAAACAATTTATAAGTGGTTGAAGAAATGACATTTTACTTACACACACAATCTAAGCCCACACCCGTAAGCAAAAAATTAATTACAAGAAAGGAAGTTCAATAAAAAATTTACCTTTTTATCTTCCCAAAACACCCAGTAGGTTCTAATTTTTACCCCCCAACCCATAGGTAGGGTTGGTACATAAATTTAAGAGGTGTGGGACAATTTTCACTTGCCCCATAAGCCTCCAAAATTGGCCCCTAAGGTCAAATTCGAATTTCCAAGAAGGGGTAGAGTGTACAACACTCAAGATCCCCAAGCAGTCAACTTAAAACACAAAATTCAAGAGAAATATACCATAATAAATGAATTCCTTTTCTCAAATATTCAATTAATTTAGGAAAATATTAAGTTAGCTTTAATTAAGACACTACAACTCATTAATAATAAAGGTAAAATACATACACAAAATTCCAACTAATTACACCAATGAATTACATCACTAAAATTCACATACTAGTATCAATAAAAGGAAAACTAAATAAAAGAAAAAACATATCCCTTGGTCACAATTTCCCCCTAACCATAATTCAAACACACACACAAATACATGTTGCCATGGTGACCCTTGTTGAATTCACCTAGAATTCTAATTTGGCTGGTCTCCAATCGCCTCGATGTTTGTTGTGAATAAATTTACCTACACGAAATAAAAATACATCCTTCGGCCTCATGGATGCATTAAAAACATCTATGATAAAATATGTAAAATAAATCCACAATCATCTATATATGAATAAAAAATCATCTATGCAAATACAATATCATTTACAATTTCTAGAAACATTTCTATCCTACATTTTATCCATGGCAAAATGTTCACAAAATTAGTTCATATATCAAAGCCTACACAGTGTGGCGAAAGATATCGCATGACAAAAATATAAATATATCAACAACATATCAACGTCAATATAAAATGTCTCTAATAATCAACATGCATCATATATGAATCGAAATCAACAACAATCTAGTATCTCTAACATCTAACACCATGTTAAATCAAAAGCTACAATAATATCCATAATTATACTCAAAAGTATTGAAATAAACAACAAAAAGGTGCCGAACGAAAGTAGGCACTAGATACCCTCCCCTTAGACTCGGATTCCTCCTTGAATTCACTGGAACATGTATGGAACCTAAACTCGTAGCAATGTAGCATCCTCCCATGTAATCGCAGTCTCATCATATTTGTCCCACTGGACCTGAACCAGGTTAATCTCTCTATCTCAAAGGCCAAGGGTCATGCGCTCTATAATGCAGAAGGGCTCCACCATCACCTGCCCCTAATGCTGCACCTGTAATGTGGTCCAATCTAATACATGAGAAGGATAAAAAACATATCTTCTAAGCACAGAAACATGAAACACATCATGGATGCAAGATAAGTTAGGTGGAAATGTTAGACGATAGGCCAAGGGACCGATTTGCTCCAAGATCTCAAAGGGACCCACAAACCTGGGAGAAAGTTTAGCACCTTTTTCCATAATGGATAGGGCTCTTATACGGTCTGAAATGAAAAAACACCTTTGTGCCCACCTCAAAATTATGATATTTCCTATGTTGGTCCGCATACTTCTTCTACCTATCCTACGCCTCCAGCAATCTCTGCCCAATCAAAATAACTTGTTGCTCTATAGCCTGTAATAACAATGGCTCAAGAGAAACCCTTTCCTCTAATATGTCCCAACTAAGAGGTTTCCTGCACTCTCTACCATATAATTCCTGGAAAGGATACATGCCTACCAAACTCTAGAAACTATTATTGTAGGAAAACTCCACCAAATATAAATACTCTTCCCATCTTGACCGATGGTCCATAACGTACATCCTAAGCATGTCCTCTAGCATCTGATTCACCCTCTCAGTCTATCCATCTATCTCAGGGTGATATGTTATAATTAAATTTATCCTCATCCCAAGAGCATGTTGCATCATATTCTAGAAGTGAGAAGTGTACAAAGGATCGTGGTCATAAATGATCTTCTGTAGAATCCCGTGTAGTTTGACAATCTCATCTAGGTATATGCATGCCACTACACTAGATGTATAGGTGGTCTTCAAGGGAGAAAAATGAGCCACTTTCATCAATTTATCCACTATGACCATGATGACCTCATGGTGGTATGTCAACTTCAGTAGCCCAACAATGAAGTCCATGGAAATGGTGTCCCACTTCTAATCTAGTATGGCATGTGGAAAAAGAAGGAAAACTAGATGTTGATGCTCGACCTAAACCCTCTGACAATCTAAACAACATGACACAAACTGATCCACATCTCTCCAAAGTCTTCTCTAATGGTACAACTGTCTCAAGGTGGCGTGTATCTTCTTCACCCCGAGATGGGCTGAATAAGGTGCACGGTGAACCTTTGTCAAGATGTCCTGCCTTAAGCCTCCATCTCTAAGAACATATATCTAACCTCTATGTCTAATAATACCATCCGCCTCTAATGAAAATCCCTCAAATCTCCCTTAAGGGGTCTCTGGGACTCAATCTCTGCTCTGGCTACAAGGTAGAAACTTTCATGAGGAATCTATTGCAAAATCCTGCTCCACAAATCTGGGCCCACTGAAGTAGCCATAGCCACATGTCTCCACCTACTCAAGTCATATACAACCACATTATCCATCCCTTTCACATGATTTATCTCCATATCGTACTCACAAAACAACCCCATCCAATGCCGCTGGCATGCGTTTAGATTGGGCTGCCTGAAGAGGTGGCGAAGACTCAAGTGATCAGTCCTGAGTGTAAATCTCTAGCAAAGAAGGAAGTGTCTCCACCACACCAAGGCATGAACAACTGTTGAAATATTAAGACAATGAGTTAGATAATTGAGCTCATAATCCTTGAGTTTGTGTGACTCAAAACCAACCACTCTTCCCTCCTACATCAACACACCTCCAATTCTTTCCAAAGAAGCATTTGCACAAACGTAGAACTCACCCTGAGTATCTGGCACTACTAGAATAGGTGCTTTCATGTGGCATTTCTTCATTTTCCTAAAGGGATTCTTATATTTGTCTAACCATACAAACTTCTTCCATTTCTGCTGAAAAGTGATGGGGTACGCAATCCAACAAAATTCCTGACAAAATCTCTTGTAATATCCTACCAAACCCATAAAGCTACGCACCTCGGTCACACTAGTGTGTGTTGGAAAATCCATGATAGCTCAAATCTTAGAAGGATAGATTTTGATGCCTTCCCCATAAATGATGTGGCCAAAATACTGCTCCTCTATATGAAAGAACACACACTTCTCCAAGTTTCCGTAAATATGTTGCTCACAAAGACATTGAAGAATGTGGTGAAGGTGCTCCTTATGCTCCTAACGTATACGTGGGTAAATAAAAATGTCATCAAGGAAGATGAGCATGAAGAGATCCAAAAATGTCCTGAATACCCCATTCATCAAGCTCATTAACACTACAGGGGCATTCGTTAGACTAAAAGGTACCACTGTGAACTCATAGTGGCCATATCTCATACGGAAGGCAGTCTTATGAATATCTGTCTCCATAATCCTCAGCTGATGATACCTTGACTTAAGATCTATCTTGGAGAATACTGTAGCACCCTTCATCTGATCAAATAAATCATCGATGCATGAAAGGGGGTAATGATTCTTGATCGTTACTTTGTTCAGCTGGCGATAATAAATACACAAACGTAGAGATCCATCATTATTCTTCATGAAAATCACCGGTGCACCCTAAAGGGATACATTAGGATGGATTAGGACTTTCTCCAGAAGGCCCTCAAGCTGAAACTTGAGCTCACATAACTCACTAGTAGTCATTCAATAAGATGCTCATGAGATAGGATTTACAGCCGAACCAGATCTATGTGGAAATCTATCTCACATGGGGGAGGTAATCCACATAGCTCCCCTAGAAATACATCAAAAAACTCTCTCAAAATGTGATTGTTGTCTAGGGATGGTCCACTTGACTCACCCTCTGATCTGTCACTAATCGTAATAGTATACATCTGACAATCTCGTCACACACACCGCTTAAGCAACATAATGGAGATGGTGTGAATGGAAATGGCCCTCCTAACTTCTGATATGATGAAAACCACTCCTAGATCATATGTACAAGAAATAGTCTTATGGTAACAGTCCACTCTAGCTATGTGTGCAAAAAAACATTCCATTACCAATATGACACCATATGAACCCAACGAAAGGATTTGAATATCCAAGGTAGTGATGAAGGGTCCCAAATCAGTTATACACTCCTTAACTAAGAATTCTACAGAAATTTTGGCTCTAGAATCTATCTCAACATCCCAACTATGACCCTACCTAACTGCCACCATCCTCGAACACTCTATTACGTATGGTGCAACAAAATAATCAAATGAACCAAAATTAAATAGTATAGAGGTGGAAATACCACCAATACTACTTGTTGCCTCTATCATGGTACTTTGGTGCTCAGCCCGGTGGTTCTCGACCACTATGTATATTTTTAGGAATTAATAATATCTAATGCGGAATAATTCCTCAGAATCACAATAATAAGAAGTATGAATAGAATTACAGAAATGAAATATGTAAAACACGAAGACAATATTTAATGTGGTTCACCCAATGTGGGATACATCCACCAAGAACACTTTCTCAGATTTTATTACAAGCCAACAGTCTTCACAATTAAAATAATCAGATCTTGTTTGGATTTGCACTCAACAAACCCTCCTGAATTCACACTTCAATTCGTACACAATATTCACCTTCACAAAACACACTCATGTAAATCCTATTGTATGTCCATCTATTTATAAGTACATTAATAGGTAGCCAAAGAGGTGGCTTTACAAAACAATGGGTACCAAAAAAACCATGGGCCCAAAAACAACCTATAAAGGTTACCCATTACCCATGGGTTAATAAACCACCCATGAAAATTTGCTTCGGGGGCTTCACCTCCAAACACCCTTGACCCACTCACCGGTGAGCTGGACCACTATAAAAATATCTGAGTGTAACACATGGAAGGTGTACCAAACTCTAACATGAAAACAAGCTCCAAAAACATAACAATCTCCCACTTGGAGACTAATTCCCATTGAGCAAGCTTCTTAACCTTTCACTATCATCCGCGAAGGCCAACCAAAGCTGAACATAGCTTTAGTTTATCCCTTGTGACCACCTTGGTCATCATGTCTGTAGGATTCTGAGTGTTATGAATCTTCTCCAGCTTCAACTTATCTTCCTCTAAAGCTGTCCTGATGAAGTGATATCTCAACTTGTATATGCTTCATCTTGGAGTGGAAAACAGAGTTCTTAGCTAGGTGTATAGCACTCTGACTATCACTATACAACTTACATTCCTCCTACTTATGCCCCAACTCCTCAAGAAATTGTTGTAACCAAATCATCTCTTTGCTTGCCTCTGTGGCAGAAACATACTCAGCCTCCGTGGCTAACAAAGCCACTAGCTTATGTAGTCATGAAATCCAGCTCACTGTTGTCCCACCTATAGTGTAAATATAACCTGTCATGCTCTTCCTATTGTCTACATCTCCAGCCATGTCTGAATCTACATAACCACGTAAAGTTGTGTCTGATCCACTATAGCACAAAATTATCCCCATGGTCCCTCTCAAATACCGAAGGATCCACTTTACTACTTTCCAATGCTCTTTACTGGATCACTCATAAATCTACTCATAGCTCCCACTGCATGGGCAATATCAGTCCTAGTGCATACCATAGCATACATCAAACTACCAACTGATGATGAGTAAGGTACCTTAGACATCTAGTTTCTTTCCTGTTCTGTCTTGGGACACTGCTCCTTTGATAACTTAAAATGGCCTACCAAAGGAATTCCAACTGGTTTAACATCTTGCATGTTAAACCTATCCAATACCTTCTTATTGTACTCTTCCTGAAATAAAGTCAGCTTCCATTCCTTCCTATCTCTAAGTTATCCTCATACCAAGGATTTGTCTGGCTACCCCCAAATCCTTCATATCAAAGGATTCACTTAGCTGTTTCTTGAGTACTTTTATTTCCTGCATGGTTTTACCTATAACCAACATGTCATCAACATACGAACACATAGGATAATATAACTTCCATCCTTAAATTTCTTTCTATACATGCAATGGTCAAAATGACATCTAATATAACCTTGCTCCATCATGAAGCTATCAAACTTCTTATACCATTGATGTGGAGCTTTTTTCAGGCCATACAAGCTCTTCTTCAGTTTACACACCATCTCCTCTTTAACTTTGACTTCATATCATTTTGGCTGCTGCATATATAACTCCTCCTCCAAATCACCATGGAGAAATGAAGTCTTTACATCTAACTGTTCTAAGTGTAAGTTTTGTTGCTACCACTATTCCAAGAACAGTTCTGATAGAAGTCATTTTTACTACAAGAGAAAAAATATCATCAAAGTCTATACCTTGTTTCTGTGTAAAACCCTTGACCACCAACTGGGCCGTATATCTTCTCTTTCCTCCTTCTTCATCTTTAACTCTGTACACCCACTTGTTCTACAATGCTCTTTTTCCTTCTGGTAGACTTCACCAAATCTCAAGTCTAGTTCTCCATGAGAGACTTATGCTCCTCATCCATGGCTTGCTCACACTTCTTACTGGCATCTACCTTCTTTCCTTCATTAAAGCTCTCTATCTCTCCACTATCAGTGAGTAATAAATAATAAAGAGAAGGAGAAAAATGTTCAAGGTTCTTTTCTTACCCTAGAAGACCTCCTCACTGTAGGAGTTTGTGGTTCCTATTAAGTAGGTTCCTGAACTGATTCATGGGTCACTGTCCCATCTAGAATATTCTCTACCACTACATATTCTTTCTAGGATTCTTCCCTGTTTTCCTACTAATTGTTGCTTATACATGACTTTCTCATTAAATACCACATCCATAGACCGAATGTTTTTCTTTTCCTTAATACTCCAACATTTAAATCCAAAGTCATCACCACCATAACCAATAAAAGTGAATTTTTCTGATTTACCCTCTAGCTTGGTCCTATCATCCTTGTCAATATGAACAAACACCTGCACATCCAAAGACTCTAATAAGTGAGTAATTAGACTTTATTACCATACCAACCCTCCTCAGGTACGCCTCCATCCAAGGTACTTGAGGGTCCTTTGTTTATCAAGTACACAGGTGTTCTCACCGCTTCTACCCAAAAATAAAGAGGCATTCTTGCATGTATCCTCATACTCCTAGCACATTCCATTATTGTTTTGTTCATCCTTTCTGACACCCCATTTTGCTCTGCAGGGTTCCTAGAATCATCTTTTTCCTACAGATTCCATTCTTAGAACAATAATCATCAAATTCATTATTGCAATACTCCCCTCCATTATCTAACCTAAGACATTTTAAATTAAGACATGTTTCATTCTCTACCAAGGCTTTCCATTTAACAAAAGTATCCAATACATCATATTTTTTTCTAATACAATAAACCCAAACTTTCTTATGTTGCATCATCAATAAAAGTAACATAATAACGTGAACCCCCAAGAGATGATACCTGAGTTGGCCCCCACATATCAAAATGTACAAGCTCTAACTTACTTCTCTTTCTTCATAGGTCCAACCTTGGGAAACCTTACTCGCTTCTTGTTTCCCATAAATGCAGTTCTCACAAAAATCCAAACGCGTTTCTATATATCTAGGAAAATTCTTCTTTATGATTTCCACGCCCTTATGGCTCTTATGACTGAGCCTATAGTGCCATAATGTTGTATCTACATCTAAAGCCACAAGATTACAATCATTATTACTATCAGTGGTTAAATACAAGCTTCCAACCATTCTTACCTCTTGCCACCACAAGAGAACCCTTAGTAACCTTCCAAGAGTCAGCTGTAAATATCACAGTACAACCATCACTTCCCAATTGCCCCGCCGATATCAAATTTCTCCTTAATGTAGGCACATGTCTGACATCATTCAATAGCCATGTATTCCCATTCTACATCTCAACCTGAATAAAACCTTTTCAAACTATACTAGTAAGGCTCATCATCACCAAGAAAAACATTCCCAAAATCCCCTTCAACACAATCAACAAAATAATGCCTATGTGGAGTAGCATGAAAAGAAGCCCCTGAATCTAAAACCCAAGATTCAGTAATATTATGCAAAGAAAGAATCAAAGCATCCTGACATACATTACCCGATGCCACATTTGCCTCCTTGTTTTCTTCCTATTGTTTCTTCTTATCCCAAATCTCTGAACAGTCCTTCTTTGCATGCCTAGACTTTCCACAATTCCACCATACAATCTTGCTCTTGGATTTTGGCCTTGCCCGATCATTTCGATTTTCCACGGTTTCCTCTATTCTTCTGTCTCCCTCTAGTTTCCACTATCGAATAGCATTCCCTAAAGTAGAAGATTCCCCAGAGATTTTTCTTTGCATTTCCTCGGTTAGAATCACCCCTACAACATCCTCAAACTTCAACTTTGAGTTGGCTGGAACCGAGTTGCTTACCGCCATTACCAGGCTATTCTAACTTTTAGGTAAAGAGCACAGAATTAATAAAGCCCTAACTTCTTCATCAAATTCTATTGTAACCAAAGCTAGCATATTCACAACCATATTGAAATCATTTAAATGATCTACTACTAAAATATTCTCAAACATCTTCATATTAAACAACTTATTTCATTAAAAATATCTTGTTAGAGGCAGAGGGTTTTTCATACAACCTCTCTAATGCATCAATTAGATCTTTTTTATTCTTTTCCTTTGAAAAATTAAATAATACCGAAGATGCAAGACATAACCGAATTGTCCCAAGTGCCTTCCTATCCAGTAAATCCCATTCCGCATCTATGTCATGCTCGAGGGTTTGTTCACCTTCTTAGACAATGGAGTATAAATATCCTTCTGATAAAGGTAATCTTCCATCTACATCTTCCAAAGACTGAAATTCTACCCATTGAATTTATCAACCCTAGATCTTCCATCATCTTCCATAGCTCCCACTCAAGCTAAAAACTTTCCCTGTAATTCAACACTTCAGCAAACCAAACCAGGATTTGATACCAAATATTATGAATTAATAATATCTAATGCAGAATAATTCCTTAGAATCGCAATAATAAGAAGTATGAATAGAATTATAGAAATGAAATATGCAAAACATGAAGACAATATTTAACATGGTTCACCTAATGTGGGCTACATCCACTAAGAACACTTTCTCAGATTTTATTATAAGCCAATAGTCTTCACAATTACGATAATTAGATCTTGTTTGGAGCTGTGCTCAAAAAACCCTCTCGAATTCACACTTGAATTCACACACACTTATTCACCTTCACAAAACACACTCATGTAAATCCTATTGTATGTCCTTCTATTTATAAGTACATCAATAGGCAGCCGAAGAGGCAATTTTACAAAACAATGGGTACCGTAAAAAACCATGGGCCCAAAAAAAGCCAATAATGGTTACCCATTACCCATGGGACCACCGTAAAAATATCTGAGTGTAACACATGGAAGGTGTACCAAACTCTAACATGAAAATAGGCTCCAAAAAGATAACATATATTCTGATGGCTCTGTGCAATATCTCCAATAGTAGGCTTTGAGATCTGCATCTTACCCTTGTTAATAGGGTTTTGTGGGCATTCTCTCTATCAATGTCCCACATCACCACAACCATAACATCGATGTCCCACAATGCCACAACAATAACACCTACCTAGTCCTCTCCAGTGAGATATACCTCTAGTTAGTACTCTAGAGGTCTAACCTGTGGATCATGACGATCTGGATATGGAGTGCTTAGGTTTCTACTAATGACCTCTACTATTGACCGAGATCTCGGTGCACTCTATGTCTTGACCGAGATCATCAGTTTCATCACTTGAATCCACAGGTTCTGCCTTATAATGCCGAGGGATCACGTTTATTGTCTTTTCAAGGTTAAAATAAAACAGTTTTAGGTCTCTCTACATGCCCCTCTCTCTATCTACTAGCTTAAAAGTTCATGTCTCATGTTTTCTAGTGTTCCTAAGGGTCTAAGATTTTGAACCCACGACACTGACACCAAGTGTAATGTGCACTATGTGAAAAATGACGTTCTAGGAACACGCTACAACCAAGGTTAAAATAAAACAGTTTTACACTAGCTTAAAAGTTCATGTCTCATGTTTTCTAAAGGGTCTAAGATTTTGAACCCATGACACACGAGTGTAATGTGCACAAAAATGACATTCTAGGAACACGCTACAACCTAACACTTGACCAAAAAATCACGATTAACAAGTTATAAGTAGGTCAAACAAGTTACCAGGGTATTATACCCTAGGGTACATTAAAATTAACTTACACCCCTAAACTCAACTTTACAATTTATAAGCCAGGTCTAGTTACAAGATTAAATCTTAAAATTGCTTTACCTCTAAGGTGGATTAATTAAAAGTCAACTAGGAAGGTGCCATAGATTAATTTACTTGGTTAATTGTTTTCTCTTTTTAGTTAATGTTCAATCTAGATATGGATAGCCTCATACTTAATTAATTGAGTTTTATCATCCAAATAGCCTAAGTCCCTTTTTTTTCCTAAAACATACTAGGAACTGGAAGGCACTTAAACCCCAAGGTAATTAAATCACCCCATTCACCAATGTACACATACCCTTAATGATTTAATTTAAACATTTTAAAATACCTTTCTACCAAACAAAATTAGGGTTAATCCTCCATGCTTAGATCAAATCAATGTTGGCCACTAGAACCTAGGGTTCCAAACTAACCCTAAAAATCCTTAAGCATTCTTAATAAAACCTTTCCTTTATTCCATTCTCCTCATTTGGTCTATTTGTTTTGTTAAAATTATAGGTTGGAGAGGAGGACACCATGGGAGCAAGAGAGGAAGAACCATGGAAGATTCTACAAGGAGATCAAATTTAGATTACTTTAGTTATAGTTTTATCAACGTACTCTATTTCATTAAAGGAGTGGGAGGCATTTGCTTTACCAATCTGGTTTTGTTTCAACACTAAGTGTATTTGGGGTTTTCTATATGGACAAACCCAATCCGATAAATACAAATGAAAGGGAATGTTTTTAGTCTTCCATTTGTGGGTTAAATTGCTTTATACAACAAGATTTGAGAATTATTTGATTTCTAGTAAATTTCTTGTTAAATTTACAACTTAAATTGTAGTATAAACCAGTTAAAATTTTTACACAGGTGCGGATCTGAGCAGTTCTACCATAAGTGAGAGAACCACCACCTAGAGCAGTCTAGTAGTCTTGGGTTTACCACCCTACCTAAGTGACAGACCATGAACCACTGCCCTATGGAGTGGTGGTTCTGAGACCACCGCCTTGCTTGAGCGAAGGTTATGTGATCACCACTCTGCACAAGGTGGCGGTCATGTTTCTTAGAAATAGAACATAAAATCCAATATTTTTACAAAAAGAAAAAGTTATTACAATGTTCCAAATTACATTGTGAACCTGATTTTATGCACCTAAAGTTTGCAGTTTTGAGATTTTATTCCATTTGATCATTTCTTATTTAAAACTACTTATTTTAATGCATTATCAATTCCAATCAAAGCACAACTACTTATAAGATCATTTCGATTTTATTCCAATGATTTCCTTTAACTTCCAAGAGTAAAATAAAATATTTACATCTACTTCTACATGGTTATTTTTCTAACCCAAAATGCAACAATTGACTATTCTCAAATTTGTTGTCTCTTTCATTTTCACTCAAACTCATGTATTCAAAATAACCACAACCACTTGGTTAAACATTCAAATTTACCATGCATACATGTTAACATCTTACAACGTTTCTATTTCCACTTTCTCATTTACAATAATACAATTTCACAATGAAATTAAACTTTCTTTTCCATTGAGTGTAACCCATTTCTTGCAAAACAAAGAACTTCCTTTTCTCACAAAACAACCAAAACTCCAAAAAAAGAGAATTACACTCTTTTCTATTTCACCAAACTACTTTACAACACAATTATTTCTTTCTCTTTTTCAATATATAATGAAACTTTCATAACCAAAAATGGGATGCAATTTTCCTTCACAAGATCAATACAATGTCCTCCACTTAAAGTGGGAAATCATACAAGAATATAAGCTAAAAATGGAATACCATTTCACAAGATCCTCCACTCTAAGTGGGGAAAACACTAAGGAAGTTTTAAAATTCTTCATTGAGCTTTATTCAAATAAAATTACAACTTACAAGGTAGCATTTCTTTTCAATAAAAACACAATATTACAAAGCTTCCACCTATAGTGGGAATGGTAATGAGGTTTCTCACAAGAAGGAATTTTTAAAGGATTCCAAAAAAAATCTCCAAGATTCACAACACCAACAAGAGAAGTCCTTCATTATTCTTGATCCACAACAAAATGGGGGGAGAGGCAACACTCTCCACTCAACCAAAATATATAATAAGGAGGAGAACCCATCCTTCTCATTGGCCCCTAAGCCCCAACAACGTTACAATGAAAGTTGGATCCAACCATGGCAACAAACAAGTATCCACAACACAAAACCAATAATTTCACAATCATCCAAGCACATTCAACTCAACTTCACACAAGAAGGAAAATCAACCAAAGTAAACAAGGCTTAAAAATTAAATCCAAAGGAGTAAGAACCTATGGGGAGGCCACTTATGCCTCCCAATGGGAAATGGGTTCCCACCTTAAAACCTCCAATGCATATATAAAATTCCCTACATACTCTTATGCCTCCCTCAAGTACCTCTTATGCCCCCCATATACTCTTATGCCTCCCTCATATAAGAACAAGCAAGAAATGCAATCATTCCTTGTCCAAGGCGGGGCACCTAACCCAAACTCCCTCCAAAACAATTAATAACTCTTATGCCTCCCTACATTAATTCTCCCCATATTCCCCTAATACACTACATTGAAACAATCTACCCAAGCATCCAATAAGCAATCCAAAACAATCAAAAATAACAAACACATATACACAAATAAAGGAAAACATAAGCAAGAGTAAAGATCCTAGCTTTCCATAGTAGATCTTATTCCAAGAGTCAATATCCAAACTCCTTCCAAACCAAGAAAACACCAAGAAGCTCCCATAAAGACCAAAATCTCTCCAAAAATCCTCTGACTCTCCAATAATGCAAGAGCAAAAAATAATGAAGTAACCCCCAAACGAGAAAAATAACTTCAATAAATAGAAAATGGAGAGAGGAGGATGATGTGTCTCCAAGTAGGATGCCACCTCATTTCCTCTCCACTCCATATCACTCTATTCAACCCCATACTCCAAATCACAATTAATAAGTGGTTGAATAAATGACATTTTACTTACACACACAATCTAAGCCCACACCCCCTAAAGAAAAAATTAATCACACAAAAGGAAGTGGAATAAATATTTTACCTTTTTATCTTCCCAAAACACCTAATGTGGTTTAATTTTGACCCCGCAACCCATAGGTAGGGTTGGCATAGAAATTTAATAGGTGTGGGACAAGTTTGACTTGTCCCACAAGCCTCCAAAATTGGCCGCTAAGGCCAAATTCGAATTTCCGTGAAGGGGTAGAGTGTACAACACTCAAGCTCCCCAAGCACTCAATTTACAACACAAAATACAAGAGAACTCTACCCTAATAAATTAATTCCTTTGTCAAATATTTAATTAGTTTAGGACAAGATTAAGTTAGCTTTAATTACCACACTACAACCCATTACTAACAAAGGTAAAATACATACACGAAATTCCAAATAATTACATCACTAAAATTCACATACTAGTATGAATAAAAGGAAAAATAAATAAAAGAAAAAACATATCCCTTGGTCATAATTTCCTCCTAACCATAATTCAAACAAACACAAAAAAAAATGTTGCCATGGTGACCCTTGTTGAATTCACCTAGAATTCTAATGTGGTTGGTCTCCAATCCCCCCGATGTTTGTTGTGAATAAATTTACCTTCAAGACACAAAAATACCCTCTTCGGCCTCGTGGCCGCATTATAAACATCTATGATAAAATATGCAATATAAATCCACAATCATCTATATACGAATCAAATATTGTCTAGCCAAATACGATATCATTTCCAATTTCTAGCAACATTTCTATCCTGCATTTCATCCATGTAAAAATGATCACAACATTAATTCAATTATCAAAGCCTACACAGTGTAGTGAAAGATATCGCATGTCATATATATATATATATATATATATATATATATATATATATCCATGTCAACTACATATCAACATCAATATAAAATTTCTTTAATAATCCACATGCATCATAAATGAATTGAAATCAATAATAGTCCAGTGTCTCTAACATTGAACACTATGCTAAATCAAAATCTACGATAATATCAATAATTATAATCGACTGTATCGAAATCAACAGCAAAAAGGTGTCAAAGGAAATTGGGCACTACACAAATGATCTTGATGATTTTCCCAATTTACTAAGGATCAGAGCTTCTGAAAAGGTGTCTACACAATTTCATACACAAGAAATTTTTATACTCACAATATTATGTGTTGGAACACAATTTTGACCACTAATGGGGTCTTACATCTGTAAGCATGATATGTAAAAATAGTGCCCAAATATTTTGAAATCAATTAACTAGAAAAACAAATTAAGTTAAATTTTGAAACTAATTATCCACAATAGAAAAATGTGTGCAAAAATACATTTTAGATGAATTAAAAAAATTTGAGTGCATTATAAATTCATCTTATGATCGTTTTATAATTGATTTGTAATACTTCAATTTGAATAACAAAATTTTATTTCAAAAAAGAAAATTTTGTAAGTATCTGAAAAACATTTTAAAAATGATACCCAGAGGGTAGAAACCATTTTTGGATAACCACTAGAATCTTGAAATTAGTGACCTAATTGTTGGTTTTATAATATTGTAATAATCTAGAGATTAATATGAATAACTTGTTTTTTTTTATTTTCATCATGTAACATTCTTAGATCCTTTGGATCACAGTCTCTTACTACATTTTTAGTTTTTTATTTTTTAAAAAAATAATGTATCTTTATGTTATTTTAATATTGGAACTACCCATAATATTAATAAAAATATATGAGAGTTAAAAAATAAAGGGCGACTGGAAAAATCACAGTCCCACAAAAAAGCCACATAGGCACCAAACAACACGCAAATTACAAACAGAGCACCCCATGAAGGAAAAAAAGAGAATTACATAAAATTATAGAGCACTAAGAACATGTCGCCACTCTTGGAGGAGGAGGAGGAGGATACTTTCATGGAGGGATGAAATTTCCATTCACTGTCTTAACTGAAGGGGGATCAACCTGCTAGCTATCCTAATATGGAATTTACATCTGTAAAGGAACCATAATTCCCCAACCAATGGGTGGAAAAACACCAAACGTCTAAAATCTAGGTATAGGAAAGACCCAACGCAAAGATCCTGCCATGGCCTTTCTACGTCAAGGAGGACTCCATCCTAGCCTGGAAGAAGACAATGTTTAATGGTGATCAAAGGGAGAGGTAGAGTGGTGGTTGCAAGAGTAGAATCTGTAACACGTTCTTTGTGGAGGTGGCCGACGAAGTGGATATGGACAAGGTGGTGGAAACCAAGGGTTACAAAGGACCTCACTCATCATGCAAGAAACACTACCCCAATGTGTGAGAAATTCCTACAAATGAAAAACATCCAAGGAAAAGTTTTCAGCTTGAGCTTTAATCTATATGCACACAATAGAAAAATTATTCAATTTACCATTAGTGGAGAATAAAGTAACCTTTTTATCATTCATGAATATCGTAATATTACGAGATTTCCAAATATTAAAGAGAAAAATATCTCTAAAAATATGCCACTGAGTCTCACAATTATTAGGCCAAGGACTGAAATCTCTAAACAAAGAAAAATTCTAATGAAATAATTCAGGAAAGCAAGCTTGAAATAATGTATGAATCTAAGAGAAAAGGTCTTATGCTCAGGAATAATAGCATAAAAAATGGTTAAAAGACTCAGGTTGAGAGCAAAAAGTGCATCTCAGATTAGGAATGCTAATTTGACAAAGACACTCGCCAATAGGAAGGCCCTAATAGATAAGGAAACAAAGAAAATTGTTGGCTTTAGGCTCAAGAAATGGGTTCCAAGCACTATAAATTTGATGAATCCAAGTATAATGGACATATTACAGGCCCTAGCGGGTGTTGAGCTTTGTAATGGTAGGCAAGATGGGGCTATATAGCTGGTATATTTTGCTGACATTATTACAAAGAAAGGAAATATCATAATTCCACCTCCAATCATTCCACCATGCATCCATAGCCTTAATTCTAAGTCTATGAAGCATGACATCTGACATAACCTCTTAAAATTTTTAGATAGACAAAAGGTTCAATTTGGCATTATTAAAATTAGTCTTGATTTTGGGGCCAGGAAATCCATTCTCTCCAAGAAACCAAATCTTAAATGTTATGAATCCCTTTGTGAAATAAACCGAGAGCTTTGATGGTCAGATTTTATGTAAGCGTGATTATACATTTTTTGATAATGGGAGACCACCAGATATTCTGGGAATTTAAAGAGATCTCGGTATAAAATCCATCACCAATATAACACAACATAGGTTTCACTGTTTCAATGGTCTTCCATATGTTTTTGGTTTTGGGTCAAAGCATAATAATATGTCCCACACCATGTCCCAAAAATGGGAGTGGGAGGTTGGGCAACATGGGAAATTATGGTCGTTTGCGTGAACATCCCATTCTCACGAACCTCCTTCACTTGAAGTGTCACGTACCACATGAAATTTCCACATATGGAACTGAATGGGGTTTATGTGAAGGGGGTTTCACGCAAACCCCCAGCTTATATATTAGAGGGATCATGGAGGATCTCACTTTAGTTTTGCATAAATCCAGAGCCGACAATCCAAATCCCACCAACGCGAGCCAAAGCTAACAAGCCAGAGCCCAGAGCATAGAACCAATAAGATATGTAATTTTTTGTTAACTTTTTATTTGTAAATATTAGGTAAGGTATTTTTTTTTTTAAATTTTGTTTGAGATCCTACAAAAAATACGTAAACCCTAGGTATCATTTTTTTTCCTTCAATGTTTGCAATAGAACTACCTAAGCAAAACTTACCCATTTACTTAGATGTCTTGTATCTTGACTAGGCGTCACAAATTTATGTGTTCATTACACATTAGAGTATATTTTTGTCTTCTTTGAATATGATTGTTAAGATGGATTTTTTTTTTAACTTAGAAGAGTACGTAGTGTTAATTTTACATTAAAAAATTCTAATTAAGCAAAAAGCTACTAAATGATTTAGAACAATACTATGAAGTCACCAGAAATTGTTTGCATCCATTTGATATCAGGAGGATCCTTTTAATTTAAATCACTCATACTGTTTGTACATGACTAATATTTGAATTTCTTTCCCCACTCCCAACAATCCCAAATTATTGTTTTGTTAAATTTTGGAAACCGAACTATCTACATAGTACTTACTTCTTGTTATGGTGAAATCACAGCACCCCTGATTTCTCACAAGTGAATGGTTGAGGAAATCAGAGTGATTCGTCAAACATGGGGTTATCCTAAAGTGTGGGACTCCGAAGAAGGCCAACTTCCTATCCTTTCCTAGTTCCAACTACTCCAAAGCACAGAGAGTTGTAGATCTAACCCAAATATAATTTATCCAAGGAGAAAGAAATAGAGAAACAGGAATGAAAATTAAAATCTACTCTAAGGGAAGGTGATGCATGAAGAAGGATGTTGAACAACTTGCACAATAAAAACAACACAACCAAAAATTTGTAATGAAAACAAAAACAATACAGAATAACCTTGCATGAAATGAAATATCAGAAATTTGCAATATAACATAGAAGAGGGTTTGAAGTATCCACATATATGATTTTATTGCTCTCAAATTTGATTCAATACATCACATTTAGGGCAAAAGTAACAATTTTTTCATTATGATGTTCAATAGGAAGGTTTGAAATCTCCACAAATCTCTTATAGAAAATAAAGAAGGGAGGGTCATATACAAGTTTTCCAACCTTTTGAAATGAGGCCCTCCTTACAATATATATATGAAGAATGTGAGAAAGGGAGAGAGAAGGAATTTGAAATCTCACTTCAACCACCCTAACATGTATTAAAATAACCTAAAACAATTATGGGTGCATGTACCTCACATTTTTGGGGAAGAAAGGAAGCCCATACCTTCATCATTTTAGTCCTCTAAAATGGCGTATTGTATTTTCTCATTTTGAAATACTAAACCTTACTAAAATTAAGAAAACTGAGCTTTCGAAAAATTCATATATTCTACAAATCTGAGATCCCAATCAAAAGTAATGGCCATCTAAAGATGAGGATGTCATTCTATGATAAATGTAGGTGGTTGATATAGCTTTTAAAACTTTCACCATGCATCGTACCCTCCGAAATCTAAAATTTTAGACTTCGGTAATTTAGAAATTTTGGGCTTTGGAGATCATTGTCACTATACATATTCCTGAGTTTTTGAAACTTATGAAATTTGAAAACTCCGAAGTGTGAAATTTGGATTTTGGGTTTTGGGCTTCAAGTGGTGATTTGCGTGCACTCTGGGTTCAATGTTCTGAAATGCCGAAACCCTGAAGTCCAAAATTTGGACTTCATTTTCCGGACCTTAATGTTTTCAAGGGGTTTCAGGTTTTTAGATTTTTAAGAGTTCTGGTTTCAAGGGTTCATTTTTTGGGGTTTCATGGGTTTTCATCCATCTGGTTGACGCATATCTCCAAAATCCCAAAATCTTGAAGTCTGAATTTCATACTTCGAGTTTTGGACTTTAATTTTCCTCTCTGCATGTAATTATTCATTTCTCGACCCTAATGTCAACTCTAAACTCCCAAATGTCTGAATTCTAAATTTTACACTTCGGAGTTTAACTTGCTTAAGATATTTTGAGCTCGCCGATTCATAATTTTTTCCTTCCAAATCTAAATACCTGCACATTATCCTTGCTTCGAATGACCCAACCTCCGAAGTTTTAATTTCATACTTCAGAGAAGCTTCATTTTCCTAACTCCTTTACAATGTCCTAGGCCTACTTCACTTACTTTCTCAGCTTGAGCGTGAAATCTTAGCTCCCATGGCCAATTCTATCCTTTTATTTCTCTGTGTGAGGTCATGTTTGTCCAATTTCACTAGAGTGGCGAAATCAGATAATACTTCTTTACATATATCTTTTACATCATGACCAAGCGTCACAAATTTCTATGTTCATCATGCCTATTGGCTTAAAAAAAATTGTATTATTTTTTTGTTTTAAATATTGGCAACAAAACTACCTACGCAGTACTTACCACTTTACTTAAATCTCTTGTATCATGACCAACCTTCACAATTTTTTGTCTTCTTTTAATGCGCTCATTAAGATGGCAATTACTATTTTTAGGAACCTAGCAGATTATTCCTACCTATTATGGTTTAACAAAGTGGTCATTTTACATTGAAATAAATGCAATTAAAAAATGAACTACTAACTGTTACCAGAGTGTTAAAAAATCCTACCTATTTTCCCATTACACATGGATTTCTTACTTGTGAGATTACGACATACACAATTTAAATAGGAAATGAGTATTGTAACAACTATTTGTATAAGAAATAAAAACCCAATGATCATGCAATGACCTCAAAAATGATACAAAAATGTTCAAACCTAATCCCATCCTTTTTCATTGATCATCCTTTCTTATAATTTCTTAAACTTCTCTTCAAAACGTCCTCTAACTACCAATACTGAAACTTTTCTCATTACGCCCATTTTGATCTTGTATGTAGAAGATTCCAACCATTGCAAAAAATTTACACATTTTTTACAATGGATTTGAAAACCATGACAATACCTTGGCAGTTTAGTGTGGTGGTTGTGGAACATCCCAGAAAAAATTTATAGTCATCGTGGTAGTTTTGAAACCACTACACATGTATATTGATGGTTACATGACCTTTTTATGTGCATTATAATTTTATCCGGAGAACACATTTTTTGACTCATGTTGCATGTTTATCCATTTACTTTAAAATTTCAATCAGCTCATTTCATTTACATATCACCCCACACATACTCCACTTCACTCTCTTGCATCTAATGATGATTGTTGATCAAATTTTAGAGCTTCAATTTTGATTTTATGAACTATATGTTGTAAATTTCTTCTCTTTAAACCAGGAGATTATGTAATTCCTTTAGGGGTTGGAAATTTTAGTTTGAATAATTTATAATTTCAATTATTTAATATACTACATTTGGTTTCAAATTTTATTCAAGATCCATTTTTCAAAAGTTATTTTTTTGGTAAAATATCAAGGATGCATCATCTATCTTTTGTGCTTATTACCATCTGACTCCCAACCATAAAGTTCAGTTCTATCTACTATTATAAAGAGGATGTCTAAAAGATGATAATCAAAAACTCTTGTTAAGTCTAGAACCCAACTACATACTACTACAACCTCCTCTTTTATTCCATCCATTTGTTTCTTCCATCACCTTCATCGATGTAACTTTACCCTAGGTCAAATTGAGCACACAATAAAGAAGTATGAGAGTGAGGAACATCATAAAATTCATCTCCACCTCTTTCTTTGATTAGAAGGAGGTTATACATATTTTTCTTAGTGTTGTTGTTTTTATTAGATTATAATTTCATTTAATTTATTAAAAATTTAGAAAACATCAAAATAAATAATTAGATTAAGGATTAAGTATAGTTTGTTTCTTATTCAAAAGTGTTTCTTTACTTTGCAAATATTCTCATTCTTGAGAGATGATCTTTGATTTTTTATCCTTATTACATTTGTATCTAAATAGTAAAAATATAATTTTTGAAAAACCATTTAAAAAGAAAATACTATATTCATTTGTTTTTATGGATTTAAAGTGTATCTTTAAATGGAAAAAAAAATCTTTGCATTTGAACATGTCATATTTGTTCCTAATTGAATTCAATTAAGGAACAATCATTCTAGATTATTTTCATTCAAAATTGATAATCATCATTCTATTTTCATTAAAATATGAGAATATCTTTGGATAATATTCTCATTAAAAGTATTATTAGTGCAAAATCACAGCACCCCCAAATGGCCTGAGTGTGGATGGGGAATTTGGTGTGATTGCACAATATGGGACTATCTCTCAAGCTGTGGGACTTGCGAACTTGAGATGGACCTCTAGAGAAATCCGGTTCTTGCTTCCTAATCTACCTACCATAAGCTACTCCAGTGCAGGTGAAATCTAACTAATCCTAATATAACTATTCCAAGGAGATAAGGAGAGAGAGAGAGAGATGGTGAAAGAGAGCCTCCATTAAGCGGTGATACACTAGAAAAGGAAGTTGTGAGATACTCTATTAAGGGAGAATGAAACACGGAAAAGGAGACTGAGGGAGGTTAGACAAAAGTAACACAAACCCAAATCCAATTCTGCCATCAAAACTCCATGAAGCACAACATCTTACACCTGTAAACATGAAATACATACACAGGGAGAAAACATGAGATAGAGAGGCATAAAGACACAACAAAATGATGCCAAGGGTTGAAAGATTCCATGAAACAATATTTTATTGCTCTATAATGTGCATAGACTATTACATCAGTGCTCAAAGGCATAAATATGCTCTCTACACATAGGAGAAGGCTTACAACTCAAATAGATTTGGGAAACAACTTTGACAAAGTTTTCCCACACCCAAAATGTCTCTCCCTTCTTAAATGAGAAGTGTTACAATATATAGACAATGAAAACCAAAAAGAGAGAGGAGAAACTCAACTATGCTCTTAAAATATGACCACCAACCATCAAGGCCCACCATGAATCCATCCACAATCTATTAAGTGTGGTTCCCTATGTCTGTTCGGTGTGTTTTAGAAGGAAGAATGATGGATCGAATCAAATCAGATCTAGTAGTTGAAGCAATTAGATTCTGCATTAATGGCCTAAAAGATGTTTTCCCATTTTTTACCAACCTGACCTCATAAAAATTAAAGTTTCAAGCTCCGATGGCATAGACGAGGTCGAGACCTTTCCATCGGTGCTAAATTTGTTGAATTTTGGGCACTGGATTGAAAGATATGTCCATTTGAATGTTTGATTCAGATTCGTACAAAAATTGAAAAAAATAGTTTAGTAGAATGGGTCCACTAGCCCGAAACTTGCTTTATACCTTTTGTCACCAAAAATACAAAATGCAAAAATTTTCCCACAGTCACAAAATTCATTTTGTCAAAAAACGATCTTCGGGCCCATCAGTCCACATTTTCCATTTGGGCGAAAAGTCTCTCCTAGGCCCACTAGCCTACATATAAGTGAGGCTTGACATGTGGATCCTTGGGCATCAGCAGAGGTGTGGCTCACTTTTATACCTTACGCCTTTTGAATCAAAAATTTAGAATTTCCTCTGACGACCTTCCTGATTTGACTTTTCAACATAGACAAGTGGTGAGCCGGCGCTAGTTTGGGGACCACTTTTGAATTTTTCTTTTGAAGTTGCAGCGGGGAGACACATGGCAGATTCCACGGCTCTTCTCTTTTTTCTTAGGTTTTGGCTGAGTCCTTTTTCTTAGTGGGTGCATATGTCTTACCTTGGACACATGGAAGCTTTGTGCTTGTTTTAAAACCCACTCTAAATTTTACTTTTGAAGTAGTGTCATGCTGACAATTGGATCCTTCCGCTGGCCTACCTTTTCTTTGAGTATTAAACCCCCCGATTTTGTCCCTTTTTTGGATCTAGGACACGTGGAAGCTTGGCCCTCATTTAGAAACCCATTCAGTATTTTACCTTTAATGGAGCGCCATGTCGACATGTGTCTTCTTCCACTGACACCTTTATAGTTGGTAATTTTTGGCCCACTTTGTTCCCCTTTTTTACTTTTAGTTATTGAATCTACCCCTCTTTGGGCTCTAGGACATGTGGAGGCTTGGTGCTTGTTTGAGTCTTCATTTTGGATTCAATATTTGGAGGTGCGCAATTTGAACACGTGGCAGCTTCTGCTGGCCTACGACTTTTCAGTTGCCTATTTTGGTCTACTCTATTCCACTTTGTAAATTGGAACATGTGCCAAGCCCGCACTCATTTAGTGGCTACTCTTTATATGCATCTTTTGGAAATGCACTGAGCTAACACATGGCACCTTCAACAAGTCTGTTTATAGTTGGGTGGTTCCAGCCTTGAGTTGAATCATATGCGAAGTCTAAAACTTCAAGCCCCTTGATTCAATCTTCTACTGTCAAGCTTTGATCTCTCTTGATGTCTTTCAGTCCCATTTTTCAACACTTCTCCTCCATTTAGAGTCAATCCAGGATCACTCTGAGTCATTTGTGAAGCCCAAAGACTCCTAGCCTTTCTCGTTTCTCTCTTGAGAGCCTTTGGCTTGTTTGGCATTGTGTGCCTCATTATCCGACCCTGCTTCTCCAGTACAGAGTCCCATTTTTTCTTGATTATTGGATTTGAATATGGGCTTGTGTGACTGGTTTGACTCTAGTTTTCTTCTATGCGGGGTCGCGTTTGACTAATTTTATCCAGAGGAAAAACTGGGATAGTAATTTGGCAACTCACAAGGACATCTGCTTGCTAGATGAAGGCACCAGTAGCCTTGAAGTATCCATTGGGCATGGAGTCGAGAATGATATCCTGATACTGATCCTTTTTGCTTTGAATCCCTGATGACCCTAAAACTTGCCCCCACTGGGGCTTTACCTGTTCTTGAGAATGAACTATCTCGAATCCAATTTTAGTTTCTTTGTATTTGTTTTTTTATTTGAAACTAACCAATTATTATGGGAAACTATGGTTCTCTCTATCATGAATAGTGCAGGATCTAGTATCTACACCTCTGGAGCAATACGAACAAAACTTATGTACAAATAAAAAATTCATACATGCCTAAAATTTCTGAAAACAAAATCTACTCCAACTCCTTATACTAACCCTAAAAAAGAAAAGTTTAAACAAATCCTACCATAGGCAGGGAGAAAATAGCTTCCTTTCCTCAAAAGGGGAAGCCATGTAAATGGTTTGTCACTAAATATGGTTGCTTGGATGAGTGAGAAAATGAGAAGGGGTTAATCCTCCACCCATATCATCTAGGTATCAACATTAATGGAAAATACCTCCTCGATCTGATTTGTATTAGACTCCTGGAGGTGTTGATGGTGACCCTAGGTGCTATGATACTCATCCTCATACCCCAGAGTGGGCATGACTAGTTTTGAATTCTCCCTTGGCTCTAATTAAGCCAAGTATTTGATTGCGAAAGGTCTAGTCCTTTGAATGTTCCCCTCACTCTAAATTTCAACTCCAAGAATGGAGTCTTCTTTCTGACCTTCCTGGATGGATGGTGTGAGAGAGATGATGGCATCCTCTCTTCTCTTTTCTCTTCCTTCTCTTGTGAAGAACATGGAAGACTCATATCTTCCAACCTTGGTCTCAGAGAGTTAATATGAAGTGCAGGTTGTTGTCCTTGAATGTCCTCCTTCATGGTAGCAGGCTCATGAGCTTGGAAGGAGGGATGATCAAGGAGAAAATGATGCAATCTCCTTAGGATCCTCTCCGTCAAAGCAATCCTCCAAGTTTGACAGATAATCTGTCTCCTTGTTGTCCTGCTACATGTACTCAACCTCCTCCATGGTTCCCTCCTAATCTGTAACTAGCTCACCATGGTTCCTTTCATCCTCAAACATGAAGTTTAAAATATGAAACTCTTCTTCATCATCAAAGATTTAAGGGGATGAAGTGGGAGAAAGAACTAAAGGTTATTCTATGGCCCACTCCACACTTGGAGCCTCTAAAATTATATGGTCCTCCTCTATCATGTGTTCATCAATCAAATCAGGCCCTTGAAATGAAATAAAAAAAATTCAATGATGCTTTCTTCATTGAATGGTTTCAACACTTATTTGATCTCTCCCATTTGATCCTCTTCAATGGGACTTGGAGCTGGTTGTTCTTCCTCCTTAACTAGTTGTGCATCTTGGGTTAGATCATAATCCTCTTTAGACAAAGTGTCATAAACTGACTATTGATTTTCTCCTTCTTGTTCTTATTCTTATTCTGCTGTAAACTCAACCTCAGCCACCACTATATTTTTAACTCTAACCTCTTTTTTTGGGTTAAGCATCAAGGGGTTCTTTGTAAACCCAAATCTGCAACGTGCTTCATATCTTCTATCATTTCTTCTCTGTTGGGTTCCTCCTCTTGTTGTTCTCCTTGACTGAATTCTTGATTCTCTTCCCAACATGGTCTTGGGAAAGCAAGAGGTGTGGTAGGTTGGGGCTAACCTATTTTGTAATTATTTTTGGTGGTGAGGGAAGTGGAACTTCTTGTTTATTTGGAGGGAGTGACTTCTTGGAAGGGAAAAGGGAAGAAGAACTAAGATGGTTTGGAAGATCAGGAGATGGAGAAGAGAAATCAACACTTGGGGCAGCAACTAAGAGGATTGACTCTTGACACTACTGAAATGATAAAGCTCGAGAAAGAGAAAATGAAGGATTAGGAGGTGTTGGAATTACCCATTGACAAGGTTGTATTGTGTCCAACTCATATGCCTCAATATCCTCAATCCACTGTGTAAGTTGAGGCAACATTTCAACCATGAAGTTAAGCTTCTCTTGAGGGTTGTAATGTCTTGGAAAAGGGCCCTCCCCATAGACAAGGTGCCCTAAAAGCAATCATGAATGCCTTAATCTATGTTGTACCCCTAGATTGCACCATGCCAACCTCCATCCCTTGAATCTTCTCCAAAAAACCATCATTCTCCACGTAGATGTCACCATTGTATGTGTCCCCTTATTCTTGATAAGATTCATGGCTAAAATGGTTTTGAGAATGCTCATATGGGTAAGCATAATGGTTTTGGATCTCATCATAATGCTGATTTGGAGGAGTTGGGAAAGGCATTGGAGGTTTATTGCATTGTTATTGCTAGAAGTGTGAGTTCCAAGAAGGAAATGAAGTCATGATTGTAAAACTTCATGGAATGGGAGAAAATGAAAGAGGTGGAAGAAGAAAATTGATGAAAATGAGTGGAGATGGATGGAAAAGGTCTATAACTCAGAGCATGGGTTATTGAGCAAATGGAGTCGCCAAATGTGCTTTGAATGTGCCTCTAAAGGATGAATCCCACCAAGAACACATCAACTTGATGAAATGAAGTCGTAAGGTGTTTAATACTAGTTCCACTGGGAGTGCCAAAACTATTAGTGCAGAATCACAACAACCCTGAATGGCCTGAGTATGAGTGGGGAATTCGGTGTCATTGCACAAAATGGGACCATCTCTCAAGTTGTGGGACTTGCGATGGACCTCTAGAGAAAGCCGGTTCTTGCTTCCTAATCTACTAACCACAAGCTACTTCTATGTAGGTGAAATATAAAAAATCCTAATCTAACTTTTCCAAGGAGACAAGGAGAGAGAGAGAGAGGGAAAAAAAGAGCCTACACTAAGCGATGATACACCAAAAAAGGAACTTGTGAGATACTCTGTTGAGGGAGAATGAAATAGGGAAAAGGAGACTGAGGAAGGTCAGACAAAAGTGACACAAACCCAGATCAAAATCTGCCATCAAAACTCCACAAATCATGACATCTTACACCTACAACTGTGAAATACATACACATGGAGAAAACACGAGATATATAGGCATATAAACACAATAAAATGATGCCAAGGGTTGAAAGATACTACGAAACAATATTTTATTGATCTATAAGGTACATAGACTATTACATGACTTCTTAGAGGCACAAATATGCTCTCCAGGCATAGGAGAAGGCTTACAACTCAAATAGAGTCAAGAAACAACTTTGACAGATTTTTTGCGCACCCAGAATGCCTTTTCTTCTCAAATGAGAAATGTTACAATATATAGATGATGAAAACCAGAAAAAGAGAGGAGAAAATTAAATCTTCTCTTAAATTATGACCACCAACCATCAGTGCCCATCGTGAATCCACCTATAATCTGTCAAGTCTAGTTCCCTATGTTTGTTTGGCACATTTCAAAAGGAATAATGACAAATCGAATCAAATCAGATATGGTAGTTAAATCAATTGGATTCTACATTAATGCCCTAAAATATGATTCCCATTTTTCACCCACCTAACCTCATCAAAATTAAATTTTCAGGCTCCCATGGTGTACACGAGGTCGAGACCTTTCCATCGGTACCAAATTTGTTCAATTTTAGGCATGGATCAAAAGATATTTCCATTTGAATGTTTGAGTTGGATCCATTTAAAAATGACCAAAAATGGTTTAGCAAAATGGGTCCATGGGCCCAAAACTCACTTTACACCTTTTCTCACCAAAAATACAAAATGTAAAAATTACCCTGTAGACCCGCAATTCATTTTGTTAACAAACCATCTTCGGCCTTGTTGGCCCGCATTTTCCATTTGGGTGAAAATTCTCTCTCAGGCCCGGATGTAATTGAGGATTAATATGTGGCTCCTTGGGCATCAGTTGAGGTGTGGTTCACTTTTATACCTTACACCTTTAAACGAAAAACTTTGAATTGCCTCTGACAACCTGCCTTCTTGCTTTGAATTTTCAACATGACCACGTGGCGAGTTGGCACTAGTTTGGGGACCGCTTTTGAATTTTTTTATTGAAGTTGCATCAGGAAGACACGTGGTGGCTTCTACGGATCTGTTCTATATTCTTATGTTTTAGCTAAGTCATTTTTCTTGGTGGGGGCATATGTCTTACCCTAGACATGTGGAGGCTTTGTCCTTTTTGGAAACCTATTCCAAATTTTACTTTTGAAGTAGAGTTGTGCCGACACTTGGGTCCATCCACTGGTCTGCCTCCGCTTTAACTATTTAACCCCTGACTCTGTCCATTTTTTGGATCTAGGACATGTGGAACCATGACACTCATTTAGAAACTTTCTTAGGATTTTACCTTTGAAGGAGCGTCATGTCGACATGTGGCTTCTTCCGCCAACACCTTTATACTTAGTCATTTTAGGTCTGCTATGTTCCCCTTTTTGAGTTTTAGTTGTTGAATCTTCCCCTCTTCAAGTTCTAGTACACATGGATGCCTGGAACTTGTTTGAGTCTCCATTTTGGATCCAATCTTTGGAGGTGCTCCATTTAGACACGTGGCAGCTTCCGCTGGCCTATGACTTTTTAGTTGCTGATTTGGGCCTGCTATATCCCACTTTTTTACTTGGACCATGTGGTGAGCCCATGCTCATTTAAGGGGCTGCTCTTTAGATGTGTCTTTTGGAAATGCTCTAAGCTAACACATGGTGCCTTCTGTGAGTCCATTTAGACTTGGATGGCTCTAGCCTTGAGTTAAATCATATGCAAAGTCTGAAAATTTGAGCCCGTTAATTCAATCTTCCATTTTCAAGCTCTGATCTCTTTTGACACCATTCGACCCCATTTTCTGACATTGCTCCTCAATTTAGAGTCAATTTGGGCTCGCTCTGAATCATTGGTGAAGCCCGAAGACTGTGAGCCTTTCATGTTTCTCTCCTGAGAGTCTGTGGCTTCTTTGACATTGTTTTCCTCCTTAGCCGACCCTACTTCTCCATTATAGAGTACCATCGTTAACTGATTGTTGGATTTGAGTGTGGGCTCGTGTGACAAATTTGACTCTGGTTTTCTTTTGTGTAGGTTCATGTTTGACCAATTTTATCCAGGGGAAAATTGGATAAAAATTATTGTAAATCAAATTTTACTTTCATTTTTTACAGTCATGGCTTCTTCCTGTACTAATTTATTTGAGGGGACTGAAATAGAGATTAAAAATTTATAATCTATTCTTCCGGATCCAACTACATTTGGGCACTATAAAACCTATTTTTAAAACATAATTGTTGATCTTTCAAAAATAGAAAAAAACTTGAAAACCTACAACCCTTTCAATGCTGAGTCACTAAATAAATTAAAGGATTCATTTAAATCAAGTGTGTCAGGTGATGTAGGATATAATGTGGTTATATTACAAATTCTTGATAAGGAAGTCATAAAGATGTTGTTTTGGAGGTGTTATGTAGGCCAAAAGAAAATAAGGGAATATTATGTAAAAAAATGTTCATGTCCCCTTTGTGCACTCTTAATTTATCCTAGATTTTGTACATCTCAATGCCAATCTCCAAATAATGACCAATTATAATTATATTTCATATTGATGCTACATGTTGAGGTTCCCCTAAACCTAAAGGTGAACTATTTAAACATTCTTTGTTATTACGGGAAAGGACATGGCCATATTAGCCACAGGCATCCATATCAATAGGAGGGAGCTCCTCCAGGTTTTGACACGTGGAAGCTTATAGCGAGGCCATGCCTTTTCTTATTAGTCTTTCAAGATTTTGCAGCGCCTGTCATTATGATTTCCCATGAGGGTGATATAGAGATTCTTACGAGCATTTCTCATAAGACCCAATTGATCTCTTATGACCGTGTGGGGCAGTACCATCAGACACATGGTAATAAAAGTGGAGGAGCTAGTAGCAGTAGTTATGCATGCATCGAGGCATACGCTCGTGCACATTTGATTTCCCTAGATGACTTTAAGGTAGTTAGAGATCCCACTCAGACACATTGGTTCAGATGCATCATGGATACCAAATTTTTACGTGCTTATGAGGTGATTTCACAACACTGCAACATTCCACTATTGGGGGTCTTAGAATTTATAGAGAAAAGTGGCAATGTATCTTCTATTCATGGTACTATGTCAGCTTCTATAATTGGACATCATGTTCCTAGGATCATCAAACTTGATGTTCAACGCATTTTTGTACTGATGTGTTAAAATTAAACCTTAATTTAATTAAAATTTATTTTATTTCATAGTTAATTTATAATTTATTAATATTAATATTAAAAATTTACTTGTGTGTTTAAGATTTAACTCCAGTGCATACTGGTGAGAAGCCCACACCATTTTTCCATATGACATATAAACATCTATTGAGTGAGCCCAACACGGATCTTGATGTTTAAGACCTGAGTCAACTTGGCTCACTTGGCTCGTTATTTACTGGTGTTGAGGTCATGGGTCAACATCAGACAATTGTCGGTGTAGGTCATATAGATTTGGAGACACGTTCTGTAGAGTTATATACATGTAGAGAGATATCTATTTTTATTTTGTTTTCAAATTAATATTTAATCTAAATTGAAATTTGTTAAATTAATCAACTGTATTCAAAAAAAATGTTTATCAACTTCTTACATTTAATTTATTTTTTTCACAGGGATCTACAAGGAAGAGATCTACACATAGTGTAGGTACTCGCAACATCCACTAGAGATAGATACGAAGGTAATCAATTACATCTCTGTTATATAATTTATTCATCTAATCAAGAAATTTCTATATAATTTTGATTATAAAAAATTAATATATGGTATGCTATATATATATATATAGTTTATGATGTGTATATTTCTTTTTATAAATGCAGGGTGTAGTAGAGGCTAGTGAGGGGTCTGGTATTCACCCTACTACAGGGCGTAGACCTCAACGATACATGTTGTACTCATTCTCATCATGTACATGTATATCTATGTGTTTACACTTGATTTTAGACATGTATATATATTTTTTTAGACATGATTTTTATATTTCTATATATATATATATATATATATATATATATATTCATTAGACATGAATTTTATATTTTGATATATGTAATGTAGCATAAAATTTGTAGTAGATTAAAGATATTTAATAAAATGTGTAGCATAAAATGTACTAGATGTAGATGTAAGATATTTTAATAAGAGTTAGATGTAAATTTTCAATTAAAAACATAATTGGAACATGTATAGAGAATATGAATATATTAATTTTGTCTGATATATTTTACATGAAGCTTATGTATTTTCACTAACATAATACCCTGATAAAAATTTTTATCTAAGCTCTTCTCCCACATATTAATGAAGGGATATTCAAGGACATCTTAGAAAAATTCCATTTCCATATGTATATGGTCCAACTCTGGAATCAATTCCTTCTTTACATCTCGCACAACCCCTCGGTCTCCATCCATCTTGTAATTTTTTTCCTTGCCCTCAGCCAATATTTTATTTTCTTTAGTTTGGTTTATGGAAGCCTTCAAAATTTTGAATTTAAACCTCTCTTTTTTTACTAGTAATGAAATCAAGAAGAAAATTACAAAACGAAAAACATAATAAAGTTATTTTATATTATCAATACAACAATATGCTATATTCTCTTATACATTTTAATCCAACATTAATAAATATATTATTATTTTAATCAAATATTTGAAAATGACCATAAAAATAAATGATATATGTGGGAATACAAACTCAATGTATTATTAAAATTAAGTAAGCTATCACCACATACAAGGAATATCAAACAATATTAGTACTAACTCATAGGTGTTATTTTCAAAACTGATATTGTGTTATTCAAGATTGGTCAGATGAATTTTTAAATGTTCAAAATTACAAATATCATCAACTTTTTCTTATAGCACTTCCTAAATTGGAAGGGTTGATTTTATTAAGAAATGTAAGATTGAACTAAGGAAACAAAAAAGTCTAGTAAATTTAAAAAGAAATATTACTTTATCTCAATTACTCACTATGAATTTTATGTCAATGGTTTTTAGGAAAAAAAGATAATGGTCTCCTTACAACTCCAAAAATATTAGGTGCAAATCATAGAAGAAGAATCTTAAATATAATAAATTGGCTTCTATTTATCCTCTTGCATATTATGAGCATCAAATAATTACTTCTAAAAACATTTATTGAGGTTAAATATTGAAATTTGAATGATATTTTTTACTCAATAATTACAAATAATCCAAACACCTATATTAATACCTATATTATAAAATTGACTGAATTTAATATTTAGACATAAATATTTGTGTAGAATATGTTTTATAAGGAAAAAAAACTATTACACTCAAAAATATGACCCATCCTCTATACTAAAGTACATATTATTCTCTACCAAAATAAGTATGGTTTTATCATGTAGCTCATTGGCATTGAAAGAATTTTTTTTCAAGAAATTGTAAATGTACTTACCTCTAATATAAATAAGGTTCACTTAACCCACTCAATAGTACCATCACTCTACATACCATTTTATGGCCATACTTTTCAAATAACATCACACATTCTACTAACTGAAATTGGACTTATCATGAGACTTGATATGTAAAAATAACTTGGGAGAATATTGATCCTTCCATATTTGAACCTTAACTTAACCTCCTTGACCCACAATCTAGTGAGTAGAATAATCTCATACAAATAAATCATCATTATCACACTCCTAATATTTTTATAATTAATAACTATGCTAAGTAATATGGTAGGACACTCTATAGTCAACAAACCATGCTTCATTATATGTAGTTGTACTCAAAATTGTCCCCTTTTTCTCCGAATGATAAAATATCTAGTGGTACCTCACTTATTATAAAATTAAGGACACAACTATCTCGTCCATTTTTTAGCTTAGAAATACTATAAGTGATAACCACCACTATATAATCCCAAGAGTATGAAATATAACATAGAAGTATTATACACAAATATTCATAATCCATCTTTATGTCTACAGATAATAACTTAAAAAAGAAATGAAGGCATCAAATTTCTTTATAATTTTGTCTCCATCATTCATTGTCAATCAATATATATTCATTCATAAAAGGTATCTTGAGATGTTTTAAAATCCAATTAATAAGGGAAAATTAATTTTGTGTGTTGCATACCTCAACTAATTTTATCTTATAGATGAGAGAAGTTTTGAGCCTATATAGCATAGGGTATAATCCTACAAGAGACTAATATGCAAGGAACATGTTGGACAAAGTGGTCAAATGCTAATGAGTTTGATTGCATATACTTGTTATAATCAATGTCTTTAGATTTTCATTTGAGAGGAAGAATATAAACATATGTAGAATTATGTGTAATAGGAGTGGAAGTGAAGTAATAAACCTTACTAATTTTTCATTCAAGAGAAGTGGGAGAGACACAAGTTCCTTCATTCAGATAATGTGGAAGACAATAAGAATTATCACATACATACATAATCATAATCCCATAGTATAATATTAAATTCATATCAAGAAATTTTAATCCATAATATTTATAGGAGGAGGATATAAGTTTTAATTCATAGCAAGAAATTTTTCAAATATATATGCCAAAGTGACAAATAAAATAGAGAAAATATTCCATTAATAAGACATCAATTTATAATATTATAGGTCATATATAATACCAGGTGCCTCAACACATTGTTCAATGACATGTAAAAAAAATTCATGATCTTTTACATGTACTCTCTATGTGCTTGGACCATGTGCATTCTTCACCTGATGCAATTGTAACCTGGTAGCAACTATGTCATGGGTGTTATGATACACCATCTTTTATGATTCTTAATAAAAAAAGATAATCCCACTTTGGAAGGCTTTCACTTGCCGTAAATATGTTCCCTACACTTCAATTGAGCTAGTATAAAATTTTGTCTCCTCACTTGTTATTTAACATGTTAACTTTGTTCTCTCTTTTGTGCAACACAACAAGTAGTACTCAACTTTCTCAGTATTATCTTCTTCTATAATGACTAAAAATACATCACCTACAAAAGAAAAATTGTACAAACAATTTTTTGTGTTAGAATTAAATTCAAATAAATATTCAATGATCCGTATAATAAATTATATATATATATACATATATATATATATATATATATATATATATATATATATATATATATATATATATATATTAGTTTAATTATCAAATACAATTCAGGTTTTAAACAAAAAATAACTTATTTAACAAGTCTAGATATGTGGTCATAATCAGGTGAAGTCAAGGACACATCTTCAAAACTATCATCATGATCTAATCCATATGAGTCATCCACAACTAAAGGAACTTTCTTCCACTCACCTACATACACTCATTTTTTACTATTGCTCTCTGAATATGTTTTTTCATGCATTCATAACAAAAACAAGAATAATCTCTTGTATAGATTGTCCAGTTACTACTATTCATATCCATCACAGAGTGCAAATACCTAGAATTAGGAGTCCTTTCGCATCCATAATTTTTTTCGATCAATAGTTTATTAATCATGTACAAATTCAATAAATTTTAAAACAAAAATTAAAATTAATAAAAATAAATTTGTACATGTACTTAAACTTTTATGTGTAAATTGTAATCACTTTCACATCAAGATACATATGTTTTAAATGTATGTACATTCCTGTGATCTCCTAAAACACTCTACATGGGGTTGAATCCTATACGGTTGATGCCTAAACTAAAAAATGTTTCTTACACCATTCTAAAAAGTGTGGGAATCTATCAATCAATCTGCCTCATATTCAAATTTTTGGTTCTTTAAAACATGTTTGATGAATGCATCCGCACCATCATGTTCTCCCTTCAAATGAACACTTTAAAAAAACTCCATAAATAAGGTATTTTGTGATGACAATGATAGTGACTAAGTGCAAAGAAAGGGTGAGAGGATTTGAATTTTGATGTGCAACCATCTGACCAAATAAAATTTTGATCTATTTGTACTCCTCAATGATTAGGATTTTGAGGAAAATCAAACCAAAATAATGTTGTATAAAGTGGGTGTCATGTTACTTTTCATCACTTATATAGAAGTGATAGTCATTCTTAATCACTCACTTCACATCTATACTTTCAACCCCATACAAATCAAATTGTGAATTCGTATAAAATACTTGAACCATAATGGTAACCTGGTTAGTATGATAATATTGTGTTTGAATCTCTTTTTGATGATAAAATGAGTAATTCTCAACAAAATCAACAACATGCAATATAGAACAAATATGTAATATGTCTCTATTGGTATTGAATTATGTAGTGTTCCACTTTACATAGTGAGAATATTTGATGTATGGACTAATCAAATTTCAAAAACTTTTCATTAATGTAGAAATGGGGATTTCCTCTTCTACCAAGTGTAACCTAGTTGTATTCATTCCAACTCGTGTTGAATATTTTATGTATTTGAACCTTCAAAATAAATACATAATGGATAAATTGTTATATTCATTTGTAATAAACATAAAAATCAAAACAAAATATGTGCATCAAAATTTAAAAATAATGAAATATTTTCTTTATATGTAATAATCACCTCTTGCAAGTCATCATTTGAAATTTGTCCAAGTCTTCATTTCTTCGAAATAATTTCAAGTCCCCACTCTTGTCACAAACACATTTGATGCAAGCCATATGACCATTCACATGATCATCAAATATTTTGTAAAGAATAGAAACTATGAATTCACTCACACATGTAGGGGGCATTTTATGGACCATTTTATGCTTCTCGTAACTTTCTATACACCTGAAAAAGCATAGATTTTGAAATACATAACAAATTCAATCACATTTCATAAACAAAATTTAATCAAATTTCAAATAATCCTATAAATGAAATAAAACCTCAATATATACACGTAATTTAATTTTCTTGTACCTGATAGTGATAATCAAACTCAATGTGATGGTGGAAACAACATATTTCAAGGACTTTTTAAGCTTGAAAATACCATGGCTTCAAATTCTCAAACATTCCTTGTCTAATATTAACATCTGGATGTTCTTCTATAAAATTGATACACATCTCATGTTGAGTTATTTCAAGCCAATGTTTTATATGTTCATCGTAATTATTGCAAGCTATCTTGTGGTTTAAAACTTCCCTAACATTTGGAGAAGAATGATTCCTCTTAGTCAAAAAATAAGAAAATATCTTCATAATATTATCCTCAATTTTATGAGAACGTGGATTTCTACACATTAGTGCCCAATTTTCTTCAACAGTGGAATTATCCAATGTTTTCCTTCTCTTTGCATACCTATTGATTGTCTTTCTAGAAACACCCAATACTTTAGCATTAGCGATAAAATGATGATTTTTTGTTGTATCTTTACTTACAATAGAAGTTAATATTGCTCTATGAGAAATACTCTTATCAGCAGATCAAGTTTTTATACCCAGGGAACTTAATCCTTTAGACACATTCACAAAAACGTATTCTTCCATATGTTATGAATTTTTTCATCCAAAATCGACACCCAACAATTCTAATGTTTCCTTCATATCAACATGATTCAAGAATGTAACCAACAAATGTGCTCTAGCAAATGTAGTCAAATTAACAAATTCACCATATATTCTCCCTACACTTTTTGCAGTTTTCTTTCTTGATAGTGGTTGTTGTTGGGAAAATTCTTTTAATTTTTGGAAACCCATCTTCACCAAGTGTTCGACATTTTTCTTGGGAAGTTTTTCCATAACTTTTTTTTATCAAATCAGCATACTCTTGCACATCATGATTTGTCTCCATAAACACAATTTGCAAAAAATTAACATAGATGTGAAATTACACCATTCATGAATGTTTAAAACATATATAAGAGCTTGTTTAGGAACATTGATTAATTTTATATTCAACATATTCTCATTTTCACATACATGCTTATATCCTTTAGGAGAAATCTAATCTACACTCTAATATTTTAATGACAAAAATATTTATGAATCAAATACTTGAACATGTTCAACAAATAAATGAAATATGCACTCATAAATTTGGAATTAGCATCATTGAGATAGGGGATGGTTTATTTATATTTACTATATATAAAGTGTGTAATAGCTCCTAAAGTGTTAAGATGGATAATATAGTGATCTAACTTACATATATGAAAAATGTTTTGGTACAACTAGTAAAAATAAACCCTAGAAATATTTCACGAGGAGTACATAAAGAAAAATTAACTAAGGATTATAATTGAGAAGTGTGAGAAAATGAATTATGAAAATAAAATGTATTAAAATAAAGGGTATTATAAGGACATAAACCCTAATGATTTCATGAGGAGCATGTAAAGCATGAATATAAAATATTTTAAGATGATAAATAATAAGTTAGAGAAGATCCAAAAATGTGAACTTAATAAAAGATTTACAAATCATGTCAAAAGGAGTATATTGTCTTAATATACATGTTTAAAACAACATGCCAAAATATCTAGGAATTTAAATACATGACCTAAAATTGTATATAAAGGATGTTGTAAGTAGTATAAAAATTGTAAATAATATGTAAAAGAATGTTTAACCTAGCCTTCATATATGATTCATATATATAATTTTGTAATCGCATATACTTCTGGGATGACACTATTACTTTTATCCCATATATTTTTGCAGTTTTGTTCATATCTACGGTTATTTTTAAGCACGATACAAACATATCTAAAATTTATACCTCTATGAATATATATATAATGAATCATTATAATAGATCAGGTCTTACAATTGTGTAAACCCCCTATAATCAAAATTGAAATGACCAAAAACCCTAATCATTGGCAAAACCACTAAAACAAGGTTCATGCTTGAGTTGAAATACAATTTGTACATTGCCTTTGATAGAGCATCTATTAAGAGGTTTAAAAATGTACCTAGTTTTCCATTTTTATATATAATATTGTATGGATATAACTATCTTTAATAATTATTTAAAGCGGATTTCTTTATTTTTTCTTATCTTCAACTTCACAAACTTTTTCTTATGAATCTTAACTCTAGACATTGGTTCATCTAAAAAAAAAATCTACTTTAGGAATATTTAAGATAGCTTAGCATGTCTTTTGAATGATACTTTCTTGAGAGTTTTAGGTAATTGTTAGGTGAGTAAATGAGTGATTTTAAATTATATAGGGTTATGAAACTTTCATTAAGGCTAAATCATAGTGAAAATACTAACCCATAAAGGATTTCAAATTAATGAATTAACTATTGGGTGGGCCCAAAGAAAATTCTTAGTTTGGGACAAAACCATTCAATGGTATGGTCAAATAGGGAAGTGCATTCCTATATATTTTTTATGCATAATAGTTTTGTTCAATGGACCACTAACGAATGATCTAATATAATTTTTTCTGAACGATTAAGTAGTATAATGGTAAAAGAAATGATTGTAATAGGAATAAATTATATATATTAGGTTTTGTAATATATGTGAAAGTAATGATTTAGGGATTTTAAGTCATTAATGACATTATCAACTAATAAATTAAAAAATCTAGGTGCCTATAAGCGTGAAATATCAATTTTGACATATTTTCAACTATGTAAGTATGTAATAGCTCTAGTATAATAAAAAGAATGTTACCATCAAAAGTTTTAAGAAGACTATATGCTTTGGTTTCCTTCCCACTTATTTTTGAATTTTCTGTGACCTCTTATTGTCTGTTTGAATGTGAAACCCCTCTGATTCTAGATCTAGCATCCCCTTATGTCTAACACTGGGTGATTTTCACCTCATCCTTCTACCAAGGCATGGATAAACGTGGTGTCAGGGTCAACCTTTGTCCCACATTTAGAAAAAACAATTTACCTGTCCTTCTAGAAGGGAATATTTCTCTTTGAATCCCCTCACACATCACTGTTGTGGCTACTTCTTCCAGATATTTATCTATGGTGGGAAAAAATTATGGGGCCCAGACCCCCCTCTAGAATACATTAAAAAATGGGCACACATGAAACAGACCCCTTGTGGTGCTCTTTATATTGTAGCCATGCCAAATGGATTTATACTCTTTCCCTTTAGCTTTGAAGAAGACTTCATGTGGGATCTACTTGGTGGTCCTTGGTTTCTTCGATACAAGGGGGCTTCTATATACGAAAATTGAATCCTAGTTTTAATCCATTAAAATAAACCATGATGCATGTGCCAATCTGGGTGCATGTTCCAAGACTTCCCCTGGAGTTATGGGATCCTATAGTTATTAAAGGTATTGCTCTTTACATGGGATCTTCCATAGTTATAGATCAAGCTACTAAAACCAAAACAAGATTTATTCATGCTCATTTATGTTTCAAATCTTATGTTAGTATTCCACACCAAACATTGATTTATCCTCTCTTTGAATTTTTTGTATGGACCAAAATCGTTGAAGTTGAATATATTCCACAAAAATGCACAATATGCAAGAGAATTGGACATAGGGATCCTATTTGTCCCTCTAAGACACTATCCAAATCAAAAACCTCTGATGTCACCCCTAAAAACAAAGGGAATTATGTTCCTAAAGGGGATACTAAAGCTTCCCCCCATGGTAATGAACATCTATCTCCTTTGCTCTTCTTGAAGAGGGTGAAATTAACCTCGAGGAACCTATGGGAATATTATATTACCCCCGCAGGTCCTTTCTTCACTTGTTGTTTCTCCCTTGGAGGATCCAAGGGACTCCCCTCTTCCTTCATCTTTTGGTATTGTCCCCCACTATCATCTCCCTTGCTTCCTAGCTCCCCCCCTTCAGTGTTTGTCCCTGTGTTATCACCTTACACTTCCTTCCCTCTAATTTCTCATCCTTCTCCCTCCATTATGGGTCTCATATCCTCTTCCTCCCTACTTCCCCCATCCTTTATCCCTTTCGATTCCCCCACCCCTTTCCCCTCATCCTATTTTTCAATTTATTTCTCATAGTTTCTCCTCTCTCCCCCTACCCTTGATGATAGCAACAAACTCAAGCCTTCTCAGAAGTAGTAGTGAGATATCTGATGTCTGCATAAAAAAATCCCAAGGGAGAATCCCTAGGAATGTCAAGATACAGAATGAATCAGCTCTAAATGTGGCACAACGAACTCAAATTACCATCCCCATTGTGGTGGGGAGCAAGCCCAATTCCAAAAAAAGAAAATAATCTTCTAGAATATAAGAGGTCTCAACTCTTTACAAAAGAAAAGAATCCTCAAAAATATTAGATTTAATAATTCTCGTGTATATAATAATGCTTTAGGAAACTAAACTAAAAAATGAAGAAAACCTATCCAATATTTTGGCAAATGCCTCTCTGGTGGCTCAAAATTCATCTAGGAAAGTCAAGGGGCTTATCTACTCTCTCGAATCCCAAAATATTAAAAGGTGATTTCCTTATGAAGCATATAAATTTCTTATGTATTATCTTCCAAGAAGTTGAATTTGATCCTTACTAGATTCCCATTAACATTTATGCTCAAAATTTGGAGTCACAGCGAGAAGAACTTTGGTAAGAAATTTCAAATATCAATATAAACTATGGAAATCTTCCATTTATAATAATGGGAGATCTCAATAGTACTCTCTTCCCATCTAAAAAATTTAGTGGTGACCTTGCATTCCCATCCAGTATGGAAGATCTTTTTGAATTCATATGGCGAGAAGAGATCTTTGTTATAGATTTGCACGGGGCTTCCTACACTTGTTCCAAACCAATATTGGTAGGAATCATATTCAAAGTAGGATGGATAGGGTGATGGGATATATGGAATCAATCTTACTCTACTATGACTTTTATCTTTGTGCTTTAGCTAAAATGACTTCTAATCACAGCCCTCTACTTCTTTGTGCTGACACTAAACTCAAATCCATAAACCTATGTTTTAGATTTGAGATGGCTTGGTTAGAAAATAATTAGTTATATCCTCTAAATAAGAGATGGTGGGATATTAATATTCATGGCACCGATATGTTCAAGTTCTCCAACAAACTTAAAGAAATAAAAAACCAACTCAAACTCTTGAAAGTTAAGGTTTTTGGTAACATCAAGCTTTGCAAATAGAGGCTAACTTAGAAAATTACGAGCATATATAAAGAAATAGAGAAATAATGAAAAACCAAAAAGCTTCATAAGAACGAAATTTATCTTCTAAGTGAACTACCAAAATACATTGAAATAAGAAGAATCCTATTCGAGACAAATATCAAGAGCATTGTGGCCTGAGCAAGGAGATAGAAACACCAAATTATTCCATATCATAGTTTCTAAGCATAAGAGTCAAGATAAAATCAAATAACTGCTATCATATGAAGGCAATCTCTTATCTATTGATTTAGATATTTCTAATGAGATTATTTCCTTTTACTCTAACCTCCTATAGGAAGAGGCTCCGACCAAATGATAATTTCATGAACAGGATGCTGCAACACATACCAAAAATGGTCACTGATGAAATGAATGATAATCTAACAAAAAAATTCTCTATTGAGGAAATCCACATGGCAATGTTAAGTATGAAAGGAGAAAAAGCTCATGAACTTGATGGATTCCTTGCTGCCTTTTTCCAAAAAAAATGGAAAATCATCAAGCAAGACCTTTACAAAGAATTGAATCAATTCCAACATATTAACTCTCTTCTAAAATAATGGAACACTACTTTTATTGATCTTGCACCTAAATATCTCAGCTCCAAATCAGTTGCTTACTTTAGGCCCATAATTTTATGCAATACATCCTACCAAATTATAAAAAAAATTGTTGGCTACTAGATTAAAACCATTAATGAGTTGTCCTCATCTCTGAGAAATAGAATGGTTTCATCAGTGGTAAGCTTATTCATGGAGTTATTATTATTTTTCATGAAGATATTAATTTTTCTCAACGTGTAAAGTCTCCTAGTATGATCGTTAAATTAGACATGCAAAAATCCTATGACAGAGTCAAATAGAATTTTCTCTTGTGGGTGCTTCAATGTTACAGGTTTGAAAACAATTGTTGCAACTTGATCTTCTCATGTATTTCTACTCCTTGTTTCTCAATTTTCATAAATGGGATTGTAAATGGTTTCTTTAAGAACAGTAGAGGAATAAAACACGGGAATCCCTTGTCTCCCCTTCCTCTTCCTGCTAATGGTTGACTCACTCAGAAGAGCTTAAGAGGTGTCCAAACAAGAAGCTATTACTTCTAGTATCAAAATAACTTCTCGTTATCATGTTGCTACACATAGTCAATTTACGGATGATACTCTTCTATTAAATGTTGAATCTATAGTTGAGGCAAGAGATCTAAAAGAAAATTTGGAATGCTATCAAGTGGCATCTCAGCAATTTATCAACTTTACCAAAAGCAACATAGCTTTCATAATTACTCCACCAAAAAACTCTAAAAAGAATAGCGGATATCTTTGGTTGCAGACATTGTAGGTTTTCCTTCCTCTTATCTTAGCATTCCTCTTTTCAAGGGAAAAAAAATAAAAATTCTATGGAACCCTGTCATATAAATATACTAGAAGAAGCTTGCAACATGGAAAGGATCTCTTTTGAGTCAATCTTGAAAACTCCAATTGGTGAAATCTATGCTTCAAATCCTAACTATGTATTTCATGTCACTTCTCAAAATGCCCTCTTTTGTTGTTAATACTATCGAGAAAATACAAAAACAATTCCTATGGTTAGGTTCTAAGGACAAGAAGACGATTCATTTAGTCTCTTAGAATGATGTTTTTAAACTGGCCAAATTTGGAAGTTTGGGACTCCAACGCATTGCTAGCATGAATGAAATGTTGCTTGCTAAGATTGGATGAGAAGTGGCTTTTGATAGTTCCGCCAATTTAGTTTAAATCTTGAGATCTAAATATTAGTCACATTCTAATAGTTTCCTTCACTCCTTCCATCCTCGTGGTTTGGCCATCTGGAACTCGGTGGTTTGTTCTCTACCTCTCCTAACATACTGACACCAAATGGCAGCTGGAAAATGGTAACTAGATTGAATTTTCGTCTGAACTGGTGTATTGGAGATAAACCTCTATACCAAGACCCTTCCTGGGATATAATAAGAAGATGCCTCATCATTTTCCATGGAAATAAAGTTGATGGTTATTGGCTTAGTTCATACTATATCCCTTCTTGGCATATGCTTGACTAGCAAGGAATTAGTAAAATGCAGATTCAATGCTTGAAATGTTTGAGTGACTTTCTCTCTTCTCAATACATTCCTTTCTCCTTACTTGTATATGATCATATTTGTCCTCTCTCACCTTCTAGAGCCTTCACGGTTAAAGTGGATTATGATTCTCAATCACGTGTTAGCTTTCGCCCTCCTCTCACCAACATCTGGACTAATGAGGTTAGCCCTAAAAAAAATATCTGGCTCTCTTTTAGAAATGCCTTCATATGTGGCAAATATTTATTCCAAGGCAATAGCCTCTGGAAGAAATATCAGCAAAGAATTCAATTTTTTGGTAGAAAAAAATTCAATTTTGTGGCAGCAAAAATTGGTGTCATCAACTTAGAGAAAAACCATTGGTTGCAGTAGGTGCTAAGGTGTTATGGTCTCCTCCCCTTCATAGTTGGATCAAGCTAAACTCTGAAGGTGTCTCTGAGTGAAATCCTGGAAAATATGGTGGGGGTGTTATTCTTCACAATAACATGGGTCCCCCTCTTGCTGCAACTACAGCTAATTTCAATGAGGGTACTAATCATAGTTCAGAGAAAATAGCTATTCTTAAAGGCCTTGAATTAACTCTTCAAGTAGGGACTGGAAACGTGATCGTGGAGAGTGATTCACTTGACATACTTAAGATCGTTAACTTAGAAGAGACAGGGAAATGGACGATCAATAATATAGTAGATGACATAAGTATTCTTCAAGACCACTTTCAGGAATTCATGCATCAACACATATACACAGAAGGGAATAAACGAGGCTGACCACCTCGCAAATAAGGGAGTCCTTCTGGAAAATTAAAAAAATTGGATTGGGAATTTCCCAAATGATCTCCTCTAGATTCTCCATAATGATTTATCTTCTATCAATTAACTTACTATGTTTTTTGGTTATTAGTTCTAGTGTCAGCAAGTTCAGCAGAGAGATGACATTTAATATCGGGGGCGATCTTCATAATTTCCCCATTATGGTGATGTAAAATTTAAAACACATTGGTACATGTGGAAAACATAATACCACATGGGAATGATCTATTTTTAGGATGTGGATTTTGTAATCATCATCATTTCAAGTAAGGGTGTACTCATGAAGTTATAGCCTCTCAAAAATAAAAAGGTTTTCTTTAAATTCAGTGCGCCCCCATAATTTTTCTGCATGTATGAATTGGTTGAGCATCATGGGTGGGCAACTCAAGCGTATCAAACTAGTTTCTTGTGCCGAGTATAAGGACGATGAATAATTTTGGATGTTCTTAAGGAAAATGGTTTATCCACTTTTCTAGAGAGGATTTTGATCTACTCTTCCACTATGTCATATGGGGTCTTAGCGACTTAGTCGAGAGGAAAAGTCTAGATTTGAAACACTTATTTCACAATCTCGACCAACGTCATTGCACCGATTACTGGTTTTTTTCCATTAGGGATTGTCTACGTTAAATTCTCATTGAATGTGGAGCTACACAATTTCATTCATCTGGGAGAACATCTAACAAAGTACCTATCTAGCTATGTGATAGAGTCTCTTATGCCTCCCTAGAATAAAGTGGTTGAGGTTATAATGTGATATTTTACTATAGATGACTGTTACAAATTAGTCTACGGTCCTCATTTATTCATCCTCTCTCATCTCTGAAGGGGTAAGAAAATAAACATATCTACCTTCTTGTTTCAATCCTTAGAACATTCCATAAATTTATCTAAGGAAGGTGATGGCCCTATTCTACATGAATTCTTCTATATCTCCTTTTTTAGTATGTCACTTCCCCTATTGAGCTCATCCATTTTCCTCCCAAAATGGTTAGAAATCATCGCAATCCCACCACCTCCCTACTTCCTTCTACCACTTCCCATCTGTCTTCTAGAAACTAACGCCATCTATAATTCATCTCTGCTTTTGACCCAAATTTCACCATTGTTGGTTCCTTTTTTGAAGTAGTTGGCTCCCCTGCAGTTACCATATTTCCTGCCCACTCCTTTGGTTAACCCTATATTGAATCCCCTAATGGTTCTACCCCCTTGTCTCTTGCTATTGACATTTCCTTTGTCTCCAGACCGGATCAACTCCTCTCCGAAGCTCTGTTTGGGCTTTCCGAGTTGTATCTTGACTCTCCCAACAATGTTCCTTTTGCTATGGATGTTGAGAAGTTTGATGAGGATAGGGATGTATAATTAGATAATGTGGATGTCCAGATTATGAAACTTGACACAATTAAGCATGATAATGCGGATGCTGATAAACAAAAAGGAAAGGACACTAATGTTAGGGGAAATGATGGAGCTAACAAAGAAATTATTATTGATGAAAACCCAATGGTTGAGAATAGTCAAATTGACCTTGTCACCTCCATCCTCGCTAAGCTTCAGAGGTCCTTCATTGTATTGAAGGATTGGGAAATATACACTTACAATACCAGGGCTGCCATCAACAAGGATAACATCGAATTGCCCACCTTGGGTGACAAGTTTCCTGAAAAAAGTGACTCGATCAAAGCCAAGAATATTGTGATCGAGCTAAAAAATATCTTATGATATATTTTATATGTTTTTTATCATGCTTTATTTTTTCACTCTCTAAGTTTTTTTTGGAATCTCTAAGGGTATATCTAATGTAATTTTAAATGCTTTTTTTCACTGTATGGGATTTTTGTGAAGGTTGTGGGACATTCTAAAAACCTTCTTTTACCCTAATTCAAAAAAAACTATGCAATTCTATAAAATGACCTAAAATTTTATTCACAACTTTTATCTGCATATTATCCCATAAATATTGCTCAAGTGAAGCTCAAGTAATTGGATATAACTATTCTTCCACAATATCCTCTAAACCTGGCTTGGGAAATTTTTTTGTTTTTATTTTTGGTATAATATTTTTGGCCTTACCAAGTCAAATAATGTATTGAAATAAAATAAAAAGATATTATACAAGTATTGAATGAAAAATCTTATAGAAATGAAGGAAATGATAGACCATAGTTGAAAACTTGTCAATAATTGTACTATTGCATTGGATTCTTGTTACGTATTTATTTTAATTTTACAATTAATTTACCATATTGTTCTAATATATTTAAAGAGTTGACTGTAGTGCCACCATTATTACCATCCATGCTTTGTTTGGATGGTAATGTTGGAGCATTTTAACTATTATCATGTTATAGTACATCATTTTCTCAACAACCGGTTTTTTTAAAGCATTATCACTGGAATTTGAAACTTTTTAAATACCACCATTATTACATGCACCAACTGCCATACAATCAGATAATATTTTTAGCTTGTAAATTATTCTTTATTCCTAAGCATGAATATGTAGTGCCTTGTTTGGCATACCAATGAAACTAATTATTTTTTTTTAACCACCACCGTGTATTTTCCTTCCCTGCCACGCAATGCTGGCAGTTAATTCTTTTATTGGCTATGAGTGTGAGGTGACTCCCCCAATGTCCCTTTCAGACTTGACTCCTTCCTTGCATAAGAATATAAGCAATCTTTTAAGATCCTGGAGCTGTATCCAATCTGACCCGAGTTAATGAGAGGAGTGGTTGGATAGTGGTTGGACAGATCTTCCCTCTCTGCATCCTAGGACTTTGTTCCCCCTTGCTGGCTCAAAAATGATTTTTCCAGATCTGTATTTTTGGAGGACACTTGTTTTTCTCACTTGTTGCCTGCACCGAGACCTGCTTGAAATCCTACACATACCGATATCTGAAGGGAATGACAGATGAAATGCCTGGCCGTGGAGTAGTTTTGAATCGCAAGCATGCCCAAGTCTCTTCAACCAAAGAACACAAGTATACGTTACAGTAACATCAGAGACTTACTATGCAATAAAGTTCTCATGGCATACCTATGGGGAAGGGAATTTGCATGATTCACCATATCTCCAAGTCAATAATACCTCCATTATTTGAGTAACATTTTCCAACATGAAGCATGCCTTCATTTGTCCTTCGCATTTTACTGTACTTGTTTTCTTGTTTATATACAAAGTGTAATGTTGATTCAAATTGAGATCAAACTGCTTCCGTAACTCTGTATTTTTGGCATTTTGTTGGTGAGATTCAACTGCTAAGATGAATATGGCGGCACCGGCTCGGACCGCCCAAAACGCTGCTTTCATTACCCTTTCTCTGAAATTTACCATCTCAATAGTTTTTATTGGGTGGATCGCTCTCTGGTTTCTGAGGCCATTGAAACTGTGGGAGAATCCCTGGGCGACTCTGTTAAAAAAGACAAGTTCGTCTTATTTTGGAACTGTCGGTTCTGTCAACCTTCTGTTTTCAGCTCCTATATTTTTGCTAGTTATTTTGGGGTCTATCTATCTCCACATATGCAGAAACTAGCGAATTTCCAAGCCGAAATCCAAGAAACAGACAGTTAATTTCTGGATATATCCAATCTTCATAAGAGGACCTCTTGGAACTGTTACCGGTGGCGAACTACTTATTCTTCTAATTTTTCTAGATCTAGTTGTATGGACCTTATCATTTTATATTGTCAATGGTCTACATGAAGTTAATCAAAAGCCAAGACAACCAGGAGTCAAAATGCACCACCGGACAGAAGCCCAAGGGATCGTTAATTTAAGAATTTGCATAGAGTTTTCAGAGACAAAGCATGGTGTAAGATCCCAAAGAAAATTCTGTCTGAAAAGTGAGGTTTGAGGGTGAAAATGAACCAGGGCAGATGAATAGGTAGGCTTTCCAGCTATGTTGTTTTCTATTCAGTGTCGAATGCATCCTCAAATTCGGGATTCTACTTCAAGATATTTCTATCAGAATCGATTAAGTGACAGTGAGAGTATTACCAAAAGACCTGATGAAATTTATTGTAAGTTTCTCTATTGATTTCTTGCTGTCTTACGACGTAACTCATGGAAGAGTATCCCATGGAGGCGGATCTGTTTCAGATCAGAATATTCATGAAACACAATTTGCTTTGCAATCATTTGAGCTACTTCAACGAGTCACCAAATTGGTAGGCATAAAGGTCTCTGTTGGTTTTTTCGCACCTTGCAAGCTACAGCTGAAATGTTTTGCTGCACAAGCAACACACTTGATATTTTGTGGCAGCTTCTTCAAAGGTGAAAATACATTTGGTTTGCTTTCTCGGGGAGGTCATGGGTTTTTACAATGAGAGTATCATAAATATACAATCACTCCCTGGAGAATATTTCTGTCCAGTTGGTAGGCAGCGTGTTTACCCTAATGAGGCTGTGCAAACCCAATGTACACATCCTTACTGCAAGCCTTGCCTAACTTATGTGCTGAGTACTACTAGGGCCTGCCCTTATGATGGGTATTTGGTTACTGATACTGATTCGAAGGCAGTGCAAGAGGAAATCCGGTATTGGCTGATGCTATAGGCCATGTGACAGTTGATTTCCTGCACAACAAGAGCGGCTGCACTTGGCAAGGGCCTCTTTCAGAGAGTATAGCTCATGGTAATGGTTACCAGTATGGTTCATCCCCTATTGTATGTAATAGATGTGGCACCCAGTTTGTTCACCGAAAAGGACAAGAGCATGGCCGTTAACAGAGTTTGGACCTTCAGCAGGATGAGGAAGAGAAGCTGCACTGGTTGGGTTGCTGTTGCAGGCCCCGTCCATCTTGTGATCGACTGCGGGAGCTTAATCAGGCACGATATTCTCTATACCATTAATTCTTATGTTGTTATTTAATTGAATCATTAAATAAATCTACTCTTCATATAAATGTCTCGTGTGATGGTATGCTGTTTGGTTTCCACCTTCCTGGCTCGTTTGTATTTGTTTTGGCGTTAGAAATGATTGCGCTGGTTGAAGCCTTTTATATTGTTTTCTGGGTTTTAATAAATATTAGTTGGGTGAACTTTGTCCTTAAGACTAATAAAACAAAGAGGCGGGGGTCCTGTAATGAAAATTCCCGAGTTCTTTGTGTTGGTCTCATGATTGAATGTTTTATCCAACATTGTCGTTGGACTCAACCTTATAGTTCCTATTTTGTTCTTATTCTTGTTTCGGTTCGAGATCTGTAGTTCTGGTTTATGCTGGGTATTTGCGAAATAGTGATTGAGTACTGCGAGTGCATTGTGTATAGGTAAATGATGCTATTCCTGCCTCTATCCTTTTCTTTTAGTTGTTTTAGGTTCTAGTAACCCTTTCCGGTTGGCTTAGTGTGTGCTTAGCTTGACTGATCTTTGAATTGAGCCAAGTTGATATTACTCTCAACTAGGTTAGTTGTTTTTGTTATTTTTTTTTAAAATCGCTCAAAGAAATACCTTTATTCTTCAAGCGTCATGGTTGATCTTCATAATTTGATATCAATTCATGTTCACCGTTTGGAGATTGTTTTCTTTGGAATTCACCTTCTCTCCCTTGGTGACTGTTGTTTGTTTTGAGGAATGTAGCTGATCCTGTGGAATGTCTTCTTTAGACGTTACTCACTTTTCTTTTGGATAGCTTAAAATGTCAGAGGAAATACTCTTTTTCGTACCTTGTTTTTGTTTCACACATGTTGGAGGATACGAGATCTACTGGATCATTATTGAGGAAGTTTTCAAATCTTAAAATTGGGATGTTGGTTTTATGCATAAGATATTACCCTACGTTTTGCTCCGTAAAGATGTTTAAATTTCATTCTCCTGTGACTTAGAGGTTGGTGTGTTTGGAAACTCTTTGGTTGACTGGTTTTTGTGATGATCGTTGTGATACGACCTCCTTGCTGTCATTGTAGTAGAATGGTTACATGTTGACCAGAAAGGTTAAAGTCAACCTATTGTTGACGACGGATCCTTTGGAAGCTATGTATCCTGTGTTGTGTTTTTTCGAAATGATCGAGTAACCCTCCTATAAGATTTATAATGGTTATGTTTGGTCTTGTCAAGTTTGTCCTTTCTCTTAGGACATCCTCTTGATTAGAAGAAAGTTTAATAGAAGGATTGTTAGGATAGGATGTGGCCCATACGGGGTCATTTGTGCGTTTCATTCCTTTTCTTTTCAATTTATTTATTCTGTACTAACATAAAATTAACTGTTTTAGGCACATCACCTTAATATGAATGAGTCATGTTGGGTTAGATATTCTCATGTCGATTGATTGTTTGGGATCTTCCAGTGGCATAGTGAATCCTTGGCTTGGTGAACTAATTTAAACAAATAGGGACAAATCACGTTTGAAATTAATTCTCTTCTTGTAATTGTTTTTGTTCGAAATGTTATCTTGTTAAAATGATGGTCATTATTGTGATATGAGTGAAATTCACTATGATGTTTATTAATTGCTCCTATGAGAAATGATAATTAAATAGAGTTAGTGCCGTTCCATTTTATTCAGACATTTTATGCTATTGGACAACTCTGTAATTGCTCTTGTTTAGACTCTTAGATTATTTTTTTCATAATCAACGGTGTTTTCTTCTTCCTTGAAACAGTTAGATAACAACATATCGTCTTAATGTTATAGCTTTTATCGTGCTCAGTTCTTGCGAACTGACATGTGCTAACAAATGTGCAGGAGGATTTCCTAAGTAGAAAAGAAAAAAAAGAGAGAGAGAAAAAGAAACACGTGTAGAGAGTGGTTTCCATCCTTCTTAGGAACTGCTGTTGTCCGAATGTTTTCCCTTGCTTTAAAACATTGGTATGGAAATTGTGAAGACTATATAGAAGGCATTGTGTTATAATTTTGTATTGTTCTCATGTAGGTTGTTATCGTTTGAAAGTCAATTTGAGAAATATTATTGTCAATAAGATTAAATGAACTTGTTTCGACATGTGTATCCTTCGTTGAATTTTCACCTTTCAGAATATGATTTATCCTTGAATTTTCAGCCTAATTATAATTATCTAAAACATGAATCAACTTACATCACTTTGGTTACCTTTGGTCATGTGTCGTTTGGTAGAGGACTATGTTTGAACCTAGCAAAAAGAAAACAAGAGAAACAAATATACCTTGTGATCCCGCGTAAACAAATCAACAATCTCTTATTGTGGTGAGTCCTTAGAATGGTCTTAAGGTGAAATCAATGATTAAATTCTTGGAAGATAACAAGATTATAATAAATAGAAGGAACTTGCCTAAGAAACTCTTCGATCTGTCTTACCCATTGAAAATGTAAACAGTATACTTATTTCTATCTCTTCAAGTGAAGCCCAAGTGAAACCTTTAATTCTTCTGATTAGACTCTTGACCCCAATGAAATCTTATTAACAACTAATAAGATCTTAATGATGAATCCAAGAGTTAGACAGTCATGTACTGGAATAAAATAAAATTGACCGCTTGAAAAGGTAAAACATATATGTTCAAAAGCACAACGTCGAAAACAGATTGATAAAGTTAAGAGCCTTGAGAAATTAACTGCCTCCTCACAAATGAATAAGTTAATCAAGTAAATGAAGTAACCTCTTGCTATCCAATAATTGGTTTACACTGTATATTAACATTAACAGGGTAGGAGAAGATTTTTCAAAGGAGACATGAACTTCAGATTCTCCTATCATGATCTCTCTGGGAAAAGTAAAGAATGTAAAATCACTTACAGCTAAAACATGATTCTAAAGAAACCTTATGTGGGAAAACCTTGTTGTAAAATTACATACTTTAGATGAACCATTGTGTCCTAAGTGTGTGCCTCATGTTTATCTGTAACCAATGTGGGTCCGTGTTGTGGAAAGCATGTCTTTAGTTGATTGTATTCCCTAGAGAACTTGTGTAGTGTCGTATTATCTTCAAGTAAGTAAAAAAAAAAGTTATCCTGTATTTCACTGTGTTGTCCTTGTGTTGGTATTTTTGGTGTGTTACACTTTGGTATCAGAGCGTAGGTTCATGCTCTCGAACCTATGGGCCGGATTGGTGTTGTATGGTGATGTTGCATGGTGGTGGTGGTGTTACATGATGATACTGATGATGATGATGATGTTGCATGATGATGATTTATATTGGAAGAGTAATGTGCTTTAAGCGTGATGTGATTATTGTCGTAATTGTGATATTGTGAACGCACGTGATGTGTATGTCACTCTTGTGCGTGTTTTTCATCATGTTGATGTGTTGGGGATGAGAGTATTCTCTCTCCTTCTTGTGGATTCTATGAAGAGTTCACGAGTGAATTATTGTTTGTGGCATGTGAAAAGAATTATAATGTGGATGACATAGTGTTGGAACATTGTGACATATTGTGATATGTAAGTGTATCAATGTGTTGTATGACTAGATTGATGTTAAAAGAAATGAGTTGTATCATGATGTTTTTACCATGTTTTGAAGAAATGTGTGTACTACCTTGTTATGAAGCAATTATTGTTATGTTGTGATGTTATTATGTTCATCTTATATATGAGTTGTGTAATATGTAATGCTTCATGTCGTGAATTAGGGTCATACGGTGAGTGTATGAACCCTATCGTATTGTGATTGCACTTTGGGTGCAGAATGTGGTAAAGTGATGTATTGTGCCCTGTGAATGTATGATTGTGATCTACCCTGTATACCTACCATACGTGAGACGTTATGGTAGCTATATGTGTACCACCATGATGTTAGTAATGTAGTTACATGTTATGTTGTGAGCCTTACACTAACTGACCCTGAGGGAGATCGGTAGAAGTGTATGTTGAGAGTGAGGAATGGTGTACCATGGGTCAATAACTCGAGTCAAAAATTTGGTTTAGTAGATTACATGTGACTCTTTCCTCTCTCCCTATGTGGTTGTATGTATGCAACCTTATTGTATCTATGACTATGTTTAGCCTTGTCGAAGGGTGGCGGGCTTGTATTATTGATATGTATTTTACGAGATGAAGCTCGATGTTCCGAGTGCCAGCAACTCGTTGAGTACCCCTTTGGTGGCCAGATAAGGCCACACAGTTATCGTAATGTGACATTATTATAAGTTGATTTTATTCGTAAATTGAGCTTTTTACTTTATTTTGCAAGGACCAGCATCTTTTCTTGATTGCAATGCTTTACAATTTTGGGCATTTCCTTGGTTTGTGGCACTAACATGGGGATTTCGATACTAACTTTGGCTATTTGGCCATTTATTTTAGCTTGATTTGGGGTCTTGTTTTAAATTTGGAATTTTTACCACCTTGACCAAGGCTTGTACTTTGCCACTTGGCACTTTGACTGGATTGTCGTGCTGGTTCTAATGTTGTGATGTGTGGAATAGGGTCATGGGATGCACCATGGATTGGTTGGACCTATGGACCCGTTTCGTTGTATGGGGGTATGCCCCAAGGGGTACATATAACTAGCGGGTTGTTGAACCACGCGTTATTATGTCACTTGGGTTAGGAGTGTTCAAACTCTATGTGTCTTGGACCATAGGGACAACCGGCCTCCTTGAGGGAGGCATAAGAGTTTGAGGGAGGCATAAGAGACTTGAGGGAGGCATAAGAGTTTGAGGGGGAGGCATAAGAGTTCGAGGGAGGCATAAGATACTTGAGGGAGGCATAAGAGTTTAGAGACTTGAGGGAGGCATGTCTGTATGGTTGATGTTTCAGGATATATGTTGAGTTATTGTGATGTTTGGTAGTGGTCTTTTGATGTATGTGTTACTCATGTCAGATGGATATGTGTTGTGATGTTTTGGTTATGTCATTGATTCCCTTGTGGGCACTATGCACCTGTAGCATGGTTTGGTGTTATGTGAGTCTTTCATTAATGCAAATTGAGGAAATGTCTGGTGTATTGTAGTACTCTTTTATTTGAGTATTTGGTATGTCAGTCATTGATGTGTGATGAGTACCTACGTTATGTGGACTGTGCCTATTCTATTCTGTATTTGAGTAACCTTTAGTGGTATAATACAATCATGAAGTATATACTTGCATGCTTGTGAATCTGTATGGTCTTGTGAACCTGATAGGGTGTTGTGTTAGCAGTTCATTTTGGGCACCCACAATAAGGAATAAACCAAAACTCTTCAAAGATGAAATTTTAAAAGAAATTAAACTAAGAATAATGCTAATGGAAAGAGACTAATGAAATGATGAACAAGAAAGAACTGCCAATCTTCACAGAACATTTAAAGTTAAAATTTCTACCAAATGTTCCTCTTTGCTTACAACTTGCTTTCCCTCTGGGTTATGTCGCATCGAGGACGATGCTTTGTTAAGGGGAGGAGAATGTAGTGCCACCATTATTACCATCCATGATTTGTTTGGATGGTAATGTTGGAGCATTTTAACTATTATCATGTTATAGTACATCATTTTCCCAACAACCGGTTTTTTTAAAGCATTATCACTGGAATTTGAAACTTTTTAAATACCACCATTATTACATGCACCAACTGCCATACAATTAGATAATATTTTTAGCTTGTAAATTATTCTTTATTCCTAAGCATGAATATGTAGTGCCTTGTTTGGCATACCAATGAAACTAATTATTTTTTTTAACCACCACCGTGTATTTTCCTTCCCTGCCACGCAATGCTGGTAGTTAATTCTTTTGTTAGCTGTGAGTGTGAGGTGACTCCCCCAACGTCCCTTTCAGACTTGACTCCTTCCTTGCATAAGAATACAATCAATCTTTTAAGATCCTGGAGCCGTATCCAATCTGACCTGAGTTAATGAGAGGAGTGGTTGGATAGTGGTTGGACAGATCTTCCCTCTCTGCGTCCTTGGACTTTGTTCCCCCTTGCTGGCTCAAAAATGATTTTTCCGGATCTGTATTTTTGGAGGACACTTGTTTTTCTCACTTGTTGCCTGCACCGAGACCTGCTTGAAATCCTACGCATACTGATATCTGAAAGGAATGACAGATGAAATGCCTGGTCGCGGAGTAGTTTTGAATCGAAAGCATGCCCAAGTCTCTTCAACCAAAGAACACAAGTATACGTTACAGTAACATCAGAGACTTACTATGCAATAAAGTTCTCATGGCATACCTACGGGGAAGGGAATTTGCATGATTCACCATATCTCCAAGTCAATAATACCTCCATTATTTGAGTAACATTTTCCAACATGAAGCATGCCTTCATTTGTCCTTCACATTTTACTGTACTTGTTTTCTTGTTTATAGACAAAGTGTAATGTTGATTCAAATTGAGATCACACTGCTTCCGTAACTCTGTATTTTTGGCATTTTGTTGGTGAGATTCAACTGCTAAGATGAATATGGCGGCACCGGCTCGAACCGCCCAAAATGATGCTTTCATTACCCATTCTCTGAAATTTACCATCTCAATAGTTTTTATTGGGTGGATCGCTCTCTGGTTTCTGAGGCCATTGAAACTGTGGGAGAATCCCTGGGCGACTCTGTTAAAAAAGACAAGTTCGTCTTATTTTGGAACTGTCGGTTCTGTCAACCTTCTGTTTTCAGCTCCTATATTTTTGCTAGTTATTTTGGGGTCTATCTATCTCCACATATGCAGAAACCAGCGAATTTCCAAGCCGAAATCCAAGAAACAGACAGTTAATTTGTGGACATATCCAATCTTCATAGGAGGACCTCTTGGAACTGTTACCGGTGGCGAACTACTTATTCTTCTAATTTTTCTAGCTCTAGTTGTATGGACCTTATCATTTTATATTGTCAGTGGTCTAGATGAAGTTAATCAAAAGCCAAGACAACCAGGAGTCAAAATGCACCACCGGACAGAAGCCCAAGGGATCATTAATTTCAGAATTTGCATAGAGTTTTCAGAGACAAAGCATGGTGTAAGATCCCAAAGAAAATTCTGTCTGAAAAGCGAGGTTTGAGGGTGAAAATGAACCAGGGCAGATGAACAGGCAGGCTGTCTGGCTATGTTGTTTTCTGTTCAGTGTCGAATGCATCCTCAAATTTGGGATTCTACTTCAAGATATTTCTGTCAGAATCGATTAAGTGACAGTGAGAGTATTACCAAAAGACCTGATGAAATTTATTGTAAGTTTCTCTATTGATTTCTTGCTGTCTTACGACGTAACTCATGGAAGAGTATCCCATGGAGGCGGATCTGTTTCAGATCAGAATATTCATGAAACACAATTTGCTTTGCAATCATTTGAGCTGCTTCAACGAGTCACCAAGTTGGTAGGCATAAAGGTCTCTGTTGGTTTTGTTGCACCTTGCAAGCTACAGCTGAAATGTTTTGCTGCACAAGCAACACACTTGATATTTTGTGGCAGCTTCTTCATAGGTGAAAATACATTTGGTTTGCTTTCTCGGGGAGGTCATGGGTTTTGACAACGAGAGTATCATAAATATACAATCACTCCCTGGAGAATATTTCTGTCCAGTTGGTAGGCAGCGTGTTTACCCTAATGAGGCTGTGCAAACCCAATGTACACATCCTTACTGCAAGCCTTGCCTAACTTATGTGCTGAGTACTACTAGGGCCTGCCCTTATGACGGGTATTTGGTTACTGATACAGATTCGAAGGCAGTGCAAGAGGCAATCCGGTATTGGCTGATGCTATAGGCCGTGTGACAGTTCATTGCCTGCACCACAAGAGCGGCTGCACTTGGCAAGGGCCTCTTTCAGAGAGTATAGCTCATGGTAATGGTTACCAGTATGGTTCATCCCCTGTTGTATGTAATAGATGTGGCACCCAGTTTGTTCACCGACAAGGACAAGAGCATGGCCGTTAACAGAGTTTGGACCTTCAGCAGGCTGAGGAAGAGAAGCTGCGCTGGTTGGGTTGCTGTTGCAGGCCCCGTCCATCTTGTGATCGACTGCGGGAGCTTAATCAGGCACGATATTCTCTATACCATTAATTCTTATGCTGTTATTTAATTGAATCATTAAATAACTCTACTCTTCATATAAATGTCTCGTGTGATGGTATGCTGTTTGGTTTCCACCTTCCTGGCTCGTTTGTATTTGTTTTGGCGTTAGAAATGATTGCGCTGGTTGAAGCCTTTTATATTGTTTTCTGGGTTTTAATAAATATTAGTTGGGTGAACTTTGTCCTTAAGACTAATAAAACAAAGAGGCGGGGGTCCTGTAATGAAAATTCCTGAGTTCTTTGTGTTGGTCTCATGATTGAATGTTTTATCCAACATTGTCGTTGGACTCAACCTTATAGTTCCTGTTTTGTTCTTATTCTTGTTTCGGTTCGAGATCTGTAGTTCTGGTTTATGTTGGGTATTTGCGAAATAGTGATTGAGTACTGCGAGTGCATTGTGTATAGGTAAATGATGCTATTCCTGCCTCTATCCTTTTCTTTTAGTTGTTTTAGGTTCTAGTAACCCTTTCCGGTTGGCTTAGTGTGTGCTTAGCTTGACTGATCTTTGAATTGAGCCAAGTTGATATTACTCTCAACTAGGTTAGTTGTTTTTGTTTTTTTTTTTTTAAATCGCTCGAAGAAATACCTTTATTCTTCAAGCGTCATGGTTGATCTTCATAATTTGATATCAATTCATGTTCACCTTTTGGAGATTGTTTTCTTTGGAATTCACCTTCTCTCCCTTGGTGACTGTTGTTTGTTTTGAGGAATGTAGCTGATCCTATGGAATGTCTTCTTTAGACGTTACTCACTTTTCTTTTGGATAACTTAAAATGTCAGAGGAAATACTCTTTTTCGTACCTTGTTTTTGTTTCACACATGTTGGAGGATACGAGATCTACTGGATCATTATTGAGGAAGTTTTCAAATCTTAAAATTGGGATGTTGGTTTTATGCATAAGAAATTACCCTACGTTTTGCTCCGTAAAGATGTTTAAATTTCATTCTCCTGTGACTTAGAGGTTGGTGTGTTTGGAAACTCTTTGGTTGACTGGTTTTTGTGATGATCGTTGTGATACGACCTCCTTGCTGTCATTGTAGTAGAATGGTTACATGTTGACCAGAAAGGTTAAAGTCAACCTATTGTTGACGATGGATCCTTTGGAAGCTATGTATCCTGTGTTGTGTTTTTCGAAATGATCGAGTAACCCTCCTATAAGATTTATAATGGTTATGTTTGGTCTTGTCAAGTTTGTCCTTTCTCTTAGGACATCCTCTTGATTAGAAGAAAGTTTAATAGAAGGATTGTTAGGATAGGATGTGGCCCATACGGGGTCATTTGTGCGTTTCATTCCTTTTCTTTTCAATTTATTTATTCTGTACTAACATAAAATTAACTGTTTTAGGCACATCACCTTAATATGAATGAGTCATGTTGGGTTAGATATTCTCATGTCGATTGATTGTTTGGGATCTTCCAGTGGCATAGTGAATCCTTGGCTTGGTGAACTAATTTAAACAAATAGGGACAAATCACGTTTGAAATTAATTCTCTTCTTGTAATTGTTTTTGTTTCGAAATGTTATCTTGTTAAAATGACGGTCATTATTGTGATATGAGTGAAATTCACTATGATGTTTATTAATTGCTCCTATGAGAAATGATAATTAAATAGAGTTAGTGTCGTTCCATTTTATTCAGACATTTTATGCTATTGGACAACTCTGTAATTTCTCTTGTTTAGACTCTTAGATTATTTTTTTCATAATCAACGGTGTTTTCTTCTTCCTTGAAACAGTTAGATAACAACATATCATCTTAATGTTATAGCTTTTATCGTGCTCAGTTCTTGCGAACTGACATGTGCTAACAAATGTGCAGGAGGATTTCCTGAGTAGAAAAGAAAAAAAAAAGAGAGAGAAAAAGAAACACGTGTAGAGAGTGGTTTCCATCCTTCTTAGGAACTGCTGTTGTCTGAATGTTTTCCCTTGCTTTAAAACATTGGTATGGAAATTGTGAAGACTATATAGAAGGCATTGTGTTATAATTTTGTATTGTTCTCATGTAGGTTGTTGTTATCGTTTGAAAGTCAATTTGAGAAATATTATTGTCAATAAGATTAAATGAACTTGTTTCGACATGTGTATCCTTCGTTGAATTTTCACCTTTCAGAATATGATTTATCCTTGAATTTTCAGCCTAATTATAATTATCTAAAACATGAATCAACTTGCATCACTTTGGTTACCTTTGGTCATGTGTCGTTTGGTAGAGGACTATGTTTGAACCTAGCAAAAAGAAAACAAGAGAAACAAATATACCTTGTGATCCCGCGTAAACAAATCAACAATCTCTTATTGTGGTGAGTCCTTAGAACGGTCTTAAGGTGAAATCAATGATTAAATTCTTGGAAGATAACAAGATTATAATAAATAGAAGGAACTTGCCTAAGAAACTCTTCGATCTGTCTTACCCGTTGAAAATGTAAACAGTATACTTATTTCTATCTCTTCAAGTGAAGCCCAAGTGAAACCTTTAATTCTTCTGATTAGACTCTTGACCCCAATGAAATCTTATTAACAACTAATAAGATCTTAATGATGAATCCAAGAGTTAGACAGTCATGTACTGGAATAAAATAAAATAAAATAAAATTGACCGCTTGAAAAGGTAAAACATATATGTTCAAAAGCACAACGTCGAAAACAGATTGATAAAGTTAAGAGCCTTGAGAAATTAACTGCCTCCTCACAAATGAATAAGTTAATCAAGTAAATGAAGTAACCTCTTGCTATCCAATAATTGGTTTACACTGTATATTAACATTAACAGGGTAGGAGAAAATTTTTCAAAGGAGACATGAACTTCAGATTCTCCTATCATGATCTCTCTGGGAAAAGTAAAGAATGTAAAATCACTTACAGCTAAAACATGATTCTAAAGAAACCTTATGTGGGAAAACCTTGTTGTAAAATTACATACTTTAGATGAACCATTGTGTCCTAAGTGTGTGCCTCATGTTTATCTGTAACCAATGTGGGTCCGTGTTGTGGAAAGCATGTCTTTAGTTGATTGTATTCCCTAGAGAACTTGTGTAGTGTCGTATTATCTTCAAGTAAGTCAAAAAAAAAGTTATCCTATATTTCACTGTGTTGTCTTTTTGTTGGTATTTTTTGTGTGTTACATTGACAACATAGATAATCAATTTTTGTTTTCCTTGGGATATTTCCAAAGATTTTCCAATTCAATTATGTTTAGTTTATAGGATTAAATAGGATATAATAAAAGATATTTGGGGTACATTCAACTAAAAATTTTCATGTACCTTTGTAGATTAGATTCGATTAAGTAGGAAGTCATTCGTGCATGCTACCTATATAAAAATATTATCTTTAACATATTAGGGGCATCTAGAGATCTCATATAAGGAACTCTCTAAGAAGTATTTTGAGCCAATCTTATAAGCACCTTTATTTGGATCACATTACAAAAAGCTATAAATTTGAGCACATTATCTTTTTTCTTGCTCAAATCTTGATTCCATTCATCAACATTGAATTCAAAGTATCATTGAAAAATGTTAACGTCCTTATTAGGATTTTTTTTATTTAGAAATTTTATCACATTATTCTTTCATACTTATGTTGAGAGGGAGAACTACATGGTCTGAATACTTTTAGGAGAATTGATATGTCTAATAAATGTTTAAGATCATGAGGGTGTTGATGAATCTCAACACAATTTTAAACGTACTAACACCTTATTAGTTGACAAGAAGAGGGTGAGGGTTTAAATACAAGAAGAAGACTATTTATAGGTACAGAAGTTTGATTGCACAATTTTATACGCAAATCCGATATCAAAATATTTAGTCATTCTAGGTATCAGTATTTAAATATATATATAATAGTAGTAAAGGAAGGAATCATCTAGGTCTTGGGATGCATTCATGAAACATACATATCTAAGTAGGAAAATGCTTCCATCACTTAGGTTCTAGGATCTCTGAATTTATATACAATTTTAAAAGACTTTGTATGCCTTATTTACCTAGTTTCAAATCATAATTGTATCTCCAAACCTAGAAGAATAAAGAGTTCCTTCTAAAATCCTAACCCTAGTTACAAATTCTAATATCAATCTTATTTTGATCAAAAAAATGCTATCGACATGAATTTATTTGTATTTAGCGTTCTTGAATTATAATGGGCAATTGGGGTTCAAACTAAGATAAGGATTAAATAAGATAACTTGGTATCACTAAAAGATTTAACCCAAAAAAGAAACAAAATTACCCTTTAACTGATTTACCCTATACAAAAACATAAAATTACAATCTATCAAGGGTTTCAAGTATGTATGTACCAGTTTTGTACCAATATCTCTCTTTTTTATTCTTCCTAAAAGTTGTTCTTCTAGCACTTTCCATTGCATTCTCTTCCTCGTTATGTTTTTCATTTATTACTCTTCTCATTTCCCATGATTCCTCCACTTAAATCATGTTCACCTGCACAGAAAAATAGAGCTAGATCTAGATCTAAGAGTAAATGCAACAAAAAACTATATGTGCATAGAACTCTTATTATATAGAAATATTAAAAAAGGGTTATTTCTAACTAGATGATTTTCTAACTTTAAAACAATTTAAATATAATCTACATTTTTTTAAATTTTGTATTGTCTTTTTAATAAAACTAACAATGTTTAGAAACTAAGTTTATTATATATAAATAATTAAATATGTTTTTATTTTATTTTTTAGAATAAATTATAAATATAATATACTTTTCATTTAAAACAAAAAATATGAAAAAGTATATTGTATAATTAAAATCATTGAACCTAAAAATAAAATAAAAAACAAAAGTATTAGAAAAAATGATGCTTTAACCTTATACTTACTAAATATTATTTTTTAAAACTAAATTTAACATGCGAGTAAAAGTTTAAAAATGATTTTTAACTCGGTAGCACTTGAGTGGAAGTTTGAGGATTTTAGGGGGTTTGTACGAACCCCCTTTCACATGAATCCTCTGATGTGGCATTAATGTGGCTCCGACGTGACAGAGTTTGGAACCAAATCCATTTGGAGCATAATTATTTGCCAAAATGTGCCACATAGGTGACATATATTTAGGGTAGATTAATAAGTTAAATTACAAAATTTTACACCAAAATATAAAATAAAAAACAACGTATGAATATAATTAATAAAAATACCAAAAGAAATTTGTTAAAAAAATATAAATAAAAAATTACATGTATTCTACACTTTGAACACAACATTTTGTTAGTTTGTGACATTTCATGATTGTCTATGGATTATTTGGCTATTACCTTTAAAAAATAAATGAAACTAAAAATTCATGTTTATAAAGGTACAAAAAATACAACAAAGTGGGACATGTTATGCTACTTTGACTTTGTCAATGAACGCACTAGTAATCTTGACTAGATCCTTGGTGATAAGTAAGGTACCTAACCCTATATTATTCCAACATTGTTTACTGTAAGGTGCACCCGAAGAAATGAAATTTTGATGAAGAATTTTCCAGGTTTGAATGCCTAAAATAAATCACATAACCCATTTAGAAAATAAAGCCGCAATTTGTTTGTAGACATAAATAATACCAATTGCACCTTGATTACATGGTAAAAAAAACATCCCAGGATACCCGATGAAATCTAATTGAACCAGAACGTTTACACCAAAGGTACTCCATAAAAATCTTGGCAAGCTTGGAAAAGGATTCCTAGGATGGGCGCTAGGAAGAAAAATATTAAACACGAGTGGTCGCAAGAAAATTGGTACACACCTGAAATTTACCATCCAATGAAAGGGATTTGGAAGACCATCGAGAGACTTTATGTTAAACTCTGTCAATCAAATATTGCCATAAAGTACCACAATGACTATCAAAGGTGAAACGTATCCCTAAAACTTTGAATTGTTCTCCACGCCCAAACCACTTGCAGGGGTAAGTTGTCAAGTAGTTAGGCATAGGCCAACAAATTTCCTAATAGCCCAATGTTTTAGCCATATGAATGTTGGAACCTGAAGCAAGAAAAAATATGTTAAGGCAGTCAAAAACAACAACAAAATTCTTCTCATACTCAATAAGGGAAAGAGAGGAATCATCACCAAAGTTACCATTAATGAGTTGAGTTGAATGATCTAGAAAAAACATTCCCTGAATGTGGCCCTGATCAACACATTGAGCAATAAGATATCCAAGCACATCAACAACTAAGACAAAAAGAGTAGGCGCAGGAGGGAACCCCTTTTTGATAGAATGAAAAAATGTAAATTGAGGAGGACTGATGCTCATTAATAGTGAGACAATCATAAGCATTAAAAAATAGAGTTTAGATAGCCGAGGTAAAAAAATATCCAAATCCTAGGGCTATAGAATTTCCATGATAAAAATTTCATGCAATGTGATCATAATCCTTATCAAATTCAAATTTGAGAAATAAGGGTCATTCTAGAGACAACTGATCCCATTTCATGCCTTCCTAGACTGATATAAGATTATATAGATTGTATCGGCCTATGAAAAAAATTGTTTGCTCAATTTGAACAATCTTGGGTAAGAGGTCGGCAATGTGAAGAGCCAGACCCTTTGCAAGAATTTTGTAAGAAACATTCAATAATGTGATAGGCCTCTAACTATAAATCATCTCAGTATCACCAACTTTAGGAATGAACTTAATTTTTCCTTGGTTGATGAAACTCCCTAAAGAATTGTATTAGAGAGCTTCATTATAAACACATGAAGAAGATATATACCAAAAAAAATACCAAGTGAATCAATAGATTTCGCTAGGAAATCCATCCAATCTCAAATATTTATTGTCAGTAAGGCACAATAGAGATGCATAAAGCTCATCTAAAGAAAGATGATCATTGCATCGAGCCTGGTCATGAGGGGAAATCTTCACCAGAAACCACCTCAATACATTGTTACAAAGTGGAAGCTCACTTATTAGTATCCTCTTGATCTTGGAATACTAATTGATAGTGTTCCACAAACATATTAGTGATCTAAGGAAAATCTATTAGCCACTAGTGGGCAACTTGAATGGCTATGATATGTTAAGGAGCATGATTAGACCAGAGGGATTTGAATAATTTTTTAAATGCTTTGTTTCCCATGTTGAGTCAGTTTAACCTTGATTAGATCTACGTGCCATGGGCCAAATGAGATTCCATGAGATTGAGATTGTGCAAACTACCAACATTCTATAACTAAATAGGGGTGTCAAAAGGATTGGATTCAAGAAGAATAGAGATCCATATGAACTCTTTGTGGAGGTCTGAGTGTGTGCATTTACACACTCGAGAAACCTACTTTCTGAATTGTCAGAAGAATTAGGTGGTGTGCTAAATCACCACTTCCCACCACTCATTCTAGCTGAAAACAAAAGGTGGACATGACACCATGTTCCAAACTTTAGCAATAAGTGATACCACCACTAGGTTATTCAACATGGAGACACTAAGAAGGAATTGATTATATGGGACTTTGAACGGGGCTCCACTCTAAATAATCTTAAAAGAGATTGGATGGTGATCTCACAAAAGAACATTTGACCACACCGTGACATTAGATAGCCCTTGTGTGTCAATATCAAAAATAGGCTGTTGAGAGAGAAGTACATTATCAAGTATTTTAAAAACCCAATCACATCCTTCTCAAACATTTGTCCAAGTATACCAAGCTTAATACTTAAGTTCTTGTCACTTTCTAAGGAAAGGATCATAAAGCCCCCAACAAGTGTTAAATAAATACCAAGCCGCATGTGTATTGATACACCAACACGTGGGGAGGGTGTTGAGTTTCTCATCAGGATTTCATAACATATTAAAGTCACCATACACAAGACAATAAGATAAAGGGAATTTATCACCTATTAATTTCCATAATTTCATTCTTTCATAGCCATCATTAGGATCATAAATATTTAAAATACCAAAATAAATATAATTAATCACCTTAATAACCCACACGATCTTATTTGAAGGATCATGGCTCGAGGAGGTGATTAAGGATGAACATTTTGGGGTAGTGGAAATACAAGCACCACCTTTTCCATCAATGTGTTGAGTATGAAAATGAAAAAAATTAGGAGCAATACAGGTTAGAGTATTCTTAAGAAAAATAAAATCTTAATTTCCTGTAAACAAATAATATTAAAGTAGCTAAACCACTAGTAGGATAACCCAATAGAATATTTGCAAGAGAGCTCTGTAAGACTCCTAACATTCCAAGATATGAAATCGATGAAAAATATGACATATCAAACTCTGCCTCCCCATCTTGCACTCTGTATTTGACCCCATTATCTCTGATGTGTGCCATGGGATACCTCCTAAGGTGAACTGCAAGAGCGATACAGAGAAATAGATGTTAAATATAATTTCCCATGGTTATCCAAATGAAGAGTCGTAATCTAGCTCTGCAAGGGCTTGGAAGGAATGAAAACCAACGATGTCATGTAGATGACCATGACTTATCCTTGGGTGGAAGAGAGGAAGGAGAAGGAGCAAGAGACTCCAAAGGATTTGATTTCAACCATACACCCTTCTTATTCCCAACTGTAGTCCAACCAAGCACTCGATTGATCACCTTCAGGCTTAGGAACTAATTTTTGCATCACCACTGGCTTTGAGCGAACTATAAGAGGACTGCCATAAATACGATGGTCCAAGGCTTGACAAGGAAAGCATGTATTGAGGAGGCTGAAATAAACCATCTTTTTAGATATACACAGGCACCTAACTTGAATATCCAGGTGGTCCTATAGATATTTCATAAGGTCAACTTCTACACACCTATTTTTTGGGATGGGCATAGAAAAAGTGCTCTTGCTCATGACATATGACCCTGCCAATGGGTTTAACTATATCTAGAAGAATTGTCTAGAGATGAATGGGGATTCTATCAAGCGCGATCCAAACTAGTATTTTCAAAAAAACTTGGGTGGTGGGGCTAAAGTGGGGAGTCCACTTAGAACTGACTAAAAGTGTTTACCTAAGTACCAGAAATCCACCTTAAGGAGGGCTTGGACCTACAATGATTTAAAAAATGAAAATAGATGCAATCCCTTAGTTAGGTTACGAATACTTGAATCCAAGATACTATTAGACTCCCAATGGTTCTTTATTTAGTTTTGCAATTAAGATTTCAAGGGTATGTGATGCACCAAAATTAACGATAATGTAGCCAAATTCTAAACAAACTCAATACACTGCAAATAATATGAACTCCCAAAGAAAATAGATCTCCTTCTTCGTTGTTGAATCATGAATTACATTTTTTCCTAAATAGGAAAACAACTCCCAACTCAAGTTTCCAAGAAAAATCTAACTAACTGTGACTAAATCTACTCTAGGTGGCATAAATTACTATTTTTAGTAGTTTACTAGAACCTGCTATTCTTAGTGAGTTCACATGCTTATTCGTACGGGCACAGAAATTTCCAGGTATCTTCTACATGCCTGAAGTAGAGGAAATTGAAATTTCCAACTCATAATACAACTAAGAGACTAAAATTAACTAATTCCCTAAAATAGGAAAAAACTGAACTACAACATAAATCCTAATTTTTGGCCTCATGATGGCAAATTTCAGGCCTGAAAATGTGTCAAAACGTGCTTCAATCAGTAGGGAAGGTTGGCTAGTGCATTCTTCCCATCGAAACATGTGGTTTCAAATAAAAATAGACTCAAACAGACACCCAGAGCACAAGTTATGACCTTTTCAAGTTCCTGCTAATTTTGGCGCATCACGATATGGCGAGAGAAATAGGCAATAAGATAATTGTTACAATACCATATACCATTTGACCACTGGATCTCAAAATTCATCAGAAATAAGAACATCCAGGAGAATTCAAAATCCATACCTCATCATAGACATTTGGCATAAACTTCCGAGCACGTTTGGGAGCCATTTTCTCCACTAGCTACAACAGTCATTACAATGGATGGAGAGGTAGCCATTTATAGGCAACTCACCGCCTTAGCGGCAGGAAAATAACCCACTGTCACTATGATAGGATGACAGGCAAAATCCTAGAAAGGCTAAAGGGGCACAATGTAAACAACAAGATATCAAAAGAGCAACCATAAAACCTTAGCATAGTTGAAGATCCTTCCCGGAAGAACTCATATTTCTTGATACCCTTTGCTTTCTCAACCATAATCTCTATATCATTTTAAAACAAAACATAAGAAATTACTTTTGAGTTGGATATTAATTATATCATTTACAATGAAGATTAGTTATATCAATTATAATAGAATCCCCTTAAGCTAACATGAAAAGAATATTTATCATTGATATAATTCATATAATACTTCAATCATAAGTCTCAGACAAGGTAGTGATAATAAAACGCTATAAGTTCATTTCAAATGCAGCGGTTGCCACACACTCACATAAGAAAACAGGAATACATACACTACATGCAATTGGATAAAAACAACAAATACTTCATGAGATATTGTTCTTACGTACGATATCATCACAACATATGCGTGAAGTATTGATGCCCTGCGTTATAAATATAGCTTTCAAGTATCTCATAACATGTGCTATAAGCATTTGAATTTTCTCTAAAGAAAATCAGATTCTTGTAAAAAAAGAACGGAGCTGCTTGTAAAAATGTAGTGGGAAGTATACTACGGGTATAGATGTATTGGACAAAACTCTGAAGAAAATATGGAGTTTTTCCAATACCATCTATATCTGTAGTCTTCACCACTAATCCTACATTTATAATGCGTATTAGAGGTTTTGAGTAGGGTAAGTTTTAAATGGAGTATTTGTTAGAGTTTTTGTACATTGATTCATTAAATATTTTAAGAATTTATTTTTTTAAAGTTTTTTTTGGTTTTTTTGATATTGTTTATATCATTCGAGTTTTGTGACTAAGGTTTATGACGGTTTTATTTGTTTGATTCAAAGATTTTAATGAGTTATATTTTTCAGAAATTATGTTTGAAGTTCTTTGTTACTTTGTTTTGATATTCATAACAATTGATGTTTTCTATTTTTTATTATTTTGATTTTTATGCTAGTTGATGTTTACTAGTCTCTACATTTGATGCGGTGTGGGAGACATAAATTGTAATAATCGAAATATAATTTTATTTTATTTTTTAATTGAAAAGCCCACACTTTTATATTAATAAAATAAAATATCATTATTAATAATATACTCAACACATTTTTTGTATGACACCTAATATATGACGCTGTGTTTATATTTATGTCACTTTAATGAATTTATAGAATATTTACTAAAACGATGATTTACAAAATTCTTCCATCATCTTCTTTAAGATTAATTTTCTGTCAATTATTTACTGATTTTATTTTAAAATTTTATGTTTTTTTATTATAAAGAAATTGGTATAGGGCATTACCAACAAGAAAATTGAATTAAATAACCGCAATTCTGTAAGGGAATCCGCCTTTCGTAGGAAGTATAACTTAGCAATAATAAAATAAGGTTCCGTGACCTTTATAAAATTGCAATATAGTTTGGGAAACAATTCGTATTAAATGTGTTAAGTTAATGATTAATATTATTATATGTAATCTAAACTTTATCAGTAAATATGAAAAAACTAAGGGCAGCACTATGAGACAATATTTATTGTTTTTTCCTAATTAAAAACATATTTCTGTCAAATTCTATTTGAAGAATGTTACACTGAGCTAACTTTTCCATTTTCATATGAGTGATAAGTTGTGGATAGATATAAAAATGGAGACACATGGTCTGAGTTTTACATAACTTACATTCCAGGCTTTTGTGGACGTGCTATATAGGCCAGACTGAATTTCCAAATAAATAATCAATACAAAAATTTGATAGATCATATTGTGGAAGTGGTTTGATTGTGATGTTCAATGTTATGCTTTTATTGTATTTGGTACGAAAAGATCATCACGGACATGTTAGAATTATTTACAAACATTTTTGTTCAAAGGAATTTGGGATTGGAGGGTACTGACATTGAAAATATTTGTTTTCCCTCTATCTTCTTTCATTCATTACTAACCATTTATGTTCCTATTCTGTTTATTTCTCTGTTGTTTTTTTGGGTTTTAGGGTGGGAATATTGTTAATATCACCCCTGAAATAGTCATTGAATTAATTTGTGTCAATATGATTTAGTATTTGAATAACTTTTATTATGAAAATCAGCACGTGAGAGCTTAAATAGAGAAGTGGGGAAGAATGATAAAGAAGCGTGTTATTTATTTGAGGTCAGAGTTGTGGCCTTATTTGTTGAATTATGATTCCTAGACATTTTTGATCAAAAGTTCCTCAACACTAAAGTGTATCATATTGTAATGTATAGCATTCAATGCTTCAACAACATAGATGATGTAGACAAAGGGTGTGAGCAATGGGGTGATATGTGTGAAGAATGGAATTCCTATTCGAATCAAGGATTAAATGTAGAGAAAATACTTATGAGGGTATGATCTCAATGAAAAAAAAAATAACTGCAGTGGAATAAAATAAGAAGTTCACAACACAAGTTTAATATGCAGAAATAAAACTTCTTCAAATAATAATCTAGGAGCATGTTGGTGCTCTTCGTCTTTCGTCTTCTTTCTCTTCATTACAATTTTAAATTTCTTACAAATATTTATAAATCTTTAGATGCTTTCTCAAATCTTTTTTTAAGATGGCTTTTTATAAAAAACATATTTTCCTAATTAAAAAAATTCATTCATTAAAACAATATTTTCCTGATGTAAATTTTCTTTTCTAAAGTTGCATGTATATATGCTACGGTGAGTCACTATTTACTATATCTAAACAAAACCCTTAAACTTGTCTTTGGAATTAACAATTATGTCTCTAAAATATCATGTATTCAAGGCCTTGATAAAATATCTACAAACAAATATTCAAACGTCAAAAATATAATTAAATTTCACTATTGTTGACAAGTTTTATTATTAATTAATATCTTGTGTCAATATGTTTGAGTTACTTATGGAAGACATGATTTTTTGACAGATCAATTTCTTAATTTTGGTTGCAAAATATATTTTTTGTTGCTTCTTTATCATGTTATAAATCTAACAACACTCTTCACATCAAAAACTACTCACATACTATGTATGTGGCTTCTATATCATGTTATAAATCTAACAACACTCTTCACATCAAAAACTACTCACATACTATGTATGTGGCTTCTACGTAATCTATTTTTTTTAAATACTCATGATGTGATGGTTTTGGGATGCCCATTTCATTACACTTGATTCAAATCTAAATACATATCAAGGACAATCAAGAAGTTCTTTTCTTGACATATATATTATGTGAAAAATCACTTTTTGCACATCCTTCTAGGTTGATATCATCTTTTAGTTCATAAAATATACCATATCATAATGTTCATACAATATATCCTAAAATTATGTTTCTAACTCTAAAGTGTGAGTCCTATGACGAATCTATGAATTGTTAGATTAGACTTACTCTAGATACAAGATATTTGGTGTTGTGGCCATCAAATACAAAAGACTACAAAAATGTATCTTATACACAAATTAGGATCAACATTAGACTCTTTATCTTGTTTTCTTACCTTGGTCATTATGACAATTAGAGTTGGTGTTGGGTTTTTTATTCACTATGAGGAACCATTTCAAAACATCATTTGCATATTGTGTCTAACATATGAAAATTCCATCCTCTGAATTTAAATTTAATTCTAATAAAACACTTCATAAAACCCAAATATGTCCTTTCAATCTAATCTTGATTGCGTTCTTGAACCATTCATTAGATAAATAACCTTTAACAATGATATCATTATAGACACACACACACACACACACACACACACACACACACACACACACACACACACACACACACACACACACACACACACACACACACACACACACACACACACACACACACACACACACACACATAGATATATACACACACACACACATATGTGTGTGTGTGTGTGTGTGTGTACATATTGACCTTATGTATTGGTGTTTATTTATAATGCGGGCTAAAAATTACTTCTGTTTAACCCATTGCATTATAGGTATGATTCAATATGACTATACCAAGCTCATGGTGCCTACTTGAGACCATGAAGATTTTTTTTCAAGTTCGCAATCTTCGCACTCTTGACATTAAACTTCATAACCTAGTGCTTGCTTCATATACACATCCACTTCTAAGAATCTATTAATGAATACTGATTTGAAAGACTTTTTCTATACTTTCAATTTATTTTGTGCTACTATTTCTATTATTCTTCTAGTAGATAGATATATATGTTCTTACTAGAATGGAAACTATTTCATTCTAATCAAATATTTAATTAATGTGAAAATACCTTTGCAACTATTATTGATTTCTACTTTTAAACATTTCCTTCTTTATTATATTTAATATTATATACCCATTCGACACTAATTACATTTTTCCTTTTAGAAAATTAATTAAATACCGTCTATTGTTTTTATCGATGGAATAAATTTCATCATCCATTGCATTTAGCATATTTTCAAGCTTTATTACCTCTTCAAAATTGATGCGCTAGAATTAGCAGGAAGTTGACAAGGTCATAACTTGAGCTTCGGGTGTCTGTTTGAGTCCGTTTTTTTTTAATCACGTGTTTTGATGAGACGAATGCAGTGACAACTTGCCCTATCGGTTGGGGAAAGTTTTTGACACATTTTTGGGGCCTAAATTTGCTATCTTGAGGCCAAAAATTAGGATTTAATATATAGTTCAGTTTTTTCCTATTTTTGGGCATTAGTTAATTTTAGTCTATTAGTTGCATTATGAGTTAGAAAGTTGTAAATTCCTCTAATTTAGGGATGTAGAAGATGCATGGAAATTTTTGTGCCCATAGGAATAAGCATGTGAACTTACTAAGAATAGCAGGTTCTAGTAAACTGCTAAAAATAGTAATTTTTGCCACCTAGAGTAGATTTAGTCAGAGTTAGCTAGAGTTTACTTGGCAAATCAAGTTTCGAGTTGTTTTCCTATTCAAGAAACATTGTAATTCATTATTTAATAAAAAATAAGGAGATCTATTTTCTTTTGGAGTTCATATTCTTTGAAGTATATCCGGTTTGTTCATAATTTGGCTACACTAATTCTCATTCTCGCATGTCACTTTTCTAGCGTAGAAAATTGGTGAACCCGATGTGAAACAAACAATTGTTCCCCTTTTATTTTCATTTCTTTCATCCACCTTCGCTCTTTCCCATTATTCTGTTGGTATTCATATACCCCCGGAATATTTCAGGATATATTACATATGGCATACCTCTCTCAGGTCTCGAAGAAAATTATGGTCAAACAAATAGAAAACCATCACCCTCACTTTCTGCATGGGCTAACAACTATTCAAGTAATTACTTGTCATTGTAAACTCCTCCTCAAATAACTAGCTCTAGTTCTTCATTCCGAATTGAGGAGTTGGAAAAGCTCACACAAACACAACCAAAGCCCTCAGGGTCTAACAATATGATGTTTATAAGAGAATCCACTTCATCTCCTTGGGTTTTATTTAGACCACAAATTAGTAGACAGTCAGATCCACTCCCATTTTCAGATGAGGAGTATTTAGCGTGTTATGCTAGAAGTGAACAACGCTTCCAAAACATGTACCCACCAATAGGAAGGTTGTAAACACAACTAGATACCCTACTCCAAGAAAACACCCCCATTCTTCCACCTATGGGAAATAATTTCGGTGAAGCTTGGTAGGGTAATGATCAATTCATAGCAGGGTATCCTACCCCTTTACAACCTCAAGGTGTACAACAAGCACCATTAAGGAAAAACATTGTGTCTTCACCAATCGAGGTCATCTCAGCCTTAGTTGAGAAGGTTAGAGGATTAGATCTTGCTCAAGCAAATCAAAATTCATATTTCAGGCAAGCAAGAATCCCCAACCCTCTGCATCATCCTAGTCAAGTTCACCTCCTTACAGGATCGAGCACATTAGGCATGCCTCCTCAACATTTGTATAGCTATCCATAGCAAACACCAACTAGAACCACATTTTCAAACACCACTCCATTTGGAAGTATGATACCTCCTGGCTTAGCACAAAACAACCCATACCAGAGAAATGCTTCTCCCTACTTGAATATTTATTCAAAATCACCACAAGGAGACATGTTCTCTTGTCCTGGGATGTTCACTCAACCACATGGATTTCCTTATGTCTCTGCAAATACATATGCTATGCCATATCAACAACCCATGCCACCCCCACCCCCTCAGCAGGTACCATCGATGGTCGAAACCTATGCGGTAGGGACTTACTCAAAATATTTAAAAGAGCGTCTAGATTTCACCATGCAGAGTGTCATACTTCTAATACCTCTTCCTAATTTTCCCAAATACAAAGGCGAGGGAGATCCGAATGTACATATCAAGGCCTATGCCACAGCCATTCGAAAATTAATCCCTTGGGATGGGGTTATTGCCCAGATATTCCCTAAAACCTTAGAGGGTATTGCCCTTGATTGGTATTACAGAATACGTAAAGCCTCGTTACACTCATTCAAACAACTGATGTCAGATTTTATCAAAGCTTTTGATATGAACAAATTGCTAAGAACAGGAATCATAGGAATTCTTACACATTAAATAAGAGAATAATGAATCTGCTACCCATTTTATTCAAAGATGGTGTACAGTCCTCTACTCATCAACAAGTGCTCCAAACATGGATCAAATGGAACTATGTGATTTATTTCTTCATTCCCTCAATATAGAGATAAAGGAAGAAGTCCAAAAGTTCCGACTAAGGACTTATGATGAAGTACTCAAGAGCGCTCTCTGAATAGATCAAGCAGTAATAGATAGTGGTCATAAGACATATGGAACTAATAGGAAATTAATCACTCCCAATCACAACACTATGACCTATCCTAATGCTAGGAATACCAATCAAGGACCCAAAATCCTTAACAAAAACTGTGGGGTTACAACAGATAGAGTAACTGACCAAGTTAAAAGGGAAAACGTCGTAAACATTTCACCACCTGTTAACAATCAATGAAATAAAAACTTTACTCCAGCAATCAATGTAGTGGATTTTAATCATCCATCACGACGACAACAACAACAACAATGGAAAATCTAAACACAAGGTCTAAATCGAAACCCAACTGAATATCAGAGTCAAAACCAAAGGCAAAAACCTCAAAATTTTAACTCTAACAACCAGCAACCTGATCAGAATTTTGGACCACAATAGATTTCAAATCAACAACCTCGAAACTATAATCCCAACTTGTATTGTGGTTTATATAAGATTCAAGGCCATGATACTAGGACTTTTCGTGACTACAATAAATTCATGCAACATTTTCCAGAAGATCAAAGAAAACTCTTTATAGACATATTTTTAGCAAATTTTTGTAGTACCCACGCCAAACACTTATATGGGAGAATTTTCCCCTCAAAATGCACCCCTCAAGATCTTTAACAACCCGCTCCCAAATCACTCTAACAATAACATGTTAGATCCAAATGGGACGAACAAGGGTGTTATGATAGGAAATAATGATCATGAAGCCTCAACTTCATTAAATCCACTGGTCATACCTCAATTAGGAACTCGACCATAAACCAAGATTGTTGGCCTGGTAGAGTTAGATAATGAGCTACCCGTAGAAACCATAACAAGAACACAAGATTATTCTTCTCAACCAGTTCCAAACTATCCATTAGAACCAAACAACATTAAAAAAATGTTGGTAAAACCCATAGGTGCTTATGATTTAATTAATGACTTAACAAAGACCTTCTCTCACATTTCCTTCTTGGATTAGTTGAGGAACTCTCCCACCCACAGGGCTTCTCTCTTAGAATCATTAGGCCTTGGTCATTTAATTAACATCACTCCTCCTTCAAAAATGCAAGTAAACCATGTAGACTTTGATGTCTACCCTCCAGGGCAGCCAGATAGGGATATTGAGTTTATATTTGATATAAGAAAAATGCCAACAGACGCTGAAATTGCATGTAAAGGTGACCTAGCCTTGCATACAGGTATGGGTTTACAATAATTATGTTAAGCATGCAATGATTGATGATGGGGCAGCAGTTAACATAGTCCCCTTCACTTTTCTTCAAAAGCTAGGATATGGAGAAATAAATTATTCCACAACACGAAATACGCTAAGAGGTTATGATAGCCTTAAGGCCACTTCAATTAGAACCATAGTTTTACTAGTCACCTTAGGACCTAAGACAATCTTCATCGAATTTTATATTATAGATCAAGAAACCAACTATAATATGATCCTCAGTCGACCATGGATACTCCGCATGAAGGCAATCCCTTCCACGTTATTCTAGGAAATAAGATTTTTGCATCTAGGGAAAATATTTTTAGCACAAGGTGACCCAAAACCATTTGATGTACACCTAGCAAACTCGAAGAAAATACCAGGCATTCACTCTGAGTTTGAAATCCCAATGAATCAACTTAACAAACCAATCAATTCAAATCTAGAAGAGAAGTTGATACCTACAACAGAATTAGAAATTACAAACCTAGTTGAAGGCATTCTAGCACTCAAAAATGAGACTAACATCATAGAAATGGTATCATTAGGGATTACCAAACAAATTGTAGAATTACTAGAGAAATATCTACCTATTCTCCTACCATTTGATTCTATGGGTATGGGATACAACCTAGGAATTGGTTCCCTTGCATCAAAAAAAATTTATATGGTAGAAGTAACCAAGGAAAAAGAAACAGACGTGAAGAATGTCCCAACATCCATTTTTCCAAGAAAATATTGGACTCTCCATTTTGATGGAGCTAGATGTCCCTTTGGAGCTGGGGCAGGTGTGATCTTTACCTCTCCCGAGGGAAAGGTCCTACCTTTTGCCTTTAAGTTAAACTTTGAATGTCCTAACAACGGGGTTGAATACGAAGCCCTCCTCCTTGGTATCATCATAGCCAAAAGGATGGGCATTGATAACATCAGAGTGTTAGAAGACTCGCAACTAGTTGCAAACCAAGTCTCTAAAGTATATGAGACTAGAGGTGAGTATTTATAACTCTATAAAATGGCAAGTATTAGATCTAACCAAAGGATTCAAATTCATATCAATTGAAGCAATCCCATGAGAGCAGAACCTTCTTTCCAATTCAATAGAAACCTCAGCTTCCCATTTCACTCCAAATATTGAGTTGGAAAATACAAGTTTCATGGTATCACTTCGTACTAAACCATTGGTGTGTAAAATACCAACAAACCCGCTCATGACACATATAGAAGCTAAGAGTGATTTTTCATATCTTGCGATCACTTTGACAGTGATAGAATCACTCTTGAATATCTAAACCCCTATGCGGAGCTACATCTTGCTCATCACATAGTGGTTCTTTCCCTAATCCCACATTCCTTTTCCTACTTTGGAAATCCCATGATAGAGTCTCCTCCATAAAAGGATCTCGATATCTACGAGGTAGAGAACAGAGAAATTTTGGAACTACCTCCGGCCCCACCTGAATTTGAAGAAGGTAACGCTTCCCTTAATCGAAGAAACAATTGACATAATCATTGGAACAGAGGAAGAACCAAAGATTTTCAAGTTGGGATCCTCGTTAACTCCAGAGGAGATAGAAATAGACACCCAAATCCTCAAGAAAACATCAAAAGGCTTTTGGATTTAACTACAAAGAAATGAAGGGAATTACACCACATATCGTGGTACATAATCTTGTCACCAAACCAGATGCAAAGCCAATTAAACAAAAATCGAGACCAATGAAACCAAAAGTGGATCTCATGGTGAAAGAAGAAGTAATGAAACTTCTCCAAGTAGCATTCATCAAACTAGTTGACTATTCACAATGGGTATCTAATATCATCCTTGTTCTCAAAAAGAATGGGAAGATACACATTTGTATAGACTTCTCGGGACATTAATAAAGCTTGCCCCAAAGATGACTTCCCATTACCATCCATCAACATCATTGTTGATGCAACAGCTGGATTTGAGCTTTTGTCTCTCATGGATGGGTTCTCAGGGATATAATCAAATAAAAATATCTAAGGACAGGATCAAGCCAAGACTACGTTTATAACACTCTTTGGGGAACTTATTATTATGTTTTCATGTCATTCGGTCTTAAGAATGTTGGTGCTACATACCAACGGGCAATGGCATACATATTCCACAACCTTATTCATAAAATTGTGGAATCCTATGTAGATTATTTGTTGGCCAAGGCCAAGAAGCGATGTGATCACTTAGAAGTACTTTGTATCATTCTCTCACGATTGATTGAATATGGCATCACATTAAATCCAGAGAAATGCGTATTTGTCGTGACAGGAGGCAAGCTTCTGGGCTACATTATATCGTCACGAGGGATTAATGTCAATCCAACCAAAATATGGGTTGTTCTTGAAATGATTCCACCATCAGACGAGTCTGATATCAAATCATTTCTTAAGAAACTCGGTGCAATTCGAAGGCTCATTTCTGGACTTAAGTTTTGTTGTTCATCCAATCAACAATTTATTAAAGAAGGATTATAGCATTGATTGGACAGAAGAATGCAACGAGGCCTTCGAAGTAGTTAAACGCTTCTTGTTGTCTCCTCCCACGTTAATGCCTCCTAGACCAGATCATCTTTTGATCTTGTATTCATGGGCTACTGATGTCTAACTAGCCTACATGTTGGCTTAGGAAGATAATGATAAATGGGAATGTGCAGTCTATTTCATTAGTCAAACATTGCTTGATTATGAAACACATTACACACAGGTAGAAAGAGAATGCCTTGCCATAGTCTTCACAATGAAGCGTTTAAGACATTACATGTTAAATCAAGAAACAAAGGTCATTGTAAAGACAAATCATTTACGGACATTCCTTACGCTAAGGGTCTTTATCTAAAAAGGTTGGACATTTCAAAACCTTAATGGGTGAGTTCGAATTAACATTTGTAAACCAGAAATCCATTAAAGGACAAATCATTGTAGACTAGTTAGCTAACAATCCGTTAGATGCAAGAAATCTGGTAGATCTAGACTTTCCCCGACAAATGCATCTATTTTTTTGAAACTAGGCCCCCCATATCTATATGTCCTTGAGTACACTGACATTTTCAATTTTATCATGGACTATACATACCTAGAAGATGCCACATCGCAACAAAGAAAGCGAAGTTTCACATTATTGTTGCTAAATATGTTATTTTAGAACAGGTGCTTTACCATAAAGCCTTCGATGGAATGCTTTTAAGATGTGTTGACACTGGAAGAATCCAAAAATATTGTTTACAAATCCCACCGTGGGATATGTTGAGGCCACTTCAGTGGCCACGCCACTGCTTGCAAAATACATCAAATGGGCTATTTTTGGCCCACTATAGAACATGACACAGTAGAATTTGTACGTGCAAGTGTCATAAATTCTGAGAATTCTTCCACGAGATTCACATGCCAGCACAAGCTCTGCAACCAATCACAACCCCATGGTCCTTTTCCATGTGGGGCCTAGATTTGATAGGGAAATTCTCTCCCTCGTCAACAAATGGCCATAACTTTATAATCACAGGCCACATAATATTTTACTAAATGGGTAGAGGCCATGCCTCTCACCACCGTACCAGGTTCTGTAATCACTAAGTTCATTTTGAATCAAATCATTTACAGTTACGGTGTCCCACAAGTCATTATCTCAGATAATGACACATCCTTTAAGAACGATGAGGTCCGTGAGTTAAACAATAAATTCAAGATAAACCATCATACGGCCTCTCTTTATTACCCCCAAGCAAATGGACAGGCTGAGATCCACAAATAAAACATTAAAATCTATTCTCCTCAAAACAGCTAAAGAGAAAAAACGGGACCGCCATGTAAACTCGGACCCAGCCATTTTATGCCCATCGAACCTCAATAAGAACTACCAATAGGGGCGACCCCATCCTCATCCGTATTGGGGCAGTATGTACGTTCTCCTGCTTGAGGTCGAAATACCTAGTTATGTATTGTACTGTCATTACAAGAGGATCTTAGGAGAGATTCCCGATAGATGATTTACGATCTCTCTCAACTAGAAAGCCTGTATGAGGCCAGGATAAATGCCAAACAAAGGCACAAAGCCTATGTTTTTGGATGTGTTGAAAATATAAAAAAAAGGTCTATGAATGATAAATATATGATGGAGATCTAGTTTTAAGACTAGACAACCGGATTGATAAGAAAACTGGCGAAGCCTGAAAATTTCGGCCCAAGTGGTTGGGCCCATACCGAGTCATGAAAGACTACGGAAATGGTGCATATCTCTTGTGTACGCTAAAAGGTGAGGAATTCAATGAAACTGTCAATTCCTTACATCTTAAACGGTTTTTTGCATAAGGCATTAGCATCACCATTTAAATATTATATCTACCTATGTTACATTTAGTCACTTAGTTGTTTCATTTTGTTCACTCGTTTCATAACTATTGTGGTCAATGAACTTACTCTTAAGAAATTCATTACAAGCTTCTAAAAATATTGGCAAAAGAATTCAAAATCATATCTCTTCAGTCTTCATAATATCATCAAAAGTTTCAAAATCATTTCATCAATTCGACAGACAAAGTCTTGACAAAAAACATACCAAGGCCTGCATACTTGGTCATAATCATTCTATTCTAGTTGGTTAAGATGTTCTTACCTATGGTCTGTTCTAGAAGCTTCTTGGTGTCACATCTATCCTTCTTACATCTCTTTGAAACTAGGATACTCCAAGATCACGAATCAAAAATGTTAAGTTAAATAAAAATTCTATTTACCAAATAGAATATTTTATTTTTACACACTTCTTTACCCCACCAACCTTCAGTGATGAGTACCGCATCTCTTACTAGTGATACAAGGTTTAGAAATGAAATAAGTACCCTTAGCTTACCTATGTCCTACCTTCAGTAATGAGCCCATGATTCCTATCAGTAGCATGAGATAGGCTGTAGGGGGTCCATTCATGCAAATTAGTGAATATTAATATTTTAAGGAAAAGTATACTAAGAGAAGTTAAATATCCAAATTCTAAAGAGATCAAATCCTCAAAACTAGATTTTGTTAAGCAAGTTTCCATCCATGGATTTAAGTCTAGATAAACTAGAAAATAAGCTGCATTCTAAACTATGTAGACTCTAGTTTCGAGTAAGAGTAAGTACGTATTTCTAAATTTGATTTTTATCAAAACCCTTTTATTTCTCTCATCATTTTCATTCATTCAATCTCATACAATGTGTTCCCTATCCCAATGATATTGGTGATGAACCCTCGCATCTTATTCCTACTTGCGTGGAGTTAGGAATGGGGCAAGTTCATCTCTTTATCACTATATATTCATCACGTTTTTTCCAAAACAAGAAGTAACAAGAATTTCCCAAAGAAGCCAAAAGTTCAGCGCTACAATATGTTTTCATCACCAGCATTACAAAAACAAATAAAAGAGAAGCATGTGATGTTCCAACATTTGTTATCACTTGTCATCCATTGCATACATTCTGAAAAGCATATAAAAACAAAGATTCTAAAAACATCTATTATACACATGGGAAACAAATCACAAAATTACTAGATACAAGAAGATCTAGATCCAAAAAGATATATATATATATATATATATATATATATATATATATATATATATCATGTTTTATGTACAATGCCATCATGCACTAGGCATGGTCAAACGGGCTTAGAGAGCCCAGAGAATACGTATTTTAACTGGTAGTACCTCAGTTGAATCTCTTCACAATATTAACGGATATAGATCAAGGGCTTAGGATTCAGATTTTTCAAATGACAACAAACCAACAAGTAATTAGTGAACAATTGAGACAATTGAATATTGAAGATGACAAAGCATACACATTCTGGTCAAGTCAACCCAACTATAGACTATCTTGATAGGATATCTGCATGACCATAAAAGAACCTAAAAGAGAACAAATATTTGGCTGTGATCCATTAGTTCCACAGCCAGACATGCAGGAGACCTTATCATTGACATAGACACAAGGTTGCGTATACAAGTTGCCAGAACACCTGTAAGGTATTCTAAGAAAATCGCACAACTCCTGGTACTAAACATAGAAGCTGAAAAGGCTTATGACCATTAGATAGTTGGAAGAAGAGATGGATTCTTCACATGACCATAATAGGTCCACAACAACCACGAACTCATGGTTGTGATCCCCAGGTCCCACAACCCAATGGGCCTGCAAGTCAGTTAAATATTGACATCGTTTTACAAACACTAGTATCTAGATCCTCACCACTTCCGCCAGATATCATAACATAATTTTCTGTATTAAACATAGAAGCCAATCAATCCAACATTTTACTGGGCTAGACCAGAAAATCACCCATAGTTTCTACAAATCCACTGTACCTCTCATTACAAATTTTCCATGACCTTGTCAGGAAATATACACAAAGCACCTACAGGTCATTTTCCACGTATCCAACATCCAATAGATAGGATCTCGACAGAGCTTGACATTGATTGGAGCCTCTGAGAAGCTATTATATCTTAATGATCCATTACACCAATTCAGGTTAGGAGAGATTTCTTTGCCTTAGATTCGTAGATCCCATTATTGCATGTTGAAAATATAAGATTACCCAACTAGTTTGTCTATATCCACATATATTCCATTTCTAACGGTTGTCTCGGCGTGACCTCGGGGAGGTCGGGTATGAAGAAAAGCTACTTGTAGATTCTCATGCTCGCATGTCACTTTTCTATCGTAAAGACGCCTCTAGAGCTCAACCTTGACCTGTGAACTTATAACCACTAGATTCTAATTAACTCAAGGAAATCAAACTTATTTGTACTTCTGGTACATGTCTTACTTCTATTAGAGTCCTTACTATACCATTAAACATTTTTATCTTGATGCTACCAATACCTTCAATTTCACGAGAAACATTGTTTCCCAAAAGAAAATAACTACCATCAAGGGGCTGGTTATATGAAAAAAACCCTCTTTGTGGGCACATGTGATGTGTAGTACTGGAATCCAACAACCATTCATGATGATAAAAGGAAATAGATAAAACTTCAACATTTGTACCTTCACTTTTATCTACTTTGTTTGATTCCTTGTTGACATCTTCCTTCTTTTCTGATTCTTTTCTCTTTAAGTAATCCTTCTAAAGGTTCACTTCTTTTCCATAGTGCCAACACCTTGCATTACTATTCTCTCCTTGTGACTTAGATCTAGATGTACCTCTTGAGATTTGACCTCTTTCTTTTGATATGTCTCTAACAAACATGGCTTCAAGTGTAGAGATCTCTCCATTATATTTTCTTTGCATTTTATCAGCTAACAATGTTCCCACAACATAATCATAGTAAAGGTCATCGCCAGTAATAAAACTAATAGAATTTACTATATGATCCCAAGAATCTGGTAAAGTAGGCGAGAAGGTGACTGCCTTGTCTTCATCCTCGACTTTCACATCAATACTAGTCAACTGGTGTAACAAAGTATTGAAAATAATTAAATGATAAAAAAATTCCATACCTTATTTCATCAGCATTGTATACAACTTCCTTTTCAGGTAAATCCGATTTGTTACTGATTTCGTCATGTAAAGAATTTCTAATTTTCTCAATAAGCATGTCATTGTTTTTTCTCCAACTATATTGAACAAAACCTCATCTGCTAGAAACATAATTGTATTACACTAAGATCTTTCATATCCAACTCTTTCCATTCATCGTCATCCATCCCTACATGTTTCTTTGCCTTTTCATCTAGGGCTTTGTGCAACCCCTGTTGCACCAGTACATCACATACTTTGAGTTTCCATAGCTCAAATTTGTTCTTCCAATTAAACTTCTCCACCTCAAACATTGTACTCAACACTTTCGCCATTTGATGTAATAACAAAACCAAATACAGAACAATTACTACAAATATGAAATTAACACTCTGATACCACTTGTTCTAGGAAATCAAAGACTATGCAACAATGGATACGCAAAAAGTTGAATAATCAAATAACAGTTTACAGAGATAGAGATAAATGAAATATACAAAATACCAAACATGGAAGAGACGAACACTAGATTTACGTGGTAAAACCCCAACCGAGTGCTTAGGGAAACATCCACGGTACATGATATCAAACTTTATTAACTCAAGATGAACAAATTACATGCAAACTCATTATGAAAAATTTTAGATCTCCACAAAAATATATACACCTAATTGGTGAAGTACAGTTAGGATTCCTACTCCTAAAAATAGACTGGAGAAACTCCATTAGGATTTTCCTTTCTAAAAATAGATTTCAATTGAATTCGTCTTTCTAGAAAAGAAGGGATTGAATCCTTAAAAATACAGGGGTTGAATTTGTCGCCGCCCTCTAGACCCCGCTACGACAAGCCTAGGAGGGCAAACTCCCCCACATCCTCCTTTAAGAAGTGAGGTACGTCAAACCGTGTCGCAAAGGAATCCAAAAATTAACTTTGTTAACACATATCTAAGATTATAGGGGAAATGAAATAGGTCTATAAATCTTAATGTCTATGAGCCTTTGGCAACCGCTTTTAGGTGTTGATTCCTTAATATAAAATTATGGAACCACTCTTAGGTGTTAATTCTTCAATATAAACTATTAGCATATTAGTATAATAACTTTGATACTATATATTTAATTCATTTTACTATCTGAACAACTTTTTGGTTGTGTGTTCTTTATGTCTTATCTCTAAATTCACACAACATTATTTATTATTCAAATATTTTAATTTGTTCGAAGTATCCGCTATTTGACACAATTAGAGTTTTTATTTGAAATAAACCGTTTTGCTAGATTAAATATGGTTAGTTTAGTGCAATGCTGATATAAAACCACTTTCCACGACGGTGTCAGTGCGGGCATATTTGCAGGACTGTTAGTAACGCAACAAAACACTTGGAATTTCCGTCACATGGACTGCGTGAAGAGGATGTCCTTAACGAAAAAGCAAAGGTAACAACTGTATAAATAGAGTAGCTAGCAACTGATATTTCCATTGATTTGGGATTACAACATAAGTTTGATAGAATGAGAATGAGAATGGACTGCTGGTAAAAGATTTGTTGTGGAAAGAAGGCTTTGGGTGTAGGTGTATTGATAAAACTCAGTTCATGTTTTAAGAAGAGTTTTTTCAATACCACCTATACCTACAGTTTTCGCCACAATTCCATTATCAGAGTCTCACAATTCCTGGTTTCAACCGTGCATTGGATAAAAGGAAGTATTTGTTTTGAGTTTTTGATATGGTTTATATTGACTTTACAATTATTCTGTTCTATTTATGTTATTAGAGTTTGTACAATGGTGTTCTGTTTTCGTTCTTACGAGGTTTAATGAAGTTTGGGATTTGACCAAAATACATATGCCTTGCTTTTTATGTATTAAATTTTAATTTTCTAAATTCTGTATTATTGATTTTTTTCTAATTATTCTTCTCAGAATCTACCCGTCCAATATATTCATTTCTTTGATTTCCAAAGATCTGTTCACAGTAATTGCGCATAGGACAGTGGAAAGGCTCATCTACGGGAGTTTTGTGAATCATACCTCATGAACAGGGATGGTCACTATGTCGTAGTTGCAGTGCTTGGGAAATGTGAAAGCATATACACAGCACATAAAATGTTTTGACAAAATGCCATAAAGAAATGTAATCCCAGAGAATGTTACAATTGCAGAGTAGTGGGGGGTTCCATAACATATCTCCGCCCCACGCACAATCTCTTGTCGAAAATGAGTTATAAATTATGTCCCAAAGGGATTCAATATTTAATTTTGTTGTCACATATCTAATACTAAATTGGATTTTATTTCAGATATTGTGTTTATTATTCAGGTTTCAAAATAAGTATTTTAAGTGTTTCAAACTAACCCATCCTTCCAGCTTGTATTAAAATGGAAGCTTTAGTTCAAGGTAAAAACATCCATCAAAGCATAATTGAAAGTAGACTTTTGTTAGATGTTATTACTTTTGTGAATTTTGTTCATGTTTAACACAAATATTGACGCGTTCAGATGGGGGGACTAATTATCAATTGATGATCCAATAAAAAAATTTGCTGATACATTTATCGTTTACTTTACGTTAGATTTTGGGATTGTGTTAAACATTTGTCTTTGAATATATTATTTTTAAAGCATTCTCTTGATGTGTAGAATTTCATGAGAATATAACATATGTTGCTGAAACAATTAATCAAATCCATATAGCATTCTATCAGTGGCTGAAACAACTGTCTCTGAACAAATACATCATTCTATCAGTGGCTGAAACAATTAATCAAATCCATATATCTAACATTCTATGGCAGGAATGAAAGAAGAAAAATATTAAGATGAGAAAAAGACTTCTGAAAAAACAGAGTCGTTTAGAATTATCCATTTAATCAACCACGTAGATGGAGAATGCTAATTTTATGGACTGTGAAAGCCTTCATTTTTTAAATAAGAAGATGTTTATGTACATTCATGTGATATTTTAGGCGTGGTAATTGTATTGAAATAAACAATCCTCTCATTTACATATATAATATCATGACAAACTATGAATCCGTTGTTTAATTATCAGTCCCATGTCTTTAATTACTTAATAACATGGACAGAAATCATACGGAAGAGAAATTTACAAATATCCAATGCCAATTTTCCCACGTATATATCATCGCGAATGTATATATCAATGTTGAAGAATTCTAAAATACCTCTAATAACAGGTCAATGGATTGTTTATTGGAAGAATGAGAATGCATTGCACATATTTACTCTTAAACATATAGTGAAGGATGTTTGAATGGTAAGGTCACTCGAAGTATGGATGTGTGGAATTTTCCTGATTGTTGTTCATGTTTAAAAAGGTCATGATGATAAGATTTTAAGTCTTTTTCAGCATAAGTTATTAACAGGTGCAAAACCCAAATCATACACTTTCGCAAACATTCTCCAAGCATGTGTGAAATTAAAAGTTCTGACATATGCGAAGAAAACAAATGGCTAAGAATTAAGTAGGGAATTTGCATTTTCGACCGTCCGAAATTTTCAAAATAAGCATTCTAACATGTAGGTAAAATGTCTTAAAAAACGTACATTGTTAATACAATTATGATTAAAAATTGGCTCCTCGCCACCGAACCCTTACCTCAACTCTCTCACTGCTGGTGCCCTATATTTTGCTAAGGTGGATAGGACTTCTATACATGGGCCTCAGCAGAAGTTTAAGCCTATTTCCTCACCTGAGTCTACGGCTGAGCCTATCTCTCACGCATGTTAGTAGAGGAGGTAGGTAAAGTCAAACACATGACCTCGAGGTTGACATCCACATGCCGCACCACTGCAGCCCAACATTGTTTTGGTGAAAATTTGACTGCTGCTGCTTAAGTTGACTCTCGACAAACGTACATGAGAGTTAGGCATATCGCGAGTCTACTCCCTCAGTCCTCTTTGACGATGAGGCTTTGGAAGAAATATTGGAATATACAAAGTCAGTGTATTTTTCTTTTCCATGGCTTTCGCCCAGGCCTCCTACCCTCAAAGATTGGATTTCTTATTATTGGATCTAATCTTGATAGATAAGTTCCAACTTTATGGAAATCAATTTTATTGTGAATATAATCTCTTCCAAAATATCAAAAGATATTATATAGAATATCTAGTAATATTTGGGAATATCTAGAAAATATATGGGAAATATCTCAAGAATATATAGAAAATATCCAAAAGATTTGGAATATCTAATATAAGATATTATGAGATATTTCCTTAGCTATAAGGTTGGAAAACTTCTATAAATAAGAGGTTTCACTTTGTAATTCAAAAAACCAAGAGAAAGGCACCAAAGTGTTCTGGAGTATTTTTAATAGAAAGTTTATTTTTATATTTCTCTTGTGAGTTTGTGTGTTCATAATATTGTTTTTATTTTCGTTATCTTAGCACACACCCTCTAGGTTAGGAGTTAGATACAATTCCTTCAAATTGGTATCAGAGCTACGTTGAGCTTACGTCATAAGTTTTTATTTCAATCTATTAGTCCAATTCAAAATGGCAGGTATGAGCATTAGTCTCACTCAATCTCAAATCCCCATATTCAACGTGAAGAACTATGATTATTGGATCATAAAAATGAGGACTTTATTTTGTTCAAAAGATGTGTAGGAGCTAGTTGAGAATGGATTTCTAGAACCTCTGAATCCTCAAGCTCTTCAAGCACTGGCACAAGTATATAAGGATTTGCTTAAGGAGAACAAACAAAAGGATGTAAAATCCTTGTTTCTCATTCAACAAGCAATGGACAAATCCATATTTCTGCATGTTGCAGTAGTAACTAGATCAAAGAACGCATGTGAAAGTCTTCAAATAACTTATCAAGGAATAACTAAAGTCAAAATAGCTAAATTACAAATTCTTAAAAGAGATTTTGAAAATATTTGTATGAAGGAATCAGATTCAGTAGATTTATATTTTACACATGTTATGGGTGTAGTAAATCAAATTAGGTCCCATGGTGAGATTTTAGAGGATCAAATGATTGTAGAGAAAATACTAAGAATTATGCCTACCAAGTTTGATGTAATTTTTGTTGCAATAGAAGAATCAAATAATTTAACCCAAATGTTTGTGGATGAGTTAATATGATCTTTAATATCTCATGAGAAAAGATTGAATAGATTAGGTGGCTCATCTCTTGAGAAAACATTCAAATTGCAAGTTTCAATTGATGGTAATAGAGCAAGAGGAAGATAGATCTTCAACAGAGGTAGAGGAAGAGATTTCCAAAGAGGATTTGGAAGAGAAAAAACATCTTATGAAGGAGGAAGAACAAATTCAAATTTCTACACTACAAGTGCTAGAGGCCGAGGAAACAACCAAAATCACACTTATGGTCAATTCACATGTTCAATGCAATTACTCTAAAAGGTATGGACATTATGCCAATGAATGTAGGAAGAAACATTTTGATATGAGTAAATAGAATGTAAATTTTTATGGTAAAAATTAGACTAAAAGTTATAACAATAGTTCAATGTTCATTACATGTAATGTTGCTCAAAAAAGTACAAAGGATATTGGGTTTCTAGATAGTGAATATAGTAATCACATGACTAGATGGAAGGAAATGTTTACAAACATAGATGAGTCAATTACCCCTTAAGTTAAGTTAGGAAATGAGAATAATGTTGCAGTCATGGGAAAAGGGACATATTGAAACTAATAATGGTGAGAACAACCACATGTTCTAGATTGTAGTGCCCTCGCACTTCATAGAATCCAATTGCATGATAATATCCAAATTTGTCAACTTCAGCAGAACTTTGAGATTGACACATCCTTGAATCCTTTTTAGACCTGTCATTTTCCTTACAGAATAATACAACACTTTATTGAGATCTGAGGCACTAACCACGATGAGATCTAAGGCACTAACCACGGTGAAAGTGAAACCAAAGTTACGTTGTGGGTTTAACAGTAATTGGATATCAATAGTGAGTGCAAAGGAGGATCTCTTCTTTATTAACAATGGTAAAGAAGGGGTTTTATGCTCCCATAATTAAATAAAACAAAGGGGGAAGGGTTGTGTTGAAAGGATCTCTGTTTAACAGTCACCTAAAATCAGTTCATTATGAGTTAAAATAGCTTGCGCATTGATATAAAGTTATAACCAAATATCTTCTCATTTTAGCATATGCAAATTTATTGATCTAAATATTTAACTGTGCCTGAAGTGGGTTCAATGTATCTTTGAGGTTCTTATCTACCATTGTATTGTTGTTGTATCCAGAAGAAGAAGAAACGTTGGGATAAGGAGGCGTTTTAGTCAAACATAATGTCCAGCTCTTTTATTTTGGCTCTTTCTACTCATAAGCATGTGTACTACGTGTAATGTAACCTTTTAATGCACCATTCCATTCCTTCTCAGTATCTTATTTCGAGTAGCTATTGTGTTGATTAAGGAATTAACAGTGACCTTTTAGGATGTCCCATGTATACCTCTGCATGTTTTTTTCCCTTTAATTTTTCCCTATGCTAAGTGAAGCTGTGGGACATGGTGTTGTCAACTAGCAGAGAGTAATACAAGGGGATCCTTGTTTAAATCCATTATTACAAGTGCTCTAGTCGATAGGTATGAAAATTTGGATGAAAACTTAGGCCACGTGAACTATTTGACAAAATACCTATAAAAAAAGGAGTAGTCTCATGAAAATGCGTTGATTTCTCAATGTGCACATAATGGTGTTCTAGGTGGAACTTAAAGGATTTTAAAGAAATACCTCGGTAAGATGTTATTACCTAGAGTGCCACGTTGTGGGTATGTGAAAATGGCTATGTCTGAGAAGCTTTAAAAACTTTTAAGAAGATGAAAGTTTTGGGTGCTTATAAAAGGTTGTGTAATGGGTTGTTATTCACAATGATCTAGTGTAGTTTCTAGAAAAGGAGTAAGACAATTTACAGGGTGAATCAACTATTTACATTTTTAGTTGGTCCAGTTTTCATCCTCACAAGTAGTGTGAACATGGGTTCTCTTGGTACAATGTTTTTTGTTTGGGGAAGCATTACCTATTTATTTATTTATTTAAATTTGCCATCTTTTTGAAGGACTGAAGTTGTCCAGTATTTTCCATCGTGGATCCAATATGTTTATCAATTAGATGTTCTACTTGGAGCACCCTCTCGGTCACAAAACTATGAGAATTATATGGAAGGGAATTCTATGTCTAATGGCTCCCAGGGAAGATATATTGAGATGCCTACTGATGGATTAAGTTCCGGTCAAGTCAATTTATTTGTTTTCTAGTCAAAATCTTTGAGACATGTGTTTAGTTAGGTCATAAACTTGTTAGTCATGCAAATTGAGGATGGATGAGAAAGCCCATAAATTGTTGCAAGGATGCCTGAAGTTGATGCAGTCTTGTCAAATGATGGGATCGTGATTTTTTTACTTTAAAAGGTATGGTTTTCCTCTTTTCGCTTGCACTAAATTTCACTTAATCATTTCCAAACTTTTAAAATTAAATGTTGAATGAAAGGGAGTATAATACCAAAAAATGACAAAATTATTTCCTTGACATGAACTCTCAAAACATCAACAACAACAAAAAAAAAAAAACAAAGAAAAAAACTTGATGTTGAAAGTCACGTGTATGGAGCGCCACACCCACATATACCATGAACCCAAAACTCCTAGCATGACCCCTAGTAACATGGGACACCATGGGGTTACTTAGCCAAGTCATTTGAATTTATTAGTGTCCTTGCAATTCGAATTTCGAAGCCACTTAGCTTAACATTCACTTGTGTGACGTGTTTGTTTTAATAAAATGTGATCGGTTTCGTCTTATGGTTACCACTTAGTTTGAGAGAAATTGAAAACCCCTTCCACCTACCTCTAGAATACCAACAAGAGAATCATAACCCACATTCATTCCATTGAAAATGCCTTTAGAAACTAGTATTGTAAGTGGATTTTGGGGTGCACTGGTCATTGTGGGACAAGAGTTGCTGACGCAATTACGATAACTAGCCTCATAGTCCCCCTTGCAACTTGATCTTTGATGGTTGTAACCTACCTCCATCAAACGTGATGAATTATTTGATTATGGAAGAGTACATAGGAATCATCAAAGTTTTTGTTCAATCTTAAAATGAGTGTTTTTAAGGCCCAATTTGTGAGCACTTCAGATGTCTTGGCCAACATGCACTAAAATTGTAACTTTAGCTAAACACACCTTCTAAGGGTTTGTACATATCATTTAGACACTTTATAGAATATGAATTCATCAAATTATTGTATGGATGCATTTTGGGAAATTATGATGTTTCTCTCTTCCTTTTTTTATCTTTCTAGAAGTAACTTTGATATTGTGTCTGGATCTAAAATTGTAAAGGAGTTATAAATGTTCATGGGTTAGAAATGAACTAAAAATTTGATAATGTATGTGATTATGATATGATAAATAGAAAGGAGAATTAAATCCAAACTTTCTTTCTCTTCCTCTCTCTCTCTCTAGAGATAACTATGAAAATACTGATTGGGTTTTGAAAATACAAATGGATCAAAATGTATATGAGTTGAAATGAAATGAAAATTAGATATGGGATGTTACTGTGATTTAAAATGAAAATGAATCCTAGAATTTATTCCTCCTTCCCTTACTCTTCTTTCTCTCTCTCCCTAAATCTATCTCTCTATTGTATGTTCCGATTGTTTGAAATGATGGATGCATGGAATTTATGCTTGATTATATGGTATTTCCATACTTAGACCTAGGAATGACACAACATTGGTTGCAAGTACTCCAAACAAGAGGAATTCTCTGGATGTGATATGTTGTAATTAATGAGTTGTCATTGTAAAGTTATATTCATCTTGCAATACATGTTTTACAATAGAATAACGATATGTATTGTTGTTTTAAGAATTGTTCTTTGTATATTTTGAAAAGGGAATACCAATGTGGCTATATTTTATAGTTTCGAATTGGATGTAAAGTTGTACTCAATGTTGTACCTATCTTATAAATATATTAAACTAATCTATTGTTAGGTTAATTATTGGTTTATTTCCTTAACACCCCCAATACTAGGTAGAATCTTCTCATTAAAAATATCGAAATTAAAAGAACGAGTTATAATTCCTATTGTACTTCCTCCTCCCATTTAAGTCCTTCCCAAGGTATAAAACATTGATCGTGTTAATAAAATACTTTTATCTCATTAATCATCTTCGTGCTTCGCACCTAAAACGTCTTATTAAGGACCATTTCCTTGATATTTTATGATGTGGTGCATATATTTTGTGAAACCTATCATATTGGGACGAGTGAGGTGATCATGCCTAGGTGTTGTAGATTTGACCCTATCATGAATAATTTAACCCCCTTGTGCGTAATTTCTCTTGGTACCATAGTGGGTGTCCAAATCCTTGTAAGATTGTTGGTGGTTGTACCTACATTGATCTCTTGTGAGATCTAAATTATGTGAGTGGAGACTACGTTTCGAATTACTTTCATATTTAACCAACAATTGTAATAGGTCCTCAGGAGGCTTTTGTAATACTTAAGATTATTTGGGATATATCTCTTATAATATACACTTAATACTTGTGTGTCTAAGAGAAATGAAATGATTTTTCTTGTGCGAGGTCGTACTCCTTGTAGTCTTAAATCCCTAATGGTTATGTAAGTGTTATAGGAATAATTTTTTTCTAAAATGATGATATACATGACCAAATTAACCACGTAAATGTAGTTAGTAAACAAGGGTAAATAATATTAATCTATGGAATGCCACTACAAAAATGGTTACACCTTTGATCGAAGTCAAAATGAACTGAAATGTCAAATGTGATCATAAAATTAATGTAATAAAGTAGGGGTCCACAACTAATACAACAACCTAATAAATAAAACAACCAAATATGATGTAGGATCGTATGCTTTGTTTGCATAAATATGAATCAAACAACAATGCATAATGAAAATAATAACAATTTAACCTTGAGAATGGGATACCTGCAACTGTAACCAAGGTCTTGTGAGATAAGGAGATTACACTCTTATTGGACTTGTAAACGTTAGTAGAACTCTTGGTGTAGTTAGGAATATATTAAATCTAGGATCAAGTAGGAAGTAGAATTATATGATCAAAACATGTAATTAACTCGTTGTTGTAGAGAGTGAACCCTTAAGATTATGGAACAAAGGTAGTTTGAAAATGTGAAATTTTGTCACTTAGATACAAGGAATACACACACACACACACACACACACACACACACACACACACACACACACACACACACACACATATATATAAGGGGAACATAGGTGTAATGTACCCTTCCATGCACAATATGATTGTGAAAATATGAATTCCTAATTAGAGCAACGGATTGTGAATCAAGAATGATACAACTTAATTAGTTAACCTACATAGTTGGTTGTAATAACTTTAATATTAAAATAATGTATTGTTAGTATCAAAAAAATGTTTATGAAATGAACATGAGATAGGTTTTCTATTTATCTAGTAACCTTTTTTTTTTCTTCATGTGAATTTTTCTCTTTGTAACGAGAGTATTTTTCCAAAACCAAGTAAACATGACTCTTTCAAACAAATCCTTAAGTTCAAATATTAGAATATGAATGTGTGTATATATGTTCCTAATCACAATCATGTTATCAATAAGTTATTTCCATAAGAGAAATAAAAAAAAATTCTAAAGGAACCACTATAGGTGAAATGTTAAACCAAAAACATGCAACCTAGTTGTAAAGGAACAAAGGGTCCCATGTTATGTTTTTCTTCAGATAATTATATTCAACTAATAAAAAAAGGATTGAAATAAATATTTCACCATGAATTAATGATGTGTTATGGGAAGGTTCCTGTGAGTAATTGTATCTTGTCATGAGTCATTGTTGTACCTTGTAATTTTTGGACATGTGGCTTTGATGTGCATCATGTGTTTCATGCTATATATGTGGGTCCATTGTTACGCAAATGTCTCATGTGTTATAAATTATCTTAATTGATCCTATGTGATGTTATGTATCAAGCAATGTTAGCCAAAGAAAATATCCTATTATTATGTCTATTGTACTTTAGTGTTGAAAATGTGGACATTACATAGATGTGTATTATGTTCCTGGATTGAAACATAATCTAATGAGTATTGAGAAGTTAGTGTAAAAGGGATATAAAATCTATTTTTAAGATGATGAATGTGTAATAACGTATTTAAATCCAAGTAATAAATTGATTGCAAAGGTTTAGATGACAAGAAACAAAATGTGTGCATTAAAATCCAACATGATTTGTCATTTACAGGGATTTCTTCACTAGAATTTAAAGTTTATTTATAAGATCAAACTTGGTTATAGCATTTGAGATTTGGGGCATTTAAGTTTTAGTGTTTTAGATTTAATGCCAAACAAACATATGGTGAAGGGTTTTATTTTGATAGAGAAACCAAAGAAGCCTTATAAAATTTATATTCTAGGGAAGCAACAAAGGGAAAAAATTCTAGTTTAAATTTCATATAAAGGTAGATCTCTTTTTAAGATTGTCCATTTAGATCTATGCAGACCTATGCAAACACCATAAATTAGAGGAAGCATCTAGTTTCTAGCTTTTATAGATGATTTGAGTAGAAAACTTGGGTTTATTTCTTAAAAACATAAGTCAGAGGCCTTTAGTGTATTCAAAGAGTTTAAGGACATGGTTAGAAATTAGCAGATTAAATAGAGCAGAGAGTATGTTTCAAATGAGTTCCTAAATTTTTACAAATTACATAGAATTGAGAAAAAAATTATGACAATGTATACACCTCAACAGAATGGTGTGGCAGAAAAAAATAATAGAATAATTATGGAAATGGTTAGAAGTATGTTGAAATAAAAACATTTACCAAATGAGTATTGGGATAAAGAAATAGCTTGTGTGGTTTACATATTTAACCGATGTATAACAAAAAATTGTAAAGGACAAAGTTCCTCAAGAAGCATGGAGTGGAAAGAGAAACATAGTGTCTCACATTTAAGATTATTTAGATGTGTAGCATATGCTCATATTCTAAATGATAAGAGGAAGAAATTGGATGATAAAGGAGAAAGATGTATCTTTATAGGTTACAGTGAGTAATCAAAAGCCTATAAATTTTATAACCCCATCAAAAAGAATTCTATTATTAGCAGAGATGTGAATTTCATTGAAGAACAAATATGGGATGGAAGTATTGATAAGTTATCAACTATCACTACAACAATAACTCATTGTGAGAATGAGTTTGATGAGGAAGATCACACACAATGTTCATTTAACACCTCAAGGGAATGGTCTTGTGACATCTTCTTCAAATAGCACTCCAATTTCAAAAAGCATCAAAAGAGATATCTCAAGTGGATTTTCATCCCCTCCAAATAAATTCAATCCTCATGAATCATTAGGGCAAGGAGGTAATTCTTCACATTTTAAAGTCCCGCGGAAATGACATATGAGATCCAACATTGGCAACACAAATTTCTCACTACAAGGACACCCCAGGGAAGATAAGAATCTTAAGGGAGATTTATGAAAAAAACTCAAGGTGATGAGAATGTTGATTTAAATTCTGATTTTGCATTATTTTCTCATAATGATCCTACATATTTTGACTAGGAAATTTGAAAATGAAAAATGGGGTAAAATCAATGGATGAAGAAATTGTTCTATTGAAAATAATCGTACATGGAATCTTGTCAGTCTTCTAGAAGGAAAGGATGTAATTGGCATAAAGTGGGTCTACAAGACAAAATTCAATACAAATGGAAATGTTGAAAAACATAAAGCAAGGTTAGTTGAAAAGGGTTTCTTGTAATAACCCAAAATTGATTACAATGAGAATGTTTCTCCAATAGCTCAACTAGACACTATTAGAAGTATTTTACCAATAACAACTTGAAATAATTGGAAAGTATATCAAAAAGGATGTCAATTCTTAATTTTTGAATGGCATACCAGAAGAAGAATTATTTTTTTTGCAACCACCTGGATATGAAATTTTAGTTCTAGAACACAAGGTCTACATATGGAAGAAATCCTTTTATGGTCGTGAACAAGCTCCGAGAGCATGTTATAACAAGATTGATTCATATTTTTTGAAAAATGGATTTATAAAAGCTAATAGTGAGATGATTTTGTACATCAAGATGAATGATCAAGAACAAATTTTGATTGTATTTCTATATGTTGATGATCTAATATTCACAAGATATTTTCCAATTGACTTGTTTAAGACATCAATGAAGAAATAATTTGAAATGATAGATTTTGGGTCTAATGAAGTATTTTCTTGGCATAGAATTCAGTCAATCAGAAAATGTAATTTTTATATGTCAATCAAAATAATCCAATGATATTCTAAATAGTTTATGCATGATGAATTACAAGCCAATATCAACATCAATTGCCACATGTTTAAAGCTAAGAAAAGAATATACAAGATGCAATATTGATCCAACTATGTAAAAAATACTTGTTGGTAGTCTAATTTACTTGATAGATATAAGGCCTGATATCATGTATGATGTAAGTCTTATTTATATGTTTATGGAATCCCTAAAGGATTTTCATTGGCAAGATGGAAACAAAATTTTAAGATATGTTAGTATAACAAAAGCTTTTGGAATTTTATATACATCTTATGATATTTTCAAGTTAGTTGGTTACACAGACAATGACTTTGTAGGAGGCATAGATGATAGAAAGAGCACATCTGATTATGTATTCCATTTTCGTTTATGTACAATTTTTATGGACCTCCAAGAAGCATCCAATTCTCTCTCTCTCTCTCTCACTCTCTCTCTCTCTCTCTCTCTCTCTCTCTCTCTCTCTCCAGCAGAAGCATTAACATGGCAACCACAACAACAACATGTCAAGCAATATGGATGAGAAGAGTATTATCAGATCTATAGAAATAAAAAGAAGAAACAATGAAGATATTTTATGATAACAAATCATCTATTGCATTGTCAAATAATCATATTTTTTCACAAAAGGAGAAATCATATTGATACTAGGTATCATTTTATTACAGAGCTATTAACCAATGGACAAATATTTTTCAATTTTTGCATGTTTGAAGACCAATACAATGATATATTCACCAAGCCATTACTAAAGGAAACATTTGAGAATATGAGAGATTACTTAGGCATAATTGTTCCATATTGCTCCAACAATACATGAAGAATCAATAATAAGAGGGAGTGTTGGAAATATCTAATCTTGATAGATAAGTTCCAAATTTATGGAATTGAACTTTATGTAAAAGATATTCACATTTATTGTGAATATTATATCTTCCAAAATATCAAGAGATATTATATACAATATCTAGAAATATATGAGAATATGTAAAAAAATATATATGGGAAATATCTTAGGAATATCTACGAATTATCCAAAAGATATGGAATATCTAATATAAGATATTCCCTAGCTAAAAGATTGGAAAACTTATATAATTAAGAGGTATCACTTTGCAATTCAAAAAAGTAATAGAATGGCACTGAAGTACTCTGAAGTATAATTAATAGAATGTTTGTTTTTATATTGCTATTATGAGTTTGTGTGTGTTCATAATATTGCTCTTATTTTCATTATCTTAGCACACACCCTCTAGATTAGGAGTTAAAACATAATTCCTTCAGGGGGGCCATTTTGGAAAGTGTGTCTTCTATTTTCCCATTTGCAAGGGGAATTTTTCTGGTATTTTTTTTATCTTACTATGGTCGATCTGAAGTACACACTTGACTTGGAAATGCAATCTATCTCTTCACTTCGAGCCGATACAATGAGAAATCCTCTGAGTTGTGGATGCCTCAAATTGAGGAGAACCTCTAGTGTGGGGTGGATCCCTTGGTACATCACCTAAACTGATTCTATGGTGGGGTTGAGGGAGAGAAAAACTAGCCAAACTTAATGAAATTGGGTAAATAAGGTGATACACCAATGTTTTGAGACATATACTTGCACAAAAGCACACTTAATGACTATAAAATATTGATTAATTTGAATACAACCATTTTATGATGGATCTTTCACACAAAAAGGCATTAACATAAACTTATGTGACTTAGAAAACTTATAAAACGGTTAAATGGAGGCACTAGAAAGTTATGAACATACAACTTGGAAAGAAAATTTTCACTAAAACATACCATACAACCTACTATAATACACTTCACAAAACTTTAATTGGAGGAAAAGACAGTATTTATTGCTTCAATTAGGTGCACAAGTAAGGTATAAGTAGTAATAAGCCCCCCTCAAACACTTGCACAAGTAAGGTATCAGTAGCAAAACCCATTGTACGACAGAAAAGTGACATGCGAGGATGATAATTGGAAAGTGACTTTCCCTGTACCTGACCTCTCGAGGTCGTGCCGAGACAGTCGGTGGTCTAGAATATACGCGGGATGTCGATAAGCTAGTTAGGTAATCTTATGTCTTCAAAACGCAATAATGGGATTTGTGAATCTAAGGCAAAGAAAGCACTCCTAACCTAAACTAGTGTGATAGATCGTTCGGTGAGGATAGCTACTTGAAGGCTCCAATCATATATCAAGCTCTATCATGATCCAATCTATGGGTTGCGGAATACGTGGAATATAACCTGTGGGTGCTTCGTACATGTATCCCAAAAATGTCATAGAAAATGGAATGGCTAAATATGTAGCGGATCTTTTGGTGTTTTATGGATGATTCTCTGGTCTAGTCCAAAAATATTTAGCTTGATTAGCTGCTATGATTAATAATGATAGTTGTGTGATAATGTCTAGTGGGAGTGGAGAGGATCTAAATACTGAATGTTTGCAAACCAATGCATCAACGTTGGATTGATTTATAAGCCTGTTGGGTTGTGGGACTTTCGGATCACAACCATAAGTTCATGGCTGTTGTGGACCTCCTATGGTCATGTGAAGAATCAATCCCTTCTGTCTGATCCCGAGTATCTAATAATCGTATGACTTCTTGGCCTCTATGTTTAGAACTAAAAGTTAAACATGATTTTCTCAGAGTACCTAACAGGTGTTCTGATAACTTGGTTACATAAGCTAGTATCTATATCAATGAGGAGGTCTCCTGCGTTTGGCTATATTAATAGTGGATCACAACCGAATATTTTTTCTCTTTTAGGTCCTTCTACAGTCATACAGATGTCTATCAAGGTAATCTATAATTTGGCTGACTTGACCAAAATGTATGCACTTTGTCATCTTCTATGTTTGATCCCCTTAACTGTTGTCATCTTCTATGTTTAATCCCCTTAACTGTGAGCTGATTTCTAGTAGGTATGTTGTTTTTTAGAAGACCTATATTTTGAGATTTTGGTCTATTTCAGTTATTTCTGCAACAGTATTTGGTTGAGGCATGATTGTCTCAAAAACATATTCCCTGGGCTTCCTAGGTCCCGTGATTTTCATACAAGATCAATATAAGCCTAACTGAAATAAAATAAACTATTTAATGCGAGATATATCTACAACATATACATATATACCTCTGTTTTTGTATTTTTGATAAGATTTTGAATGGAAATGAAAGAACAACTAATCTAATATATTTAGAAAGTGACAACTAATCTAATAACAAAATTAAAACAAACAAAGTATCCTGGTGTAACTACTTGCCTGTGCAGTTGTGAGTTGATCCTAAATAACTAGATAGATGATTAAATTAATTGAAATATTCTCGATCCTACCTCATAAGTGAGGAATGAATCATAGCTTCTCAGAAACTATCAATCTCCACAGCTTCCCTAGCAATATTTGAGAATGAATTTTAACTGAAATGAAATTTTTCACTACTCTATTCGATATATTTTAACTAGAATTTTGACAGATAAAACCTGGAATTTGTAGAATAGTGGAAAATCAAATAGTGTATGACTCCATGTCCCCTCATAATGATCTCCTTTTTCCTTCATGTTCACGTGAATCCAAAAGATTGTGTATATGTTAGCATCAACAGAAGAAGGTGTTCGAATAATGATAACTTTGGATATAGACCGAATATAATGCAAGTAGGAGAGAGAAAATGCAAGAGACAAAGCTTGGCATATGCTATTCCTAGCGGGATTTATTGTGGGAATACAATGCAAGAGTACTAAGAGATTCTAGAATCCACATTATATGAAGAACACAACTTGTAACTCTAATGGATGCAATCTATAACTAACACTAGTTTTCTCTAAACTAATTTGTATTGACAGCTATGAACAAGACTGAAGCAAGAATATTGAATGGCTTCTTGAAAGTAAAGGAAAAACTTAGCATGGATGCAAACATGAAAGAAAATGAGCTATAAACAATAAATTGACAAACTAAACAATGGAAAATGAGAAGCTGAGAGGCAATTTTGAGGGCCCATTTGCTTGAAAATAAGTTGGCTATTTGTAGATTTCACATTCACCCAAAGGTGATTCCCATTAGAACTCTTTTACCATTAAATAATGGAGAAACACTGTTCTAGGGGACATAAAACATTAATTCAAGTTAAGGCGGTTGAGAAAGATGCCGGTGAAAGTTGAAAAATTACGCCAGTCGTGATTGAGAAGAATGTGTTGGAAAATGTGTGAAGGACTGCCACCCTGAGCAGGGTGGCGGTTATAGGACCGCCACCCTGCCAGGGTGGCAGTTTCATCACTAAAGGGTAAAAAGCTAAGAAATGAAGGGCAGAGGAATAAAACAAAGCACAAGGAACATGAATAAAGCATTTGGGATGCTAACATATACTTCGTGAGATTTTCTGGATATGAACACCTTACGAGGTGACTTGTATCATCATTGGGGCATGTGTAACATCGTTTCTGTGGTACAATACCCTATAATTTTGGGGTAGAGTACATATTGTCCCCCTTGGAGAAGTGTTTTAGCCATGAAGAGGCGTAAAACGATGGGTCCGAGTATGGCGGTGCCAAAAATGGGAAGTTAGAAATTATACCTGACACATCCATGTGTCAGAAATGTCGTCATCCAAGTTCTCGCTACCTGCAAAATGGGAAGAAGACTCAAGTGCATAGATAGACAAAACAAGTCGAAAAATAAATACTAAATTAGTATGAGATGAAGACTTACCATTTGTGTAGGGATGAGAACTTACTTCCGTTGGCGCTCTAAACCTATGAAAGGGGCACTCGAAAATGCGTCAAAACACTATATATATATATATATATATATATATGTATATATATATATATATATAATGGAACCATTTTCCTATTCATTTGGATGTGTTGAGTTGATAGTTTTTGAGCTCTAGGACCCACAGTGACGGTTTTCAACAAGAGTATAGTCTGATACAGGTTCGTATCGAGATAGTAATCATGCCTCTGTGAGTAGATCCTTGACCCGATGAGATCTCAGGTTAGTTCTTCTCAATTTACTCATTTTTGTACCCTAAATGTAAAAAAGATGAAAAATTTGTCATGGGGGGGGGTCATTTTTAGAAATTTCAGTTTTAAATGTGTCTCTTAGGGGGGGCGCCTCATGGGTAGGATTTTGTTTTAGTCGAATTGGTCGATTTTTTAGGCATTTTCGAGAATTTTAGGGCACGTGACCCATTTTTAGACACGTGGGACAGGACCACCGCCCTGAGCAGGGTGGCGGTTACAGGATTTCCACTGCCTTATAAGGTGGAGGTTACATGGAACCTCCGCCCTGCTTAGGATGGCGGTTCTCCTCCAGAATGTTAAAACAACATTAATTTGAGTTCATTTTTGCAATTTCTAGTCATTCTTACCTGCTTTAAACGATTTTTTTAATGCAAGCTTGATACTAACTTACTCCTTTTTACATGTTTTTTTTTATTTTGTAGAAGAAGGAAGAGTACATCAAATGGATCTCTGAGAGAGAGAGAGAGAGAGTGACTAGTGATTGGCTTCCAGCAGTGCTTGATGCACTCTCTCAGGATGAGCAGGATACCCTCTCAGAGGGCATGGCATATTGAGGATCACACGGGTCCCCCACGTTACCCCTGCTAGTCACATATTGTGTGACTTATTTTCTTACTGGGATGCAGATGGGAACACTTTCTGATTTCCAGGTGTCAGGGGTGAGTGGAATATCACCTTAGAGGATGTCTACTACATTTTGGGAGTCTCAATTATTGGGAGGATACTTTCATTTGATACAATAGTATCCACAGCTTAGGTGACTCAATGGGCCAGTTATATGGGAGACGTAGTTGTCTCCACTGGTTTGAAGAAGGGGGTGAAGGTCTGTTCTATTCCTGGCTTGTCCCATCCCTTTGATCCATCAAGGCTATTATAGGCATCCTTGCTTTGAGATTGATCAGAGACAAGGGAGGGGATACATTGCTTTACTTTTGGGCCCCCATCATCACACAGATTGAGGTACATGGTCGGATATCTATGCCTGGGGAGCTGATATACTTAGAGACCACCTATCATGACTTATACAGGGTGGTTCAATTATAGGGACAGTCACTAAGCCATCTGACCTTCATTATGAGCTGGGTCTATGAGCACATCATCCCTTATGGGAGAGGTATAGAGGTGGTGGATCCTGGTAGCCGTGAGGGAAGCTGGATGGATAGAGATGATCGATGCTTTAGAGCACCCCACCAACTAGTTACTTCCCTAACTACTGAGGATATGGAGGCCACACCTTATCATGCCATGGTAGGGTTGTGGGGTGCAAGGAGATCTTCACTTTGATTTCCTACTCTACTACAGGGCAGCTTATGGATAGGATGGGGAAGGTAGAGAAACACCCCTTTGATCGAGTGCCTCAGCAGTTCGGCCTAGCTTATGTTGATATGTTTCCCCCAGTGGTGCCAGTGTTCAGATCAGTTTTGGAGGCTAGGAGCAGTTCCTTAGGGGCTTGACGTTGGACAGTTGTTACTCTTGGCGTCCCTATTACAGCTAGGAGGGTGGTACGTACCCGAGCGAGAGTCGGTGCTCCTCAGGAACCTTTAATTTGGATTGCCACCAATGGCCTACGCCCAGTATCAGTGATGACCCTATTGATATAGATTCTGAGTCTGAGGAGTTCATAGGGGGAGAGATGGAGGAGGAGACCAAGGACATGGATGTCAGTGAGTTGGGTGGAGGAGAGGATAGCGATCCTGAGTGGCATGACACTTAGGATATTTTATAGGCCGAGAGGGCATAGTAGAGTATAGAGAGGGTGACTCTAGTCTTAGAGGAGTTACCTTCTTAGCACTTAGGTGGAGAGGATGAGTCCATGGTAGGACGCTATGTTACCCCAGACATAGGAGGAGGACATCAGTTAGTGGTGGCATCCATGACAGGCGCTGATCCTAGTGATCCCTCTTGGAGGCCTTGAGATCTGAGTGAGTTGTCACTCTTCTTTTAATATTTGTTTTTAGCTAGGATTGCCTTAGTTTGCAATCTCCTCCTTTTCTTCCGTCCTTGGTTTCATCTTTTGATTATTTCCTAACTTGTTTTTCTCCTTTTCTTGTAGAGACTGTTGATGAGTGGCGAGATTTGATTCACTCGGTATGTACTGATACCTTGATGCTCCCTATGGAGAAGACTCATGTCGAGCTATCCATAGATATGCAGGGGATCCTTCAGTAGCTGGTCAGACATACCAATGTTTTTGTCCCCATTTGGCATGTGGCCAAGATGGTGACTTCCCTTCTGTACCAAGTTAGCCGGGTATAGGATTGTAGAGCACCCTGATGAGGAGCCACTCTCATAACGAGGCTACAACTATCGTTCATGACCGTGAGCCCTCAGTTCACTCAGAGTGATGGCATAGCTAGAGTCTTAGACGTGGTCATGCACCTTCTGAGGGATCCCATAGGGATTGAGAGGCCACTGTGGCTCTTTTTGTAGTGACTCTTTCTAGATTGTTTTATATGACCATTTTGTATTTTCTGGGCTCATTAAGCATTTTTGACCATGCCTCGTGCATGATGGAATTATACATGAAACCTAATTATATATATATATATATATATATATATATATATATATATATATACATCTCTTTTTGGATCTAGATCTCTTTATACCTAGAGTTTTCTGATTCATTTTCACACGTATACTATATGTTTATGAAAAAAAATGTTATTTTTATATGCTTTTCAGAATGTATGCAATGGAGGATAACATACATCACAAATGTTTTCTTTTTTTGTATTTTGTGATGCTGATGCATGATGATGCAAATGGACACTATTTGATCTTGAGCTTTAGCTTTCTATAAGCAATTTTCTAGTACTTCATATTGTTTTGACAAAATGTAAAGACAAACTGGTATGATGAACAATTGCACTTGCCCCACTCCCAACTCCACGTAACTAGTAAGATCCGACGGATCACCACCAAGAGCTAGAAAGGGAACAAGCTATGAGGTGCGTTAAAATGGTAATGATGGGAGATAGACAAAGAGTTGGTGGAACCAAATTAGGACGCTACAAACCTACCCTACTCAAGTGACTCTGGATAGTTTAGAATGCGACTTGCTTTGTCATTTTATCTAGACTTAGATCCGTAGATGGCCACTTGGTTGACAAAATCTGGTTTTCAGGGTTTTGAACTCTCTTGGAATTTTGGACATCTAATTAATTTGTTTTTGACTCAAGGATTGCAAAGGTTTATTTGAACTATTTTCTTATGACCTTCAACGTTTACTGTCAAGAGGAACCCCTACACCTTGCCCCATTGCTACTAGTAGGAAGCATGGGCTTATTAACATGGACAAGGTATAGGCAAGTAAGGGCATTCCAATCCTTTCCCAACCATACATCACTAGTAAGAGACGCAAGCTCAACATCGAAGGTTAGTAGGGCAAGGAAATGTGTAAAAGTAAAATTTTCTGTTTCATCTATATTTGACTTACCTACCTAAGCAAAATGTCAGTATGTTCTTATTTCCAAAGAGAAATATATACGGGATAGATGTGACACCATGAAGCTTCTAGAACAGACCATAGGACAAGACACCTATCCTAGGAAGAAACCAAAAGTGAGAACAAGCATGTAGGCCTTGGTATGGCTACCAGTTAAGAATTTGTCATATCTAGCTTTAATTGATGAAATGATTCTGAAATAGTTGATGATGTGATGAAAATGAAGAAGTATGATTTGAAATATCCTACCAATAATATCAGAAGTTTGTAATGAATTGCTTAAGAATAAGTCCCTTGATCACAAAATTTTACGAAACGAGTGAAAAAAATGAACTTATCTAAATGAATATGTAATGTAGGTATAATTATACAAATAGTGCTCGATGCTTCATGCGTAAAACCATTTAAGATGCAAGGAATTGACTGATTCTCTAAATTCCTCACCCCTCTAGTGTGCACAAGAGATACACACAATTACCATAGTCCTTTATGACTCGATATGGGCCCAACCATTTGGGCTGAAACTTTCTTCCTTCATCCGTTTTCTTATCGATCCCGCTGTCTAGTCTTAAAACTAGATCTTCTTCATATATTTCTCGCTGATAGACCTTTTTGTTATAGTGCCTGGCACATCCAGCTCAGCATAGGCTCTATGCCGCTATTCGGCATTTAACCTGGCCTCATCTAGGCTTTCTAGTTGGGAGAGGTGTTCCTCCCTATAAGCTTCTTCATTTAGAATCCCTTGTAGCGAGATGCGGAGATTGGGTATTTCAACCTCAAGCGGGAGAACTACGTCTGCCCTGAATAGCAGTGAGAAAGGAGTTGCTCCTATTGGTGTTCTTATTGAGGTTCGGTAGGGCCACAAGGCCAGATATAATTTTTAATTCCAATCTCATTTGTTTTCTTTTACCATTTTGAGGAGAATAGCTTTCAATGTTTTGTTTGTCACTTCAGCCTACCCGTTGGCTTGAGGGTAGTAAAGAGAGGTCATGTGATGGTTTATTTTTAACTTGCTACATAGCTCATGAACCTCATCATTTTTAAAGGACTTGCCATTATCGGAGATAATGACTTGTGGGACACCATACCTATAGATAATTTGGTTCAAAATGAATTTGGCAATCACCAAACCTGGTACAGTGGTGAGAGGCATGGCCTTCACCCATTTGGTAAAATATTCCATGGATGTGATTATAAAATTATGGCCATCGGTTGATGAGGGAGAGAATTTTCCTATCAAGTCCAGGCCCCACGTGGAGAAGGGCCACGGAGTTGCTATTGGTTACAGGGATTGTGCTGGAATGTGAATCTCATGAGAGAATTCTTGGAATTTCTGGCACTTATGTACAAATTCTACTACGTAATGTTCGAGAGTAGGCCAGAAATAGTCCATCCGATGTATTTTTTGAGTGGTGGCATGACCACCGAAGTGGCCCTCACATATCCCAATGTGGGATTCATGAAGAATCTTCTTGGATTCTTCTATGTTGACGCATCTTAGAAGCATGCCGTTGAAGGCTCTATGATAGAGAACTTGGTCTAAAACAACATATTTAGTGGCAATAATGCATAACCACCTTCTTTTTTGTGACGTGGCACTTTCTAGGTATGTATGGTCCATGATAAAATTGATGATATCAGTATACCAGGGACATGTAGAAATGGGGGGTATGGTTTCGACAAAGTATACACATTCATTGGAAAAATCTAGATCTACCTGCTTACCTCCATCTAGTGGATTGTCAACTAACCATTCTACAATGATTTTTCCTTTAACAAATTTTTTGTTTATGAATTTTAACTCAAATTCTCCCATTAGGGTTATGAAACGGCCAACTTTTCTAGATAAATATCCTTGTGTAAGAAATGTTTGTAAATTATCTATCTTTATAATGACCCTTATTTCATGGTTTAACATGTAATGTCTCAAGCATTTTTTTGTAAAAATTATGGCAAGGCATTCTCTCTTTGCCTGTGTGTAAGGTGTTTCATAATCGAGCAATGTTCAGCTAAAGAAATAGATAGCGCGTTCTCATTTGTCATCGTCTTCTTGAGCTAGCATGCAGGCCAGCGAGACATGAATGGCTAGTGAGTATAAGATTGAAGGGTGGTCTGGTTTGGGAGGCATTAGCGTGGGTGGTGACAACAAGAAATGCTTAACTACTTTGAAGACCTCATTGTAATCTTCAGTCCAATTGATGTTATAATCTTTCTTGAGTAGACTGTTGATTGGATGAATGGCAAAGCTTAAATCTAGGATGAACCTTTGGATTGCACTGAGTTTTCCAAGAATTTTTCTAATTCTAGACTTGTTCGAAGGTGGATCATTTTGAGGACAACCCATATTTTGGATGGATTGACATCAATCCCTTGTGAAGATATAATGTATCCTAGAAGTTTACCTTCTGTTACACTGAAAATGCACTTCTCTGGGTGTAATGTGACACCATACTCAATTATTCGTGAGAGGATGATACGGAGCACCTTCAGGTGATCACAGTGCTTCTTGGCCTTGGCCAACAAGTCATTCACATATGATTCCACAATTTTATGGATCAGATCATGGAATATGTATGTCATTTCCCACTGATATGTAGTGCCAACATTCTTAAGACCAAATGGCATGACAACATAACAATAAGTTCCCCAGGGAGTTTTAAACGTGGTTTTGGCTTGGTCTTGTTCAGATATTTTGATTTGATTATATACCGAGAACCCATCCATGAGAGACAAAAGCTCAAATCCAGCTATTGCATCAATGATGATGTCAATGAATGGTAATGGAAAATCATCCTTGGGACAAGATTTGTTAATATCCCAAAAATCTATGCAAATGCGTATCTTCCCATTCTTTTTGAGAATGGGGATGATATTAGATACCCATTGTGAATAATCAACTAGTTTGATGAATCCTACTTGGAGAAGTTTTATTACTTCCTCTTTTACCATGAGAGCCACTTTTGGCTTCATTGGTCTTGACTTCTATTGAATTGGCTTCGCATCTGGTTTAGTGACAAGATTATGTACCGCAACTTGTGGTGCGATACCTGTCATTTCTTTATAATTAAATGCAGAGGCCTTTTGATGTTCTTTGAGGATTTGGGTGTGTATTTCTATTTCTTCCAGCATTAGCGAGGATCCTATTCAAAATTCTCAGTTCTTCCTCCGTTCCAATGTTTATGTCAATGGTTTCTTCTATCAAAGAAGTCTTACCATCTTCAAACTCAGGTGGGGCTGGAGGTAGTTCCAGGATTTCTCCTTTTTCTATCTCGTAGATATTGAGATCTTTTTGTGGAGGATACTCTACCATGGGATTTCCAAAGTAGGAAGAGGAATGTGATATTAAGGAAAGATCAACTATACTATGAGCAAGGTGTAGCTCCACATAGGTGTTTAGATATTCGAGAGTGACTTTATCACTATCAACATGATGTAAGATAGGAGATTCATTCTCAAATATATGTGTTAGAAGAGGGTTTGTTGATATTTTCTTCACCAATGGTTCAGTACGAAGTGATACCTTGAAACTTGTATCTTCTAACTCATTACTTGGGGTAAAACACAAAGCTGAGGTTGCAATTGAATCTACGAGAAGGTTCTGTTCTCGTGGGATTACCTTAATGGATATGAAGTTGAATATTTTTCTTAAATCTAATACCGCTGTTTTATAGAGTTGTAAGTGTTCAGCTCTAGTCTCATATACTTCAGAAACCTGGTTTGTAACTAACTGTGAGTCTCCTAACACTCTGATGTCATTAACACCAATCCTTTTGGCTATGATGAGGCCAAGGAGGAGGGATTCATACTCAGCGTCATTGTTTTTACATTCAAAGTTTAACTTAAAAGCAAAAGGTAAGATCTTTCCCTCATGAGAAGTAAAGATTACACCTGCTCTGGCTCCATAACGACATCTAGCTCCATCAAAATGGAGAGTCCAATATTTACTAGGAAAGATGGATGCTAGGAAATTCTTCACATTTGTTTCTTCTGTTTTGGTTACTTCTACCATGCAAAGTTCCTCTGCTGGAAGCGAACCAACTCCTAGGGTGCATCCCATACCTGCGGAGTCAAATGGTAGGAAAATTGGTAGATCTTGTTCTAGTAATTCAATAATTTTTGTAATGGTTCCTAATGACACTGTGTCTACAATGTTAGCTTCATTCTTGAGGGATGGGATGCTCTTGACTAAGTTCATAAGTTATAGTTTTGTTGTAGGTATTAATTTTTCTTCTAGTTTTGAGTCAATTGGTTTGTTAAATTGGTTTGTTGGGAGTTCAAACTCAGAGTGAACACCTGGTATTTTCTTCAGGTCTGCTAGTTGTATGTAGAATGGTTTTGGGTCACCTTTTGCTATGAATATCTTTCCTAGGTGTAAGAATCTTATTTCTTATAATAACGTAGAAGGGATTGCTTTCATGCGATGTATCCATGGTCTACCAAGGATCATATTATATTTGGTTTCCTAATCTATGATATAAAACTCAATGAGGATTGTCTTGGGTCCTAAGGTGACTGGTAATATTATAGTCCCAATTGAAGTAGATTTAAGGTTATCATAACCTCTTAGCGTATTTCTTGTTGTGGAACAGTTTGTTTCTCCACATCCTAACTTTCGAAGGAAAGAGAAGGGGGAAATATTCACTACTGCCCCATCATCCACCATTGCGCGTTTAACGTAATTATTGTAAACCCACACCTGTAAATGCAAGGCCAGGTCACCTCTATGCACAATTTCAGCATCTATTGGCATTTTGTTTATGTCGAATATAAACTCGGTATCCCTATCTGGCTGCCCTGTAGGGTGAATATCAAAGTCTATATGGTTTACTTGTGTTTCAGGAGGTGGAGTGATGTTAATTAAATGACCTAGACCTAGTGCCTCTAATAGAGCAGCCCTATGGGCAAGAGAGTTTTTCAACAAATCCAAAAAGGAGATGTGAGAGAAGGTCTTTGTTAAGTCATTAATTAAATCATAAGCAGTCATGGGTTTTACCAATGTTTGTTGAATGTTATCTAGTTCTAGTGGATAGATTGGATTTGGTTGAGAAGAATATTCTTGTGTTCTTGTTATGGCTTGTTATGGCTTCCACTAGACCAACTATCTTGGTTCGTGGTTGATTTCCTAATTGCGGTGTGACAGGTGGATTTAGTGAAGTTGAGGCTTCATGATCATTATTTCCTGTCATTACACCTTTGTTCGTCCCATTTGGATTTAATTTATTATTGTTATTTTGATTTGGAAGTGGATCATTGAAGATCTTAAGAGGTGCATTTTGAGGGGAGACTACCCCTGTGAAAGTTTTTGACATAGGTGTCATAGAATCTATTAAGAACATTTCTATGAAGAGTTGTCTTTGTTCTTCTGGCACACGTTGCATGAACTTATTATAATCATGGAAAGTCCTAGTGTCATGGCCTTGAATTTTGTGGAAACCACAATACGAGTTGGGCTTATAACTCCTAGGTTGTTGGTTTGGTATGTGTTGTGGTCCAAAATTCTGACTGAACCGTTGACTATTAGGATTAAATTTTTGCATTTGTTGCCTTTGGTTTTGATATCCAGTCGAGTTCTGACTTGGACCAGATGTCTGGAGTCGTTGTCATTGTTGTTGTTGTTGTGGATGATTAAAATCCACCGCGTTGATTGTTGGGGTAAATTTTTTGTTTCGTTGATTGTTAACCGGTGGTGGAACATTTACAAAGTTTTCTTTCTTAGCTTGGTCAGTCACTCCATCTATTATCACCCCACGGTTTTTGTTAAGGATTTTAGGTCCTTGACTGACATTTGTGGTAGTAGGATAAATCGTAGTGTTTTGGTTGGGGATGATTAATCTCCCATTCATTCTATATGTCTTATGACCGCTATCTATCACAGCTTGATCTATTCAGAGAGCACTCTCGAGTACTTCATCATAAGTTCTTAGTGGGAACTTCTAGACTTCGTCCTTTATCTCTCTGTTGAGAGAATGAAGGAATAAATCACATAGTTCCATCTAATCCATGTTTGGAGCGCTTGCTAAGGAATAGAGGACTGTACGCCATCTTTGAATGAAATGAGCAATAAATTCATTGTGTTCTTGCTTAATATGCAAGAATTCCTTGATTCTTGTTCTCAACAATTTGTTCATGTCAAATGCCTTGATGAAATCTAAAACAAGTTGTTTAAATGAATGTATTGAGGCTTTAGGTATTTTGTAATACCACTCAAGGTCGATACCCTCTAACGTTTTGGGGAATATTTTAGCAACAACTCCATCCCAAGGGAGCAATTCTCGAATGGCCGTGGCATAGGCCTTAATATGTGCATTTGGGTCTCCCTCTCCTTTGTACTTGGATAGATCAGGGAGAGGTCTTGGAAGCATGATGCTTCGTATAGTGAAGTCTAAAGGTTCTTTCAAATATTTTGAATAAGTCCCTATCGCATAGGTTTCGACCATTGATGGTGCTTACTGAGGGGGTGGAGGTGGAATGGGTTGTTGATGTGGCGTAGCATATATATTTGCAGGGGCATAAGGAAATTCCTGTGGTTGAGTGAACATGCTGGAAGAAGAGAACATATCTCCCTCTGGTGATTTGGAATACATGTTTAAGTATGGAGGAGCATTGCTCAGGAATGGATTGTTTTGTACTAAACTGGGAGGTATCATATTTTCCACTGGAGGGGCGTTAGAAAATGTGATTCTAGTTGGAATTTGTTGTGAATACTAAGGAGGCATGCCCAATGTGCTTGTTCTTGTGAGGATGTCTACTTGGCTAGGCTGATGTGGAGGATTGGAAGTTCCTGCCTGCATGAATTGTGAATTTTGACTTGCCTGAGAAAGTTCCAACCCTCTAACATTCTCGACTAAGGTTGAGATGACCTCGTTTGGTGAAGATACAGTATCTTTCCTTAGTGGTGTTTGTCGTATACCTTGAGGTTGTACAGGCATATGGTACCCTGCTATGAACTGGTCATTGCCCTGGCAAGTTTCACCGAGGGCATTTCCTATAGGTGGAGGAATGGGGGTGTTTTCTTGGAATGAGACGTCAGGTTGTATTCACAAACCTCCTATAGGTGGGTACATACTTTGAGAGCATTGTTCACTCCTAACATAACGTGTTAAGTATTCATCATCTAAAAAATAGATATGGATCTGATTGTCTACTGATTTACATTCTAAGCAAGACCTGAGGAGATGAACCAAATTCTCCAGTGAGCATCATGATGTTCGAGCCTGAAGGCTCTGGTTGTTGCATTTGAGTGAGCTGATCCAACTCCTCTATTTGGAAAGAAGAACTATATCTAGTCCTTTGAGGTGGAGTTTGTGTTGAGTACCAATTAGTTGAATAGTTGTCACCCCATGCTGAGAGTGAGGGTGATGGCTGTCTATTCAGTTGATCGTAGTATGCTTCAAGACCTAGAAGAGGTCTACCATATGCATCGAATCCCAACATATTCGGGGGGGTATATGAATACCCGCAGAATAATGGGAAGAAGTGAAGATGGATAAAAATAAAAGAAGAGTGTGAAAGTGAAGAAATTGTTCCATCAATATCAAGTTCACCAATCTTGGGGGTGAAGTTGATGTGAAGGCTAATGAGGTAGGTAACATGAAACAGTTGTTTTTTCATGTTGCATTCACCAATTTTATTGGTGAAGCTGATGTGAAAGCTAAAGAGGTAGAGAAGATGAAGAAGTTGTTTGTTTCACGTTCACCAATTTTGTACGACAGAAAAAGTGACATGCGAGGATGATAATCGGCAAGTGACTTTCCCCGTACCTAACCTCTCGAGGTCATGTTGAGATAGCTAGTGGTCTGGAATACATGCCAGATGTTGATAAGCTAGTTAGGTAATCTTATGTCTTCAACACGCAATAATGGGATCTGTGAATCTAATGCAAAGAAATCCCTCCTAACCTGAACCGGTGTGATAGATCGTTCAGCGCAGATAGCTGCTAGAAGGCTGTAATCAATATCGAGCTTTGCCATGATCTGATCTATGGGTTGTGGAATACATGGATATAACCTATTGGTGCTTCTTATATGTCTCTCGACAAGGTCATGAAAATGGAATGGCTAAATATGTAGTGGATCTTTTGGTGTTTAATGGACGATTCTCTGGTCTAGTGCAGAAATCTTTAGCTTGATTAGCTACTATGTTTAATAATGATAGTTGTGTGATAATTTATGGTGGGAGTGGAGAGGACCTAAACACTAATGTTTGCAAACCAGTGTCAATGTTGGATTGATTTGTAAGCCCATTGGGTTATGGGACCTTTAGATCACAACTGTAAGTGTGTGGTTGTTGTTGACCTCCTATGGTCATGTGAAGAATCAATCCCTTCTTCTAATCCCGAGTATCCAATAATTGTATGCCTTCTCAACATCTATGTTTAGAACTAAAAGTTGCATGATTTTCTCATAGTACCTAACAGGTGTTCTAGAAAATTGGATATGTAAGCTAGTGTCTATATCAACAAGGAGGTCTCCTGCGTCTGGCTGTGGGACTAGTGGATCACAACCGAATGTTTGTTCTCTTTTAGGTCCTTCTACAGTTATACAGATGTTTATCAATGTAATCTAATTTGGCTGACTTGACCAGAACGTATGCACTTTTTCGTCTTCTATGTTTAATCCCCTTAACTGTGAGCTGATTTCTAGTAGGTCTGTTGTTTCTCGGAAGACCTGTATTCTGATATTTTGGTCTATGTTAGTTATTTTTGTAACAGTATTTGGTTGAGGCACGATTGGCTTAAAAATGTATACCCTGGGCTCCCTAGGTCCCGTGATTGTCATACAAGATCAATATAAGCCTAACTGAAATGAAATAAAGTAATTATGCAAGATATATCTACAACATATATATATATATATATATATATATATATATACCTCTGGTTTTGTATTTTTGATAAGATTTTGAATGGAAAGGAAAGAACAACTAATGTAATATATTTAGAAAATGAGAACTAATCTAATAACAAAATTAAAACGAAGAAAGTAGCCCAGTGTAGCTACTTGCCTGTGTAGTTATGAGTTTATCCTAAATAACTAGATAGTTGATTAACTTAATTGAAAGATTCTTGATCCTACCTCAGAAGTGAGGAATGAATCATAGCTTCTCAGAAACTATCAATCCCCACAGCTTCCCTGGTAATATCGAGAATGAATTTTAACTGAAATGAAATGTTTCACTACTCTATTTGATATATTTTAAGTAGAACTTTGACAAATAAAGCCTGGGATTTGTAGAATAGTGGTGAATCTAGTACTGTATGACTTTGTCCCCTCAGAATGATCTCCTCGTTCCTCGTGTTCGCGTGAATCCAGAAGAGCATGTATATGCTAGCATCAACAGAAGAAGGTATTCGAACAATGGAAGCTTTGGATATAGACCAAATATAATGCAAGTAGGAGAGGGATAATGCAAGAGACAGAGCTTGGCATATGCAATTCCTAGCAGGATTTATTACGGGAATATAACGCAAGTGTACTGAGAGATTCTAGAATTTACGTTTTGTGAAGAACACAACCTGTAACTCTAATGGATGAAATCTATAACTGACACTACTCTACTCTAAACTAATTTGGATGGACAACAATGAATAAGACTGAAGCAAGAAGATCGAATGGCTTCTTAAAAGTAAAGGAAAAATTAGCATGGATGTAAACATGAAACAAAATGAGCTCTAAAAAAGAAATTTACAGACTAAACAATGAAAATGAGAAGTTGAGAGGTAGTCTTGAGGGGCCAATTGCTTGAAAACAAGCTGGCTATTTATAGATTTCACATTCACCCAAAGGTGATTCCCATTAGAACTCTTTTTACCATTAAACAGTGGAGAAACACTATTCTAGGGGACATAAAACATTAATACGAGCCAAGACTATGGAGAAAAGCCGGTAAAATTTGAAAATTTACGCAAGTTGTGATCAGAAGAATGTGTTGGAAAATGCGTGAAGGACCGCCGCCCTGAGCAGGGCGGTGGTTATAGGACCGCATCCTTGCCAGGGTGGTAGTTTCATCACTAAAGGGAAAAAAGCTAAGAAATGAAGGGCAGAGGAATAAAACAAAGCACAAGGAACATGGAAAAAGTGTTTGGGATGCTAACATGTACTTCGCGAGATTTTTTAGATTTGAACACCTTGCAAGGCTAAAAGGAACGATAAGCAGATCGTACCAAGCCAAGAACATAGATGCTAATTGAACACCATGATCTATAAGATGAAAGCAATTAGCCAAAACAACTTTACATAAAACCTTTGAAATAAATGAGAAGTAATATCATATATTATCATGGAACTCAATGCAATAAATTGAGAATGGGCCTTGCTTAAATATGTAAGGAATAACAATCTAAGAACTAGTCAAGGTCGTAGATCAAGTCATGAATCAAGGAAATAACTAGTCATTAAAGAACTAGTCAAGACCATAGATTTAGAAGAGAACTAGACATCAAGGATCTAGTCAATACCATAGATCAAGGAAATAAACTATACTTAACAACTAGATAATATCTCCTAATATCTAAATGAGATAAAAGAAATATCCACACACATAAGTGGGTGAAGATAAATACAATAAAGGTAAATAAATTACCTAGGTGAACAAGAGCTAAGGTAAATACCTACTCTAACACCCCCCTATAGTGAAGCTAGGGGCCAAAATAGATGTGGCATGTCCATAGTAATGATTCCCCGACAACTAGGCCTGATGAGGTACTCATTTATAATAACTAGGAAAAAAGAGACACCACAAGGTACCCAAAACCAGTAATAAACAAAGTAAAGAGAGTAAATACCCTCTCCAAGACATCCCAAGAAGCTCAGTTCAAAAACTCGTAAAATACTGAAGAATTTTGGTGTGCACTATGGTCTGAATCCACTGCTCGATCACAAAACTTAAAAACAACTGACACTCGGGATTCACCAGAATAGCTCTATACAAGGATACTGACAACAAAGTGATGTCGAAAGTGTAAAAAAAACACCAAACATAATTCGATCAAACTGTTGCAAATAGGTGTGCCACGATCTAAGAACAATAACAAAAGCAACAAGGCAAGGACATAAACTCCAAAGTGTCATGATCCAAAAAAATCCAAGGAATCAAGGCAAGGACACAAAACCTGAAGAAGCAGGATCAACATCACACCCTCCCATACTGCTGAATTGGTGGAGTGATGCAACAAATCTATATGAGTTGTCAAAACAACTACTCAAACACTAACAAACTAACACTGGGCTCCACCAGAATAGGTCTCCCATAAGAGAGACTGTCAACATGCCAAAAGTGTCAAAAATACAGATACAAAATCTCTCAACAAACAAGAGAGATACACTACACCTACTAAAGAAAAATGCTCAAAACAAGAAGCATCACAATGCATAAGGTATAGAAAGTGGAGTAAGAGGCCGAATGGTGGAGGAGCCATGCCTATAGAGTCCTCTCAACAAATGCCTATGTCGCCACCATGAGTGATCAGATATCCACCCCAAATCAACACGGATGGATGAAGAAGATGCCTGCATATGACTTGGTGTAAAATGCACAATGGGTACATGCAAAAGAACATTAGAATGTGTGTCAGGTTGATCATGTCTAACAATTGAAATCTTAGGTTTCTCAAGCTTGAGTGAAGGTGCAGAACTCATGTGTTGCTCATGATCTTTAGAAAGAGTCAGACGAACATAAAAAGGAGCTTTGTCAATGTGTGATCCCAATGAAGTATCTGCTTGAAAACCAATGTCATGATAAGAATTCCACTTAACATGTGGAATAGAGGAAACAATACCATGTGAATGTCTGCCAATGACTCCGCTAGTGAGACCCATAGAACGGAGCATGCGAGATCTGAATGTAGTGGTATGCTTCTCAAAAAATCCATGCAGCTGAACAGAAGTAGGATACATAATATGTGGTACTGTAATAGTCACAGATGTGGAAGAGCATGCAGTAATAAGCCTCATAGGTTTAAAAGCATCAAAAGCAAGTTCAGGCTCAAAGACTAGCATATCAATGTCAGTGGGTACAAGAGAAACAACTGTAAGTGGACTAGGAGCATGGATATGGTTGTCCACAATATGATGGTGATTGTGTAGGCTAGCAAGTTTGTTTTGTAGGGAGTGTATTATTGTATCCTTATCATGAATGAGTGATTGTAGAAGAGAATTTCACTTCTTGAGAAATCTATTTTCTTCCACAAATTTTACAATATCCTCTTGAAGTCCACATACTTCAAAGAAAAGCATATCATTCTCAGAATCCATGATAGGTACAAACTACAACTCCCAAAAATTTAGGACGTCGGGCTTAGCCGAAATTGCATCCACAATTGATTACAACACTCCTCCATATTTGGCACTTTATAATTATAGTACAAGTCTCAAAATAAATAAATCTAATGGAAAGAGCACGAAAAAACAAGAACTTTTGCAAAAAACGGCACTAAAAATTGAGTTACCGATCAAAAGATACAAGCTTTTTAATATAATGCTATGCTATTTATTTTAGTTGTCACTAAAAATAGAAAAATTGTTGTTGCCTTCACCACACAAATAAAATTAAAGGGGGCTAAAGTTAAGCACCTACTAGTAGGAATCACTAACTTTAAGCTCTCATATGACCAAGGGCTATTGATTTTAATGGGTCACACGCTCTAAAGGTAAGTTGTCAAATTCCTTGTAGTGCCCACTCCTCTTTGACACTATTTTCATTATATTGATATTACTTTTTGACTCATACTTAGACATTTTGATTATGATATATTGATCAATAGATGATAACCTATCTAGATATTTATACTATTAACATTTTTTGATTCACATTTTGATTATGATATAGTAGCTGACATTTGTAGACAGTTCCATATATGTTGATTTTCATTATTTGGATTTTATACTGACACGTTATACTTTGGATGTTCTAAGTACAATTATAATCTCATGGATGTTGAATCAAATTATTTGATATGTTGATATATGATAGAAGTAATTTTTTGGATGATGATTATTAATTCTATGTAGATGTATTATTTCTCAATGTTGTCGATGCAGCCGTGAAGCCAGAGAGGTATTTTGTTTGCATTGTAGGGATATTTTATCACATACATTGAAAGGGGATAGGGGACCAAACATAGAAGGATGTCGGGTGTTTTGCGACATGGCCAAATTTGACAACTTGTGTCTAATGTTTATGTGGTGTTATTACATGCCTAGTTATGAGGTTTCCCATGGAGGGTGACCTCACATGTGTGGCCATGGGGTGTAATGTTTTCCCTTTCTTTTATTTTTGTGTGTGTTTTCTTTTGTGTTATTTTTTTTATTATTGGAAATTTTAGTCACTTTATTAACAATTATTTATGTTTTTTGATTAGATAATCCAACTTGTTTTGTTAACTAAAATATGGATGTGAGAATTGCATAATAATGAGGGTAGATGGTTCTTCAAATCTTGTGGGTGTAAGTTGGATTTGTGTTGGATTTTTTGTTGTGTACTCTTCCCCAAATTCAAAATTCATATTTTTCCCTGAGAGGCTTGTTTGGAGGAATTTGGAACAAGCTAATCTTGTTCCATGCCTCTTAAATTCACCTAAAAACCATACCTATGGTATGGGGATTTAATTTTAGGATTACTTATGCATTTTGGAGTGTAAAAAGTGAGAATAATTGCACTTTCCTACTTACCTGGATTGAAGACTCTTGGAAGCTTGATGGAGAAGTAGGATGTCCACCTTTTTTTCTTATTTATGTTTGTAGATTTTAATTGTGCTTGTTAAATATTGTATGAGTGTTGTGAATATGTTTTTGTGTGGTTGGGCAGTTTTCCTTAAGAATGGAGTGGGAGATACAAGTATGGGACTATTCGGAGGGAAAAGGGATTTGTGAGGCATGCATTTTAGAGGGAGTGTGATTGGGAGTTTCACCTATGGGGAGTGAAAAGGAAAACAAGAACATATTTTTGCATACTTGCAAGGGGAGAGATAATGATGTTTTGTTGTTTGTATTGTGCATATGGAGGCTTTGGGTGAAACTCCTACTTCACTTGGGAGGAAAAATGAGGTTGTTCTCATATTCCTTTCTTCTTTTTGGTTTGATATCAATCCTATGTGTTATTTGAGAAATTTGTAAATTTTGGTGAGTATGTCCATTTAGATGTGTTGAATGTTTTGGAATGTATGCTTTTGCGGAATCCATTCTTGTAAAAAGTTGTCAAATATTTCTCAATATCTCTCATTGTTCTTTAGTTGGGGCTCGAGGGTCAATAAGCGGATGACTTCTCCTCTTATTGAATAAAAGGTTGGGCGCAGAGCATCACCTATTCCCCCTTCTTTGTATTGTGATCCAATATTTTTAAAAGATTGAAGAATGCATTATTGAAGCTACAAAGCTGGGAGAAGAATTGCTTTTTGACCATATTGGAGAATCTTTATGTTGTAATTTGATCATATTATTATTCCCACTTTGTGTGGAAGTTTGTAACATTTGTATGTTTGAAAGAAAGTTTTGTAATATTTCATTTATTTGAAGTTGAAGTCATTTAGTGATTATAGAAAGAACTATTGGTTGTTTACCTTGTTGGAAAGGATTAGTCTTAGTGAAAAATGGATTTGAAGTCCTTGTATTGTAAAAGAATGGTATGGAAACTTTTAATTTTCACATTCATATTGTAATGTTATAGTTAAAGGAAAGCTTAAGTTGTATAGTTGTTTGAAATGAAACCTTCTCAAATATGTGTGTGTGTGTGTGTGTGTGTGTGTGTGTGTGTGTGTGTGTGTGTGTGTGTGTGTGTGTGTGTGTGTGTGTGTGTGTGTGTGTTTGGAAAACAAAGGACTAATTTATTAAAAGAAATGTTATTGTAACTTGTAGTTATCATATTTGTAATTATGGTTGAAAGGATAAATTTCAAGTATGTTTAATAAAAGAAAATTTACATTTCATGTTGTTGAAGGTTGTACGATGGAATGAAAAAAAAAACTATACATTGTAGTTTGAGTTATCAAACTATATATACTATCAATCTAGCAACCAGTGAATAGAAGAAACCCTTCTTAAAATTATTGTTGCATTAAAAAACAACTTAATATTTTCTTTTTGAAAAAACTGCATTGTTGAAGTTTCTGTTTTCAGAGAATAGAACTGCCACACTGTGTAGAGTAGCAGTTTCAGAACCACTGCCTAGCACAGAGCAACAGTTGATGAACCGCCACCCAGCAAGGGTGGCAGTTATAGGACCACTAGCCTATATAGGGTGGCGGTTTTGTTACTTTTGATGGAAAAATAAAATTCCATCCATGAAAGAAACCTAGTTTTAAAAATTAAGTAGAATCTAAGCTTAAAACCAAGAGAAGGAATCTTTCAACAACTATAAATGAATTGAATTTAAGTGTTTAAGCTCTCCAAACCCTTTTATGGAACCCAAATGTGTAAACCTCATAGATTTAAAAGAAATGGGGTTTTCCCCAATTGTTGAACTCAAAAACAAGAAAATGATTTTATTAAATACCAAAATAGATACATGGTAGGATTTCTACATTTAACTAATGGAAAACATTACAATGATAAAATCTTTACAACTAAACCATGAAAAGTTTTCCATGGTTGCTTTTCTTGCTCTCGTGGCTCCTCCTCCTTCTCCTCTTCCAAAACCTACAAATCAAAATGAACAAATGAGGTTGTTTTTGGGCAAATAGAATTAAAAAGAGAACCATAATGAAATTTAGGGCAACCTAAATTTAAGGGCTATGATAGATTCAATCCAATGGCCCAAATTGAAACCTATGTTACTTAAGCGAGAAGACATTTTGTGGGAATGTAATTTTTAAATAAAAGGAAAGAACATAGGTAATGGGGTTAATGGGGCCACTTAATGGCTAGGCAAAACAATTAAACCTTTGAGTTAGAATATAAGGTAACCTTGGTGCTTGATAATTAATTAAACTAATAGATCTTATTAGATGCCTTAAACTATAAATATAGCTTAGGAAGTAAATTATAATATTTAATTATTAATTTAATTTCGTTGTTCACAACCTTGTGTAGAAAGTCTCTAACTGAGAAATTTATTAATTGTTAAAATGTCTAACCTTGCAAACACTTTTAAACAAAAATAAATAAATTATTACCGTAAACTTGACTATTAGTTTATTACTTCTATTTGTTTCGAGAGTAGAAAATTGGGGGCGTTACGTTTCCATTGTGTTATGCCGAGTTGTTTAAAATTACGTAGATTTGGGTTACTTTGTATTTGTATTAGCTATTTTGGATAGCTTTTGGTGTATCTTGATCTATGTGACTCTGTTGAAACTCATGGTATGTATGTGCAAACATGGTATTTAACTTTATAACTTTTTTTTTACATATGTGACTTATTCCTTATGTATCTAAGGTTTTACCCAGTTCTTGGTTTGAATCTTATTTCCCTCTTAACTTGAGCTATAATGAGCTCTGTATTGTTTTAGCATCCTAGAAAATTTGTTTGCATTGGTAACATTGGCTTTACATTGCTTTTCTTAGCCAAAATATGTATTGTGTCTAATTTATCTAAATTCTAGCTTGAGTTGCCTTGTAAAGTGCCACTATGTGCTAAGCTCGAGTTTCAGATGAGTTTTTTTTACATACTCAACTCGATCAGGTTTGACTTTTCGTTGAATGAATTCATGTGACTCCTTGTTTGGGATTTGGCCACTTATCATTGGCATGATATGTTTAATGAGCTCACTTCGAGCTCGGTCACCTTGACCTTTGGTGCCTGCACCTTGGTTAGTTAGGTTTCATTGTAGAGTTAGCTTCCTACATTAGAATGACTCATCCGTTCACAAATCTAGTTCGTTCTTCTTTTTGAAATGTGGCCATTTTTTGGGGGGTTTTGTTCATGGCTATCCTGTTTCTCATAGCTCATCGAGCCAAGGATCCCTTCCCCTTAGCTCGGTATATCATGTTTAGCTCGCCAAGATTGATATCTCAGCTCAATGTGCATATGGATGCTTGATGGTTTTGTGAGGACTTCGGTTTATAACTCTACATACTAATATTAGCCCAACCGTATTTAAATGATCCCAGCTTTATACTCTCACAACTCTCTGAGCTTGCTCATTATGTTGTTTGTTGGATTTGGTCAGCGTGTTTTCTGTGTGTTCCTCTATCCATCCATATCCTGTTACACTTTTCATTTTATAACTCAATGGTTTTTCGTTCACCATCCATGTTTGTTTGACTTTCTCAGAATTTATTCCCATCTTCACTGGTTGTTTTTTTTAAGGATTTTAATTGACTCAGTGCATTAATGTTAGCTCTGTGTTGTTTGGGTAGCCTGTCCCTAAGATTATTCAACTCATCCCTGGCCTATTGAGTTTTATCCATGACTCTTCCTAGCTTGACCAGTTATAACCTTGCTTTTTTATTGGAGCTCTATTTTGTTAAATGCTAGTTGTTTGGCCTGAATATGTAACTCGGACTAGTATGATTACTTTGTATGGTGGGATATTTGTTGTTCTTTACAACACATAACTCTACTGCATTATTTGAGATTGACATTACTTACACTCAAGCTGACTTGTATGATTTGATTTCTTTAGTTTGATACCCTCGAGCTTATTCATTTCTACTTATATAACTCGACAGTTTGGGTTCACTTAAATCTATTTCCTATCCAGTTTGTTTTTTGATGATAAAGAGCTAGGCTCACTATTTAGACTCTATTTAACCATTTCAACTATAACTTAATATGGTGTGCATACTGGGAGCATGCTATGATTTAGAAATAATTTTTCCTTAAACTTTTTTTGTATCATTACCAAGCTCATGGTTGTTGTGTTTGATTTTTATTTTCAAAAATCACTCCTCATGAAGTCTAATAGTTGTTGAGGACCCTGAATTTACGTTTACAAGTCATTTTAAAATTTTCACTTTCTTATTTTCTCATATCTCACTTTGCAGACCCTTTGGAATGCATATTTGAAGGCTTTGAATGAAAATTAACACAGAACATATGATTTTAATTTGATGGTTATATCTTATTTTGAGTTGATAATTTAATCACTTCTTGGACATACTTAAATTCTTACTTTGAAGATGTCAATTTGAACTGTTTATTTGTCTCAGGCATCTTGTATGCTAAAGAATATGTTTTCCTTGAATTTATTCATGCATAATACAATGTGTATTTCAATGAAACCATTGTAAAACTTGAATTTTGATGGAAAATACTAATTTTTGTTGTATGGTTGTAACTTTATTCAGTGTACATAATATTTTCCTTTGAAGTAATTTGTTGATCTATTTCCTTGTTGATTATTTTAAATTATGAAAATCTCCATGTTGCATATTGACCTTAAAGGCTAAATTGTTCATGAAAAATTTGATGGAAACCTTTGTGGAATAATTATAAATTTTTCTTTGATCATTTACATTAAGAAATTTGTGTGATGGAATATTTGATGACACTTCTAAAACATGTGTTTGTAATTTTGGAAAATTGTACCTGTAATAACCTGGAACTAATATGTAAAATCAGCTATAATTGCAAAACTTTTGTTTGATCCCCTTTCAAAAGAATGAAATCATTTCATTTATTCTATTATAGAGATCTACATTGTAGCACATGTATGGATGAATCTTATTTTCCCTTTCTAGACATCTTGTGCATTGCAATACATGCATGAACATCACTTCCATTTTCAAGACTGAGATGATTGTAGCTTTCTTTATTCTTGGATATCCTTTTCTATATTGTAATTTATTTATGATAATGCATATACATACAAAATTGATAACACAAGGAGTTAGAAGCCCAGAGCTATAACATGTTTTAATTTTATTTTTCACTTCCAGGTATAGTGGATCAGCATCCTGGACCAATTCAGAGAATGTTGGAAGTGACCTTTAACTCAGGAAATGACGGGTTTCTTACTTCTTACGTTCTTACCTCTATATTTATATGTGTTTCTTCTCCTTTGTTAGCCATATACCACAGCTTGTGTGGGATCAATGTATAATTTCCTTATGAATAAATGAAATTATCTTATGTAATGAGTTGTATATGTTTCTTTTTCATTTTTCTTCTGTAACATGATATGGAATAAACCTTTACTACTCAATAAACTAATACAACTTCACCTAATCATAAGGAAATAAAATGAATTAATTGTACCTTTGAATTTTTGGCCCCAAACATAAGTAAACATGTATGATGCAAATTGTCCTTAACTTCAACACTACAAATTTGTAACTTATGTTGCAGTTTCAACATGTAATTTATGATGTGTATTTCCATTCCCATATCCACCAAGGCCTTGCATTAGTCTTGTATGGCTGATGCATGGTCTTAATGAATACGACACCTTGGAATGACATCATTTATGATGTATAACATTCTAGAACATCACTTTAAGCTGATGATATTCCTACATGCCATCCCTTAATCTGTCCAAACTGAGCAACATGAGAAAAAATTGTACCCCCTAAATTTGTACCCCATCCAGATATTGACCAAAATTTTCAAAACTTAGTTTGTATAGATAATCCATTCTCAATGGGGTATGGTGTTGTAGTGGTTACTACTTGTCCATGAAACTCTGGTACCTGACTTTCAACCTGAGAACTGAAAACTTTTCTACTAGACTAGTATGGGTTAGGCTATCCCATCTTTCACTTCAATTCTATTTTGAATCAAGCCTCATTTTTATTGGGACTGCTCTCGGTAGGATCCTCATGATCAAAAAGGTTAATGAATCTTTAACCCATCCTACCTATGCTCAAATTCTAGTGGAATTTAATATCTCTCAAGGCCTTCCGAACAATATAGTGCTTAAATTTTAGGAAAGATCTTGGACACAGATGATCGATTATGAAATCCTACCATTCAAATTTCCTAGATGTTTTGATCATGGTAGCTTGGACTCTGTATCTTAAACTATGAAACATGAATTGGAGAACATAAAACCTAGGTTGCGGGATGTCATCCCTAAGCATGACATAGAGGGGGAAGCAGTTTCATATGAGAATTTATATGTGGGGTTGGAGAAGTATGAAGTGAGACTGGAGAAGAGGGATCCTTTGAATGATGTGTTGGATCAAAATGAGATTATCTCAAGAGGATCAAACAACCCTTTTTAAATAGGAAAATTCTACACGTCAGGAGACCACATGAATGAAGGAATAGAGAGGTGTTTCCTATCCCATCATTGGTATCAAAATTGTTATTCAAATTCAAAAGGTAATAGGGGATGAGGATTGGAAAATTGTGTGTATACACAAAATCACACATTTTGGGAAATTATCTAGTCTTGATTGCATATTACTATTCATATGATTCCTAAGTAAGAAAAGTAATAATTAACCCATGTCTTTGTCCACCTTTCTTTACTTGCGTTACCACTTGTGGTCTTACACATTTACTTTCTCATTCTTCCTTTTTATACTCATTATTTTATCATCATGGACACCAATGCCTAGCCAGGACGCCAACATCAAGCACCCCTAACCCCTTTGTACTTTACTCACACTTTTTGGGTTGTTTCTAGCCATTTGGGCATCTTTTCTTTTTGGCTGTCAACATTTTCGGGTTTAATTATGAAATTCAAGAAAAGGAATCATATAAATATAATAAGGGACCAAGCACTAAGCATTAGCTATCACCACCTAAGGTTGCATCCATCAAGTATCTAAGAGCATCATTGCATCCATCTAGCACCATCACAAAGGATAAAAGGGTTTTTTATACTACATACACTTCAGATGGGAGAATTTAATTCTATTCCATACACACATCTATTACATTTCTTTACATCTATCTTAATTTCTCACTATCAAGTGCGACTTGCACAAGAGCCACCTAGGGCATGATTCCACATACACACACACACATAGAACTACATTGGGTGTGAGATGTATTATAATGCTCAGTCAGAAGTTCACCATTGTGACACCTAAGGACAGTATGACCCTTCATTTCACATCTTTCGTTTTTTGGGATTTGATGTCTATTGAAGGTTTTGTCGGTTCATATTTCATTTTAGGTTTACAGTGACCTCAAAAATCTTGGTGTGACCTCAGAATGACCAAAGGAGACTAAATGTGAACACCTTATGACAGCTCATAGGATGTTTTATAAGATTTTCCACAAACCCAAATCCCTAGAAACAAGCCTAAGGTACCCATGGATGCCCCTATTCTTTTACAGGTGCCCCAGTCTAGCCTATCTTTATAGATCTACATTTTTTTGGGTCTCTATGAAATGCTTCTATCATTCTATTCACCTGGTTATCACTCTAAGACACTCCATATTTTATTGTGAAACATATACATACCTTCCTCTCCTCCTTGCAACTAGTGTTTTGTAATTTATTTCTTAGTTTTCTTGAGTATCATTTTTGTAATTAATTACATATTTATTTTACTACTACAATAGGTGTAGACACAAAATCACGCACTTTGAGTCATTATTTACTCTTGGTCTCATACAACTATTCATATGGTTATTAAGTGAAAAAAAAAATTAACGCCTGTCTTTGGTCATTTTAACATTACTTACGGTCATATTTTCGATCTTGAACCCACACTTACCCAGTTCGTATTATCATTCTGCATTTTTCCTATTTCTTATTGGGGCGACCAGCCAAAATTGGGGCACCCCAAGAGCCCTAGTTCCCTCTAGGGTGCTCTAATCCTCTTTACACTTTACTCTCACCTTTTGGGAACTTTCTAGTTGTTTGAGCTTTCTATCTTTTTGGTGGTCAACCTTTTTGAGGTTAATTACAAAATTAGAACAAGAGAACCATATTAATATAAATTTGTGTGACCATAATGAGGGACCAAGCACTAAACATCTACTATCACCATCTAGAGTTGCATCCATCAAAGGCATCTAAAGCTACATCTGCATCCATCTAGCTCCATCACAAGGCACACAAGGATGGATCATCTGCATCACACTTCATAGGAGGGGATTATATTGTTTCCACGCACACATTTACTATATTCTAAAATTAATTATTTTCTTACTACTTCATAAAGTGTGACTGACACAAGAGAAACCTAGGGCATGATTTGCACACACACACCTAGAATTACATTGGGTCTGAGATGTAGTGCAGCGCTCAGTTAGTATGTCTACCATTGAGGCCATTGAGGATAGTTCAAACCCTTCATATACATATTTATTTTTTTAGGGTTTTGGTGCTTTGTCTGGGGTTTTGCAAGTGATTCTTTCATCTCCTAGGCATAGTGTCATTTGACGTAGTCCAGTGAAATTAGTGCGATAGAAAGAAAGCATTAGGTGAACATCCAATGACACTTGAAAGGATGTTTCCGGACCCTTTCCAAAGAACAGGGTGCCTAGATCTCATACCATAGTTCCCACGGGTGCCCCTATCCTTTTTCAGGTTCCTTGTTTAATCAAATATCTTGGATCTATGTTTTTTCAGGTTTTTTTGCAGTCATTTCCTCCTCCTGTTCACCTAGTGTACACTGTGACATAGTCTCGCAAAATCTTCAAATCAGCTAAGGTATTTCTTAACCCTTCTTACACATTACGGTTTCATATTTTCTATCTTATTTTGTTTGGGTGTATTTCATTATTTTATTGTTCTATATATTAAGTTATTTTATTGCTCCCATAGCATTAGATTACACTCAAATATTTCTATTTTAGTTAATCATTTTGGTGAACTTGTACTCGATCTTCATGCTTTTAGGATGCTCATTCTTTTCTTATCATCCTATCATCTTTTCATCATGAGCATCTCAATCAATGATGAATTTCTTACAAATCCTAATTTAAGGCAAAGATTCCAACATCTTCTTGCTACTACTCACATTCGTGTTGATATGCATCCTGACTCAATATATCAAACTGTCATAGATGCCTTTTCTCAACACATAGAATTAAAATCTAATCTTCCCACAAATCTTAACTCTTTTAACAATGACCCACCCTTTCATATTATGATTGACATCTACAATGTGGGTATAAAATGCACTTTAGTTGATGATGGATCTAAACTCAACTTATGTCCCATGTCATTCATTGAGAGGCTAGGAATTTTTTCTCGTGATGTTAACCCATATTGTCTTTAAATCTATCCATATGATGGTTTTTTTTTTCCATGTGTTGGTCACATTACATTACCTATCAATGTAGGGACAAAGAAATTTAACATTGTGTTCTTTTTCATCGATTTTCTAGTCTCCTATAGCTATTTGCTTTGTAGACCATGACTCTATTCCATGAAAGCCATTGCTTCTACCATACATCATTCTGTCAAATTCATACATGAAGGTGTTGAATATATTATACTTCATGACCGTGATGCATATAAATATTGTGACTGAGATCCCAATACTATTCTTCCTATTCCATGCATTGATACTATGGATAATCCTAAACCAATAGAGGAACTACCTCATTTTTCACCACTTAAAGGTGCCATTTTTGCGCTACATACAGTTTATTCAACCCCACTGCCACCACCTGTTACTTCTACTACTATGATTATTATTTGGGACCTGCCCAACATATGGATGTCCATCTATCCAATGCACCTTTACATGTGCCTCCTACATTAGCACATCCACCATTCACATATACAGTTCATGAATTATTTTTATTAGGAGCACATTCCACTTGATCCTACTTGTGATGACACCATATGTACACATGAGGGCTTGACTCATCGATATTTTTCTTTTGAGGACCTTTCTCCTCTACCACATTCTTCTCATCTTTATCATGGATTTATTTAAATTATTTCCGCATATGGTCTATGTGTCTTTCATCTCCAAGTATTCCTTGCATGACATTATTTCCCTTTGCTACTTACATTAGGACAATCTTGGTTTGATTAGATTAGGGAACACTTGACCCTGATCATAAGGATATATCATTTACCATGTCCTTTGGTCATGTATTTATTTGAGACAGTGTTTTTCTTGGCTATACACAGAATCTCACTCGCTAGTATGCACACGGTTTTCCCTTACCATCCTTCATTGATGAAGAATATGTTATGGGTATGTATAACCTACACCTTAATGGCTCATTATGTGACCAATCTGTCACTATCACTTACAAAGTATCAGACACTTGTTCATTTGGTTTTGACCATGAAAATGATGACCTCCTAAATGATATTACATTATTGACTTCTACATATTACATGTTTGCAGGGAATATCATCCACACACTCCCCCCCCACCCTATTATCCACACAAGTTTCATACCACACATCAACCTTCTATCATACACATTTTCATCTGCACTCTAAACATTACCACTACCCAATGACAAACTCTTGTGCTTCAGTTCACACTTTACTATTGATGGACATTCTATATACATGAACCACACACATTATATAGTAGTCACTACACATTAGGCTCCACATATCATCAAATGATCCTACATCATCTACACATTCAACACTACATGTTGTAGATATTGTGCATCTTCATACATTCTATACTTTGCATCCTACAACTTGTCCAATGTACATCATACACATTCTACTCATACTATACCATAGAAATCACCAGTTCTACATTTTTCACACATTATACATGTTATCTTATACTTTACATACTAAACCTTACATATTACATCTTACATCTTATATCTACTATGCATCTCCACATCTTAGGTCATCTACATGCATCTTACATTACACACCATACACCCTATTACACACATCATACACATTTTTCATATTCTTTTCTACGCATTTCACTCCCTACCTGATGACGAACTCTAGTCTCACAATCCATATTGTACTATGGAGGGTATACAACACAAATGGACCACATCCTGCTCACACGTTCATTAGTCAATCTTATTTTTCTCATGTGACATTCCTAGGATTAGTGATATATGCTTTGGGCTATAGTGTCACTTCTTCTAGCATCATCTCATGATAGACTACATCATCACTTCTGCTTACATTGTTTACTGGTATACACTTTAGGCTAAATCACCACTCTTTTCTACTCATCTTTTTGTGATATATGATTAGGCTACAATGTCACACACAGTTCATCTCTATGTCATCATCACCGTATCATCACAGCACACTACACACAACACATAGTTTGACCATTTCCCGATGACACACTCTTATTTGTGGTTCATTCTTGACTACCGAGGGGGAATACTAAATGAACCTCACTACATAAAACTCCATTCACTTAGGGGGGATGTAGATCCTATCATCCACATTGCATTCCATTCCATCCATCTACAACATACTGCATTTTATGGTTATATTTACTCTTTCTTTCTCTTACATGTTCACTTTATTACACATGTTATATAGATCTCTTCTATGTCATTATCTTTACCATAAACACATGAACATTCATGTCCTTTTCTAGTTTTGATCACAGATATAGATATTTTACACGCAACATCAATGCTTGATACACTACCTACTGGGAGCATCCACATATTCTACAGGTGTTATTGTTTCATTATTGTTCATAACATTCTACTTTGTTTTATACATGCTTTGACATACTTTCTATTTTTCTGACATGCTAGCATAGGTGCTTCATGTGCAAAATTTTTATATAGGTATATTTTCTTCTATAATTGTTTGTTGCATTGTCTATTATTTCTTGTTATTTTTTGTGAGCTTTTCCCTTCGTATTTTATGTACACTTATTTTTTTGTGGCTACTATGACCTTGAGTGTCTTACGACATTGTGAGTGGTGTCCCATGTTTGCAACCCACTTTTTGTAACCTATATTGTCTTCTTGGGTATTTACATTATCTTCTTATGTTCTAGATTACACATTGTTTTTTAATCTTACACTTGTTTTCTACATGCATGTTCATACTAACACTTGTTTTCTAACCACTTGTATGCATGTTCCTTAGTCTTTACCAAGAACATTCCCTTCCCCTGTAGGGAATAGTTTTAGTTACACCGTCGGTCCTCTTTCAGGGCCACATTCTCCTATCTGTGACACTACATGCAGCCCTCAAAGAGGGGGATGTCATTTTGTTTACACATAGTACCGATACAATTTAGTTTTTAGTTTTTTTCGATGACACAATGGGTTATATGGTGAGTGAGTTCATGGAAAAGTCTATAGAACTCCATACAAAACGAATTTTACATGCCGGATTGTCCTTACAATTATGGGGAGTAGTTACAGGTTAGAAGGATACAATGGAATTTCCTCCCTACACTTCTTTGACCAGTGGCATCAGATTGCCCAAAAAACCAGACAGTATAAAGATATCTTCACAACTCTTAGGGAAGTAGTTACAGGCTAGAAAATAACACAACTTTCTTCCTATAATTCTTCATCCATAGTGGTGTGAGATCACCCAAAAAACTCACACTTCACCGATAGTTACAAGATATCCTTTCTACACCCTTTTGTCTCATCATGGATCAGGTGCACATGTTCCTGTTTCATTGTCATTTTCACACTATTTTTACATGTTTCTTTACATATATACATGTTTTTTACACATATACATGTGTATTTGACTACTTGATTGTATTCTCTTTTACACGTCCATCTATATGGGAAGCAAGCATTAAGGAAAAACAACACACACATGGTGGGTACATCACACACACGATACCAACCATACAGGTACACTACACACATTGGCATCTACACAGGCACTTCTACCCTAGGTTCACTCTCATCACTTTTTACACTTTTACATATTTAGTCTCCATGCTCCATATTTTTTCTCACTCCATGCTTTGTGTATTCCTTCAACACATTTGCTACAACACTCTACATAGATTATCAGGTACACATCTCTATCTAATTTATGTAATTGATATTTCTACTCACCAACATAAAGTGGGGGAAAATGTAGACATAAAATCATGTACTTTAAGTCATTATTTATTCTCGGTGTCATACTACTATTCATATGGTTCTTAAGTAAAAAGAGTAATAATTAACCCATGTTTTTGGCAATTTTTACCTATTTCTTGTGATCGTAATTTTGATCTTGCACCCACACTTTCCAAGTCTGTATTATCATTCTGAATTTTTCCTATTTATGACTGGGGCACCAAACATATATTGGGGAACCCTAGGCACCTCAGTCCCCTCTGGGATGCCCTAATCCTCTCTACACTTTACTCAACTTTTGGGCACTTTCTATCTATTTAAGCTTTCAATATCTTATGTGGTTGGCCTTTTCGAGGATTAATTACAAAATTAGAATAAGAGAACAATATAAATATAAAGCTATGTGACCATAACAAGGAACCAAGAACTAAACATCTACTATCACCATGTAGAGTTTCATCCATCAAAGGACATGTAAAGCTAAATTTGTAGCCATCTAGCACTATCGCAGGGCACACAAGGTTGGTTCATCTTCATTAGACTTAATAGGAGGGGATTCTATTGTTTCCATGCACACATTTACTACATTCACAAAGTACGACTAGAACAAGAGAAACCTAGGGCACGATTTGTACACACACAGCTAGAACTACATTGGGTCTGAGATGTAGTGTAGCACTCACTTAGTAAGTCCACCATTGTGGCCGATCCAAGGACATGTCTAACCCCTTCATATGCATCTTTCTTTTTTTAGGGTTTCGATGCTTTATATGGGGTTTTGTATTTGATTCTTTCATCTCCTAGTCACAATGACATTTGATGTAGTTCAACAAAATTATATATGATAGAGAATGTAGAGACCCAAAATTGGGACGATACCCTCTATGTCCCATACAACCCCTTACTATGACCCCTTTCACATATTTTTATTAATCTAATTACCTATATTAGATTAATTATTACCTCACCCCTCCACCTCACCTCTCCACCTCACCTTGGACCCATTCCAAGCCCATTTAATAACTAATACTGAGTCATCACTCCCCCTAACCAATTAAGACTTCTTCTAAACCTAATATTAATTTCCAACTACCTCTCCCACAAATTTCCCATGTGATTTAACAAGAATAAAGACTCCTAACCCATAACCATTCTTGACTCACACAAAAAAGGGAGAGAAAAGGTTATTTTTAGTAAATAAGACTATTTCTCCCTAACCAACATTGGTTATTCCTCAGAACAGTGTCCAGTCAAGGAACCACCATCAGCTTCCTTTAAATAAGATTTTTCAACTCTTTTCTAGGTTTCTTCTTTTGGTTGGCATTCCTTGATCCTCCATCTTGGTCATTCAATAGACATCTTGAAGATCAACTGAGTTGTCAGAACATCACACTCTCCACCAAAAACCAATCTACAACTTCATAGGCTTAAACCATTTGCAAGGATAAGCACTGAACCTTCGTTGTCATGACACTAGATCTCAGATAATATCTTCTAAACACACTCGCCAACCACCACCTTCTACTAATCTCTGGATCTCTGATAAGTATTCTTAACCGTGTTATTAATTTCATTAGCTTTGGTTTTAGCTCCTTTATCTCTTTCTAATCACTTCCTTCCTCTCCCAAATAGCTTTTGTATCCCACTCACCTCACGTCCTACCAACTGGAACCACTCTTCCCTTTTAACCACTCCTATTACACCTGTTGAGTTCTTCACCTAAATTCCTACACCCTACCTAAGACCCCCAATACTTTGTGCAATCACAGAGAGCCCAAATCAACCTCTTTTCTACCTTTGAAACCCAATTTCCCCTATCGTGATTGGTTACTTTACTGATCCTGACTATAAAAAAGTGACAGGTATTGGTTTCCCAACTAACATTGGTCTCTATGTCTGACATTTTCACCTCAGACCAGTGAGCTCATTCCCCCATCCATAACTCTCCAAAATCTACCAAGACTTCACCCTGACCTTATTTTTTCCCTTTGTCATACCTATAGACCCTGAAAACTGACCATTCTCCTAGATTTAATCTTAAATTTGTCATTTAGATTAGATTTAGACTATTGTGTTGTGTGAGATACCTAAATCATATGACTACAGTAGGATTTTCCATTTCATGATATTTATCATCATTAATTTATATTAAGATGTGGATTAACAGCCTTCGAGGAAGCATCTCACTTCTCGGATCTAGCACACGCTAGGTAATCCACTGACATATGATATTAAATTTATTTTCTAGTATTTCTTTACTTCTCATGTAGTCCTTCCCATTAAAAAAGGATTACTCTAAAATCATCTTGGTCTTCAACAATGGTGCGCAACCTCTTCATGACATCTAGGTATTCCTCACGTACCTTACTTTTACCTTTTTAAATCATTTTTTCATATGGTACTCCTATCTGGTGAAACATTTTTTCATGTCTGGTGGGACCCTCATCATTTTTGGGTTCCTTATATTCATTTAAGATAGCATTTCTGATTGTTTCCTTTCTAAAAATATTCACTAAATCTCTCCTTGGTAACATTATTTCTTCTATTTTCTCTAAAAGTCACATTTCATTTGGTGGAAATTAAAATGAATCATTCTTTCTTCTTTCTTGCTTGCATTAGTGAAATTCATACTCCATTCCTATTCACTATTGCTCTCATCCAATCTCAATATTTCGATTTGGGTTTAAAATTATTGCATTGCATCCTGTGTATTCTTGCATTTAACTCACATAGTCTAATTAGCAATCAAATATAACAGAGGTCATGACTATTTGATGATTGGGTAATTAAGAGTAGTCCACTTTTGCACAAAATTTTCCAAATCACTCAAACAAAACAACACATTTATTAAACATTCCCCAAATCCCAGGAAGAAACTATCAAGGATTTAAACACCCATTGATAGTGGGCCTCGACCGGATGTTCTTGTTAGATTGTCATATCAGAGCTCAGACCTCACGCAATTAAAGGTATATCGAGGACACCCCCACCAAAACATTCCTAAAACCATCCATAGTTGGCTTCTAGGTACTTTGTATCCACTCCTTTATATATATTCACAGTCAGTCTTAAGGCTTAATCCATCAAAACACTAAAATCTTATTCCTAGGATAATGTGTTTGTTAGATTTTACTTCTTGGATTTGTGACTTTTTTTCTTATCTTCTACTATTTGAGGTGTGAGATCATATTTCATCAATTTTATTTATTTGGTTTTCACACTTGCCATCATAATCAGTTAATTCTGGTTCTCTGAGTGTGTTAGATTAGAATTGATATACATAGCCAGTTCTCAGCTTCTTTTGACCAAAATCTTTCTTAGAAATTTCCAATTTCTTAAGTTTAGATCTAATCTTCCCTACCAGAATCTTTTTAGCACCTAAATTGGTTATTCTACCTACCACCATTGGTTAAGAAACTAGTATCGGTCTCTGTGTTTTTAATTTTCTATCAAAAACAACGAGCTAATTTCAACTTCCATACATTTTCCACAAGTTTGTTTATGAGTTTCTATCATTTTTACAGAGCCCATAGTATCTATTTTCCATCCTTTTTTATGGTTTGGACTCTCCAACATACACGAAGCTCTTTCTTTCCATGCAAGTTGTATACCTTTGTCTTATAGCCCTTCACCACCTTCCATTTCATCTCCAATGGATCATAATTCTCCTACGAACGTACCCATAGGGATGAGGAATTCAATAGATTCCTTGATCATAATAGCAAGGCCTTGCAACATTACCTTTCTCCTTCTTCCACCTATGACTCATCAGGTCATCCCCTTTATGGAATGCCCACTTCCATGCCCACCATTTCTACCATCTCTACATATCATGGAATGCTAATGTGGCCTCCCAAACTACTCTAGTGTTTGCCTAATCCAATTTCACAATCACCTACTTCTCATGTAACTGTTGCATCCTTGACATCTTTTCTCCCACCTGAAATTTTATACCCCATATCCACTACCCCTATTATATCATCATCAATATCTTATGTACCTATTCCTACACAACCGCCAGTTGCGTGGACCTCTTCCACTCCATTTCAGAATCTGGTGGTCTCTATTCCCCAAACTCTTCCACCTGTCACCATGAGGATATTTCCACAAGCACCTCCCACTTCCACCTTACCTCAAATGCAACCCATTGCCTCACTTGCATATTCAGGGTATATTCCCTCCTCTTCCACTACTTCCTACATACCTATGTCTCAATTCACGTACTCAACACCACCACATACTAGTATGTCTATTACAACCCATTCATCTTATCAAGCCCCTTATACTTCAGGGGCATCCCTCAATCAAACTCGATAGTGGATCTCATTAAAATGATGATGGATAAAATGTAGATGCTTGAGGCCTCAATTTTTGGGTCCCGTAATGTCTTAACATATGATGAGATTTGTAACAAACCAATTCATCCCTCTATACCTATTCATCCATATCTCGTGCATTGAGAGATACCTAAATTAAACTGCTTCAATAGTAAGGAGGACCCACAAAAACACATACATTCATTTAGACATGCTTGTTACCTAATAGGCCACATGATGATGCCCTTTCTCCTTCATACCTTTCCCATGTCCCTGTCGGGACCTACATTAGATTGGTAGAGTGATTTTCCCAAGCACTCAATCTTTTCCATTAATCAATTAGTGTAGAACTTTCTCAATCACTTCTTGATAAAAATTTATAAAAAGGTTTCTATCACATATTTTTATTTTGTTCATCATTATGATGACAATTCTATCTCTGATTTCATCTCACATTCGCGAAGCCTAATCAATTAGTCTTTCCTTCTCTCTCTGACAACCTGAGCTTATAGAGTTGTTTATGAGGGTATGTTCATTACACATTTCCTCAACTCTTCAGGTTCAAAAATTTTGTATGTTTGATGAGGCTTTCACCATGGCTAGGAATCTTCAGATCCACACCCTTGAACAAGATAAACTAAAACTACGTAACAAAAATGCTACCTTCAAATCAAATGAGTCTTCTTCCAAACCACTCAACAACCATCCCAAGCCAAAAGGATCCACTAATGCTATAGTTCTAAAATCCATCCCTTCTCATCCATCTAATCAACCTAAACCTCCTTCTAATCTCTCATCGGTGCAAAATTTTCAATATTAGTATGAACAAAAGAGTTACACTCCCATTGAGGAGCCTTATTCTTCATATTGGAAAAGATGTTGAAGGATGGAGCCATCACTATTCCTCTCATCAAACGACATACTGGTTTTGATTTTTCTCATCACACACCGGCTTGGTATAAAGAAAATGAATTCTGTGATGACCATTGCGTAAAAGGACATAGTGACGTAAATTACAAAACCTTAAAAAACATTGTGCAAGGAATGTTAGACAGTGGTGATCTCATCCTTGAAAACCCTAACACACCCTCTTATAGACACCTGATAGTTTGATCAAAGAACTATTATTTCTAATATTGCACTTACTACTCTCTTCCTTGTAAATTGATGACACATCGTCAGTTAGAACTATCTAACTCCCTGTTATCCCAATTTTACACCACCCGGACAAAATTGATCAAACACAACCCAACAGGAGAAAATCAGAAGGGTTGGTTCAGTCATGTGAGACCACATTTCAAATCCAACAATGAAGGGGCAAGGTCAGCGAAGGAGGATCGATAACGTTAAAAGAGACCAGAGGCTCAACAGGAGAAAATTGGAGAAGAAGCTTGAAGCTTTCAGGACTTTGCATATGAGTTGACTCAGGGATCAAAAAAACTAACTCGACTGGAGGTGCCACATGTCAACTAAGTGCAATTCCAAAAGGTTCAGAAAAAAGGAGACCCCAAACGAGTGCGAAGCTTCCACATTTCTAGGACCCAACGTAGTCGCTCCTAAATAAGTAAAAGGGACCCAGCCAAAAATGGAGGAAGAGGAGAAAGCCCGAATCAGCTAAGTACAACAGGGCCAATGGAGGCCTCTGACGTGTCCAATCAGTGCATCTTCAAAGGTCAATCCCGAAAGGTGATCCCCAACAAGCGCCAACCCACCACGTAGTCAGGATTTAAAGGGGGGTCTCATCGGCCATTGAAAAGTCACAGACCCACGGAGGGTGCCATGTGCCTCATTGGCGCAACTCAAGGATAGAATCCAAGGCGGGGTCCCCAAGTGTGCATGGGCTCACCACGTGGCCAGGGATCCAATTAGAGGTAGAATCAGCCATTGAAAGCTAAGTATCGTAGAGTCAGTGGAAGCCTCCACATGTCACGGGTCAAACATAAATCCTTTGTCAAAAAGAAAGGACTTGGGCAAAACATGAGGGAGGTAGCGTAGAGCCACGGAAGGTGCCACATTCCTCATTGGTTTAATTTCGAAGGTATGGCCCAAAGAAAGACCCTGAACTAGTGTCAGCCCTCCATGTGTACAAGGTCCGAAAATGGGACACTGGCCATTGAAAATTCCAAGCTTACTGACAAGTTGAACGAAGCCTCCATGCATCATTTCAACACATCTTTAAGATTAAAATTTGGAGGTGGTCCCAAGTGTGCATGGGCTCGTCACATGGCCAGAAGTCAAAATGGGTAGAACCGTTGCATCGGCTAAGGAAAGGAGAACCAGTGAAAATCCCCAAATGTCCCTTCAGTGCTCTTTTAGAGGGGTGAATCCAAAGGTAGGTCCTAATTGTGCGTTGAGCCTCCACATGTCTTAGGTTAGGAAGAACATCTCCGCTAATGGGAAGGGCTTAGGAAAAACACAAAGGAAACAAAGTAGACCGCAAAAGGTACCACATGTCAGTTCAGTGCAACTACAAGAGTGAGAGGAAGGGGCTAAATCTTCAAAGTGTGCAGGGATACCACATGGATCAACTATGAATAGACCCTTTCAGATATTGGAGCCCATGTTAAGTGCCTGATCCTTACCTTCAAATGGCCATATCTTTACACTGGGAGCTCAAAATCGAGCAGGAGGGGACATTTTGGAGAGCTCTCAGCACCTACTACTCACCTGCCACCATTAATGAAGAATGGTAAATTTGGTCTACCATTTTCAAGGTTATCGAGTCTCCCACCTGCCACCATGATGAAGAATGTTCCTCCTTTCTTGCCCAACAAGGAACAACACATGGAGGCATGGGTCTTGCAGTAAATCCCATCATTAGTTGCAGAATGGATTGTAATGCTTTCTGGGGTGGTTATAGTAGGTGGATTCAATTCTCTTGCAAGCGTGGTTGAAGTAGGATTCAAATTTTCCATCTCTCTTCTCTTATTCTTTTATATATTAAAGAAGGGGCATTTTTCTAGAGGTTGGGTCTCCTACCCCCTCTATCTTTCTTCCCTAGGGTGGAAAGTGGAGTCTAAGCCTCCTCTCATGGCTTTGTAATGGCATTTTATTGCCCCTTTCCCACTGAAAGTGTACCATGTGAACTCTTGGAGCAATAAAAATTTGTTTCGTGATGCATTTTGTCCATCCTTGCTTATTTTATTGTATCTTCGCCTCTCATCATTATAGGGTATATTGTGCATACTTCTGATTTCTATTATAGGTTTTGGGAGCCATGTTTAATAGGTTGAAGTGGTGTTCCATGTAAACTTCATCTATGGTCTATGGTGCATCTTGCCCATCCTCTCCATTGCTCACCTCTCTCCATTTCAAGAATCTGAGATTGTGACCAGCACTCCCCTTTTCTTGGTGTTATCACCTCGTTAGTGTAGGAGTTCCCTCTTTATGCACTTTCTCTCTCCCTATATCCTTGGAATTGTTAGGATAGGTGTAGTTAGACGTCATTTATGCATTAGGAGTAGTTTAGCATTAGGATAAGGAAGAAGAAGCCAACTTTCTTTGGAGGGCCATCTCAAGTCTGTAAGTCCCACAACTTGAGAGATGGTCCCATGTTATGCAGTCACACTAGATGTGCCACTCAGATTTGAGGCCATTTGGGGGGTGTTATGATGTTGCATCAATAGTTTTGGCATGTCTGGTGGGACAAGACTAAAGATCTTTACATCTTTATCTCAGTAGTTTTGATGTGTTATTGTTGAGATCTAGCCTTTGGAGGCACTTTCAAATACATCTGACGACTCCATCTCATCAATAACCCATCCTCTCAGTTCCAGACCTTCTCCCATCTAGTTTTCATCCATTTTTATTCCTTCCACATATTCCATCTTTGTCCATCCCATGAAGTTGTGCAATCATGACTTCATTCCCAACTTGGAACTCACACTTACATCAACAACAGTGCAGTCCACCTCCAATGTATTTCACAACTCCTCCAGATCAGTATTATGATCAGATTCAGAACCATTATGTTTACCAATATGATCAGTGTCAAAGCCATTTTGGCTATGGAGCTTATAAAGAACAAGGGGGCCTATATAATGGTGATTGTTATGTGGAGAATGTTGATATGCTGGAAAATATCCAAAGAATGGAGGCTAGTATGGTGCATTCAGGGCTACAACACAGAAGAAGGCATTTAGGATTGGTTGCAAGGTACCTTATCCATGGGAAGACCCTTTTCCAAGACACTACAGCCTGTAGGAGAAGCTTGAATTTATGATTGAGATGTTTCCCCAACTTGTGCAGTGGACTGAGGAGATAGACGCCTATGAGCTTGGTGTCAGACAACCTTTTCAATGGGTAAGTCCACCACCTCATAGTTTTTCTTTTCCTCTTCCCCAATCAGTATCACCGTAGTAGTGTCATGAATCTAGTTTCCCATCTACTGACCCAAGTGTTGATTTCCCTTCTCCATCTTCTAATATTCCATCTCACCTCATTTCCTCTTCCCTCTTTCCTTCCAAATCCAATTTCCATCCATAATAACCAAAGGAAATACCTTACCCTCCACTACATAGATAAAAAAACAACTAGTGGATACCCCACCCACCACTCCTCCTACTCTCCTAAGTCCATGTTAGGAAGATACTCCAAAAACCAATCAAGGAAAGCAGTAAGAAGAAGAGCCAAGAAAAGAAGAAATGGTCAAAAACTTAGTAAGGTTAGCTCTTAGATTCAGAATTACAAATATTCCCTTGTTTTTAAAGCTCATGGAGGAGGCTAGAGTCAAACCAAAATTTTTGGAAGCTTCAACTGCAGCGCAAGCATGGGAAGAAGGAGCTACTCCAAATCCAAAAGAAGAGGAGAGAATTCCAGCTATGGAGGAGAACCATATGGTTTAAGAGGAAACAAGTGTAAAGAAAGCCACAGAAGAACCTTTCGTTCTTCCTCCCACTTCATCTCCTTTAGGATCTAATGTCAAAGAAGAGTTTGAGCTTTCAAACTTCATATTTAAGAATGAGGGGAACCATGGTGAGAAAATTGTAGATCCGAAGGACACCATGGAGGAGGTCAAACACACACAATAGGACAACAAGGAGGAATATTATCTGTAGGACTTGGAGGATTGTCTTGATGGAGAGGAACCCGAGGAGATCACATCATTTTCTCCTCCATCATCCACCTTCCAATCACATGAGTCTGCTGTCATGGAGGAGAGCATCCAAGGACATCAGCCTACATCTCACAACAGCCCTCTAGAACCAAGGTTAGAGGATCATAATCTTCCATGTTCTTCTAAGGAGGTGGAAGGAGAAAGAGCACGAGGATCCCATCTCTCTCACATCACTCACCCAGGAAGGTCCACAAGAAGACTCCATTCTTGGAGTTAAAATTTAGAGTAATGGGCACATCCATTGGATCAGACCATGCCCAATCAAATACTTGGATTCATCGGAGCCAAGGGTGAATCCAAAACAATTCATGTCAATTTCAGGGCATGAGGTTGAGCTTAGCTTGCCACCAAAGGTCAGTAGCAATGCCTCCCAGATCCTAGTATGGATCAACTCCATGAGGTTTACATTTTATTTGTTGATACTTTGAGGAGGGTGAAACACCATCTACAAGGTGGTTTTTTACTCTCATTTCCAAACCATGTTCAGCGCCAAATCAACTACATGGTCATAATTTTTAAGAAAGGGAAGCTATTTCTCCCTACTTGTGACAGGATTTTTTTAGCTTATCTTTATTAGGGTTAGTGTAGGAGTAGGAGTAGATTTTTCTTTTTCAACAAAACAAGTGCTTTTACACACTTTGCATGTTCCACTTGGAGCATGTATGATTTTCAATTTTGTACATAGTGTGTGTTGTGGTGTTTTGTTGCTCAAGGTTGTATCATTGTGGTTCAATGTACCTCCAGGTGAATGTTGTAACAGTCCATTTTAGGAACAGGTGAAACCCCCAGGTCAAGACAATTTTCTACTCTCTGAAATCTCATCTTCAAGATTTTCTTATGAAAATTGAGAGTGCAGACAGAGGGGAAGGTTCAGGGTCACCAAGTGCAAGCAGTTGGCTCACAGTTTCAGGGACAAGATCAGTATCAGGCTATCATTCATGAGACTCCATGCCCAATGGATGTAATAAGGCAACTGGTCTCTTCATCTAGTAGGAAAATGTCCCCGTGAGTCACCAAACTATTATCCCAATTTCCCCCCCGGAAAAATTGATCAAAAACATGACCCAACAAGAGAAAATCGGAAGGGTCAGTTCAGTCATGCGAACCCACATTCCAAATCCAATAATGAAGGGGTAGGTCAGCGAAGGAGGCTGATAACGTTAAAAGAGACCAGAGGCTCAATAGGAGAAAATCAGAGAAGAAGCTTGAAGTTTTTGGACTTCACATATGAGTTGACTGAGGCTAAACAAAGCAGACTCGTGGGAGATGCCACATATCAAATCGATGCGTAATTCCAAAAGGTGTAGAAAAATGGAGACCCAAATGAGACCATGAAGCATCCACATGTCCAGGAGCCAACGTAGTTTCTCCTAAATAAGCAGAAGGGACCCAGCCAAAAATAGAGGAAGAGGAGTAAGCCTGAATCTGGCTAAGTATAATAGGGCTAGTGGAGGCCTCCACGCATCCAATCGGTGCATGTTCAAAGGTCAAGCCCAAAAGATGGTCCCTAACAAGTGCCATCCCGCCACGTAGTTGGGATCCAAAGGGGGGTTCTCATCATCGTTGAAAAGTCACAGACCTGTGGAGGATGCCACGTGCCTCATCGGTCACAACTCCAATGATAGAATCAAAGGCGAGGTCCCCAAGTGTGCATGGGCTCGCCACATGGCCAGGGATCCAAGTGGAGGAAGAATCAATTGGCTAAGTATCACAAAGATTCAGCAGAAGCCTCCACATGTCCCGGGTCAGACATAAAGCCTTCATCAAAAAGAAAGGACTTGGACATAACACAAGGGAGGTAGAGCAACGCAGAAGGTGCCACATACCTCATTGGTGCATAATTTCAAAGGCGTAGCCCAAAGAAAGACCCATGAACTAGCATCATCCCTCCACATGTCCAAGGTCAAAAAAGGGATACCAGCCTTTGAAAAGTACAAGCTCGGGAAAAGACCCTTAAGCGTCAAGCCTCCATGTGTTAGTTTAGGAACATCTTCAAGATTAAAATCTAGAGGTGGTCCCCAAGTGTGCACAGGCTTGCCACATGGCTAGAAGTCAAAAGGGGCAGAACTAGAACCAGTACAAAGCCCCATGTGTCACTTCGGCACTCTTTTAGGGGGCGAATCCAAAGGTAGGTCCCAAATGTGCACTGATCCTCCACACCTCTTGGTCCAAAAAAAATGTCTCCGCCAATGGGAAGGGCTTAGAAAAAATGCAAAGGAAATAGAAAATGTTGCACAGAAGGTGCCACGTGTCAGCTCGGAAAAACTACAAGAGTGAGAGGAAGGGGCTGAATATTCAAAGCATGTAGGGCTACCATGTGGATCCTATATGAATAGACCCTTTCAGCATATTACGAGCTCATGTTAAGTGCCTGACCATGACCTTCAAAGAACCATATATTTCAACTAGAAGCTCAAAATCGAGCTTGGAAGGGGAATTTTTGGAGAGCTCTTGGGCACCTTCTACTCACCTACCCACTATTAATGAAGAATAGTAAATTAGGTCTGCCATTTTTGAGGTTGTCAAGTCTCCCACCTGCCACCATGATAAAGAATGATCCTGCTTTCTTTCCCAACAAGGAACAATACATGGAGCCATGGGTTCTTGCAGTAAATCCCATAATTATTGGACGTGGATTTTAATTCTTTCTAGGGTGGTTAGAGTAGATGGATTTCAATGCTTTTGTCAGGTGTTGTTGAAGCAGGATAAAAATTTCCCTCTCTCCTTCTCTTATTCTTCTATATATTGTAAAGAAGGGGAATTTTTCTAGAGGTTGGTCATTGTTTCTCTCCTTCCCCCTCTCTCTTTCTTCCCTAGGGTGGAAAGTGGATTCTAATCCTCCTCTCATGGCTATGTAATGGTGTTTTCTTGCCCTTTACCCACTGATGGTGTACCGTGTGAACTCTTGGAGGAATAAAAATTTGTTTCGTGATGCATTTTGTCCATCCTTTGTTATTTTATTGTCTCTTCTCACCTCTCATCATTACAGGGTATATTGTGCATACTTCTGATGTCTATTGTAGGTTTTGGGAGCCATGTTTAATGGGTTGAAGTGGTGTTCCATGTGTGAACTTCATCTATAATATGTGGTGCATGTTTTCCATCCTCTCCATTTCTCACCTCTCTCCATTTCAGGTAGTTGAGATTGTTACCAACACTCCCCTTTTCTTGGTTCCATCACCTAGTTAGTATAGGATTTCCCTGTTTATGCACTTTCTCTCTCCTTGTCACCTTGGCATTGTTAGGATAGGTGTAGTTAGATGTCATTTCTGCATTAGGAGTAGTTTAACATTAGGATTAGGAAGACAAAAATTCAGCTTTCTCTGGAGGGCCATCTCAAGTCCACAAGTACCACATCTTGAGATATGGTCCCATAGCTTTATGCAATCACATTGGATGCGCCACTCAGATCAGAGGCCATTCGAGGGGTGTTGTGATTTTACATCAACACTCACCTCTTATGACACTCTTTTGGTCATATTTCCTCTTGTAAACCAATTAAATAGGCTATTATAGCCTCTTCTTGGCTGAATCCTCTTCTTATCCTCTTCTTTACCACTTCTACTATCTTTCTAGACTATCAATCCATTTCATTAGATTGAGTAGACCCTCTTAAAACCCTAATTACCCTCTAAACATGGTTAACTAGTCTTAACCATGATCAACCTCTTCTAAACCTAGTCAAATCTGATTTTGACTTGCTACTTAACTTGTTGACTCCCTTTTAAGTCCCACATGCACCAAAAATCCTACCATTTCCTAAATGGAAAACTATAAATAGCCCACTACCCCCCTCTCATTTCTAAGAAAACTTCTTCCCTCTAACATAAACTATAGTATTATTCCTAGGATTAGGAGTTTATTTCATTTTATTGAGCTATTTACTTTTCTTTTGCATATTCCATCACACAACATGGAGTAAATGGGAGAAAACATTGGCTTTGAAGGCATTAATGGTGAGATCACATTCTCTTGAAGCATAAACTGATTGCTTAAATCCTTTTATGTTCATTTATGTTAAGCTTTCAAGAATAAAGGTTAATTTCATTTGTTTAAATTACGTGTTTACTTCAAAGTTAATGTATGAAAATTAGGAATCCTTTCTTATTTCTTATATGATGGTCCATTGATCAGTTTTGCACAAGGATTTGGGGTTTCTTAAATGTTATTACCCCTTTCTATAGCTTTTGTAACCTTTCATTAAACACATTGAGTAAGAGTGGTACTTATCACTCCCACATGTGATGTCATACTAAGAGCATTCCAGTTGGGATTTCCGTGCACCAATAATATTGCATATAATGAGGCACTCATCGCTGGCCCCAAGCTATCTATTACGTGGAAAATCAGACAACTACAAGTCATTAGAGACTCTCAACTTATCATTAAACAAGCTAATTATGAGTACAAGGTTAAAGATGAGAAACTCAATCCATATAAGTAAATGGTTGAAACTCTGAAGGAGTACTTCATAGATATCATATTTTAGAAAAATCCAAGGTCACATAATAGATCCGCAGTTTCTATGGCTATTATTGGGTCTCTCTTACACATCCCACCTGAGGTGAGTAAAATTCCTTTCTTTGTAGAGCATTTACAAATGCCCGCATATGATATGTCGAGTCGTGTTTGGCATGTGAAGTTGTTGGTCCATTATCCCCCTAGTATGATACTAAAGAACAACTCATTTAGAATGAGTTACAATTGATGAAAGACACGCTTAATACACTATAAGAGGGAAATGTGGGCCACACTAGGAAATACTTGTATGAGGATTTTTTCCCTTACCCATTTGATAAGGACATGCTATGAAAACCCTTCCCAAAGCACTTTACCATTCCAAATTTTGACAAATATAAAAGCAAGTGTGATCAATACGATCACATCAAAGACCTAAATATGGTTTGCCAAGAGGTCACATATAGTGAAAATTTCTTAATACGACTCTTTCTTCATAGTCTAGGGGTATTGGCATTAGAATGGTTCTTTAGCATACCTAAAGGATCTATTACAATGTGGCCCGCGCTAGCAGAGAAATTTGTTTGGCATTATCCGTTCATTATGGAAAACGACATCACAATGAATGACCTCTATAATGCCGAACAAAATCCCCATGAGACCTTTGCAAGTTTCTTACAATGATGGCGTGGGTTGGCAAGTCATTTCCCTTGTACGTTATCAGAAAAATATCTAGGGAGGATCTTTGTTCCTAACTTAAACCTAGAAATAGCATTCCATTTACAAATGCACTACAACTCTAACTTTGAAGAAGTCATATAGAAAGGAGGTCAAATTGAGAAGGCCCTCATTATAAAGGGTATGCTTAAACCATTTGTTAAAGACAAACATTAAGCTAAATCAATGGATAAACCAAAGTTCTTTAATAAGAATAAGCATGTCGTTGGTGATGTAATTATAGACTCCACAAGATTCCAAGCGATGTAGAAAGGCCCGCTTTAAAATCTCTTTCACAAGGACCTCATCCCAAGGCACCCACTAAACATATGTTTACACCGTTAACAGAATCCCTATCTACCATTCTAAAATAGTTAGATAACGTAAACATGGTGGAATACCCAACTGTGATAGTACCATACCCAGAGGATGCTCCAAAACTTTTTTTGTTCAAAGACAATGAGTATTGCAACTTTCATCATGTTAAAGGGCACAAGATAGATTGGTGCTTAAGACTATGTCATTACATACAAGACCTCATTGAAGAGGGTAAAATTGCCATAGATTCTCCCCCAGATTTAGGACAAGGTCCAAATGAGAAAATGAGTATCTAAAAAGACCCTTTCCCTAATCATGCAGATAAAAAGAAAAGAAAACCAGATCATGGGAAAACCTCCAATGACTATAGAACTACCACTTATATATACCCTACTAGTGATAGTCCCTTTGATTCCCTCGTAGGATGTATCCATTCATCTAATGAACAGGTCAACACTATTCAGATCTTAGAAGAGATTTTCACAGTAGGGACAATACGGGATCATTTAATCATATGAGATACCCTACCTATTCCTCAGAAAGGTCAGTATAATTTGATAGAGAAGTTGGATAAAACACCTGCTAGGATATCCATTTTAGATCTCCTCAAAATATCTACTACCTATAAGAACATACTATATAAAAAATTGCAAAATTCAGGAGTCTCTATAGATGTATACCCTACACACCTCCAAGCCATGATTGCACACCCAGACCCTAGTGATCATATTACTTTTGATCACACCATAATCCCGCATAACAACCCAGAACATAAATTTCCCTTATAATTAGAAGTGGTGGTTACTCGTTACACAATCAATAGGGTACTAGTGGACGGTGGATCCAGTCTGAACATTTACACTTTGAATCTGGTCAAGCAGCTAGGCCATTTAGAAATGGATCTAGGGGCTAAGACTATTACAATCACATCATATGACAATGAAGAACGAGAATCAGTGGGTACCATAGTGGTTATCATAGAAGTAGGCCCAACTTGTCGTGAAACAACGTTCCATGTCCTTGACTTGGAACTTTCATATAATATGCTCCTGGGGGGCCCATGGATCCATGCCATGCAAGCTATTCCATCGACTTTTCATTAGTGCATCAAGTTATGTCATGAAGGTCAAGTAGTTACCATTTTTGGGTGACCCAAAACCATTCACACATTTTAGGGATTTTCATAGATTCTCTCGTGTGGCTTATGACTGTCCTTTAGTGGATGTTATCATCCCCCTACAAATGGAATATATTAAGAATCGCGTAGATCCATAATCACTCGCGCGTTATAACCAGTATTTTCCTTCGTTAGTCAACCCATTCTCTTCATGGAAGGCAACGTCAAAAAAATATGGCCCAGGTGATCCATTCAGTCTTGAATAGGCATTGTTAATATCAGATTTATCAGTATCTCCCAGAACACAGGGTAATCCTTATTTTAAGTTCAAGAATACATGGGAGCGGTTTCCTAAACCATTAGACAAATTTGTCTCTAGCAGTCTCCTATCTGAGGAGAAGATGTTAGAAGATCCTACTAGCATATTGTTAAAAGGAATCATAGCTTCATGCCATCAAGCACCTCAGTATATCAAAGGTCACCGCATGATGTTCATCATGGGGTACAATGGGTTTGGATGTGGAATCAACACACAAGGCCAGGTAGAGCCTATTCCCATCCAACGTTCCAAGTCTGATAAGCATGGATAGGGTATAAGGCCTCATAATACTCCACCCTTCGAGATTGAAACTACCTCGTCTGAGCGTGAGGATGTTTCATCTCACTTTTCTAGTGATATAGATTCCCATTGTAGCCTCTATGAGGATCTTTCCTCCACTAACCTATTCCTAGATTCAGTGGTCCTTACATTATCCAAATCCATCCCCTTAACCAATTATGAAGAAGCCACTGTATATCTTAAATTTATATATTGGGATCAGCAACTTCACATGCCACTAGAATTCTTTGAAAATGATGAGGCATTTGCAGAATTCATGGGACTCAGGGATTCTATTCCAGCTAGGGACCACAAGAAGGGATTTTCAATTCAAGTAGACACATGTGCATACTTTGGGGAATAAGTAGAGATGTTTGGATGTTTGAATAAGAATATGGTAAGTAAGAGTACAACCACTTCCGAGAAACCTGGTAAAAAGGATAGATGGAAATCTCACAGTGAAAAACATTTTGAAACACTCATAGATAAAAAGAATGAAGATTTTGTGGACGAAGTAGTTTATCCATTTAAAGATGATAATGAGCCACCATAGGAGGTCGATATTGCTCTTCTCCCTTATCCTACATAGATGGAATATACTTCTAAGATACTTGTTGAGGAAGTAATCAGCATCAACATTGGCTCAGAAGAGAAGTGTAGAATGATAAAGTTGGGGGCTTCACTCTCATCTCAGGAATAGAAGATCTTTGTAGAGATCTTAAGGGAATATATGGATATATTTGTATGGACATACGTAGATATGCCTAGGATAGACCCATAATTAGTTTTACACAACCTCATCGTGCACCCAAATGCCAAACCCATTAAGAAAAAGTTGAGAAATATGCATCCTAGGGTGGCACACCTTGTCAAAGAAGAATTGGAAAAACTACTAGCTATTGATGTTATTAAACCTATCGACTATTTAGAGTGGATCTCTAACATAGTCCTGATACAGAAGAATCCTATCGGCATAAGAATCTACACTAATTTCCATGACATTAATAAGGCATGTCCTAAGTATGACTTTCCCCTACCTAACATTTACATGATAGTTGATTCCATTTTTGGTTATGAAATGTTGTCCTTAATGGATGGATTTTCAGGTTATAACCAAATATGGATTACAGAATAATATCATCATAAAACATCCTTCATCACCCCTAGGAGAACATTTTTCAATAAAGCCATTCCTTTCGAACTTAAGAATGTTGGGGGGCAACTTATCAACAAGCAATGATTGTCATCTTCCATGATATGATGAATGACATCATGGGAGATTATGTTGATGATGTTTTAGCCAAATCCAAGAGCAAAGAAGAGCACCTGGATGTGCTCAGGTATATTTTTCAGCATCTTAGATATTATAAGGTACACTTGAATCCCAAGAAATGTGTATTTGATGCTTTATCATGAAAACTCTTGGGTTTCATAGTTTCAAAGAGAGGGATAGAATTGGACCCTGCTAAGGTCACATCTATTATAGAAATGCCTCCACCTACAACTCTCAAGAAAATGAGGAGTTTACAAGGAAAGATTCACGAAATCTATTTCTTCATTACACATCTTGTGGATAATTGTCACCCATTTACTCAATTAGTGAAGAAAGATGTTGCATTCAACTGGGGACCTAACTGTCAAAAGGCATTTGCATTACTCAAGCAGTACCTTTTCAATCCACCTATACTCTTGTTGCCTACCCTAAGTGAACCTCTCCTCCTATACATTTCCACTGCCCAGTTTGTTATTGGTTCACTGCTTTCCCAATATGATCTAGGCCATAAAGAAAGAGCAGCCTATTATCTCAGTCACACCTTGATTACTTATGAGTTAAATTATCTGTAAATTGAAAATTCCTACTTAGAAGTTGTCTTTACCTTCAAAAAGCTTTGTCATTATCTCCTAAATAATAAAACCAAACTCATATCAAAATTTGACCCTCTCAAATACCTTTTATCGAAACCTGCCCTCACGGGCCGAATGGCTAATTGGATCATTCTCCTGAGTGAATATTGTATTGAGTTTGTAAATCAGAAATCCTTGAAAGGATAGGTATTTTCTGATCAGTTGGAAGAATCACCTCTACCAGGTATGGAAGCTTTGTGTCTGGATCTTCTAGATGCATCTATGATGTACATTAAAGAATCCGTAGAGTGGCAGGTCCATTTTTATGGATCGTTCACCTTCCATGGATCAGGAGCAAGAGTGGTGCTTATCACTCCCACAGGTGATGTCATACCAAGAGCATTTCAATTTGGATTTCCATGCACTAATAAAATTACAGAGTACAAGGCACTCATCACTGGCCTCATGCTAGCTATTACTTAGAACATCAGACAACTACGAGTCATTAGAGACTCTCAACTTATCATTAAACAAGGTAATGATGAGTAGAAGGTTAAAGATGAGAAACTCATTCCATATAAGAAAATGGTCAAAAATTTGAAGAAGTACTTCATAGAGATCATATATGAGAAAAATCTAAGGTCACATAATAGATCTGCAGATGTTATGGCTACTATTGGGTCTCTTTTATGCATCCCACCTAAGGAGAGTAAAATTCCTTTTTTCAAAGAGCATTTTAAAATTCCCGCATATGATATGACAAAGTTGTGTTTGGCATGTGAAGTTGTTGGTCCTTTATCCCCCTAGTATGATCTTATTGTAGGCACCTAAAATAAGTTTAAACTTACCATTTCCTCCAATTCAATTGATTAACGACACTTCATTAATTCCCTATTCTTTGCTCCATTCTCGGATGCCCATTTACAAAATCTTCTTCCTGGTATTCATCCTATAATAATTTAATTGGGCTAATATCTCTCTTATTAGCTAGAAATTATTCCTTTCTACCATTCATAACTTCCCTAGTTCACTCTGAACCACTTCTATTGGCTTCCTATGCTATCTATCAGTTAGAAATGATTAACCAATCTCTTCCCAACTCTCAAAGAATCTCTAATCACTTGTTAATCAAGTTTAACTAGCCTAAACCAAGGTTAACTAACATAATCCTTCTTTTGAGATTTAGTCCCACATGAACCCAAATTCTAAACTCTCCAAAGTTGAAAAATATAAATAGAAGGGTCACCCCTCCCTCTGAACCTTACACCTTGTTTACATAACAAAATCTCTCTCATATTTGAAGATCTTGGCATTAGAAATCATTTGTGACAGGTTTAAGCTATAGAACATTTGGATCTTAATACTCCATTATTAAGAGCTCCTCCATCTTGCATCCATCCACTCCAAATATAGTTAGTAAGGGAAGATCTAAAGCTTGGCCATGTAACCAACTTGGAGAGATTTCTTCACTATTTTTTGGAGTAAATAACACATAATTTGATTGCTTAAAATCTAACTAGGTTCACTTTCATTAAGCTTTCATGGAGTAGAGAGTAGTATATATGTTAGAGTTTGAATGTTTGTTTCAAATTTATACATGCATAGATATTTTCTTGTTAACTCTAATCTTATGGTGCATGGTTAAGTTTAGTCAAGCTTTGAGGTTCTTTAACCCCATTCCATACCTTACAAACCTTTCCATCGCATACATTTGGCATGCCCGGTGGGACACTTTGTCCATCCTCCATTAATGGAGTCATTTTTGAAGTTTTTATTTTAGTTTCTAATTTATTTTTAGTTTCAATATTTCTAGATTAGTTTCAAGATTTCTATATTAATTTTTCAAAATTTTTAAGATTATTTTCAGGTTTTTGATTTGGCTAACATTTCTTGTATTAGTGGATAAAATCAGGTTTCCTAACTAGTTAAGCTAGGTTTTTCTTGCTTTTGTGCTCTTTACAGGATCAAGGGACGTAAAGTGCTACCAGAATTGAAACAAATTAACAAAAAAATGACATTTTTGGAGAATTTTTTGAAAATTCCTTGTTTTTTAGCCACCTGTAGGGAAGGGCATGCATACACCTTTCTGCTAGCGCAGGTTCCTTCTAACTATCATTTTTTACAGAGGTGCATAGTCACCTAAAATCAAGTGTAGGTACCTTAAGGCTGGCGCACATGCCTAAACCTTGGAGCATATCCCCTTTGCCAGCGTAGACACCCTGTAAATTGTACTTTAATTTTAGGCATGTAGGTACCAAAATCCCAGCGCAGACACCTTGTAGCCTATACATTGTTTTGGCACGTAGGTACCAAAACCCACACATAGGTGCCCTGTGTACTCTTGACCCTCTGTCATAAATTTTCTTTACCAAGCATGCACACACCTTGAGGCTGGCGCACAAGCCCAAACCTCAATGCATGCATCTCTCGGGTAGCATAGGCACCCTGCAGACCTAATGGACTATCATTTTTCTCAAAGGCATGCACATGCATAAAATGGCACGCACACACCCTGAGGGGTGTGTAGGTATATTTTTTTGATCCGGTTTTGGTTACAACTTTTTAGTGCTCCTTGTTTTGATCATATATTTTGACTTGTTAACCTGTTTTCAAAGTTTGAATAGGCATCGGAAAGAGAATGAAATGTAATTTGTGAGGAAACTTCCAAAAGTAAGATATGCTTGATATGCTCATGTTATTTCATGAATTCGATACGATCGTGTATTGGGGAAAATAAATTTATTCATTTTATCAGAACGTAGAAGAATATCCTAAGGTCATGGAACTTTATTCTTCTTCTGTTATTCCATCTTCACCTTCTTCTAATCATGATGAGATTCCATGGTCTAGAATTGATCCATGCCTTATCTTCTCATTCCCAAATCATTCCTTATCTATCATCATCCCTCAATCAGAATCTCACCTTGGGTCGTCATTGAGTATCCCATCCTCTTATTCTATCTTGGAGCCACCCCCGCGTAGTCCTCCATTTTCTACTTGTGGGTCACCTTCTGGTATCCCATTACCTTCTATTCTTGGGCCACGTCCTACCAGTCCTTCATCCTCTTCTATCTATGGGACACCTCCGAGTAGTCCCTCCTCATCTATACTTGGGTCACCCCCTAGTATTCCCACAATATCATCTTCTATTCTTGGGCCATGTCCTCATAGCCCAATTCCTTCCCTCTGAGGGCCATATCATACTATCCCTTCCTCATCTTCTAGCCATGGCTCACCTCTGAGTATCCTAATTTCTACCATCTTAGGGCCATATCCTAGAATCAATTTATCATCTTCTATCAGTGATGCACCTCCTAATAGCCCATCCTCTTCAATTCTTGTACCATATCCTTTTCATCCATCACATTTTTCTTCTATCAATGGTTGTGGCAATCCCACAGTCATTTATCAAATCAGTTCTAAATGTCCATGTTCACTTTCTTCTCCTTCTCGAGATCAAAAAACTCACACGTCAGCTTATAAGAAGCCCAAACAATTTCTTAATCAAGCTCAGGTAAAAAATCCTAAGAGCTCCAAAGCTCCTAGCAACTCACATGATCTTAGGGTTAAAAATCAAGTGTGATTCAAGCACGCACATCAACGTAACCATCAAGTATGTCATAAAATACATAAACCTATAGATGGGGAATTCATTATCCCACATACAAAATCCATGTTTCAGGATAAATCGTAATAATTTGTTGAGTATGAGCTCACCATGATCATCAAGATCAGGGAAAACATAACTCTTGATAAACAATCACACTTAGTCTCCATTATCAAAGAAATTGTAAACATTTTTGTTGGATCTTACCACACAGAATGACTCTGTTGTTCCAACCTTTCAAAAATCTAAAAATCAAAAGCAATTAAAAAATACAAAAAAATGAGAAAACCAAGAAAAATAAAAGGTACAAAGATCAAACATTACAATTAAGTATTGTGTACACATGGGTGTTTCTTTCTTCTCTTCCTTGTTATTCTTCTACAAGTCTTTCTACCATTTTCATCCCTTTGGTGATATTATGGTTATCCTTTTCACATGCATTTTGTGAAAGTCATCTCTATGGTATCCATTTGACCTTGGTCTTTCATCACCTTGGTAAATTAAATAAGGAATGACCTCTTAGAGATCCTATCACATTCAACATCTAATAAATTTTTGTAAATAAATTTTGCACATATTTGTTGACACTATCCAATGTCATCATCACAATCACTTCCACCTCCTCTCATCAATCCGTATGTGGTTCTTAATTGCTTTTTAAACAAGAGAGATGAAATAAGTTTTCAGAAAGTAAAACAATCAAAATCAATCAATCAAAAGCTAAAAGATAAAAGCTAAAAGCTAAAATCAAAAGGAAATTGATATATTACTCTCTCTTGCAATAATCTCTACCAGGGCTATGGATGCCTAACTTGCAGTAGAGAAATGTTACAATTAGAATCAAATACATATCCATCAAGGCTATGGATGCCTAGCTAGTAGCGGAGCAATATACGACTATCCTTCCACCATCCATTCACAAAATTGCCTTTAAAAATCAATCATCCCTACACATTGGCCAGGGTTTCTTCCCTTGTTATCTATTAAATATTACCTTCAAGAGGTAATAAATTCCACATACACACACTGGATCTCTATGAGTAAGCAAGATTAGTATGTTACCAAAAAAAATTTTCAGATATTGTTCAGATTAGAATCAAATACATATCCATCAAGGCTATGGATGCAATACATACACTCAAAATTAGAAAAAATTATATTAATATGAATCATAGCATCCGGAATCTAGTTTCTAAAATACTAATTTTTGTAAAAAATGGACAAGATTAGCTATATTAAACACTCAAAATTCAATGACTTGGTTTTTTTTTTTAAAAACGCCGATAAGATTATAGTCCGTTTGCCCACAATTTGGATGACCAAAAATTTATATCTATTTTTTTCCTCTGGTGAGAAGTTATATGCCACTATCTATCTTGGGATGGATTTTATTTTGTATTTTTTTGAGTAATATTTTATTTTTTATGATTTTTTCCGTGAAAGTGGTATGAAAACATAAAGAAAATAGAGCACTTTCTGTTTGCCCACCATAACTTCATAAAAAAATATTGAAATCAAATAATTTTTTTTTTTGATCATGTATATAATTTCACCACGATTGGGATGGTATAAGTTTTATCACATTCTGATAAGTGAAACAAATTTTGTAGTCTTAAACGTAGACATAAACATTCACAGGAAAAAGTGTCTTAAAGACCTACTATTAGTAAAAAATTATAAAATGATATTTATCCTCTTCTATTCACTTTAAAATCAGTATTTCTACAAAGCTAATAGTCTCCCCTACGCAATGGTACCTTTTTTATGACACATTTTTTACTTTTCGGCATGGTTCAAGTCCGCGGAAGACTAAATTTGATGTTTTGCTGTTTTTAATGTAAAATTCAGGATTTGATGTCCACTTAATTGTCCCCCAACTTGGTGCACTTACCCCTTGTCTAGGTTTTCTAAAATCCTTAGAGGTTAGTTATTCAGTTTAATTATTTTTTGCAACACTTACATGGTCACAGATTCATTCAACAACATTTTAATTGTCTCTATACATCTTTCTCCAACTATATTTCATGCTCTAAAATATTAAAAGTTGTTTTCTCCACCATTAGGCATTTAGAAATTGCAAGGAATAACACTATATTGGACAGGAGTTTGAGAAATCCACATTAGTTTCACTTTAGAAACAGAGTTAGATTATTTTCACCATGGATACATTATAAACATAATTAAATAACATGTAGAGGAGTGTAGAACCTTACAAACATGTATTTTTCATATTTCTTCATACTTTCTCATACAACATGCACAATCCTTGTGCTACTCCAACTTTTCATTGTTCTTTCCTATCTTTATCTCTTAACACACTTACATATCATTCCTAATCTCCTTCATAGCTTGAGATATTAGACCCTTATTTACCATGAATCTCTCTACAACCACATTATTTCTTATCTTGATCTTGTTTCTATATTAATACTTTGACTTTATCAAGTAGTTGAGATATTATCTGAACCTCCTACAAGATTAGGAAAGTATATTTAAGATAGTTTACAAAAATATGATGAAAACATGAATATAGATATATTATCCCCTGATTTTCCTCCACCATAACCTGGGACAACTCATTCATTTTCCTACATAACACTACTAATAAAATAACTAGTTTTTTATATTTAACTCTTTAGAAGAGTTATTACAATTAAGAATACACATATTCAAACTTCAAAATTTTGAGGGAAAACATGTGAAACCCTTGGTACATGTTTGCATGCCACAAATGGATTATCCAACTGATTTTTTCAACTTCAAGTATCTAAGAGATGACCCTACATCAAAATGAATCATGTCAGTCCCAATTAGGACCCCTACGAAAAAGGCAACAATCAGAAAATGACATGCGTAATTATGTGTTTTTTATCCTTCCATCATCATTTGAAACTGGCACAGACAAGTCTACATGATGTGAATGTATTATCATGATTTCTATACTTCATTCAAAAATTAATTTTCTGATTACGATAAGGTAATTGAATTCAACTTATGCTATGGTTATATCGTATTGATATGCATCATTTCTCATGTTATAAATTTTAGTAACTTTGTTATTTATCATCATCATTTAGGGCCATGTGAAATTGTACTTTCCCAACTTATAGTTTTCATTTCCTGAAGGTTTATCGAACATGTTTTACATGAAAATTCATAGTTAAATTCTTAGCAGGAAACTACAAGATTTCATTAGTTATTTTCAATAATGAACTATACACTTGTTTGGGCTATCATAACGTTGTCAATATATGTTTCTTACAAACCTATTTATTCAATCAAAGTACATCATAAAGAATATAAAATTCTTCTTTATAATTGCACCCATATTAGCCATAATAAGATATAAAAATAGCATTACAATTTCTTTGTTTTACACAGTCATGATAGTCAAATCAGAAAGTACTTTACTTATTACGCAATAAAGATAACAAATGTTTTTGGAAAGGATTATCAAAAGATAATATAAAAGTACAATATGGCACCTTGCTTTTGTTCTATGGAGAAATAATGCCTTTCATTTTATTATAATAGAACTACAACAATACAATTATATGGAATTGGATAAGTAATAAACATAGTATGGCAAATCACACTCATCCAATCCATTAAATCACTAATTTCTTATTTACTCAATCTGTATGTTGTAGGAAATATCAAATTGTTTACATGGTCAGATCATCGAATTGGCATGATTATCTACTCTAATCCTATTGATTTAATTTGAGATAGAATAATATGGTTTGGATATCTATCCTTTTATTTTCATAAATCCTTAAATCAATAAGCATATCAATCTGTACGATCTATACAATCACAATATAACCTATATTCCAGAACAACCATTTAAACAAGCTAAAATCTTGATCATACAACCTTAATAACTCTAAGTATAGTAAAGCACTGTTTTGTTTTAGGTCATTTTAAAGCTCATAATCTTATCTTAATAAAAATCAATTTATAAAATGATTTATACGCAATCCAACTAGTTATTACCATTTTTACTTCAAATCAGCAAATGGAATTTAATACATAAAATCGTTCAATCCTAAAAAATCATCCACCTTGTATTCTCTAGAAACTCTCTATTCATGAAGGTTATAAAAAATGGCATGTAAGTAGGTAAATATTATTATCTCCTCCAAGAGTATTTTATGCATTACGCCAGTCAACAATTTAGTTTCAGTTAATCACAAAGTCAATATTCTATATGATACTTCATACTAATCAAACTTATTACACAAAACAAAATTAACTTCAATCATTCTCCATAATAAATCAAACTTCATCCTTTATAAGCTTCTATGAAAAGGAGGTTCAACTTCACTACTCAATTCAACATCTAAGTGGTTTTGAACTGCTCTTTGAAAATTTGATGATATTATAAAGAAATCTTCATGAACAAAAACCAATCATAAAATAGAAATCTACCCATGAAAGTCAAATTATTTCCTTGAATATATTCAAAAGCCTCTCCTCACAAATGAAATTATTGAATTCAACCATGTCACCATAGATCAAAAATTGGTTTCCATTACATAAATAAATAACTATATGGTTCATCTGATACATAGTTAATGACATAGATTTTGAGATTAGCTCAAATGATCTCAACCCATCTCGGTTACTCCCACATAAAGGAAAATAATATTCAATCGTAGTTGATAGTCTAAAAGAAGGGAATAAAAAATTTACCACTCTCTTAAATAAAAAATCACATAACTAAAACCACCCCAAATTTCACAACCAGATTTGCAAATAATTATTTACAAGAGTTGACAATACCACTCATTTATAGGGAAGTGATAGAAATCTTTCACAATTAGCGAAGAATTGGAACATTTACATGTTTCCATACAAATGCACATGTCCTCCCCTAATACCACAGACCATATATCCAAACATATTCAAAGCAACTAAGGATATTACGCCCAAACCAAGTGGTATTAGCCCTTTCTTCATCAACATCTCCTACACTCATCCCTCCATCCTCTCGAAACCCTACTACCACCTTAGGGGTTTTTATTAGTACCAAGTTTATTACATCCACCGTGTGAAGATAGACTTGTCAAATTCTTCACCACCAATCACAAAATCTACTCTGGCACCTAAAATGAAGACCAAAACTCTTAGGCCTTGTACCCTAGTATCCCCCAAACCTTCTCACTCACCTTCACTTCTATGTCATTAATATTAGGCCCACATCCTTCAACCTTGGTTAACCTACCCCTTTACCAAGGAAAACCCAAAGTGTGACAACCTATACCCTTTCCTTCACCTCCCATTCTACCCACACATTCTTCACTACCTTTAACCTCACTCTTGCCAACACCCATACTTTTTCCTTTGGCTTACTCAAATACCTACACCTTTTTGAGTCTCATTCTCTCTCATGTTTTATTCCCTTAATTTTACCTAAGAAGGTGCATCCTAAACCACAAACCTTCACTACCTATCAAAAAATTAGTTACACCGACACACTCTCTCACCTCACACCCCTCATGAATATTTCCTACCCCTTTGCCTAAGAAAACCTTGACCTCTCATTGTGATCCTTTTGGCAGGATCCTACTCTAACATCCTCACTCGGTTGTTAGAGGACATATACTATATCACTTCCTCCTATCAAGCCTTACGATACTACTCAAACCTAAACCTAGTAGGTTTTAACGACACAAAATGTTTTCCTTATCATCGCTCACTCTAGGGCATGATGTAAAGAGTTGTAAGGATCTTAAAACCATTTGAATAGGATGATCTATTGGAGGAGGAATCCATTCTTTCTTTTCTCGTATCGCCACACAACCTAGCCCCACACCCATTCTATAGCCTTTTCCTTCACATCCACCTAGGGATAAAGGTAAGGATAAACAACCCTCTTTTCCTCCTCCTATCTTTTAAATTAACATGGTGTGTGTAGCCACTCGGTCACAACACGTGAAAGACAAAGGAAAGGAAAAAGTTGGTAACCCCTCTAGTTCAATTTCACCTACCATTACAATTACACCTCTCTTCCAAGATAACCATCATTGGGTCAACACCACCTACATCTTCTAGGGTTACACATCATTCAATGATCAAACAACTTCACTAGTTGAAGTTGAAGATGTCTTTATATGACTTGATTAAAACCTTTGATTCTCATTGTCAGTCCATCATTAAGGTCTTGAAATTCATTGAAGTTCCTCCCAACGACACTTCAACTATCTCCACCCTTATTACCCCTCATCAAATTACTTCCATTAATTTCTCCAGATCAAAGATTTCCCCTTTACAAACTAATGATTATGAACCCACGCTTTTCATCTTCACTTACATCAATGATATTCATGTTAAACATGTGTATGATTGATGGCGGAGCTAGCATAAACATCATCTCTTCTCATGCTTATGAAAAAATAGGTATACTGGCTAATTCTATGTCTAGTAACCCTGTCATGCTTTGATATTTTAACAATTCCATGACCACTACCGTTGGCATTGTTGGTCCTCCACATCCACATGGGTTCCTGAACTATTCTCAAACTCTTCTATGTTCTCTAAGGAGATTTCAGGTATAACATGTTGCTAGGTCATCCCTTGATTCATGTCATGGATCTTTTACCCTTTCACCCTTCAAAGTTGCCTCAAATTTGAATATAAAAGGGAACCTTACACCATTCAGGAAGATCCTCCCCCCTTCAAAACTTGTAATATGACTTACCATCCAAATGATGTCCTAATCCTCAATTAAGGCATCTACATCATCTACCACTTCTTCCACTTCACTTTCCTCATCTAGCCCACCTACCAACCCTTATATTCTTCCCTCTACTGATGCCTCATCTTGTTAGGATTTAGATAGCTCATCTATACCTACTCCCTAAGTACCAATCACATGCACCCTTTGGTAGGCATGTTTAAATGCCTTTCACTCAGAGATTACCACCTCCTCAGCATAGACACATTCCTTACTCCTCAGGAGTATGGAAAACTACACCAACACACTTGTTACAATCATTTTATAGGAGAGGTCATACCATATGGTCCTCCCTACCTTCGCACTAACATAACATATGGGGGGCTTGGGACACTTCCTCTTATTCTATTGAACCTCCCTTCCAAACCAGGCCTTTTTAATCCAAATTCTCCTACCTCACCAAATCCAACTTAACTCTTAATTTTATTCGTCGTTGTGCTTGGAAAGGCTTCGGCTTCATTCATTATGAACAAGGTCATCACATTATCATACCATACACCACTAGGAAACAAAATGACCATTGTGGTCTTGGATTTCCTAGGAAGTCTCCTCCTAAGAAGGCCTGAATCACCCTTGTAGAAGATGAAAAGCCTTCGCCACCTTCCTCACCTATCATGCCACCTTCTCCCACAAAGTCTATGGATCCTGAATCCATTCCACATAAAAAAAATCTCATGAACACCATCTCCTTGGGACCTCTAACCTATCAACATGGTGGTGAGTTTACCTCTTCCCTTCCTCTTCTTTATCCTAACATGTTGGATGAAAATACACCTTCTATAAATGTCATTCAATGTCAGGATAATGATTCTATTTTGACCTATTTAGGTGTGGAGGATTCTTATATTCAAAGTCTCGTTAACCTCTAACATGTAAATGATTTTAAATGAATCTACCATAGAAATTAACAATCACACTTAGGAGTGACCCACGCATTCTAAAGATAAGCTAATATTTAAAATATTTGGAACAATAATATTTCACCTCTTTTCTTCACGATCATAGCAACACATTTTCTTGATCTTATAGCGATATGCCAGGTATTGAACCTAATACCATTGTTCCATAATATCATAACTAACCCTGATGCCAAACCCGTGAAACAGAATCTGCATAAAATTCATCCTCACATTGCTCTTCTTGTGAAAGAAGAACTTCAGCATCTTCTATCTATGTTTCCTTCATCCTACCTATTGATTATCCACAATGGGTCTTTAACATTTTTCCTATCACAAAAACAAATGGGGGACTTCTTATCTGCACTAAATTTCATGACCTTAACCTTGCCTATCCAAAAGAAAACTTTCCTCTACCAAGCATTGACCAACTATTTTATCTTACATCTACCCATGAGATGCTATCTCTTATGGACTGGGTTTTCAAGTTACAATCAGATATCACTCACTCTGTAAGATCAACACAAAATCACCTTCATCACCCCTTAGGAACCTTCTTCTATTGCAGCCATTCCCTTCGGCTTGAAAAATTCATAGTGCTACCTATCAACATGCACTATGACTTACGTATTACATGACATCATGCACAACATATTAGAAGAATATGTTGACGAAATTCTTGTTAATTCAAAAACATCATGCCGAACAACTTGGTCATTCTTAAAGTTATCTTTGACCACCTTCTCTAATATTATTTTCATCCTTCAACCAAATAAGTTCATTTTCATATTTCTCTCAGGTAAGTTCCTTGGTATAATCATGTGTTTGTGGGGGTATTAAAGTTGATCCTGCTAAGATCAAAGAAATTCTTGACATACCCCCACCTACTAATCTGCGGCATCTTTGTAGCTTGTAAGGAAAATTACAATCCATCCGACACTTTATCTCTAAAATTTCATAATGATGCCAACCATTTCACTACCTCCTTAAAAAGGACATTTCTGTTCTAGTGGAATAATGAGTGTCACAAAGCCTTTGAAGCGTTGAAGAACTACCTTCTTTAGCCACCTTTTCTCATTCCACCTAAAGATGATCAACCTTTTTACATTAAAATTTCTTCTACTGACCATTCCTTTGGTGCCATTCTCAGTCATCATGATGAGAAACATAGGGAACAAGTGGTTTATTACATAAGTTGTACTCTTCTAGACTATGAAACTCGGTAAACTCATGCTAAAAATATTTATTTATCCCTAGTCTTTGTGGCCACCTAAACTTCACCACTACCTTATTAATCATGTTGGCGAGAAAATTTGTCAAGTGGAAACACTTGAGGATTTCTTACCAATGCTCTGGGAATCTAAGTCCCTCTACTTAACCAGTGTACCTGCCATATGTGCATGCGTAAGAAAGTGTGGATTTCTATGGTGGTCTTTCGACCAGGGATCCAACAAAGGCACTCCACTGACCCTGCAGAAAAGCTAGAAATCTCTTGCTAGGGAAGTCTTCATCTGTAGAGTGGGAAAAGGGAGTGAGAAAAGAGGTAGGAGAACTAATGCTGTAGGTATAAAATCATATTCCTACACACACTAGTTAGAAACTTCAACACATGCATATATTGGAAGAAACAACTTTGTGAATAGCAACAAGACCAAATAGAATTCACCGATCACCAAGTATCAAGAAACCCCTTAGTCAAAGAAAGCTAGAAAATCCTTCTTCTTGTATTTATTTCTTAAATCAAAGTTGTACATAATGTGGGAATGGAAGAAATTTGAGAGGGGAAGAGAGTAGAAGAAAATGGCTATCTCCTTTGCTTTCTCTTGGTACAATACACTCTTGAGTCTACAAGATCAATTGCCAACCCTTTGAAATGGGAATGGCTTTACAATTTATAGAATAGAATATGACTCTTCATCTTCCTCATGACCTTTCGAATACCTTAATATGACTTAGGACTGTTCATATTCCACTTTAAATATTGAAGTCCCTTTTATAATAGAAAGGCGACTTAATTTACATTATGTTTCTAAAGTCACTTTTAAGTGACTTGAAGGTATATCAAAAAGTGAAAACCCTAACAAAGAATTATAAAATTTGAAATTGAGAGAAAGTTAGGGGGAAGAGGAGAGAGAAAGAGAGAGAGAAGAAGAAGAGGATATTTCTCCCGATGAAGTCTATTGATCCTCGTTGATGGAAAGCTCCAAATGCAAGGAAGTTATGAATCTCCCATTGTGCTAAAATTGTTCTTTCAATGTGACTTAATATTATGAGTAAATTATCATTTCCACTATTTTCTACTCCAGATAATCATTCTAGCCTTTTGGAGATCTTCAGTGCACACTTCTCTTTCTATAGCCGCTTTTGATGAAGACTTGCCAAAAATAGCAAGCATATATAGGAAAACTTACTATTTTAGAAATTGTGTTTCCAGTGCTCAATTTGTGATGGAACATACTTATTTGGAATCTTCTTGTCCTTACGATCACACCCTCCAAATTTCACATAGTTTTTCCCACTAGAATGCCTAGAAATAAATTTTGAAATTTTGACCTGGCAGTGGCTTCGGGCACAGAGCTATCATGACGGCCATTAATGGAGCTCGAATTTTGTAGGTCAGGTTTTTGTCTCCATTTTCAATGAAAAAAACTCCATTGTGATATGTTTTTCATTTAGAACTCATGTGTAATTTTTTAGCTCGTTTCCATTGCCATAATGATGGTAAATTTGACGAATGTGAACCAGTGCACGAAGTGAGGGTTTTGTTGGAGAAAATGATTCCAGGAACCATTTGACCTCTTGTTTGGATCTTTATCACCTTGAAAAATGAGAAATTTTAAAAACATGGCATCTCGATCTGACTTGTATCTTGCAAGGTATGAGGATTTTTCGAACGGGTGACTTCACGATTATCTGGCCAAAAATCTCCATTTTTATCTTCGTTCTTCGTTATTTCAATCCATTTTTCTATGAGGCCTGAATATTACTGTGAATTTATGGTTTGAATAGTTTATGTGGCCATGGAGGAGCTGGTTTGGAGCAAAAATGGTGGACCGGATGTCTGGACAATCATGCACGGAGCCATGGCAAGGTATGAAGTTGTGAAGGAGAAATGAGAGGAAGAAAATGGCTAAGTGTTGGATTTAAACTTTCAAAACATGCACATGGATGGGCTGGGTGTAATTTTATGTCCCTGATGTTCCTGACCTTAGGGACATGAGGGACATCAATTTCCACGATGGTCAAGGCGATGCCATGTGTCCTCGATCCGACGACAGGGGATTTGCTTGAAAAATGGACCTGGGGGCTGAAACTCGATCACGTGGTTATCCAAATGACTCCTCATAGGGGCTTGGAACATTTTTCTATGTCTGATGTCCCCCACCTCAGGTGCATAAGGGAAATCAAATTCCATGGTGGTCTTGGAGTTGACATGTGGCTCCCGATCCAACAGCAGGGGATGAATGCTCCAAGAATGCACCTGGGGGATGAACTACCAAGTCTGAAGGTCCTATGAGGGCCCCAGAGGTCACATGGGGGCTGGGTGAATTTTCAAAGGGATGATTTACTTGACCTCAGGGATTTTAGGGACATGAAATCCCACCAGGATCCTGGTGTTGACACGTGTCCTCTTGAAAAAATGACTAAGCCTTGAACTGCGTTTGAGAGGGTAACTTAGAATGAAGATAACTTGATCTCCTGGTGGAATTGTTTGGTGAAATTTTATATGATCTTGACTTTAAATGGAATTTTGAATCCAATGAAGGGGGTTTCATGTCTTTATTCAGCCATATGATCTATGAAAAATTGGATTTTTGATCTAGTACTCTAATTGTGCCTAAGAGAAACTACCTGTCAATCATATGCGCCAAGGTGTTGTGAAAAATATTATTTTACCATAATGTAGGTATTAGAATCCTATTTTTGATGATGTTTTGTTTTACTTATAAATCCATTTGGATCTCCCGAAATCTTCTTCTGAAGCTCAGCAGATGTTTTAGGCCTGTGTACCACCTAGGCTTGTGAACCTTGTTTTTTGTACAGACTACTCCAAGTCTTGCAGAACTTCCCCAGACCTTCCAAAATAATTTCCATGATGTTACAAGGTATTTCATTTTCCTCCATGTTGATTTTTCTCTTCCGTTTCACTCTAGGGGAGGATCCAATCCTGGGAAGGCCAGCGATAGCCCTTCCCTATACTGCCATGAGATAGTGTCTTTTTAGAACTCCATAAAATCACCTAGGTGGAATGAGTGCACTTTACTAAATCACTGAGGAGAAAAATTTGGTATGAAATAAGGGTTGATCAGACTGATGGATTTCACCTGGGGTACCTAGGAATGAAAAAGCATGAAAATTTTGGCATAGGGGTATAGATGTTGTGCTTGGAAATTTCCAATTTCCCTGTTGCACATTTGCATGATAATAGCTAGCTCTAGCTTCGGGACATGACACGGAGTGAGAGAAGTGAAGACATGGCATGGGAATCTAGAATATCAATTTTATACCATCTAATTTTTTGACTAGTGCCTTATCCATTGGGCCATATGGAGTCATGTACAACTTCTAGAAAGGAAGATTACACACGCGCGCAAAATGAAGGGAAGGAAACACACGACACACAACATGAAGGAAACACACACAACAGAAAGGGAAACAAACCTATCAATCACCTATGGTACAAGGTGGGGGACAACCCACTTTCACTGAAGTACTTTTCATTTCTCAAAAGTTACCCCTTAAGAGGCAACGTTGAATGATGATGTTCTGCGAAGCTGTTGACAAGTTCTAGAAAGTAGCCTCCTTTCCTTAATTGTTTATGGAAGCCAGGTGCTTCCATGATTTTCCTTTTACTTTGTAGGAGTGAGTCCATGTGAGCTTCTTGATTTTCTGGGCCTTGCTTGGAAATTTTACTACCTTCATGTTCTTTGAAGTTGGTCTCTTAGTGCCAGTTGCCTTCCATGTTTATCCATATAGATGATTTTCCATTGGGCACCTCATTGCTGCCCCAGGGCTGCTTTTTGTTCAAAATACTTTAACATTCTTGATTCTTTTCTTTCCTAGGCCTATGCTCATTGACATCTTCTCCATGAGAAACATTGGATTCTTCCTTTATCTCTACTCCATGGTGAGGCATTTGAGTACTGAAGGAAGGATTGGAGGAAAACTCTTACTTGTCCTGTATGTTCATGGCATGAGTGAAGAGATCGAGAACCAACTCGGGGTCTTCTAAAACTTCTACTGTATCTAATAGTTCTTGCACAGAGATCTCATCATTTTGGGAATCATTGAACTCTAACGATCCTTCATCAAAGAGAGATTCATCTTCAAATGGGAATGAAAATATCTCCATTTCGTTATTGCATCCATCAATCATTAGCTCTGGAGTGGCATTGTATTTTTCATATTGCTTTATCTCAATGTGGCCAACCTTTGCATCAATTAAGGCTTCCAAACCAGCCTCATGCTTGTCTTACAGATTTGTGGCTTGTATCAAGATCTCGATACTGAGCTCAGGATCTTCAATTTCTTCTACAACTTCAAGCATTTCTTGTATAGACATTTCTTTAAAAAAATTCGCGGGCTCATCACAAGCTAAGTTTTTCTCTCCATATATGGCTTGACTAAGATCATCCTCATCCCCAAATGGGAATGAGAATAAATACTCATCTTGGAAAATCATATAAGTTGATTTATCTTCTTGAAAATCATTGAGAACCATCTCCTCTTCCTCATGGTCTACATCATCTGGTGATTCGGGGCTGCCCTCTTATAACTTGAATCTCCTCAAGGCTTCTTCAAAATCTAAATCTCTTTGGGAAGGCATGTCTGGGCCTCTCAAGATGGGGATATCCTCTTCTTCCTCGGTTTCCACAAAGTGATTCATCTACCTGCTACCTTGATACAAGATGTTAGCTTGCGAGCTTCCAGAATTTCATACTGTGTACCTCATCTTCTTCTCGAGAAGTAATTTCTCCATCTCCCTTCACTAATATGGTTGCAAAAGACCAATTCATCTGAATTTTCCATCCCAAATCTTGACAGAAATTTCTACTTAGCAACATTCTGAATGAGGTTGGGACGTCTACTACCAAAATCATCGCTGAAACTTTCTTGTCTGGAAATCTAGTGAGAGCCACCTGTGCATCTTTAACCTTCCCTACAAGTGATACCTTTTTTTATTCCAAAGAGTAACAAGAGCCACTAGGTGGAGTCATTGTAAGTTTAAGAGCCTTGGCAACCTTCAAAGACATCACATTGTCTGAGGCACCATAATCTATTATGTAATTCTTCAGTACATATTCTCCAACAAGAAGGGAGACATTTAAAGGTTCAACTTTATCATTCTTTGATGCACTCAGAGAAAGCATGTTTAGTGAGGGAGGTATAGGTGAGTTTGGTAACATGCCTTTGGAATGATGAGCTATATCATTGGGTGTTAGACTACCACTCCTGATGTATTGGACGAACCTCTCGAATTATTCAGGATGAGTCTACAAATATTTAGTTTCAATAATCTGCACTTTGGCTTTCTTTGCATATTCTATGAATTCAAAGGGATTAGATGCAGACAAGTGGAGTGAAGGGACTGATTTTGGGGTTTAGATAGGCTTAGGAGCAGGATTTGATGTTTGAGGAATGGATAGTATTTTGAAAGACACACTAGGAGCTTTCAAGGAATTAGATTTTTTAGGGGCAGATTTGGGTTTAGAAATGGAAGAGACATTAGAAGACTTACTTGGGATTTGGGGAGTCTTCTTACTTGCTACGAGTTCAGGATCCAAAAATTCAGACTTCATGGAAGATGGAAGTGGGGATCCTCGACTGAATATTTTATTTTTCAGAGTCACCATAGGAGGATCATAAACCTTCTTTTCTTTCGTAGTAGTGGAGGGATATGCTCTTTTCTTAGACTAAGAACGAGTGAATACTGCACATGAGAAACTAGGTACATATTCTTCATCTTCTTCATAACCTCCAAAATACTCACAAAACCTGATTTTTGTATCATTCTCAAACTCATCACTTTCTTGGAAATCACCTCCTTCTTGTTCAAGCTCTTCTTCACTTTCTTGAAATTTGTAATTTACATTCACAGGTGGGGCCTCCAAGGAAAGTCTTTGGGGTGCTCCTATAATCTGATTTCTATTGCTTCTTTGAGAAGAAACTCATTTAAATAATTCCCTCTTCAAAGAGGCCATCTCATTCACCAAATTTTGCAGTTACAAATTAGTTCTCTCATCTTCAGGATGTTGGGCCTTTCCCTTTGATGGATTCTTGATCTTTCCAGAGAGGATGAGATCATCATCTAATTCAATGGCCATCCTTTGTGCTTCTAAAATGTTCCTTGTTTGAACTCTTCATAGGAGAAATCCTACCTCCAGTGATTGAGCGTTTATGAAGAATCTTTTGATATTGTTCTAAGAGGGTGAATTTTATTCCAGTATCCTACGAAGCAACCATTCAAAATGAGCCACAAAGTCTCTCATTGGTTCACTTTCTCCTTTCCTCATTTGAGCCAACTGCACCAAGAGGTCTTGACAATATTCAGTTGATTTAAATCTTTCCTTGAAGGCAGCGTTGATGTCATCCCAACCAGTGATGGATCGGGAAGGTAGGAGGTAGAACCATTCTACTAATTTTTCTTGGAGGGACTCCACGAAAAATCTTACAGCAATATCTTCATGCTAGACACCAATAGATCCACATGATGTCATGAAAGCAATAATGTGTTCTTTAGGATGTTGTTTGTTGTTGCCTTTGAACTTTGGAAAGTTCTTATAGGAATCCATTGGTAGATCATGGAGAGGTGGCTCAAGAGCAAGCGAGCCCATATTTCTTCCCCATGGAACAATGGGTTGAGGTATTTCTTCTTCATCTGTCATTTTCGTTTCTGCTTCTGCTCTTACTTCTATGAATTCTTCTTCAAATTATTCTTCTTCTGGGAGCTCAATGCTCAATGGTGGTTGAAAAATATGAGAATTTGAAGGTGGATTATCCAAAGGAGTTTTGATAGGATTACCCGGTGAACTTTGTGAAGATTCAGGAGGAGAGGAGGCTTGAGAGAAGAAGTATGGGTTATCTCTAATTCATTCTTGCTGATTTTGTGAAGCCTCAAAATTGAAATCATCCACATCTCTTGACCTAATCAACCAGGTGTGTCTTCCTTCAGCCAGCTTGTTGAAATTATTGAAGTGGGAATATGAAAATACACATGCAGAAATCAGTAGTGTAGCCTTCCATAATGGACTTTAATGAAAAATCTTTTCTGATTTTTTTTATATGATTTTCAGAACTTGCAGTCATATATTGGGTGCAGATGCTACTAAATCTGCCCCACGGTGGGTGCCAAAAACTATTGGTGAGAAAATTTGTCAAGTGGAAAAACTTGTGGATTTCTTGCCAACGCTTTGGGAATCTAACTTCCTCTACTTAACTGGTGCAACTGTTGTATGTGCATGTGTAAGAAAGTGTGGATTTATGTGGTGGTATTTCAATTGGGGATCCAAAAGGGGCACTCCACTGACCCTACGGCAAAGCTATCAATCTCTTGCTAGGGAAGTATTTGTCTGTAGAACAGGATAGGGGAGTGAGAAAAGAGGTAGCAGAACTAATGCTACAGGTAGAAAATCATATTGTTGTACACACACTAGTTAGAAACTTCAACACATGCATTTATCAAAAGAAACAACTCTGCAAATAGCAACAATACCAAATAGAATTCACTGATCACCAAGTATCAAGAAACCCCTTAGTCAAAGAAAGCTAGAAAATCCTTCTTCTTGTATTTATTTCTTAAATCAAAGTTGTACATAATGTGGGAATGGAAGAAATTTGAGAGGGGAAGAGAGTAGAAGAAAATGGCTATCTCCTTTGCTTTCTCTAGGTACAATACACTCTTGAGTCTACAAGATCAATTGCCAACCCTTTGAAATGGGAATGGCTTTACAATTTATAGAATAGAATATGACTCTTCATCTTCCTCATGACCTTTCAAATACCTTAATATGACTTAGGACTGTTCATATTCCACTTTAAATATTGAAGTCCCTTTTATAATAGAAAGGCGACTTAATTTACATTATGTTTCTAAAGTCACTTTTAAGTGACTTGAAGGTATATCAAAAAGTGAAAACCCCCAACAAAGAATTATAAAATTTGAAAGTGAGAGAAAGTTAGGGGGAAAGAGGAGAGAGAAAGAGAGAGAGAAGAAGAAGAGGATATGTCTCCCGATGAAGTTTGTTGATCCTCGTTGATGGAAAGCTCCAAATGCATTGAAGTTCTGGATGTCCCATTGTGCCAAAATTTTCCTTACAGTGTGACTTAATATTGTTAGTAAATGGTCATTTCCACTATTTTCTACTCCAGATAATCATTCTAGCCTTTTGGAGATCTTTAGTGCACACTGCTCTTTCTATAGCCGCTTTTGATGAAGACTTGCCAAAAATAACAAGCATGTATAGGAAAACTTACTATTTTTAGAAAGTATGTTTCTAGTGCTTGATTTGCCACGGAACATACTTTTTTGGACTCTTCTTTATGTTATGATCACACCCCTCCAAATTTCACATAGTTTCCCCCACTAGAAATGCCTGGAAATAAAATTTGAAATTTTGACCTGGCAGTGGCGCTTCGGGCACAGAGCTGTCATAGCGGCCATTAATGGAGCTCGAAATTTGTAGGTCTATGTTTTTTATCTCTGTTTTCAATGAAAACAACTCCATTGCAATATGTTTTTCATTTGGAACTCAAGTGCAATTTTTTTAGTTCATTTCCATTGCCGGAATGATGGGAAATTTGACGAATGTGAGCCGGTGCACGAAGTGAGGGTTTTGTTGGAGCAAATGATTCCAGGCACCATTTGACCTCTTTTTTGTTGGATATTTATCACCTTGAAAAATGAGAAATTCTGAAAAACATGGCATCTCGATCCGATTTGTATCTTGCAAGGTATGAGGATTTTTTCGATCGGGGTGACTTCATGGTTATCGAGCAAAAAAATCTCCATTTCTCTCTTCGTTATTCATCATTTCAATCCATTTTTCTATGAGGCCTAAATATTTATGTAATTTTATGGTTTGAATAGTTTATGTGGCCATGGTGGAGCTGGTTTCGAGCAACAATGGTGGACTGGATGTCTGGACAATCATGCATGGAGCCATGGCAAGGTATGAAGTTGTGAAGGAGAAATGAGAGGAAGAAAAAGGCTAAGTGCTAGATTTAAAATTTCAAAACATGCACATGGATGGGATGGGTGCAATTTTATGTCCCTGATGTCCCTAACCTTAGGGATGCAAGGGAAATCAATTTCCACGATGGTCAAAGGTGATGCCATGTGTCCTCGATATGACGACAGGGGATTTGCTTGAAAAATGCACCTGGGGGTTGAAAAATCGGTCACGTGGGTGTCCAAATGACTCCTCATAGGGGCTGGGAGAATTTTTCCATGTCTGATGTCCCCCACCTTAGGTGAGTAAGGGACATAAAATTCCATGGTGGTCCTGGAGGTGACACGTGGTGCCTAATCCAATGGTAGGGGGATCGAATGCTCCAAGAAAGCACCCTGGGGGCTGAACTGTCAAGTCTGAAGGTCATATGAGGGCCCCCAGAGGTCACATGGGGGCTGGGAACATTTTCAAAGGGATGATGTACCTAAATTCAAGGATGTCAGGGACATGAAATCTCGCCAGGCTCCTGGTGTTGACACGTGTCCCTCTCGAAAAAAAAAGACTAAGTCTTGAACTACGTTTGAGAGGGTAACTTAGAACGAAGATAACTTGAGCTCCTGGTGGAATTTCTTGGTGAAATTTTATATGATCATGACTGGAAATGGAATTTTTAATCCACTTATTGGGGTTTCATGTCTTGATTCATCCATATGATCCTTGAAAATTTGGGTTTTTGAGCTGGTACTCCAGTTGTGCCTAAGAGAAACTGCCTGTCAATCATATGCGCCAAGGTGTTGTGAAAAAATATTATTTTACCATCATATAGGTATTAGAATCCAATTTCTAATGATGTTTTTTTTACTTCTAAATCCATCCCGAGCTCCCAAAATCTTCTTCTGAAGCTCAACATATGTTTTAGGCCTGTGTACTGCCTAGGCTTGTGAACCTTGTTTTTTACTCAGACTGCTCCAAGTCTTGCAGGACTTCCCCAGACCTTCCAAAATAATTTCCATGATGTTCCAAGGTATTTATTTTTCCTCCATTTTTATCTTTCTCTTTTGTTTCACTCCAAGGGGGGATCCGATCCTGGGAAGGCCAGCGATAGCCCTTCCCTATACTGCCATGAGATAGTGTCTTTTTAGAACTCCCTAAAATCACCTAGGTGGAATGAGTGCACTTTACTAAATTACCTAGGGGAAAATTTTGACATCAACTAGGGGGTGATCAGATTGATGGATTTGACCTGGGTTACCTAGGAATGAAAAAGCATGAAAATTTCGGCATAGGGGTATAGTTTTCATGCTTGGAAATTTCCAATTTCCCTGTTGCACATTTGCATGACAACAAATCACAAAACATTATTCTTTACCAACACCAACCCTCTTCATTACATGTATGCCAAACCTTACCAATCCCAATACACCACTCATTTTCTCGTGTTTATCTTAGACTTGGAGTCGTAGTTCATTTATCAAAAGTATTTCAAAGAAAAAAATATCGCAAATCAACTTGCAAATGTTCCTCTTCCTAGGAGTCAATCCTCAAAATTCAATTTTCCCAATGAATCTATCATCACCCTCTCCATTGATGATATTGTTTATCAAATAACATTATTCTTTGACGGATCCAAATGCAACCACGGGAAAGGTGCGGGGGTCATCCTTATTCCTCTTGATGGTGAGCCTATGCCACTATCCTATAAACTAGACTTCGATTACACAAATAACATATCTGAATATGAATATCTTGTGTTAGGTATTCAAACTACCATTTTCCTAGGTGTTAAATCCATTAACATATTTGGTGACTCTTAACTAGTTGTGAACCAAATAAATGGTTTTTACCATTATCGTAACGACGACCTTCAAAAATATAAACATCATGTCAACCTACTTTTGACCATGTTTGATCACTTCCTCATTCAATCCACTTCGTGATCCACTAACAAATTTGTAGATGTCATGGCTTGTTTTGTTGATGCAGGAACATCAAGGGAAAATCACAATAAGGTCACATAAGACCATTAGGGAATGATTTCTAGGTGTGTTGAAGTTTGAAATGTTGTAAAAACACCTTGATATGCTTGTAAAAGGACAATACTTGCTTGTAAAAGTTGAATTAGTTATCATCACAAGTCATATAAGGCTATGAAAGCCATGTCATCATGTCATAGTTGTCTTGTATAGACTATAGGGGTCTATTTAGATAATATCTACTTGATTTCTATGTTGATGAGGCTATTGAAGTTGTTAAGACAGTCTAGGAGTCATTTTAGGAGCTTGTTAAGAGTTATACTTATCAAATTCACACCTATTTCATAGGTAGTTCAAGGAATTGAATGTAAGAAGAGGTAAACAGAGGTTTTAGAAGATGAATGATAAAGAATAAAAGTGTGGATGATGTTTTGGGAAGAATATTTGGCTATGTCTGCATGAAATTGCATGTTTTGTTGGAATGTATAATGGAGACCTTGCCTGGAATGTAAGCTACAAACCCTCAATGGTGTTTTTGAGTTTAATTTTTCCTGACTGTTAATTTGGAGATGTTGCACAGGTGATGTAGATAACATGCATGATTTGTATATGTCTTGAAGTTGTGTATATTTAATGTTATATATATTTGAAGGCTCTCGGGCCTGAATTAGGGCCTTCTATATCTTTTCACTGGATGGATGAAATTAGCTAAGAATTGCAAATAATATCTATCTTGAGATTATCTAGCTATTCCTGAAATTCCAATGTGAATGGTTATGTGTAGCTTGATATCTACATGACTGTATTTTCGAGCAAAAAGAATGAATACATAATTCACAAGTATGGATTTTTACAAGGTAGAATTGTATTCAAAGTATGAATGATATGAATCTAGATGGTTACTAAGATGGAAATAGGTGTATTTGACATGTTGGAATGATCTTTGGGTGTGTAAGAAAAAAACTTGTCATCATTGCAATCTAAGTCCGATTGTATAGTGGGAGGACTGTGAGCTTGAGCACCCTAAGAGCTACTATGAAAGGTGAAGAACTAATGCATGAAGGCCTAAGGACACCATGCAAGTATGAATAACATGTTTTAGTGGTTCTAAGGATATTATATAATACATTTTCCTTCATTATTTGGGTCTAGAGTGATATTGCAGCTGGTATGATTGTTCTAAGTCATTTTGAGAGAGATGAGAAGGTGAATTAGCAATTTTAGCTGTGGATCAGTAACTAGATGCTCATGGACATCTCAAATAGGATGGAAGATGTCTGTTGAATAGTTTTTCCTCTTATGGAAACATCCTAATGGTATTTAACACCTTGAATTTGGATTGTATGGACTGTGAGAAGCTTGATGGAAAAGTAACAAACATTCACATTGGATATACATATTAGATCATTGGTAACCAAGTTGAGAAATTGAACTTGATGTCTTGAACATATTCAAACAGGTGGAAATTACCTTGGACTCCATTTAAGGAAGGGCCTCATTGTAAAGACAAAGTATAGCTTAAGAAGGAATCCATCATGAAGAAAGGTATGTATGTGAAGAACCTTATAAGTGGACTTAGTAGTATGAAATAATATTTTTGATGAATATAGAAGACTCACACAATAGTGAGACATTAATTAGGTGATCACATCAAATTACGTGGAAATCATTCATCAAATAATCTCTTTAACTATTTGTCTCCCTCTTGTATGAGTACGCTTTAGGTCTTAGTAGACCTCGAGGTGATAAGAACATACAAATGGTTCTATATAACCTCTTATTAGTGATTCTCAAGTAGGGGTTAACTTGTTTTAGTTAGAAAAAGTTTGGAACATTATGTTCTTAATCCTTCAAATCAGTTTATAGGTTAAGGTAAATCATATACCCCTATACCACTTGTTTCTCAAATACCTACCTCACCTTTGGATTCAAACATATTTGTCACAATACAATGGTTGAATTCACCTTCTTATATTATACCTAGCATTGATTTTGTGGGTAGCACCAATACTGACCCATGTAAAATTTGGTATAAACAATTCTTTGATTACCTCTAACTTTCAATCCTACCTCTGGATCTTATTCGTAATGGATGATGAGCCTTCCTGAAAAGTGTCTCTTGTTACGTTGTCATGGGAGGTCTTCTCTATAAATGCAGCTTTGACAGTATCCTCCTGCAGTGCCTCACCAGTGCTAAAATCTCATACAACATCAAATAAATTTTGGGGGGACATTTTAGTTTCCTCGTTGTTGTAAAGTGTATCCTTTGACTCAACTACTATTGTCCAACCCTTAACCAAGACTTTTTTGACTATGTTAAACATTGTGTGAAGTGTCAAAAACATGCTAACCTTCCTCATACTCCTAGTCACACCTTACAAGTGGCCAGAGACTTTTGGCCCTTTTCTTAGTGGGATTTGGATCTCATTGGGGAGTATAACCCTAATTCCTCGCAACATCATTGCTAGATAATCATGACGAATGAATATTACACTAAATGGGTGGAATCCATCCCTCACATTTCTACCAAAGCCAAGAAAATAATTGAATTTATCAACCACCATATCATTTATCGCTGAAAATGGAAAACAATTTAAAATAAAAAACCTATGCCAACTATGTGACAACTTTGGTATTCAACTCAATTTATCTTCACCTTATTACCCACAAGCAAATGGTTAAGCCGAATCTTCTAATAAAACTCTCACCAAAATTCTTATAAAAGTGGTTGACGACACTAGTAAGGATTGGAACACGCACATTACTTTCACCTTATGGGCTTATCATACCAGCATTCATACCTCTACCACTACCACACCTTTCTCTTTGGTCTACATTACAGAGGGTGTCCTACCTCATGAAGTACAAATTCCATCTCTTCATATACCTCTTAAGGATATCCTCTATGATGATGATTTTTTCTAAGAACGTTTAGCAAAACTTGAGCTGCTGTACAAACGTAATTTAAATGTTCCACACCATCTCCAAATCTACCAAAATCACATTAAGCATGCCTATGACAAACACATTTGAAAATGAACGTTCAATATTGGTGATCTTATCCTGAAGGAAACTCAACATGTAACCAAAATGGAGAAAATTAAATGAGGAAAGTTTGCTCCTAATTGACCTGGACCGTATATTGTCACCCATACCTATGGATCAAGAACTTATCATTTATATTATCTTGAGGATAAACTTGAACCTAGGCCCCTTAATGATTGCATATTCTACCATTTTATTGTTGAATAAAGTATTACATCACTTTATGTCTCATATATGCTCGTATCTTGAGTGAACCTCTCCTTCCACCTACCTCTTTTAGGGACCAATGACTTAAAAGGAATTGTGTGATTATCTGTCACCATTCAACCTCCTCTTGAATATGATTACCATGGCTCTACTCATGGCATGATTGTCATGGATAGTTTTTGTAATTTTTAGAATAGAACCCCATGGTTGTTCATCACTTGAAACCTCTCTTTCATACCTAAACTTTTTCATGCTATGGTTTTGCCTTCATAAAAGAGGCATATACTTCTTTATAGTCTTGTCCATGACTACGAGTCAAAAATAATGAAAAAAAATTGGGGATAACAAAAATTCTACTCATTGGGTAAAACTTCTCACAAATAGATGATTCATGTTGATGCAGAATCACAGCACCCCTAGACACACATCAGGCTTCTAGGTTGATGTTCAGGCATCCAGTGTGATTGCACAACATGGAAACCTCTCTCCAAGCATGGGACTTGTGAAACTAAGAGAGGAATCTCCAGAGAAGGCTGATTCCTGCTCCTAAACTACCTGCCACAAGCTATTCCAGTGCAGGCAAGCTAATCTAATCCTAATCTAACCATGCCAAGGAGACATAGAGAGAGAGTAAAGGGAAACACATCAAAAGCCTACACTAAAATGGTGATACACCAGAGAAGGAGAATGCTGAACATCTATCAAAACTTCCATAGAACAAGGAGAGGTGAGCAATGGGAAGGATGGATAGATGCATCACAGGCCCAAGGATAGATTTCACACAGAAACTGTCCCAAAACTCCATGAACACAGCTCCAGACCTATAATGAACATTAGAACATGTACAAATACCTGCAATGAAGAGAGGCAAGAAGAAAACAAGCAAAACACAGAGAAAGGATGGACAGATGCATCACGAAACACGTTTTTGTTGCTCCAGAAGTTTGCACAGAACATCATTTCATTAGTAAAAGGCACAAACACGCCATTACAGAGTAGGGAGGAGGTTCGAACCTCCGTTTTCCAACCTTGGAGAAGAAAAAGGAGGGAGGGAAGAGCTGAAAAGATGAACCACTTGGAAAGAAGCCCCTCCTTACCATTTATAGGAGAAAAAAGAGAGGGAGAAGAGAGGAATTCCGAAACCTGCCCCCAACCACCCTCCAGACCTGCATTTAAATTTTTCATTATGGCGGTAGGTGAGGATCCCCAACAAACTCAAAATATATGGTGAATTGTATTTTGCCATTTTTAAGAATTTTTTCTCACCCAATTAAAGATATCCAGTCTTAGTTGGACAGAGACCTCATAAGCTTTCAAAAAGTCCAACCTTGCATGAATCCGAGCTCCCAGTCAAAAGTTATGGCCATCTGAATATCTGTGCCAGGGTCTGCTTCCTGTCAGTGCTCAAAATGTTGTGCCTCCCGAAGATGTGCCATAGGCACATCCATGTGTGTGCCTACATCCCTTTATGTGTGCCACAGGGCATGGCTTTTGCACTGTCGATATCCATTGTCGTGCACCACTTCTTTGCACCTTGGGGCACATCGTTTGCCCTGTCAACACTCATTGTCGTGCACCACTTCTATGCACCTTGGGTGCACCGTTTTCCCCTATTAACATCCATTGTCGTGCACCTCTTCTATGCGCCCAAGGGGCGCATCATTTTAGTGTCAACACTCTGTGTCGTGCACCATTTCTGTGCACCTTAGCGCATTCTTTTGCATGTCGACCATTCCTTGTTGAGCGCCTTGGCAATAAATTTTTTGGGGTCTGAGTTTCTTTGATTTCCCATACTCTTCTGTTGTCTGTATTTACCCAGGGGGGGAATATATACAACAATTCCCTCAAATGAAACATCTATGTATCTTTATTGCTGCTATACGTAGACTACTCCATCAAAGGATGGCTATAAAAACTCTATCCACATGATGTACTTAGTCTACCCCAAAAGAACATTAATATGTATTTTTTAAAACAAAAAATATCTTGGATCTTCCCTTATCAATCATATTCACAAAGACCTCAAGGAGACACTACTATTCATCCCAATATAGACTTCCTACATCACTCAGTCTATAAACGTAAAAAGAAACATGCAAAAGAAACAATAAATAAAAATACAAACTTTTAGTCATGGAATTTCCTATGTTGGTTTTAGGGTATCTTACAAAAGGGGCATATTGTCCCAAAACAAGGTTATGCTAAACAAACCAATCCCACCCTACCCTCCTTGTATTTTATCCTATCTACTTAAGGCTACGTGGATCTCATTTGACACTTTGTGATCATGCAATGTATTTCAACCATAGACATATAAATCATGAAATGGTTCAAGTGGGGTTTATATTCATAAGCCTATTTGGTATGGTCATTATAGTCCTTTCCAACTATGGAGCATGTCACTTCTTTTTTTATTCCCCCTTTGTCTGCTTGTTGTTTCTTCAAAAATATGAGACCATCGACATCAGAGATCTTGGTTCTTTTCTCATCTCTCACCCACACCTATAACCCATCATATACTTTCCATAATACCATCATCCATTAGACATTAAATCAAATAACATCATACATCTACCTTTCCACACTCTACCTTACCCATTCTTACCCAGTTTATCTTGCCACTCTACATTACCCAATCCTACCCAACTTACCTTCCCCACAATTTATTTTACCCTCATTCTTACCTAGTTTATCTTACCAATCTACCTTACCCCAATCCTACCCAACTTACCCTGCCACCCATCTCATTCTTCCCTATCTTATGGGATAACTACATCGACTTGAGGCCCCCTTTTGTAAGGGCTATGTAGGGAAACAATCTAAAGGCATGGGGTCTTTGAAGGTTAGCTCACCCATTATTTTCCCCTCCTACGTAATCTTTCTAACTGTTTATATCTTACCTAGACCATTCACCTTCACCCAACCTGCTTACCACAAATTTATATTCTTCCCACCCCCATCACTAGTTTCCATAAAATCACATACACTGGAAATTCAAAGAAAAAACATCCTCAACCATGCCTACTTCTATAATTTCCATAACATCAATACATTGGAAATTTAAACCAATATAAATTGTCAACATCATCAACTATGTGTACATCTAGTTTCCATAACATAAATACATTGGAAATTTAAACCAAACCCACCATACAACAACCATGCCTATATATAGTTCCCATAATATCATATAGATTGAAAATTAAACACCAAACAAAAACATCATCAATAATACCTAAAACTAGTTTCCATAATATCAACACATTGGAAATTAAACTAACCAAGACATCATCAACCATGCCTACAACTTGTTTCTATAATACCAATACATTAAAAATTAAACCCCAAACAAAACCATAGATCATCACCATGTTCACACATCTAATGTCCATACTATCAATACATTGAAAAATTAAAACCAAAACAAAACATCATCAATCATACCTACATCTAATTTCCATGATAACAATACAATAGAAATAAAACCAAACGCAACAGATATAAATATCGTCATCTATATACTGGAAAGTCTGTGTGTCAATACACTATATACACAGATATAAATCAGTCTCTCAAAAAAATCTCATATATAATTCGCATCTTCACCATGCAAGCTGAAATATTTAAGTCATATTAAATTAAAAATAAAAAAACAATCTCCATCATCTCATCATCTTTAGGATCTATTGACACCTCTGTCACTCTCTCATGTCCCCTTACTTGGCCTTTGTTTTTGTGCACTAGTCACCTCCTACTGGCCCTACCCATGAGTATGGTGGCTCCCCTGAACTACCGACACTATGGGTCCATGAGATAGACCTCTAACTTGTTATTTTCTGTGATCTATAGGTAGTATAACTGACAATAGGGATATCAATCTATACAATCTAATCCTCATAATATCTAGCCTCAGTCATAACCTTTCTATATCAGTCCATCGATATCACTTATGGTGGTGGCATCACTATAACTACCTATCTTTGGACCCCTTTCCCTATGGTAGTAGAATCCCTATCCCTAAGGTTTTTTGACCTTGTCCCTATGGTAGTGATCCATGTCCCTGTACTTGAGGATGTGGACCTTATCCTGGTACCTATACCTGTGATGGTGGACCTTATCCATGTATTTGTGTCTCATCATGTACCCTCAAAGGTGAAAGAGGGGCATCCATGTGTCACCTTTCATCTGCTGCTATGCTCGTGTTTCTGCTAATTTTTGTCTATAATGTGGCCACCTGTTCCTATAAAGAAGTAACCTAGGCCTGCAGTCCTATAACCTACACCCGTAACTTGTCTCTCTCACAAATAACAGTGGCCAAAATCAGGTTTTTTTTATCTTGGCTGGTGCTTCTTGTAAAATTGTTGTCCACCACTACCTATACCCTTATGCTGAACCCAACATCATCTTTCATCTCATTAGCTACCTGCTCCTCCACTCCTATTAGTGGTGCCCACTATGCAAGAGGCAATGGCCTGTCTCCGCATCATGTCGAAGGTACTGTGGGAATGGCTCAGGGAACATCGTATTGTAATCCAAACTATCATCTGACCCAATCCACATGTATGAGCTCGTGCTCCTCAACCCTGCACCATGCCTTTGAACAGCTGGGTAGGTGAGGTATGGCCTCTATAAAATATCTACTGGTGATAGGCTATCTAGGTACCCCGCTGATAATATGTAATATCCTGAGTCACCCCCATCCACCCTCGTCTTCTCTCCTATCAGTAGCCACTTCCTATAGACACCCATGTATCACCCCCTATCATGGTAGAACTAGCAATAAAAGGAAAATGATGTGTTCATACGCCCAACAGTGTAATAGATAAGTACAACAAAGACTAAATGATTGTATTCACCTGTAAGCCCAAATATCCTTGTATAGTTGAACTAAGTAAGTTGGTGCCCATCGAAAAACAAACCCTGTCAATAACCATGTCCTCTAGGACTCCTATCAAGGCCCGTGGAAAACCTCCCACCCTTTATGTCTAGAAGGGTGAAACAAGTGATCTAAAAAAATCATCAACATTGATAGATGGGTCTCCTTCAGATGCACCACATACATCACACCATAACTAATACTCTCATATTGTGGTATTTCAACTCTCCCATGGCCGACCCAAACATCGTAATCATATACTCTACCACATCTATCAAATACTACTTGATACAAGTGGATCCCCCAAAAAATTAGGAAGCCACATAATCCTATAAACATCCTCTAATGTGACAGGCATCTCTCTCATCATCAATAAAAAGGTGTTGATAGTCGGGTCACATCTATCAATGAGGGCTACCATCATATTGTGGTCTCGTGCAATCCCCCCTCTACCTCCTCACCATGCCTAGCCCAACAACCCACATGTGCTTCCACTCCTCATCTAAAATGGTGGGTCTCATCTATACAAGAAGGGATGGAATTCGGTCCCTCATAGTGATCTACTACATAGCCCGCATCATCAACACCCACATAAGTTAATAATTTTCCCCTTTAGACTTTGTATTCAACACTTAACCTTGCATTATATTTACCATCCCTTACCTAGACCATTTACCCCTCACTCAACCTCACCAAAATCATATTCTTCCCCAGTCCTATGGGAGAACTACATCGACTTGAGGCATCTTTTGCAAGGGCTATGTTGGAAGAGCACCGAATGCATGGGGTCTTCAAAGGTTAACTCGGCCATTATTTTCCACTCCATTCACTATTTCCCCCCTTTTCTGATCTGTACCTATCTCCCCTCTCACTAGTTCAGCATATTGACCTACTAAACCTCCATCCCTCCTGAAATCATCATATCACATCGTCTTTTACCGAAACCCCTACCCTATAGATTCTTTATGCCACCCTCCTACCCCACCCTCACAATCCCTTACAAAGCCTACACTTAACATTTTCTTACCCTTTTTTTCTTTGACTAAGTGACCTGTATTGGTTACCCTATTGATATCGATCCCCTTTAACTGACAGGAGCTAGTTACTCAACCGATCGTCAATCAATAACTGACCGATGTCAGTTATCTGTTCAGAGCCATAAAGTTGAACCCCCATGTCCCCCATTGCAAAAAAAAAATCTGGAAAACATCCAAATTACCCACCCAAAACCCTTCCAACTAGCCCTACATTCATTTTCACCACTAATTAATCTAATTACACACTCTTATACCCTAATTACAACCCCAATTTCATTAAAATTTCACAAAACCAACAAAAAAAGTCAAACAAAACACAACATAATCCATAACCAAGCTTTGAGCCCAAATCCTACCTTTACTAGTCAGTGCCTCCATACTGGGGATGGTTGGAGCCTGAATTGGAGCACCCCCCTGAACCTTCCCCTACCTCTACCATGTCAAATATATCCCAACTCTCAAACCAATAAGCTAGCTACACACGGGGCCATGAAATCACCTCCTCTCACCCACCTATCTCTCGCTAACTCAGTCTCTTGGCACTATTTGTTGTCTTCCTCGCAAATGCCCCTCTCTAAACAATTGTTTTCCAACTCAACTAATGCTTAAATGAGAAAATTTTGGGGTTAGATTCTATTTTTATCTCACCGTTTTGGAGATTGATTCGTTCAGTGTCATGCCCTAGGTGACTGGTAACAGTCATCCTACAGGCATCAGTTTTCTCAAAACCGACATCAGTAACCCTGCATTTAACCCAATGTTCTTCATTTTCCCTTATGTTTTCTCTCATTTTCCTTTCTCTCTATGACACAAACCCTAAAACCTCCCTATAGGCTCACCTAACATCCTAACCACCTCACCACCTCCCTACGGCTACTTAGGAGCACATTTTCCTTCACCTAGGACTTACCCATGACCTTACCTATCTACCTTTGCCAACCCAACCCTTGCCTATATGACAATCCAAACTCACTTACTTGTTCTACCCATGCGATAATGCCACCATTTTTGTTTATCCTACTCAACCTTACCTTTCTTTCCTTCATGACATTTATCTCGAATAGACCCAACCTTTTGGTGTTTTGGAACACACTTATACCCATTTCCTGTACCTAGCCTCGTTGTGTTTCCAGGATCACATCCTATACCTTGGATACCTTGACCACATCACCCTTCTTTGGATAAACAATCGACCATTTCCAAGCTAACATTTATGTGCTCTTAAAATTTGTTCCTTGTTACACTCTAAGTGTGTGCATGCATTTGACTAACAACACCTATCATTACCTTATCATCCCCTATTGCCTATACCTTCTAATAATCCCATTTTGTCATCACCTACCACCTTATCAAACCCATCACCAATTTTTCCTTCCTCTACATCATTTCCTGGTTTGAGGGGAATAACCTCAACCCATATTGGGGGCATCAACTTATTTTATTTTCATCGTCTCTCATTAGTACAAGCTACATGACAAAAAAAAGAAAATGTAGACACCCAAAATTAGGACACAACACCCCCTCTATGACCTCTTTTATTACATAACGCCTTACCATGACCCCTTTCATATTTTTTTGTTAATCTAATTACCTATATTAGATTAATTATTACCCTCACCCCTCCACCTCACCTTTGCATCCATTCCAATCCCATTTAATAACTAAGACCAAGTCATCACTTCCCCTAACACACTGATACTTCTTCTAAACCTAATATTAATTACCAACTACCCTCTCCCACCCATGTCTTGTGCGATTTAATAGGAATAAATATTCCTAACCCATAAGCCATTCTTGACTACGCCAAAAAGGGAGAGAAAATATTATTTTTAGCGAATAAGACTATTTCTCCAACCAACACCAGTTATTCCTTGGCCGGTGCCGGTCAAGGAACCGCCATCGGTTCCTTTAAATAATATTGTTCAAGATCTTTTCCCCCAGTTCTTTTTTTGTTGGAATTCTTTTATCTTTCACCTTAGGCATTCAATCGACATCCTAACAATCAGCTGAGCACCATAACATCACACTCTCCACCAGCAACCAATCTACAACTTCATAGGCTTAAACAATTAACATGGAAAAGCAATAAACCTTCATTTTCACGAAACTAGTTCTCGACTCGTCTCTTCTACGCACACTCGCCAACTACCACCTTTCTACCAATCATCGGATTGAAATGAATTATAATAATATTTGTTCCAAGCTACGATCTCAGATGATAATAGAACACCACATTAGATTGGTAAAAACATTAGAGCTAAAATACCATAAATGGAAATCCATCATAATCCATAATGCTCAATACATTACAATAAAATGAATTGAATTACTCAATAAGAAAGATGTACATATAGGAGGAGGGAATTTCAGCTACTACCAAAATCATTGGTGAAGAACTCCCACTAATTGATACTAGTAGTTAAGTTAACTCCAAAAGAATAGTAAGCTAACTCCACATAATTGAGAAGCTAACTCAACACAACTAGTAAGCTAACTCCACATAACTAGTACACCCAAAGCAAGCTAACCCAACAAGTTTAGGGCTAACACAATTGTAAGAATTATCTTTATAAATAAATACAAGGATAAATAATAACCTACACTAATATCCTCCTTTAAGCATATCTTAGGGGGGAGAAAAAAGAAGGTGGATCCCGATAACAAGGCTTGATGAGGTACCCCACGTATAATAACTAGGAAAATTGGACACCATGAGGTACCCAAAACTAGTAACAACAAAGTAGAGAGAAAAATCCTGCTACAAGATATCTTCAGAAGCTCAGCTCCAAAAATTCATACAATGTTGAAGAAGTGTGGTGTGCACTGTGGTCTGAATCCACTGTTTAATAATAGAACTCAAAAACAATTGACAACTTGGCTTCACCAAAATATATCCATGTAAGGAGACTGTCAATGGAGTGATGTGAAAAATGTTAAAAAAAACACCAAACATAATTTGATCAAAATAATACAAATAGGTGTGCCACGATCAAATAACAGCCAAAGCAACAAGGCAAAGACACGAGATCCAAATAAATTAGGAGTGCCGCGATCCAAGAAAAAGCCAAGATAATAAGGCAATGACACAAAACCTGAAGAAGCAATATCAACACGTAACAAGGAAAGGACATGAAACCCAAAGATACCAAGGTAGAAAGTGAGCTCATAACCAATCACCAATTGCAGCATGTTTTCCATGTTTGGTAAAGGATAATTATCCTTCATTGATGCTCTGTTCAGATATCCTAACATCCATGCATATTCTGATATCACCATTCTTTTTTCTAACTGGCACTAAGTTTGCAACCCGGGAAGAATACCTTGTTGGTTGAATGATCCCTCCATCTCTTAACTTTTATAATTCATCTTGCATCTTCACAGAGAGGATTGGATTAATCAGACTCTTCTTTTGTCTAAATTGATTTGCATTAGATTCCAAAGTAATTTCATGCTGAAACAAATCCTCTCTGTATGCTTTTAGTTCAGAATAAGACCAAGCTAGGTAGTCCTGATATTTCTTCAACAATTGGACATAGGACTGTTTTTCCTCCTTGCTCAGATTGCTTTCCAACCAGATCTTCCTTGGTTTCTCCTTTGTACTAAGGTCATGTTCCCCAACATCCCTTGAGGTTTCTATATGTCTATTAATAATGCAATCAACATTATCAAATTTTGATTTCAAGAGAAACTAGTCCTCTAGGAATGGTATTAGTTTTCAGTTGGATGATGTTCTTTTCCAAACAAATTTTATTTACCCTCTACTGCACACCACCATTGGGCTCCCAATCAATATCCCCTTTTTTCTGCAGAAACATTTTGACTCGAGCATCATCATAAAAAAGATGCCAATGTTTAATGTTGTCAAGGATAGATGGCCTTATTAACACTTCAACATCATATTCTCACAATATGTGGAAATTGCACAATTAATCAAACCAAGATCCCAATAATGCAATCTTGTCTATCATCACATTGAACTTCATATCATGATGCACAATATTAAATGAATCAAACATCTCAATCAAGTCCTAGAATGCATGCTTGTACTGTTTCATTCTCTAATTTTTAGTAGCATATAGTTTTATGATTTTTTTAACAATTAGTTCTGAATCTCCCTTAACAATGATGTCTTTAACATAGTATTTCCAAGAAATTCTCAAACCCTAGCAACAATGCTTCATACTCAACAATGTTTTTAGTACACTCTCAAAGTTGAGTTTGAAAGAAAAAACAAACTCTTCCAAGATTGGAGAAATAAGAAGTACACCAACACCATTTCCAAATTTGGAGCAAGCTCCCATCAAACAAAAAGTTCCATGGAGATCCTACTTGTTTAAGACTCTTACATTGATCCATTTTGTTCTCTTTCCCATCAATAAATCCAATAAAGTTATCAGCATCAACACTTGTGTACAACACTTCATAAGATGCATTGTTAGGATCTTCAATGAGGTGCAACATCTTCTTTTCTCCATACAACTTAACAAGGCTTCCCTCAATTGGGATGGTGGCATAGGACATATCCATTTTAACACTCCCACCAACACTTGTAGCCAATTTTCTTGACAACAACATTCCCCACTTGGTTGGGCAATCAACAATAACAACATCAAGTTTCAAGTTCCTACCCGGATAAGCTGAGAGTTGTACCACAAAACCTTTCACACATCCCACCACTGGAACCTCTCTGGAATCCATGGTAGTGCACTTCCCATATGCTTCTATTACTTTGGTATCCAATTCATTCATGACTTCAAGAGGCATAACATTGCATGATGGTCCCGAATCAAAAATATAGTTGTGTAGCAATCTATCCTTAATGATCAGAGTGGTGAAGAATGGATCTACATTTAGCTGAGAATCTATTATGGATGTTCCCAAATAAACCTCAGGCGGTTCACCTAGTTCTTCTAATGTTGGTGGTGTTTCTATATCTTTAATGATTGGAGGATTCTCCACAATGTTTACATTTTTGCCTTGGGAACTCTTCTCTTCTTTCAATCCCAAATACTCAAATTCCTTCTCTCTTGTGCTCAGGAATCCTAAGCAACTCAACAATTGGAACACTCAACTTTGATTTGACTCAAAACTTGGGTAATGTCATATGGAACAACTTTGGCAAGGTAGCATTGGAAGGGAGATTAACAAACGCATCAGATGGCACGAGATTTTTGAGAGTTTGTGCATGAGGAGAAGTATGAATCTTGTTTTGGGACAACAAGGCCTTTGGAAGGTGTATCTTTCTTAGGAACATCTTTAGGAATACTAGTAAGCAATGGAGTTTTAGGTTTGGCTTGAGGCCCTGCTCCTTTGACAACTCTACTCTGAGTATTATAATCCTTTTCTTGAGCAACAACAATGTTCATCAATAACTACCTATCCTCCTCATATGGGATTTCTCCATCATACTTCTTTATCATTAAAGATCTTAAATATTCAAAGTCATTATTGGGCAATTGAAAATATTGCACAGTATATATTTAGAAAGTATGAGAGGGAGGAAGAAGAGGTATCTGTTGAATGCAATCCCAAAAATCAGCAACAATTCTAGCACTTATTACCTCATTTTAAGTTGTTTCTTGTTGTAAGCTTGTAGAGCACTCCATCATGCATGCATCATCATTAGTGTTATCATCATCAAATTCCTCTTCTACTTTCTCATCTACTTCACATGGAGCATGGGGCGTGAAACATCTATAACATCAATCAATTACATATGTTTCTTCAATACCAACAACTCTGATAGCCAAAGGATCAAGCACGATTCTGTTTTCCCTAGCCTGGGGCTATTTATTTCCAAATCCAATAGGTCCCTTTCCTCTATCATCAGATCTTTTCTCATTTCTAGGATGATTTACAAATCTATCTTGGCCTTATTGCTTATGCTGACCTTGTGAACTCTGCCCAATTCCTTTCTCTTCTTGGGCTAATTTATATGAGATTTCTTTGACAGACCCTACCAAAGATTTTACAACTTCCTCCAAATCAGCAGCCTTACTTACTTGAGGTTTTTCTGGGTTAACCAGTTTCACACCCTCCCTCTTAAGAGATTTTCCAATTGCTTTAATGTTATTCTCAATTTGCATAGCCATAGTAAAGGGCTGCATCAAATTGGTAGGGTTTTTGTCCCTCAAATAGTAGGCAACTTTCTTATCAAATCCATCTGAATACTTTATAAGACAAGATTCATCGCATGGCCTTAAACTTATAGGCAATCTCCTCAATGTATTATTAAATCTAGTGTTGAAATCATGCACTAATTCATTAGGATTATTTTTAATATTTTCAAATTATGAAAAAAGAAACCTAGGGCCCATTTTATCACCATACTGCAATCTAAATGCATTATTCATTTCTATCCAAGAATCAATGGAATTATCTGGCAAAGATTTATATCAGTCCCTTGCATCTTCTTCCAAATTATGGATAAACAATTTGATATATAAATCTTCAAATTCAATCTCCAAGTCTTCCATCATGTTGATAAAAAGCTTTAAGTGTTAATCACTAGTTATAACATTATTTCCTTGGAACTTTGGTATTCTATTTCTAACATCTTGACGAGCTTCATTTGGATAATCAGTCATCCCTCTAAAATTTATAGGACCAAAGGTATTTACAAAAAATTGAGGTCTAGGTGGGGGATGAACCATGTTATTTTGAGGAGGTGACCTTGGAGGAGAATCAAACTGATAAGGGACAAGGGGTCTTTGAAACACATGAGTATAACTTTCAAAATGGATATCCCAAAAAGGCTTTGTTTCTTGGAAAACTTGATCAAATTTGGAAAACACAGGGGCAGAATGAGAATAAAATTTTTCAAATTCAAATGAAGGCCCCTCTCCAAATGGAGAATTCAATTCTAAAGAAATACTACCTAATTCAGAATCACTTGAATGACAATCTTCAATGATAGGTTGATCACTTTCATCAATGGAGATCTCTTTTCTTGACTACTAATCTCCAACAAATCTCTAGGATCTTCTTCCTTCTGACTTTATTTTTCCTAGCTTTAGAAATAATATCCTCTTTAGATCCTTAGTGAAGAAAGATATTCTCCCTTCTATCTTTGCAAAGATTAGTAAAAAATCTCACTTGATAGAGGTTAAGACACTAGTATTTATAAAAAAATCATATTAACACAGAGTCGCCACTAAGGAATTCCACCTTAGTTTTGAAAATGCACTAAAAAATATAATCTATCAAATGTCTATCAACACTAGAAACTAGAAATGGAATGATTTGACCGTCCTTTACCCAAATTTATCAATGAAACTTAGTGCAATAACTGTAGAAACTAGAAATATTACATTCAATACATGTAACTTTGAACACTTCTTATAGGCCTGAACACATGATGATGTTGAAATAATGTACTAACACTTACAACATTTAAGAAATGTTTAGCAGGGTCTGAATATGAATTGCAATCACAATATCCCCGAAAATGGTGCTATAACAGTGTTGGTACCCAAATTGATTCTCTCTCAAAAGATGAGCAGCATCACAGATTTGACAAGAATCTTAGAGACAAGTAGATCATGTTGTGTGTCATTTTGTAGCCAGGGAATAAATGCAGCTTGCTCTTTGTCACTCAGATGTCGAGAAATGGGTAACACCCTTAAGAGGATTTGATTTATCCTTACTACTTTATGGTTGTGCCTTTCAACCAGGGTGAGAGGACCCTTTTGTAGCCTGATTTTTGTGGAGTAGATGGAGGTGTCCTTATTTGTAAAGTTATTAAGAAGGCCTTGAAGAAAACATGATCAATACAAAAAAAGTATAACTCTCATGAGTTATCACCCTAGATAATGGAGATGTTTTCTAAGAAAGGTTCAAGCTACTAAAGAAAATGAAAACTTGATTACTTCTACATTTTTTGGTAATAGAGATTATGCATTTATACACACACAGGACAAATAGGGGTAGTATGGGTAGGATTGGTTGTTTTTAAATGAATTTTGGTGGGAGGTGAGGTAGAATGAACTTGATTTTCCATATCTTTAAGATATTTTATGAAAAATGGAAGGCTTGATCAACAGAATGCTTCAAAACATCTAAAATTTTCCTTTAACTAGAAGGTGTGCTTTAATGGAGGCCCAGATCAGCACGTTTTCACACAAAATTTAAGAATCCAAAATGAAGGATCAAATTGAAAAACTTAATTAAACATTATCAATCTTTGTTTTATCATGCTTAAGATACCCTCAAAGGCTAAAAATCAATCTTATCATCATGCTAGGAGTAAAATGATTTTATATTTGTTTATTTCACTATTAAAGGAAAGCTCTTATGATAAATGAAATTGCAAATGCCATCAAACTATCACAATGATAAGATCTTGTGTGATTCACAAAGATTTAAATGTAAGATTACAATGGGAACAAGAAAAATTTATTTGTAGACATTCAAAAATAAAGCAGACACAATTTTTCTCAAAATCAACACAAATTAACTCAAATTTGATTAAATTCATCAGCAGTGGAAAGTTTCTAGAACAATCTCATAGCTTTTCAATGGCTGTACACTTACAACCACCTTTACATTATCAAATTTATAACAACATAAATAAACAAGTTCCTCAAATGATTTCTCATAAAGATGGACTCTGTCAAACTTTTCTCTTAGGAATTAACTCTCAACCTCTAACACTCCAACCATTTGCATGACAAATTCATGCAATTTATAACGTTTCATCTACAACAGAGTTTTTCCCCCAAAACAAAAAACATTCAAAGCACCATTGCTTGTTAAGATTTTGATCATGATTCCCAAAATTAGATTTGCAAAAAATTTGTCAAGTGATCAGAGGGAAAATTTATTCAAATATTTCCAACATTCAATTCTTTCATCTGGTAAAATCACGGGAAATTTGATACAAATGTGTAGTTACCATCGATTTCCCTTTTGAATTTGGACTGTCCACATGGGAGATCTGAGTTAAAATGGGCCTAGGGGTTCCCTTTTACTTTTTACACCTTTTGGGAAAAAATGCAAAATTTCTCATTCTCCTCCACCCCTCCACCATTGAAAAATGGGATTGACACGTTTCCCAATGTGGTTCCTAGTGGAACCATGACTTGATTCTGCTATTTTACCTCATTTTTGGAAAAAAGGAAAATTTTCCAAATTTTCCCTGCAGTCCCTCCCTTCCGCCTTTAGCTTCTGATGTGGGTCCTAGCGGAACCACACTTCCTTTTTACACTTTAAACCCTCTTTTCATGAAAGGAAAATTTTCCAAATTTCTGCGAAAATTCCACACCTCTGTTGTTGAATTTTTAAAGAAAATTTTGAATATTCTTTATCAGGCTCACAGGTCATTTTGATGACTTTAATCTTTTTGAAAATAAGGGGCAAAAACTCCAAGTTGCCTATGATGGCCTGCCTCCCTGCCTTTTGACTTTTCAAATTGCCACGTGTCTCAATGGTGAATTTTAAGATCATCCCCAAAAGTAGAGACCCCAAATAAGTGTGGGCTCAACATGTGCCTCAATCCGGTAGAGTCTTTTAAAAAGTTGAAGATTCAGTGGAAGGTGCCATGTGTCGGAGGTCCGAGGCAGTCTCCTTCGGCAATTAAAAAGTCTAAGCAAAAAGGCAGAGTGAGCGAAAGCCTCAACGTGTCCTCCTGGCACTTCTTCAAAATAAAACTTAGGGGCTAGTCCCCAAACATGTGTGGTCCCTCCACGTTTGCCAGGCCCTTTGCGAATTTTCTTAAAAAGTCTAAGTAAGGGAAGACTCGACAGAAACCTCCACGTGTCTCCTTGTCGTAATTGTTAAGGTGGGACCCTAAGGTAGATCCTCAAATGAGTGTCAACCCACCATGTGTCTGTGGCCTACCACAACTATATCAGCTGCATGAAAAATTCATCTAAGTCTGGACAAAGTAGCAAAATCCTCCACGTGTCCCCCTGGTGCAACTCCAAGTCCAAACCAGAAGGTGAATCCTCAAACGAGCGTCATTCCTCCACGTGGACAAGTTTTGGGTTGAAGTGATCCAAAAAGTTTTTAGAGTTCCCTGCCAAGCCGCATCCAACCCAAAAGGGTCACATTTCCATAGATGTAGAGATGTAAATTTGATGGGAAAAACACACCCGTCAAACCGTAAAAATGCAGGGAAACCACCATTTGAGCCTGGAGATGAAACTTTCTTCAAGGAAAGAGAATTTGGAAATTTTATAAGGTTCAAACATGATCCTCTGAGCTACATCCATTCACGTTTCTTCAAGTATTTCGGACAAAATGTGACTGGGAATAACACAAACAAATGCTAAAAATGGAAGGAAAGGAACAACCCGAGTTTTACGCCTAATGTACAGACACCTTCAGATGGACAGAGAAATGAAAAAACAAATTTTGGATCTTTAAGTGATCTTCGGCCAAGGAAGAAACTGATCATGGAAACCAAATGGAGGGTAGAGTCATCAAGCACCAACACGGGGAGATAAAAAATGTGACTGAGGCCACACACTGAGGGAATTTAATGACAAACGGGGTGAGACTACTTTGAGTACCAACAACACCCAAATGTCCAGAGGGTAGTTGAGTGCATCCAAACAATATAGGATTGTGACCAAAGGATAAAAGCCTACGCCCAAAACCTAAAATTTCCAGAGCGTAAATCATTGCATCCAGAGGGTATACGTCAATATCCAATCGTTAAAAGAATGCACATAGTGGGTATAGATCTGCATCCAGTGGATAAAAGATTGCATCCAAAATAGAAATATCTAGAGGGTAAAAAAATGTATCCAAAAGGTACACACTTATATCCAATGGATAAAATAATGCACCCAGATTGTATAGATCTACGTCCAGTGGATAAAATAATGCATCTAAAACTAAAATATCCAGAGGGTAAAAGAATGCATCCAAAAGGTAAATGCTTATATGCAATGGATAAAAGAATGCACCCAGGAGGTTATAGATCTACGTCCGGTGGATAAAAGACTACATCTAAAACATAAATATCTAGAGGGTTAAAGAATGCATCTAGAAGTTACATGCTTATATCCAATGGATAAAAGAATGCACCCATAAAGTACAATTGTGAATACAAACTTTGACTGTAAATATCTTTTTTTGGCACCTGTATCAAAAATAGAGAGAAACCTAGAAAGTTTCTTGAAAAACCCATAAATGTGATATAATTTTTGAGTCATAAAATATGTCTATATATAATTGTATGGATTTTTGAGAAATGTGCCAAAAATCCCTTAAAATGTTAAAATTTGACTATCTCAAAACATGGTCAAGTTTACAGTTGATTCTATGGTTTTAGCACCTTCTAAATCCAATGGCACACTCTGTTTTGCATAAAAATTCATGTTGCATAAGAGTTTTAACAAATTCTGAATACATGAAAATAATAAACCCTTGCTTGCAAAAAAAAACTTATAAATGGATGTCTACATCATCTATAGCTCTAATACCATGAAAGGAATGATAAGAAGATTTTCCAAGCCATGATCTCAAATGATAATAGCACACCACATTAGATTTGTAAAACAAAAGAGCTAAAATACCATATATGGAAATCAATCATAATCCATAATGCTCAATACATTACAATAAAATGACTTGAATTACTCAATAAGAAATATGTACATATAGGAGGAGGGAAGGGAAACTACTACCTAAATGATTGGTGAAAAATTCCCACTAATTGATACTGGTAGTTAAATTATTTCCAAAAGACTAGTAAGCTAACTCCACATAACTAAGATGCTAACTCAACACAACTAGTAAGCTCTAACTCCACACAACTAGTACATCTAAGAAAGCTAACCTAAAAAGTTTAGGGCTAACACAAGTGTAAGAATTATCCTGATAAATAAATAAAAGGATAAATAATAACCTACACTAATATAGATATATGATAAGTATTCTTAACCAAGTTATTAATTTCATTAGCTTTGGTTTTAGCTCTTTTAACTCTTTCTAATCACTTCCTTCCTCTCCTAGATACCTTCCAGAGCCCACTCACCTTGGGTCCTACCAACCATAACCACTCTTCCCTTTTAACCACCCATATTACCCCTATTGATTCTTCACCTAAATTCCTACACCCTACATAAGACCCCCCAATACTCTGTGTAATCACAGAGATCCCAAATCAACATCCTTTCTACCTTTGAAACCCAATTACCCCTACCGTGGTTAGTTACCCAACTAATCCTAACTATAAACAGTGACCAGTATCGGTTCCCCAACTAGTATTGGTTTTTGTGTTTAGCATTTTCCCCTTAGAACTCTCCAAAATTTCTGAAGACTTCACCCATACCTTCTTTATGCCCTTTGTCATACCTATAGACCTTTACCACCAACCATTCTCCTAGATTTAATCTTAAATTCATCATTTAGATTAGATTTAGACTATTTTGTTGTGTGAGATACCTAAATCATATAACTATAGTAGGATTTTCCATTTCATGATATTTAACAACATTAATTTACATTAAGACATGGATAAACAACCTTCAAGGAAGCATCCTGCTTCCCAGATATAACACATGCTAGGTAATCCATTGACCTATGTTATTAACTCTATTTTTTAGTCTTCGTTTGCTTCTTAGGTAGTCCTTCACAAAAAGAAGGAGTTCTCTACGATTGTCTTGGTCTTCAAAAATGGTGCTTGACCTCTTCACAACCTCCAGATATTTCTCATGTACCTTACCTTTACCTTTTTATATCATTTTGTCATACGGTACTCCTATGTGGTGAAACATTTTGGCACGCCCGGTGGGACCCTCATCATTTGGGGGTTCCTTATATTCATTTAAGATTGCATTCATGATTGTTTCCTTTCTAAAAATCTTCATTAAATATCTCCTTGGTAACATTATTTCTTCTATTTGCTCTAAAAGTCCCATTTCATTTGGTGTAAATTAAAACGAATCATTCTTTCCTATTTCTTGCTTGCATTAGTTAAATTAATACTACATTCCTATTCACTATTTCTCTCATCCAGTCTCAATATTTTGATTTGGGTTTTAAATTATTGCATTGCATCTGTGTATTCTTGCATTTATCTCACATAGTCTAATTAGCAATCAAATATAATAGAGGTCATGACCGGTTGATGATTGTTTAATTAAGTGTAGTACAATTTTGCACACACTTTTCCAAATCACTAAAATAAACAACACATTTATTAAACATTCCCCAAATCCCAAGATGAAGCTATTAAGGATTTAAACAACTGTTGATAGTGGACCTTAATTGGTGTTCTAGCCAGATTGTCATATCAGAGCTCAGACCTCACATACCAAAAGGTATATCGAGGATATCCCTACTAAAAACTTCATGAAACCATCCATAATTGTCTTCTAGGTACCTTGTATTCACTCCTTTCTATATATTTATAATCAGTACTAAGGCTTAAGCCATCATAACACAAAATTCTTATTCCTAGGATAACATGTTTGCTAGATTTTTCTTGTTGGATTTGTGACTTTCTTTCTTGTGTTTTTCTTTTTGAGGTGTGAGATCGTATTTCATCACTTTTCTTTCTTTCTTGTTCACACTCAACCATCACAATCAATTAATTCTAGTTCTCTAAGTGTGTTAGATTATATTTGATATACATAGCCTAGTTCTCAGCTTCTTTTGACCAAAATTTTTCTTAGAAATTTGCAATTTCTTAAGTTTATATATAATCTACCCTACCAGCATTGGTTCAACAACTAACATCGGTTATTCTACCTATCGGAATCGGTTAAGTAACCAGTATCAATATCTATGTTTTTTATTTTCTGTTAAAAACAACCAGCTAATTTCACCTTCCATGCATTTTCCAAAAGTTTGTTTTTGAGTTTCTGTCATTTTTATAGAGCCCAAATTATCTTTTTTCCATCCTTCCATATGGTTTGGACTCACCAATAGAAATGAGATCTTTCTTTCCACACAATTTGTATACCTTTTCCTTCTAGCCCTTTGTCACCTTCCATTTCATCTCGAAAGGATCCTAATTTCTTCTATGAACGTACCCATAGGTGATGAGGAATTCACTAGATTCCTTGATCATAACATCAAGGCATTACAACACTACCATGTTACTTCTACCACCCATGACTCATCAGATCAGCCTCTTTATGGAATTTCACCTTCAATGCACGTCATTTCTACCATCTCTATCATATCAGGGAATGCTAATGTGGCCGTCCAAACTACTCTAGTGTTTCCTAATCCAATTTTGTAATCACCTACTTCTCATGTAACTGATGCATCGTTGACATCTTCTCTCCCACTGACATTTGTAGTCCCCATATCCACTACCCCTATTATATCATCATTAGTATCTTATGTACCTATTCCTACATAACCACCGGTTATGTTGACCTCTTCCACTCCATTTAAAAATTTGGTTTTCTCTATTTCCCAAACTCTTCCACCCGTCACCACGAGGATCTTTCCATAAGCCCCTCCCACTTCCACCTTACCTCAAATGCAATCCATCACCTCCCTTACATATTCAGGGTATATGCCCTCCTCATCCACTACTTCCAACATACCTACGTCTCAATTCATGTACTCAGAACCACCACATATTGGTATGCCTTTTACGACCCATTCATCTATCAAGACCCTTATACCTCAGGGGGCATCCCTCAAATAAAACCCAAAGTAGATCTCATTAAAATTATTATGGATAAAATACAAATTCTTGAGGCCTTAGTTTCTAGGTCTCGTTATCTCTTAACATATGAAGAGATTTATAGTGAACCCGTTCATCCCTCTATACCTATTAATCCATATCCTGCATAATGGGAGCTACCCAAATTCAATCGCTTCAATAGTAAGGAGAAGCTACAACAACACTTGCATTCATTTAGACATGCTTGTTACCCAATAGGCCATGACGATGCCTTGCTCCTTCATACCTTTCCCATGTCCCTTTCGGGACCTAACTTAGACTGGTACATTGCTTTTACCAAGAATTTGATCTTTTCCTTTAATCAATTGGTGCAAAGCTTTCTCGATCACTTCTTGATAAAAATTTCAGGTTTCTATCACATATTTGTATTCTATTCATCAATATGAAGAAAATTCTATTCTTAATTTCGTCACATGGTGGCAAATCCTAATCAATCAGCTTTCCTTCTCTCTCTTACAACCTAATCTTATAGATTTGTTTACGAGAGTGTGTGCTAGACACATTTCCTCAACTCTTTAGGTTCAAACATTTCATACATTTGACGAGGCTTTTACCATGGCTAGGAATCTTGAGATCCGTACCCTTGAAGAATATAAGATAAACTTATGTAAAAAAATGCCATCTTCAAATAAAATGACTCTTGTCCCAAACCACGAAACAACCAACCCAAGAAAAAAGGATCCGCTAATGTGGTAGTTCTAAAAGTTTTCCCTTCTCACCTAGTCAATCAAACTAACCCTCCTTCCAATCTCTTACCACTAATTTTTTTTCAATATTACTATGAACAAAAGAGTTACACTCCCATTGGGGAGCCTTATTCTTTTGTATTATAAAATATTTGAAATTTGGAGCCATCACTATTCCTCCCATCAAACCACATATTAGTTTTGGTCCTTCTCGCTCCACACCGGATTTGTATAAATAAAATAAATTCTATGATTACCACTGTGTAAAAGGACATAGTGACACAAATTGTAAAACCTTTTAAAACATTGTGCAAGGAATGTTAGATAGTGGTGATCTCGTCCTTGATAACCCTAACACACCCTCTAATGCTAACTTGGAAATTTTAATTAAACCTTTTCCTAACCATTCCCTTTCATCAACTCACACTAGCTAGACATCTAAAGAAGAAAACAATGTAAATGTGGTTCAAGTAGTCTTTAATACAACATTTGATCGTTTTATCTAGTCTCCTTCTATAGCATATATTAAGGAAATATTACACTAAATTCTCTACAAATAGAGGGGCCCATCTCACATGTTCCTTTACCCATACAGGAACCCACCTCACCTGTTCCTTTAGCCATAGAGGAACCCACTTTACATGCTCATGTACTCACCGAATAACCCACCTTACCTGTTCTTTTACCCATAGAGGAATCCACCTTACCTATTCCTAAACCCATAGAGGAACCCACCTTACCTATTCTTCTACCCATAGAGGAACCACCCTTATCATCCTCTCTACATGTAGAGGAGTCTACATTACCCAATTTTTCTTCTCCTCAACCCATAAAGGATCCAATTTTATCTACTCCTCCTATTGGTGATACCTCTCTAAAGCTCTTCAAATATCCCATCGCTCTTCTTATCTCAATTTTACAACATTGATTCAGAGGCTAAGACCTTCCCTGTCTCACAGACCTTAGAGCTCTTCACAAGATTTAACACCAAGTTGTCATCCTCTTCATTTACTCCAAAACCCTTCTCTTGTTTGGTTGACCATTGGAGTACATTGGTTACACCAATATAGATGTCCTCCCATGAAACCTCAACCATATATCCAAATATATTCAAAGTGATTAAGGTTATTACACCTAAACTAGATGTCTTAACCCATTCTTCATCAGCACCCCCTACACTTAGGTCTCCATCTTCTTGAAAACCTACTACCACCTTAGGGGTTTTACGAGTACCAAGTCTATTACACCCCCTGTTAAGTTAGACTTCTCAACTTTGTCACCACCAATCACAAAATTTACTCCAACACCTAAAAGAAAGACCCAACATATTACAACTTGTACCATGGTATACCCCACACATTTTCACTCACCTTCACCTCTGTCATCGATATTGGGCCCACATCTTACAACCTTGCTCAACCTACCCCTTTACCAAGGAAAACCCAAAGTGCAACAGCCTATACCCTTTCCTTCACCTCTCGTTCTTCCCACACCTTCTTCACTACCTTTTCCCTCAATCTTGCCAACACCCAAACTTTATCCTTGGCTTACTTGAATACCTACCCCTTTTGAGTCTCCTTTGACCTCATGTACTATTCCTCCACCTTTACCCAAGAAGGTGCAACCTAAACCCAAAACTTCACTACCTATAAAAAAATTATTTACACCAACATGATCTCTCACCTCACACCCCTCATGAAGATCACCTACCCCTTTACCTAAGATAACCATCACCTATCATTATGATCCTTTAGTAGGATCCTACTCTAACATCCTCACTCAATTTTTAGAGACATATGCTATATCACTTCTACCTATCAAGCCTTATGATCCTCTTAAACCTAAACCAGTAGGGTTTGACAACATAGAAATTTACACTTATCATCACTCATTAGGGCATGATGTCAAGATTTGTAAGGATCTTAAAACCATTCTCCTTTAGCTTTGCAATTCTGATGGTCTCTTTAAAGAAGATGATATGTTGTAGGAGGATTTTGTTCTTTCTTTTTCCGTCAGAACATAACCTAGCCCCACACCCATTCTACAACCTTTTTCTTCACATCCACCTAGGGATAAAGGTAAGGCTAAAAAACCCTCTTTACCTCCTCCTATCTTTTAAATTAACATGGTGTGTGTATCCACTTGGTCACAACATGTGAAAGAAAAAGGAAAGGAAAAATTTGGTAAAACCTCTAGTTTGCCTTCACCTACCATTACACTTACACCTCCCCAAAAGATAACCATCATTTGGTTGGTACCGCCTACCTTTTTTAGGTTTACACATCATTTAATGATCAAACAACTTCACCAGTCCCTGTTGAAGATGTCTTTATATGACTTGATTTAAACATCTTATTTTCATTGTCAATCCATCATTGAAATCCTACAATCCATCAAATTTCCACCCAATGAAACTTCACCTATCACCATCCTTATTACCCCTCACCAAATTGCTTCCATTAATTTCTACAAATAAGAGATTTCACCTTTACAACCTGATGACCTTGATCCTGCTCTTTTCAACTCCTCTTACATCAATGATATTCGCATTAAACATCTAATGATTGATGGGGTCACTAGCATCAACATCATCTCTTCTCATGCCTATGAACAAATAGGAATATCAAGATAATTGTATGTCTAGCAATCTCATCATGATTCTATCTTTTAATGATTCCATGACTAATACCATTGGCACTGAGCTCCTCCACATCCATGTGGGTCCCTGAAATATTCCCGAACTCTTCTATGTTATCAAAGGAGTTTTCTATTATAACACATTTCTAGGTCATCCTTGGATTTGTGCCATGGCTTATGTACCTTCCACCCTTCACCATTGCCTCAAATTTGAATATGAAGGGGAACCCTACACCATTCAAGAAAATCCTTTAACCTTCAAAACATGTAATATAACTTAATATCCAAATGATTTTCTAATCCCAATTAAGGCATCTACCACTTTTTCCGCTTCATTTTCCTCATCTAGCCCACCTACCGATGCTCCTATTCCACACTCTACTGATGTCCCATCTTGTTAGGCTTCGGATAGCTCATCTATATCTGCTACCCAAGTACCAACCATGGACCCCTTGGTAGGTATTTTTCAATACTTTTCACTTGGAGAATACCACCTCCTTAGCATCAACACATTACTTACCCCTTAGGAGTATGGAAATCTACACCAAGACCTGTTTTGCGATCATCGTACATGATAGGTCACACCATACAGTCCTCCCCACCTTCGCACTAACCTAACCTATGAGGGTCTTAACTCTTCCTCTTATTATATTGAATCTCCCTACCTAATGCATCTTCACACTTACTTTTCTTCACCGTTACACTTGGAAAGGGTTTGGCTTCAGTCAATAGAAATAAGGTCATCACATCGTCATACCATGTACCACTAGGAATCATAATGACCATTGTGGTCTTATATTTCCTAGGCATCATCTTCCTACTAAGGCCCGAATCCCCCTCGTAGAAAATGAAAATCCTTCACCACCTTCCTCACCTATCATACCGCCTTCTCCCAAAGACTTTATGGATCCTGAATCCATTCCAGTATTTCCCTAAGTGTTAAATCCATTAACATATTTAGTGAGTCTCAACTAGTTGTGAACAATATTAATTGTTCATACCAGTGTCGTAATGATGAGCTTTAAAAATATAAACATCATGTCAACCTAATTTTGACCACATTTGATTGTTTTCTCATTCAAGCCTCTCTGTAATCCACTAAAAAATTCAAAGATACCATGGCTTTCCTTGCTTCTCAAATACCTGCCTCACCTTCGGATTCAAAAATATTTATCACAATACAATGGTTGTAGTCACCTTCATATATTATCTCTGGTGTTAATTTTGTGGGTAGCACCGATATTGAACCACATGACATTTGGTATAAGTAGTTCCTTGACTACCACTTACTTTCAATCTTTCCTCCAGATCTCATTCACAATGGACAAAGATTTTTCCTAAAAATCATCTCTCATTACGTCATCATGGGAGGTTTTCTCTACAAATTCGGCTTTGGTGGTTTTCTCTTGTGGTGCCTCACCAATTCTAAAATCCAGTACACCATCAAAGAAATTCATGATGGGATTTTTTGGGGAATTTTAGTGGCCTCATTGTTGCAAAGCATATCCTTTTACTCTGTTACTATTGGCCAACCCTTAACAAATACTATTGTGACTATGTTAAACATTTTGTGAAGTTTTAATAACATGTTAACCTTCATCATACTCTTAGTCGTGCCTTACAAGTCGCCAGAGACTTTTAACACTTTTATTAGTGGGGATTGGATCTCATTGGGGAGCTTAATCCTAATTCCTCACAACGTCATCATTGGATCATCACAGCCAACATAATATTATACTAAATGGGTGGAATCTATCCCTCTCAATTCTACCAAAACTAATAAAATAGCCAAATTTATCAACCACCATATCATTTGTCTCTTTGATGTTCTTCATCGCCTCATCACTGACAATGAAAAAAAAATTCAAAAACAAAACCCTATGCCAACTATGTGACAACATTGGTGTATAATTCATTTTCTCTAGACCATATTACCCATAAGAAAATGGTCAAGCTGAATATTCTAACAAAACTCTCACCAATATTCTTATGAAAGTGGTTGATGACACTAGTAAGGATTAGCACATGCACATTAATTTTTCCTTATGGTCTTATCATACCAACATTTGTACCTCTAAATATGCCACACCTTTCTCTTTGGTCTACGACATAGAATCCATCATACCTTTCAAAGTGAAAATTCCAATCTTTGTATACTTCTTAAGGATATCCTCTCTGATGATGCTTTTTCCCAGGATTTTTTGGCACAACTTGAGCTACTGGATGAACTTAGTTTAAATGCTATAGACCATCTCCAAATATACCAAAATTTCATTAATCATGCCTATGAAAAACATGTTTGAGAACAAACATTCAAGATCAGCGATCTTGTCGTGAAGTAAAATCAACATGTAATAAAAACAGAGAAAAGTAAATGAGGTAATTTTGATCCTAATTGGCTTGGACCTTATATTGTCATTCATATCTATGGATCAGGAACTTTTCATTAATTGTCTCTTGTGTGTTAACCCAAATCTAAGCCCCTTAATGGCTTTCATCTTCAACCATTCTATTGTTGAATAAATTACTACATCACTTTATGTCTCATATATGGTCATCCTTTGAGCGAACCTCTCCTTCCACCTACCTCTTTTAAAGACCAATGACTTAAATAGAATTGTGTGATTATCCATCAACATTCAACCTTCTCTTAAATATGAGTACCATGGCACTACTCATGGCATGATTATCATGGATACTTTTCATCCTTTTCACGATGGAATCCCATAGTTGTTCGTTACTTGAGTACCCTCTTTCATATCTAACCCTTTTCATGTTATGGTTTTTCCTTCATAAAAGAGGCCTATACTCCTTTATAGTCTTATCCATGAATATGATTCCAAAGTAATTAAAAAAGGATGGGGATAATATAAAATCTAATCCTTCGGTAAAACTTCTTGCAAATAGATGATTCCCTCAAATGAACATCTATGTCTCTCTATTGTTGTTATATGTAGACTACTCCCTTGAAGGATAGCTATAAAAATATTGCCACATGTTGTACTTAGTCTACCCAAAAGAACACTAATCTATATTTTTTAAAACAAAAATTATCTTGGAGCTTCCCACATCAATAAGATTCACGAAGAATTCAAGGCGACACTACTATTCATCCCAATATATGCTTCCCACATTGATCAGTCTATGAACGCAAAAATAAAAATGCAAAAATATAAAATTTTAGTCATGGACTTGCCTATGTTGGTTTTGGGTATTTTGCAAAAGGGGCATGTTGTATAATAACAAGGTTAAGCTAAAAAAACCACTCCACCCTACCCTCGTATATTTTCTCCTATCTACTTAAGGGATGTCACACTCATGTGACACTTTGTGATCATGCAAATTCTTTCATCCATAGACCTATCAGTCATGTAACATCTCAAGGGGTTTATGTTCATAATCCTATTTGGTATGGCCATTATATTCCTTTCCAACTATGGATCATTTTGTTTCTTTTTTATTCCCATTTGTCTAATTGTTGCTTCTTCAAAAGGACGAGACCATTGACATCGGATATCTTTGTTCTTTACTCATCTTACCCACACCTATAACCCATCATCTAGTTCCCATAATACCATCATCCATTGGATATTAAATCAAATAACATCATACATCTACCTTTCCACACTCTACCTTACCCAATCTTACCTAACTTACCTTCCCATAATCAATTTTACCCAATCCTACCCAATCCATCTTACCCAATCTACCTTACCCAATCTTACCTAAATTACCTACCACCATCTTATTGTTCCCTATCTTATGGGAGAACTACATCATCCTGAGGTCCATTTTGCAAGGGCTATGTAGGCAACACATCGAAGGCATGGGGTCTTCAGAGGTTAGCTCACCCATTATCTCCCCCTCCTACATAATCTTTTTGACTTTTCCTATCTTACCTAGACCGTTCACCTTCACCCAACCTACATACCAAAATTATATTCTTCCCACCCCATCACTAGTTTCCATAATATCAATACATTGGAAATTAAAAACCAAACATCATCAACCATGCCTACCTCTAATTTTAATAACATCAATACATTGGAAATTTAAACTAATCCAAATCCTTCTAACTGGCCCTACGTTTATTTTCACCCCTAATTAATCTAATTACACCCTCCCATGCCCTTATTTCACCCAAATTTCATTAAAATTTCACAAAACCAGCAATTTTTTTTTTTTAAAAAGAAACAGAATCCATAATTAAGCTTTAAGCCTAAATCCTAACTCTACTGGTCGGTGTCTCCATTCTAGGATGGTTGGAGCCTAAACTAGAGCAACCCCTTAACCTTCCCCTCCCTCTTCCATGTAAAATATATCATATCTCTCTAACTAATCAACTAGATACACGTAGGACCAAAAAAGCACCTCCTCCACGTACTTATGTCTCACCAACTCAGTCTCCTAGCACTATTTGTCATCTTCCCTACAAATAACCTCTCCAACAATCACTTTCAATCTCAACCAATGCTAAAACACGCATATTTTGGGTAGGATTCCATTTTTTAGCTCATCATTTTAGCAACTGATGTCAGTTAATTCATGCCCTAGGTAACCAACATTGGTCACCCTACCGGCATCTGTTATCTCAGAACTGGCATCGATAACCATGCATTTAACCCAATGTGCTTCATTTTCCCTTATTTTTTCTCTCACTTACATTTTTCTCTCTGACACAACCCTACAACCTCCCAAAAGGCTCACCTTATAGCCTCACCACCACCCTATCGCTACTTAGGGGCACGTTTTCCTTCACCTAGGCCTTACCCATGACCTTACTTATCTACCTATGCCAACCCAACCTCACCTATATGACAATCCAAACTCACTTACTTGCTCTACCATGTGATAATGCCACTAGTGTTGTTTAACCTACTGATGTTACCTTCCTTCATGATGTTTATCTCTACCAGAACCAACCTTTTGATGTTTCAGAACACACCTATACCCACTCCTGCACCTAGAATCATTTTGTTTCTGGGATCACATCCTATACCTTGGATATCTAGACCACATCACCCTTATTCGGATAAACTATTGATTGTTATCGAGTAAGCATTTGTGTGCTCTCATATCATGTTCCTTGTTACATTCTAAGTGTGTGCATGCATTTGAATACCAACAACTATCATTACCCTATCATCCCTATTTCTTATACCTTATAATAACCCCATTTTTCATCACCTACTACCTTATCAAACCCATCACCTATTTTTCCTTCCACTACATCATTTCTTGGTTTGAGGGGAATAACCTCAACCCATATCTGGGGCATCTACTTCTTTTTTTGTCATCTTCGGTCAATAGTAAAAGCTACATGACAAAAAAGGGTAAATGTAGATACCGAATATTGGGACGACACCTTCTAGGTCACCTTTTATTACAAAACCCCTTACAATGACCCCTTTCACATATTTTTATTAATATAATTACCTATATTAGATTAATTATTACCTCACCCATCTACCTCACCTTGAACCCCATTCCTACCCCATTTAATAACTAAGACCAAGTCATCACTACCCCTAACCAACTAGGACTTCTTTTAAACCTGTTATTAATTGCAAAATACCTCTCCCAACCATTTCTGATGTGATTTAACAAGAATCAAGATTCCTAACCCATAACCATTCTTGACTCACACCAAAAGGGAGAGAAAAGATTTTTTTAGCAAATAAGACTATTTCTCCAACCGATGCTAGTTATTCCTTGGATGATTTTAGTCAAGGAACCACCATCGATTCCTTTAAATAAGATTTTTCAACTCTTTTCTCAGGTTCCTCTTTTGGTTGGAATTATTTGATCTTACATCTTGGGCATTCAATCAATATCATTACAAGCAACTGAGCACCAAAAAATCACACTCTCCACCAAAAACTATTCTGTGGCTTCATAGGATTGAACCATTCACACACAGAAGCACTGAACCTTCATTGTCGCGAAATTGGATCTTGAATCGTCTCTTCTACACACACTCACAAACCACCACCTTCTACCAATATGTAGATCTATGATAATTATTCTTAACTAGGTTATTAATTTCATTAGCTTTGGTTTTAGCTCCTTTATCTCTTTCTAATCACTTCCTGGCTCTCCTAGATACCTTTCATAGCTCACTCACCTCACATCCTACCAATCGGAACCACTCTACCCTTTCAACCACCCCTATTACCCATACTGATTCTTCTCCTAAATTGATACACCCTACCTAATACCCCCCAATACTTTCTGAAATCACAAAGATCCCAAATCAACCTCCTTTCTACCTTCGAAACCAAATTTTCCCTACCATGGTCAGTAACCTAACCGATCCTGGCTATAAACAATGACCGGTATCAATTCCTCAACCAACATTGGTCTTTGTGTCTGGCATTTTTTCCTCAGACAAGTGAGCTCATTCCCCCATCCAAAACTCTCCAAAATATCCTAGGACTTCACCTAAACCTTATTTCTTCCCTCTTTCATACCTATAGACCCTAACAACTGACCATTCCACTATATTTAATCTTAAATTCTTCATTTAGATTAGATTTAGACTATTTTGTTGTGTGAGATACCTAAATCATGTAACTATAGTAGGATTTTTCATTTCATGATATTTATCAGCATTAATTTGTATTAAGACGTGGATTGATAGCCTTCGAGGAAACATCCCACTTCCTAGATCTAACAAACACTAGGTAATCCACCGACCTATGTTATTAACTCTATTTTGTTGTCTTATTTTGCTTCTCTGGTAGCCCTTCCCAGATAAAAAGGAGTGCTCTATGATCGATTTGGTCTTCAACAATAGTGTGTAACCTCTTCAAAATCTGCAGGTATTCCTCACATACCTTATCTTTACCTTTTTAAATTGTTTTGTCATACGGTACTCTTATGTGGTGAAACAAGGAAGAAAACATCAGGAAAAAATCCAGTGATGCTCTAGAGGATATTTTTTATCATTTATACATACTAGGCTGCCCAGATCTTAGACCACAGTTTCCACGGGTGTCCTTATCACTTTTTCAAGCAACCAGTCTAGTTAGATAGCTCAGATTTGTGATTTTTTAGGTTTTTGTGTGGTCGTTTCCTCCTCCTATTCACCTGATCTACACTACGACATAGTTCCATAACATTTTAAAAACAACTAAGGCCTTTTTTAACCCTTTTTACACATTAGGGTTTCCTATTTTCTAGCTTAGTTTTTTTGGTTGTATTCCATTATTTTATTGTTCCATTTATTTAGTTATTTTATTGCCCCCATAACATTATATTACACTATAATATTTCTATTTTAGTTAATCAATAACATCAAATTAGGCTCTTATTCCACATTTAGCTTAGTCATTTTGGTGAACCCCACTCATAATCGGTCATTTGGATCCTTCTTTGGCACATCATATTTTCTATCATGGCATCTAAATTTGCTTAAATTTCTTTGTATGATTTAATTAAAATAGATCTTAATTTCCAATTTGTTCTGAAAAAATCCCTAGACACCATGTATCTCCCTAGCAATACACTTCTCCATCAAGTGAGTGTAATTTTCGATCATCTATTTGATGGCCCTAGTCTTCATGATCCTCCATTTAATTTATCTATGTTGGACTCAATTCATTCTCTACATTATTTATTTCAAGACAAATTTTAGGTTATGGAGTACACGGTTACCTCTCTCAAGTCTGAAATCCAACATCTTATGGACGCTTCTCAAGCTCATGTTTTTTCTCCTTCTACATATCATCCTCCTTCTATGTCTTCTATATGTGCTCATATAATTGAACCTCAAATCTTTTCTCTCCCCATGCCAGTCAATTTTCATCTTAATGTTAAACAACAACATATAATCCCATAGCTTATCATTCATCACTTGATCAAATTTCCATCTACTGACTCCTATAATCGTTATCAACTTGAAAAATATCAAGTTTTTTAATATTGCGATTATCATTGAATAAATGGACATAATGAAAATGAATTCTATGCTCTACAATGAATAATAAAGCATCTTGAGCGTCAAGTATTTATCACGTACACTACACAACATTATATTACATGATCATCTCTACTTGTTACATCTCAGTGGGTTCCTAAATCTAATTCATCTATGTCTAGTGAGCACCATCCTATTACCTATAGTGTTCTTCCTTCATTCAGTCAAGTGCCACCTAATCAACCTAATCAAACTAAGCAACATCCTCTTTAAGTTTGTCTAACTCCTCAATTAAAGTTATCTGTGACATAACCATGTCAATCTCATTAACCACCTCCTATAATTAAACTTACAATTCTTCCTTGTGCTCCAGACCATGCCTATGTTGATGACTAAGACTTATATGAAGCTTACAATGTCAATGAACCATTTAATTACAATTCTAGTAATGTGGTTGACTCTGATTCATATGATGGTAACACATCTTTATCACCTCAGAAAATGGGTAGAGGACCCTTACCATTCACTTTTCTTGTATAGCTTCTTCCTTCTTATACACTTGTGGGCATAACACTTACTCTTCCTCCCTCATAGTATTATTAGGTGGATCTCATTTACTACTTTTATGGTCTTCACTTCATATTTCATATCTTTGAGAAATATTAGACACCATGATACATTATTGTATCCTCATTTCTCAATGACGCACTCTTATGCTAAGGTTCACACTTGACTATTGAGGGCATACTATACACATGAACCTAACACATTGTACACTATACGCTCCATGCATTCTCAAAGACTTGACAATATCACACCTTTTACAATAGACACATTCACCACACATATCTCTAACATTTCTTTATCACACTACACATTACACATCTCACACATTGCACATCATAAGCTTAGGACATATTCTGTCACAACTTCTTCTACACACTTTGTATCTTATTCACTCTACACATTCATGCTACATCTCTCTTACATATGCTTATACACGTTGTGGTCATTACCCTATGACGCACTCTATTTCCATACTCCATACTTGAATAATAAGGGTATACATCTCAAATGGACCTCATCACATTAATGAATTTTATTAACTCACTCATTCACTCACACACTTATGCTCTACACTTTGCACTTTGACGATCACATATTTTTAGTACGCACAATTTAAACCATTTCCCAATGAGGAACTCTTTTTTACGATTCATTCTTCACTACTAAGGGGGCATAAATAAATCAACCACATTGCATACATACACATAGACTAAGGGTCATGCGGCTCTTACCATTCACATTGCATTCCATTTCGTCTCATCCAAATCATATTGTATATCTTGGTTGCATTTACTCTTGTTTACTTTTGCTTATATGTTCACTTTATTAAAATTGGTAGATAGATATCTTATATGGCATACACACATACATGTTTACTTTCCTTTCTAAATGTGATCACATATTATACATATCTATTACATGCACCATGGACTCTTGGTGCAGTACCTATTACTATTCCCACAAATTCTCCTAGGGGTATCCACTTTTTATGCAAATAGGTTTTGAACTAGTTATTTCACTTACCAATATTCTTGAGGTTCTCAAGCACCACTTTAGTAGTCAATTGGGTTCTTTAAGCACTCTATATCCTTAATAGTCTTAAATATATGAGCTCCTTAGAAGATATTAATAGTTGTGTATAAGGAACTAGTATAATAATTCCACCTAACTATCCTATGTTTTTGGCTCGCAATTACAAACTAGCTCACACTAGCTCTTTGCAGACCCATTGTCATGAAATTCTACCTCTTGAGCCAAATTTCAAGACTCACTATTTCATTAAATACTCTCCTCTCACCTTCTAAAGCTCCTTAATATCAATATAAACAATGTTAACTGAGATGTATAATTTTTTCAAGCAGTGGTTAATGGTTTATAGTTTTGCTTCACTCGTGTTCAGGTCTATATTCTTCTCTGTTAGGTTTTTATGTCTCTTCAAGGATTCCATAATCAACTCAGGGGATTTTTAACCCTTTACTAGCCTCCCTATGTTGGGTTATAAGGTTCTATACATTCCTTTGAAGTAATTTGAACTGTATTTTCCCTCACATGGTCTCTCACTATCTCACACGACCGTGAAGAAATTTTGTCAAATATTTCTTTTCCAATTTGCAATGCATCCATTTGATTCCTTTTGCAATGAAATTTTGAGAAAGAGATTAGTTCCAAATTTTGGGATTTTTTCGGGTGCAATCTCAAGGAAATCTAATTTCTTCCTCTGGTTTCCTAGACCCAGGGTTGTACGATTGTGTCACACCCAAGTGGTGAAACTATCATCGTTCTTACTTGAATATTGATCTTTTCCTATTGTAAAAACTTCTTATGCTCCTAATCCCCCTTGAATGATCACCTCAAAGGATCTTCAGCTCAATGTATCAAGATATACGGTGACAAGAAATGCTCTATTTCAGTCTAATAGAAAAATATAGTGGTTCTTATAACTTGGTCAACCAAGAAAATGGATTGAACAATTTCCAAAAATGAATCAACTTCCCAATAGAATTCCAATATTGTCTAAAGCATTAGCTCAGTACAGAAAGGATTCTATTCATGTTACTCTATCAACAAAATCTTCACACTCTAATCATCCTAAATTCCCAACTATGCCAATATATTTAATCAATAAACACATCTACAAAGGATCTAATCACATAGAACTTACTAGTTGTTAACTCAATAACCATTCCTTTGAGTGTATAGATGAATCCCATTAATTATTGAAGCTTCATGCATGTATTATAGTCATGCACCTAACTATTTGCAAATAATCCTATAATACATGTTTTTAGAGCTCCAAATTTTGGTTTTCCTTATTGATCAATACCACCATATAGTTACAAAACAAGTTTTATATGTGATCTTTTGAATCCTCTCATGTAACTAACTTCATATCACATGCACAAGGTCACATGTGAAACCTAAGCTTGTAAGTAGGAGTTTACATGAAGTTTTTAATAGCTTATATCATCAAATTATACCTAATTACATCACCTTTAACCTAAGATGAAGATCCAACAACATAAATACTAGATCAACCTATATACATGCTTGAAATGCACTTTATAACCCTCTAAACTAGCCTAAACATCCATAATTGCCTCTAGAGAATTCAAATTTTTGAATAAGATTATTTTCCAAATTTCTTATTTGTAATGAAATTAATGCACTAGCTACTAAAGAAACTAACAAATCTGAAATGAAGGAGGGTTTATGTTACCTTAGATGTGTTGTGATGCGGGTGCAAGATGATGATGGATACCACCACCGCAGATTAGATCAAGCCTACAAAATTGGAATGAAAATGGATTAGATAGATATATGCGGGGGTTTCCAGACAATGTGGTTCCAAGAAGTTATTAGCTTCCTTTTGTGGATGTCAACCCCCTTTTTTTTAGAAATATTGATGTAAAGGATGAAATTGCATAAGCATGAAGAAACAAAAAATATCACTAAATCTAGAAATATGACATAAATTGATCTAAAGAATAATTAGATGACAATAACTGTAGATTGATTGTTACTTGATATGGGTCAACAGTAACCCAGACTGTGCAGAGGTAGGTAGACAGTGACCTGGAAGGGTAGATCTGGATTGTAGGATGAATTATGTAGACCCGAAGGGTCTGAAATCCCACTGGAGGATTACAAGAGCTTGTATATGTTGTGAGTAGTATGTGGGGAGGGACCAGGGGCAGAAAACTCCAAGAAATGGATTAAAATAGTAATAGAAGAGATCTATTTGAAAAACTAGACTTGGGTCAGTGGTGATTTGACTAGGTCAACGAAGATTGTAGTAGAATTGGATAAAGCTGAGGATAAATGGATGAGAAATAGAAACCTGTAAGAAAAATTCTAAAGGGGAAGGTTGCTGAAGAATATCTAATTGTTGTTTTTGATGGTATGAACCTGTAAGATATTAGATACTAGAAACACTAAGATAATATGATAAAAAGTTGAATAAAGCAACATGATGAAAATGATGAACCTCACGATGGATGATCTGAGCGATGCAAGCACGCTAAAAAGATGTCTAGAAGATTTGTAAATGTTTCACAAATGTTCCAGCATGTGGGGAAGGATGCTCATCTCATAAGAAAGCCTTAAGCTGCATGCATCTGATGATGAATAGAAAAAAAGAAGATAGTTTTATAGGGGTTGACAACGATTAGGATGGGTTGCCACTGATTGCAGGGAGAGTTTCCCCAATGGGCTGTTTTTTTTGCTTTTGACAGGAGTTATAGATTCTTTAAGAGATATAAGGATGCTTTAAAGCACTTATGTGGGAAAGATATGAGATAAGGGTAGTTAGGGCATGAAAATAGATAAAATTTAAAAAAGAAAATGGGATGTGTGTGTAGGATAAAATAAATAGAAATAGAAGGTTGGTTAGTTAAATGGATTAATGATTAATTAATTAATTAAGAATTAATTAATTAATGGGTATAAATATTAATGTGAGATGTTAAATGATTAATTAATTAATGTGGATTGGATGGGTATTTAATTAAATAAGGGGGATGATTAAAATAAGTATGCACACACAGGTGATGAAGGGGTATGTACCAAATTTACGTGTCTACATTATGTCCCTTTTTGTTGAGTGGTTTAGGCTAGCAAGCCATGAGACAAAAACAATGAGAGTTAGATAAGGATACAAATAATTAATGGTGAGATCCCCCTCAAATGGGGGATCAATGATGTCAAAGGAAATTGATGACACATTTGAAAAAGGTAAATGATGAAGGGATGGTGGTTGAAGAAAATATGGGGAAATCATAACCAAGGAAAAATGCCTCAAGAAAAAAGGATCGTAATAATGAAGGGAAACTATGGCAATGACTCCAATATCACATTGGTAGACAAAAATTGTGGTCTCAACAAATGATGGGCTACAATGTTCTACAAACTAGTGAGTGGGTGAAGATCACTGCAGTATGGATGCATGCCTGGGATGACCAACGGGTCATAGGCAAGTCATCAAAGTATGCACAAACTATATGCAAAAAGGTATGTGAAATCCTTCATACACGAGGAATCGAGCTGAAAAGGTATGTGTCCACAAGGGATGAGGATGAATGATATGGTGCCTAATGGGACACAAAAAAATGGCCAATAAGGAAAAATGAAAAATTGAGTGATGAAGTAATATGCCCCAAAGGGGGAAAGCATGACCACGCAAAGGTGAAAAAAAAGAAAAGTCAAATATGCCCCAAGTGGGGAAAAGGTATGGCCACAAAGGAAAAAAAGGAAAAAGTATGCCCCAAGAGGGAAAAAAGCATGGCCACAAAGGTGGAATTTGATGAAAAATAATGGTGCCCCAAGGACGGGCATACGAATATGGCCACAATAAGTGGACTTGATATAATGAATGTAATGCCCAAAAACTTTGGGGAAGATGAATATAAAATTCCTCAAAAGGAGTGATTTGGCCACATGTGTGAACTTAGGGATTGATTAACATGAATAGGATAAATGGCCAAGAAAATAAAATTCCCAAAAGAGGAGTGATTATAGGATTAAAATTCCCACAGAATAGGTGGACATGTTGTGGATTAGAGAGTAATAGGATTAAAATGCCCAACGAAAAAATAAATATGGCCATAGAGGTGTGGACTTAGAGAGTATGTATGCCCAGAGGAAGAAATAGTTTGAAAATGTTGTATGAAAAAATGCCCAGAGGGAAAAAAGAGATGACCACAAGTGCAGACTTAATGGTCAACAATAAATGATGCCCTAGAAAGGGATGCAAGAAAGAGGGGGAGAAAGCCCAAAATGGTTACTGCTAAGGCCAGTCAATGGTGATTGAGGCTAATCAATGACAACTCTAATGGGGTCGACGATGACCAGGTATCGGTGGGCTATATAAGCCCAGGGGTCAACCGAAAATGCTTATTTTCATGCTGAAAACGTAATGAGAGAGAGACAAAGCGAGAAAAAAGATATTGAGGAAATGAAGGTCCGCCGGAGTTGTAAGGCAAATGATAGAGGGTGTGGAGGATGGTAAATAACGAAAACTCACGCTGGGTTTTTAATTGAGTTTCAATATTTTATTTTTATATTTTTGTCCTTTTATTTGTAGAAAAATAGATGGCTCCGGGGGAGGTTGGAGGCGAACCCAGATGTGTCGACATTCAACTAGGCCCTAAGGAATGTCAAATGACCCTAAAATGACGTCAACTCTGACTTGGGTCAACGTCGACCAGGGTTAGGATTGGATACATTAGGGTTTAGATTGAATTTTGGGTGAAATTTTGGATGTATTTTTGCATCAGAGGTCTAAAGTATCCATGTTTTGCTTGCGATTATAGGCTAGGGTGACCTTGTAATCTGAGAGATCAAGTACCTGCTCTATATGATCATATCCGAGGAGATGTGACAAATACTAAGTGGGATCATCTTGTCTACATTTGGATTAGGAGGATTTAGACATTATTAGAGAATCCCATGGGATTTGGGGCTTATGATTGCTTTAGTTAAGATGTGGGACAAGAAGACAAGGAAATTTTGGTTCAAGATAGGAGAGATGACCATCAACCTGGAGGATGTGTATCATATTCTCAGGCTACTCGATACAATGGGAAGTAAATAGTCCCCGTTGACTATTGACAGATAGATTGGTCAGTGTTGATGCGAGGCTATTGAGAGCCGATGTTCCCTAGACGAGGTTTTATTGCAGAGGATTTAGAACATGAGTTAGATATATGAGGTTGGGGTGGAACGCAGAGCTGAGTTGATTTGCATGGTGATGATGACAGTATCGAGTTATGATTTTCCGGACTTAGGTAGGAGCTTGATTTTCATGGGAACTAGCTAGTGCATATTGGCCAATATTGTTTGATCATGGGACTTGCATTCTCTTTTAGGACCAAACTGTTGGCTCAGGTTTTATCATGAGATATCCATGATATATGTCATGGTAGGAGGTCAAGACTAGATGTAGGATTATTGCTACATTGTTGAGCATATGAGCATATTCGCAGTAATTATAACACCAGGGATTCCAAGGGTCATAGGATACCATATTTAGATCTGGTAGTTGGGATTTTTGAGATGAAGGGAAAATCAGGACTTCAGATGACATGAGCGAGAGATGGGTGGATTGGTATGTGGATCGAGCTCACAGAGTTGGACATTAATCATATTATATGGAGGCTACACTCAAGATTTCCCTGCCTATGGCTTAGTGCAGTATGTAGATCTACTAGGGATAAGGAGGATGACATGGGTGGATTCAAGGGAGAGGACTGCAGATCATCAGAGGCTATCCAGTTTGACAGGCTAATATGACACTTTGGAGTCTTTTAAATAGTGCCTTGTGATCTTGATTTTTGTACAGGAGGGAGGAGTTGGATAGGAGAGTTGTCGATTCCTATTATGGCAAACCTATTAGAGGAGTAGGTTGTTCTATGAAATGGTGAAGAAGATGTTTGAGTGGGAGCAAGTGTATTTTTATTAGCATATGATAATCATTGGGAAGATTGGGTGGTTGAGGAGGGAGGAGAGGAGAAGATAGAGGAGGTTGAGGTTGAGGTTGAGGCGGCTCTAGGAGGCGGTGGATACAGAGTAGAAGAGGGTGTAGTGGTGGTACACTTGCATTGCCGAGATAGATAAGATGATATTAGAGAGAGATACATAGCCTTGCAACAGTGGAGATGCGGTTACTTAGGAGAGTGATTGGGCTATTCAGGAGAGATACTGACCACTATCATAGGCACAAGACAGGCCTACAAGGGCCCATTTTTGGAGATATGGATACTATTGTAAGTGAAAAAGTCATCCAACGGTGTTCAGGCAAGCACCAAAGAGGATAAAGATAGATGACACCCCCTTGTATGATTGGAATGTATAGGTATTTAGTGTTAGTTGATAGAGGCCTAAATATTATGATGATATTATGATCCATGGAGCTACCTCAGACACTGAGATACTAGGAAAATATCCAAAGGCAAGGGGCATAGTTAGAGCTGATCCATCGAGGAGTAAAACAAGTGTAGCTCAACCACGATGAGAAGAGCGAGGCCAGGAGGGTGGAAATGGTGTGTATAGGGTTTAAGTGATGTACCTTCCTTATATGGAGAGGAATTAAGAGCCTATGGACATTCACTTCACCATATTTTGATAGCATTTATACTTTGAGGGAGCCCCCTAGAGGGTCATGATATACCGATATGACATTTTGGATATATGTGATATATAGTTTATGTCATGGATTATTATGTGTTATGTGATGTGATGGATTTAATTTTGATGTGATGATGATTTTATATTATATGTCATGACGATGGATTTTAGAATATATGTTATGATGGTAGATTTTAGATTATATGTGATTGGTGATTTTAGATTGTATGTTTGTTTTATACTTGATGATGATGGTGAAATAGATGTATGATTAGATTGTTTATTTTAGATGTGCATGTGTATGGATGATGATATAAATGTATAATGTGGTAACATGTTTATGTGTTTAAATTTTATCATCATGATTAGAAATGTATATGGGTAAGATGTGATGGAAATAAATTAATAATGAATGTGATTAATTATGGATGTAAGTTTTAATAAATGTGTTGTAAGATAGATAGATAACATATAGGTGATTGAGATGAAGAAAGATGTGCTGAAAGATAAATGTGATAGGATTAGGATAAAAATGTGTTGAAATGGTGGCAACGTTATAGGTGCAAACAACAATACATTATAACAAGGAACATGTACGAGGAAAATATGCATCCTCCAACTACATTAGAGGTAAACAAAAAGGGGATCCAAGTAACGCAAGGCACATGCCGACTAAAAAAAAATGGTAGTAAATAACCAACGATAATTAGTTATATCAAATATCACAAGGAAATAATGGATGAGATGATTTCATAAACCTAATGTTGACATGAAAAAGAGGTTTGAGATGAAACTTGTACAAGGAAAGAGGGTTCTCCAAAAGTGGTGTTCCCTAAAACTATGCCCCAGCTCTAGGAAGGGGAAAGAGAAAGTTGATCAATGTGGGAAGTCTTTCTTAGGATGCTAATAAAATGGAAGGCTGATCAATGTGGGAAGCATTCAAATGCCATAAGGAGTAGTCCATCCTTTGAGGGTATGGTCTATTTTATACAATATATATATATATATATAATATATAGATGGAACAAGAATAAATGATAGCCATCCTTCGAGGGATCGGTCTATTTATTTGATTTTTATTTTGAATTCATGCTTTTGATTTCTTTTATTTTTTATTTTTTTTCTCTTTTTGTTGCATGAATAATTGTCCTTCAAGGGAGCAATCTATTTTTATCAATTTTGATTTTTTATTTAAGCATCCATGAATTTTTATTTTACATGGGGGAGAGCTGGGACTAGCTAAGTAGACCACTTAGGAGGGGATAATAATGTACAAGAGACACCCCTGGACCCTTTGCATGGTTCAAATAGGTGAATAAGAAGGTGATGGATGTAATGATCATGGAGTTCTCACCAAAGGGGAGAACCTATCCATAAGGAATATGCTATGGGCAGATCCATGGTGCCCATATTTAAGGTCACATATAGGAAGTGACGGAAGACCACATAATTCCAAATCATCACGATGAGATATGGAAGGGGATAAGATGGAGGAATGATTTGAAGACATGACTAAGGGCATATTGGTAAATGTGCTAACAATATAATGGTTGCAAGTGTAATGCGTTAAGTGGTTCCACTTCTAGTTTACTGTCAAGGGAAGCCAAATTGATAGGCTCTCTGACCCATACTTGTGTGTAATAATGTATGGTCTCAAATCCAGTTAGGGGAAAACTTTCCACGTTGGCTCCTTTCTAGAGTAGTGACATTCTGATAAATGTTATGAGGCTAGCTAACATTAACGTCATGTTAGAGAAGATGGGACAAGATGAATAAGTAAAAATAAGAGCAAATTACGCTGCCTATTAAGGGAAGTGAATGGTATGTGTCTAAGATGAATAAATGGTCCCCCTAGAGGGACAAGATAAATTAGTATGAATCAGATGAGTTAAATAAATATTATGAAATAGGCACTGTAATGGTGGGTTTTAGATAAATCCATGGTGCTTCCTAGAAGGGAAGCACAAATATGGCCACAAAAGTGGTCGTAGGAGGAGAAGGATAGAAAGTATGATTAGATAAACTGAGTAAATGAGATAAGATGATGTCAGATGTGGAAAGAAATAATCTGTGAATAAACAAGTCCTAGAAAGAAGTCCCCCTAGCATAGGAGGATGATTCAATTAAGATGAGAAGAAGGATGCTAAAAGATCAATAACGGAGGGAGGGGGGAGATGTTCCTCCAGTGAAAGGGATGTGGATAAGATAGTGGATGTCAAAGGATATGAATGTCAAGAAGATGGTGTATCAAGGTGAATAATATCAATGAACAAGGGAGGACCCTCATCAAGAGGAGTGATAGGAGATGATGTAGATACGGGTGAAGAGACCCAGGAAGCATGAATCGGATGGAGATGTGGTAAAAGGATCAGATGGGACTATGGATGAAGTAGTAGATGGAGAAGGGGACTTGTCGAGGAGGTCCTCTCACTCAATAAGATCATGGAAAATAGTTTGAAGGGCCTTACAATGCTTCCTGTCATGGCCCAGAAGTGTGATGATAAACCACAAATGCAATAAGGATCAAACCATGAGGGCTTCATATGGTTCAGGTCAAAGGCCCTGATAGGTGGGAGCATGATGGCAAAAGTATGAAGTAAATGTTGGAGGACCTCCGCATATGATTTGATGTGGGCACTAGGGAAGGTTCTATAAGATGGTGTGGATGGAAAAGGACTATGGTGAAGGTGGATTGTGTCAAGGGTCTAGGTGGTCTAGAAGAAGAAAGTAACAGTGGATGATTTAGGCTTGGATGGCTAGATAATAGCTGGACAGATTGGAGGTATTTTTGATGAGGGGGCTGGTCCTAGGATGGAATCAAGACTATTTGGATTTGGATTGGTTGATTGGTCGTGATGGAGGAAGGGGGTCCTAAGACAGAGGGATGCGGCCCTAAGATGGAAGGATGTATATTTGGTCTTGATTGGATGAATGTCGATCTTCTTATGAGGACACTCAAGGGATCGATCTGTGGAAGGATGCCAAGGTTTTTGGATTTGGATTGTTGAGGAGTGCCCTTGGTATGGATAACAATGATTTCGATAGGTGGATCAGAAGGTGATGTAGTGGTGGATGGTGGGAGTAATTTTTGCATGATTTTTTCTAAGGAGGATGGGGATTGGTTCGATGTGGGAACATTCTAGTCATGTGTGGATGAGATGAGAGGATCACCTATGGTAGCTGCGAGTTGAAGTTCTCTCCAATATTACTCAAATGATGTAGGTGGTGTAGAAGAATAAGGAGATAATGGGGATGTGGTCACGATAGTTGATGTGGTAGGTGTGGGTAGAAGCACAAGAAAGAGGAACCTGGTATGGAATCTAAGGATGGTATGATAGGAAAAGGTGGAAGAGATTTAGATGGGGGAGTAATAGGGTCTGATGTAGTGGATTGAGTAGATTTAGGTGTGGAATCAATAATAGGAATAGATGTGGATATGGAAATAGAAAGGGGTGTTTGGATCATGTGATTAATAATGTATATGTGAGATGACATAGATGATGGATGGGTTAGGGTAGGGATGGAAGAGGCATGAGTGTCAACTTTTATGTTTGTTTTGGGTGTCTCAAGAGGCATATATGTAGATTCAAGGAGATGTGATGGGTGTGATAATAAATGTGGATGTGGGAATGGTAGATTTCTGGACACTAGGTGTAGATGGGGGAGATGAGGTAAGTAGGAATAGTCATAAGTGAGGAGATAGGTGGTAGAGATGTTGGGGTTGGAATACAATGTTAAGTGATATGGGCATGGGTAGAGAAATATGTGATAATGATGTCAATGTAAGTGTAGTGATAGGTGTGGATGTAGAGGTAGGTGTAGTCTAAGGCTAATGCAGATGTGGTAAGAGTAGGACTAGTTGTAGATGTAAGAGAAGTGCAGTGGAAGTTAAGGTGGTAGGTAGATAGGGTATCTGTGGATATAGTGGATGTGAGGATGAAGCCCTTGAAGGGGTAGTTGGAACAATATCTAAGATAGGGGTAGATGATGAACTATGGTAAAATAGATGTGGGAGAAGATGTTTGATGTATGGTGTTGATTGAGAATGGGTTAAATTGATGTGATGTAGAAGGTGAAGATGAATCATTGTACTAGTGGGGGGATTAGGAAATGGTTGTCTGAAAATGTCAAGTGATGAAGATGGGATTGCTTGGGGGATGTAGGAGCATGGTGATAAGTAGGATCATGGTAAGATGACAAGGATGGGGAAAGAACGTGAAGGTATGATACATGGAAGGCTCATAAGGGATGTCCCTAGGTGAGACAGGTATGTCGGATGAAGGGGAGATACGTCATAAGGTGAAACATGATACTGTTAATTGATAGCATATGGAGGAGGAAGTTGACATCCTGATGGGGTTCTCATTTTGGGGAATATCCATAATCTTTGTTGAAGTGGGTATGGTGATGTCGGATGACCCGGGAAGGGCATGAGGTAATGGAGACAAATATGGTGGGGTAGAAGTAGAAATGGTGTGAATGGTGTGAGGTGATGGGGATAAAACAGGGGCTACTGGTCGATGTGATTGAGAAGCAGAGGGCCTATGCGGCAGAGATAATCATAGATGGGACTGGAAGAAGGTACTGGAAGCAACCAATGGTTTGGATGGGGTCATGGTGGACTGCTGAGAACTGATCGAGGAAATGTTTGGTTTCATTATTAAATAGAACAAGACAAGTAAACAATTCCATTTTTTAATGTTTTGATTAAGAATGTGAAAAGAAAAGGGGGTTGGATAACAAAGGACCTAGGAGAAGGTGAAATATGTTTGGTTTCAAGTTTTTTGTGGCTAGGGAATGTCTGAGGTGGGCTTCCTGTTGGGTGATCAAATCCCAATCAAAAATTATACCGTAGGAAAGGTAATGTTTTGATGTGTTAATTTGATTTGTGAGGTTTAGGATGTGTGTGATAAAGATGTGCGATGCTAGAAGATTGGACCCCTATTTAAGACTATGTGAGCAAAGCAGGATGCAAAAAGAATGTTCTTTTTAAGCCAAAACAAAGTATAATTTTGGATGAGAACATAGATAGGAAGGGGAAGTACAATGTAAAAAGGAGTAAAATAGGGAAAAGAGGAATACCTGGATAACACTTTTCCTATTTATCTGCACTTTTGAGGTGATGAGTCGATTCAAGCCATGAACCCAACATGAAACAAGCAATAAAGTGGAGCCTCATGCTGCAGTGTTAGTGGAAGAGAAAAAGAAAAGGCAAAAAGAAATAAATGCAAGATGATCACCTAAAGGGTGGTCCCACCAGGATTTACTAGGAATGTTGTCCAAATTTCTTGTTCATAATGAAGTTAATGCACTAGCTACTAAATAAACTAGCAACTTAGAAATGATGGAGGGTTTATGTTACCTCGGATGTGATACGGGTGCTAGATGGCTGATGGATTCTCACTGCAACTTGATATACCTGCAAAAATGGAACAAAGATGGATTAGATAGATATATGCGGGGGTTTCCTGAAAATGTGGTTCCAAGAATTGATTAGCTTCCTTTCATTGTAGATGTCAACCCCCATGTTTTTATAAAGTGTGATGTAAAGGATGAAATTGCAAAAAAAAATGCAGAAACAAGGAATATCACTGAATTTGGGAAGATGATAGAAATTGATCTAAAGGATAATTAGATGACAATAACTGTAAATTAACTGTTACTTGGTCTGGGTCGAATGACCCAAACTATGTAGAGGTAGGTTGACAGTGACTTGGGAGGGTAGATCTGGACTGTAGGATGAATATGCAGACCTGAAGGGTCTGAATTCCAACTAGAGGATGACAGGATCCTGTGTATGTTGTGAGTAGTCTATGTAGGGAGGGACCAGGGGTAGAAAACTATAGGAAATGACCATGAAAATAACAATACAAGAAATGTGTTCAATAAGACAGACCTCGGTCTAATGGTGATCTGACAGTTCGGCGGTGATTGTAGTAGAATTGGATAAAGTCAAAGATAAATGGATGAGAAAGATAACCTGCAAGCAAAAATAGGCTAAATGGGAAGGTTTGTGAAGAAGCTCTAAGTGTTGTTGTTGATGGTCTAAACCTGTAAGAGATTAGATACTAGAAACACCTAGATAATATGATAAAAGCTAAATAAAGAAACATGATGATAATGATGAACCTCATGATGGATGATCGTGAGTGATGCAAGCATGCTGAAAATATATCATAGAAGATTTGTAAATGTTTCAGGGATGTTCTAGGCATGGGGAAGGATTTTCATCTTGCAAGAAATCTTGAAGTTACATGCATCTGATGATGAATAGAAAGAAAGTAGCTAGTTTTATAGGGTCAACGGTGATGAGGCTGGGTCATTAGCTGATTGCGGGGAAAGTTTCCCCAATGGGCTATTTTTTGTGATTTTGACGGGATTTTAGAGCTTCTTAAAGAATAGAAGTGATGCTTTTAAAGCACTTAGGCAGGAAAGATATGAGATAAGGGTAGTTAGGGCATAAAAATAGATAAAAGCTAGAAAATCAAAAGGGATGTGTGTGTAGGATAAAAGTAATAGAAATAAAAGGTTGGTTAGGGCAATGGATGAGGATTAATTAATTAATTAATTAATTAATTAATAGGTATAAATATTAATTTGGATAGGATAATTGGGCATGTAATATGTTAAATGATTAATTAATTAATACCACTTCAATTAATTAATAAGGATTGGATGGGTATTTAATTAAATAAGGGGGATGATTAAAATAAGTATGTGCACATGGGCGATGAAGGGGTACGTACCGAATTTAGGTGTCTACAAAGCTAAAATGGAGGGAAATTCTTAAATTCAAATTCTTGAACCTCTAAGGCCTAAAGGACATAAAACGTGACTCAAATATACCTTTATGGACCTATACAAACCAAAAAATATTATACTAATCATAGACTAGCCCCTAGAGTGATGCTCTTACATCATACTCCTAAGGGGGAAAAGAAGTTTTCACATGGAATTTTATTTTCTTACAAGCTCCTTGCTCTTTATTCCCTTATTTCCAATTATACATGGGATTTTGAAGGTGGTATTCTATTTAAATGCATGTTTTCTTCATCCTCTTCCACTGTACTCTACCTCTTACAAGCTCCTTCATCCCTTGAACCCCTCAGTCTTTCCATCACGAGTTCATTGATTTTTCATAGGATTGGATGTTGTCCTTTCCACCTTCTGACTGAGATTATGCACTTGTTTTATCTTCACTTATGATGTTTACTCAAATACCTTGACTTGTACACTATCTGTGACATCTAATGTTGCTCTAATTCTTCCTTGATCCCATCTCATGTTTTGGTTTCCCTTATTAGCTTCGAGTAATCTTCTTATTTTCTTTTCTTCCATCTCAATATTTGGAATTATCTTATCTTCAATACATGCAATAGCTATGATATATTCTTCATGCCCTATTTTCTTTTCCACTCTTGAACTATACCTTGCCTTGATGTCTTTATTATTTGTCTTAATTGGTTGATTTGTTAATTTATTTAAGCCATCTATATTTTTTTTATCTTCTTGAGGTTGTATTTTTATATCCATCATCTTGTACTCTTTCTTCTTTTCAATCCACATCAACTCATTCCTCTCAACCATTCCTTGTTGTTATTCCTCTTGATTTTGGATTTCTAGCACCATTTGTAGAAGAATATCCATACTTTATTTATCATATTTGTTTTGTGCAATCTCAATCATTCCTTTTGTGTTCTCAAAAGCTTCATGTTCATCCTTATTCATCAACAATCTCACACTACCTTCTCCCTGGTTTGTTCTCAAATCATCATGTCCTTCTTTCCCATCTTTACCGAGAATTCCTCTTGTTTTCTTGTTATCATTCTCTGAATACATACCTAGCAATGAGCCCTTGTGTAGGCTCAAAACCTTTTCTATTCATAGCATTAATCATTACCTTATCTTTCTCTTCTTATTTGAACTCATTCATAAGTTCCCTAAGTTGTTTACTTTTGTATTCACATTGTCCTTACATGGAGTCAAATAGCTATTCAATTCTTTGCAACTCATTTTTTAATGTAATAATATCTTCTTCATCTAGTCCTTCATCAAATTTTGGACCAAAATATCCTTCCTCTTTTGTATTACTTTATTTTCCCTTAATCTCATTCATCATCTCAAAATCATTACTTAAATAACTATTCAACTCACCATCTTGCTTACCTCTTTCATGTTCTTCATCATAATGTTTTATGTTCGTTGGCTGCTCCATTAGTTTCTTTCTCTTAACTGCTTCATTCGTGGCTTATGGTTCTCTTTCTTGTCTATTTTCATCTTTGCTCACCTTGTATTTTCCTTTCACTACCCACTCTCTTCTTTGCATTTTCCTTGGCTAGGTTATTGACCTTATTTGGCCTTCTTTGCTTGATTCAAAAAATTTCCTTTGTTCCTTGATTGATTCTTGCTTTTCCTTGCTAGCCTTTGGCTCAACTTTCTATTTTTTCCTTTCCTCTAAACCTGTAATCACCTATTGTTCATACAATCTTTATATGTTTTCTTTCTTTGTACCTAGTATACACACATTCACACAAGTTGTTATAAACAAACATATGAAGCTTCTTTGGCTTCTTCTAGCTCTTTATTATTTTATATTGTACTCTTCTCTCTCATAGCTAGCTTCTGCATCCACTTAGGTACTTTTGTGCCTAAATCTTCATGCCTTTTCTAAAATTTCTTCCCTATTTTTCACACTTTTCTCTTTTCTTTCATCTTCTTTATTTCTCTCCCTCTTCTTCATTACTTCCTTTTCTCTATTGTTATCTTCAATAAGAACATAATTTTCCACTTCTTCACATTTCTCACTGAGAAAGTTCATCCTTCTTAGACTTTTAGAGGTTCGTCCTCTCTCTTTTCCTCTAAATTATTCTCTTTTTTCTCTCCATTATCCATCTAAGTGGTCATTTCACCTTCTTATTGATCACTAATGCACATTATTGATGTTCACTCATCTTACATACTTCCCACCATTGTTATCAATTGTTCTACATCTCTTTTCAAAAAATTTAGCTCTTATTGCATCCATATTTCTCTTATTATTATCTCCTCTTTCTTCTTTTCTTTCCTTATTTTCCTTTCCTTTCTCCTCTTTTCTCTAGTGGAATATAAACTCAACCATCCTTACTATCATCTTTACATAGTCTTCCTCCATTATCTATCTCTCTTATTATTCTTCTCAGTTTTGTTTTCTCTCACTTACTATCACTTTCTTATCAATTCCTTTTTCCTTCTCCTAGAATATGATACCAATATGATGTAGAGAGTTCTTGAATTAGTTGTTTCTCTCAAACCAATCTTCCCGAGGTTCTGAAGCACCACCTCAGTATTCAATTAGGTTCTTCAAGCATTCCATCTTTTCAATAGTCTTAGAGATATGAGCTCCTTAGAAGAGATTAAAATTTGTGTAAAAGGAAATAGTCTAATAATTCCACCTAACTATCCTATGATATTGGCTCACAAGTACAAACTAGCTCTTTGCAAACCAACTGTTATGAAATTCTAACTCTTGAGCCACATTTCAAGAATCACTATTGCATTAAATGCTCTCTTCTCAACCTCTGAGGTTCCTCAATTTCATTATAAACAATGCTAACTGGATATGTATAATTGATTCAAGTAGTGCTTAATGGTCCATAGTTCTTCTTTACTCGTGTTCAGGGTCTATATTCATCTCTATCATATTTTTATGGCTCTTTAAGGCTTCCACAATTAACTCAGGGGATTTTTAACTCCTTTACTAGCCTCCCTATGTTGGGTTATAAGGTTCTATACCTTCCTTTGAAGCAATTCAAACTGTAGTTTCTCTCAAATGATCTCTCATTATCTTGCATGACTGTGAATAAATTATGTCATCAATTTATCTTCCAATTTGAAATTCATCTATCTGATTCCTTTTGCAATCGAATTTCAACCTCTAGATAGAGATTATTTTCAAATTTGGGTATTTTCCTTTTGGAAAATCTTGAGGAAATCCAATTTCTTCCTCTGGTGCCCTATACCTAGGATTGCACGACTCTGTCACACCCGAGAGGTGAAAATAACATCGTTCTTACTCGAATATTGATCTTTTTTTATTGTAAAGACTCCAAAATAATTCATGGGCTCTATATAAACATATTACACTCATAATCCCCCTTGAATTATCACCTCAAAGGATCTTCAACTTGATGTATCAAGGTCTACAGTGGAAATAATTTTTTTGTTTTGGTCTAAGAGAGAAATACAGTGTTTCTTACAACTTGGTCCACCAAGAAATAGATGGGGGATTGAACAATTTCCAACAATGAATCAACCACCCAATCAAATTCCAATCATTTCTAAGGCATTAGCTTTGTACAAAATGATTCTAGTCACATTACTGTATCAATAATATATCCACTCTACTCATCCAACATTCAGAACTGTGCTAATAAATTAAATAAATAAACTCATCTACAAAGGCTCTAATGATAATGAACTTACCATTTGTTAACTCAATAACCATTTTTTTGAGTGTACAAATGAATCCCATTAATTATTCAAGCTTTAGGGATGTATTACAGTCATGTAGCTAATTGTTTGCAAACAATCCTATAATACACGTTTTTAGAGCTCCAAATTCATTTTTTCCTGATTGATAAATACCACCATATAGTTTAAAAAATAAGTTTTTATACTTGGTATTTTGAATCCTCTCATGTAACTAACTTCATGTGACATGCACAAGGTCACATGTGAAACCTAATCTTGTAAGTAGGATCTTACATGAAGTTTTTAAGAGCTTATTTTATCAACTTAGACCTAATTACACCACCTTAAGCCTAATATGAATATCCACCAACATAAAGACTAGATCAACCTATATACATGCTTGAAATTCACTTTATAACCCTCTAACCTAGTCTAAAAAGTCAAAATTGGCTCTAGAGAATTCAAATTTGTGAATAAGCTAAAATGGAGGGAAATTATTAAATTCAAATTCTTGAACCTCTAAGGCCTAAACAACATAAAAAATAACTCAAATCTACCTTAATGGACCTAGACAAACAAAAATGGATTATAATAATCCTAGACTAGCCCCTGGAGTGATGCTCCTACATCAACCTCTATACACTACAGTTGCTACTGTTTCATTTTGGTTTCATAACACATTAGTTTATTAGATAATACAAGCTTTGAAATAATTTTTATCTTTCAAACATGCTAATGGGTGCTTCATGTGCAACATATGTTTTTTAGGGATATTTGTTTCCATGGTTGTCTGTTATGTTATTTTTCATTGTTTGTTCTTTGTATGTCATCGTTTGCAGGATTTTCCCTTTGTCTTGTTTGCACACGTGTCTTCTTGTGGACCATTATGACCTTGATTGTCTTGAGAAATCGTGAGTGATGTCCCATGTTTACAACCCAATTTTTTTGGTCTACATTTTCTTCTTGCATGTTTACATTGTCTTCTTGCATCTTAGATTACACATTGCTTTTGAGCCCTTTTGTATTCAGGGTATAGTCCCTTCAAAACTATTTGCCCTTAATAAAAAAAACTTACATTTCACATGAATTTTTTCTTGTTAATAACACTTATCTCCCAGCCACTTGGTTTGAGTGTGCCTTTGTTTATACCAAGACACATTCCCTTCTCCCCATAGAGAATAATTTCAACACAGTGGTTGGTCCTCTTTTTGGCCACATACTCCTTCAGTAATGTTGCATGCACGCCAAATGATAGGAGGATCAAATTGGTGAATCAGTCAACTCATACATCATTATATACAACATGATACTAGTATAGCACATTTTTTAGTTTCGAGAAAGGGCTCAGAATCAGACTTGGGTCCTTCCTGGATGCTAGTAACCAAGGGATAGATCTTCAGTATTTTTAGTAGAAAAACCAGTTTTTAGTTTCAAAGAGGGATCAGATAGTACTTGGGTCCTTAGCACAATGATGTCCTTCCTGGATGTTAATAACTAGGGGGAAGATCTTCAACATTTTTTAGTTCACATTTTTGGCATGTCACAAAGGCTTTTGACATGGTAGAGAGTCCTTTATCATGTAAATTTACTTTGGGGGAAATTACACAACATTTGCAATCATGTTTTCATTGTAGGGAGCAATTAAAGATTAGAGGATGACACCATACTTTTTTCTCTACACTACTTATACTATAGCATAAAATATCCCAAACAACCAACATTTCATAACACTCTGCAACTTTCGGAAGTGGATAAAGGTTTGAGGATAAAACTAGAATTTCCTCCCTATACTTCTTCTGTCATGCGGTGTGATATCGCCCTAAAAAAATCACCCTCATCGACATCTTCAAGTTCCTTTCTACACTCTTTTCTCATCACAGAATCAGGTGCACATGTTCCTTTTTCACATTTTCAGAATTTTTACATACTTTTTACATATACACATGTGTATTTGACTAATTTTTCATTCTTTTTTTTTACAAGTCCATCTATATAGGAAGTAATAGTCGACATCATCACATAAACAACAACAACATCGACATCAACAATAGGTATATCACAACATCTACACATGCATTTCCAACCTAGGTTCATTTTTATCATCACCTTTTCGTACTTTGTTCTCCTTAGCAACCATGCTTCATTTTTTTATCACTCCATGATTTGTCTAGTCCCTCACCACACTTTCATCATTTATCTACATGGTTATTAGGTGTACACATATATCTACTTTATTTTACCGAGATTTCCACTCATCAACATAAAGTGAGGGAAAATGTAGACACAAAATCACACACTTTGGGTAATTATCTAGTCCTTATTGCATACGACTATTCGTATAATTCTTAAGTAAGAAAAGTAAAAATTAACCCATGTCTTTAGCCATCTTTCTTTAATTTTTGTTACCACTTTTTGTCTTACACCCTTACTTTCTCTGTTTTCCTTTTTATACTTTATCTTTTATCATCCTGGACACCAGTGCGTAGTGAGGATGTCAGCGCTAGGTGCCCTCATCCCATTTGTGTGCCCCTGACCTATTTGTACTTTACTTACACTTTTAGGTCATTTCTAGTCATTTGAGCATCTTATCATTTTGGTAGTTGGATTTTTTTAGGGCTAATTACGAAATTCAAGAAAGGGAATCATATAAATATAAAGTTATATGTTCATAATAAAGGACTAAGCACTAAGCATTACCTATCACCACCTAAGGTTGCATCCATAAAGCATCTAAGAGCTTTACTGCATCCATATAAAATCATTGCAATGCACACAAGGGCAAGTCATTCTGTATACACTTCATATGAGGGAATTTCATTTTATTCCATGAACACATCTATTACATTTCTTCACATCTATCTTATTTTCTTGTTATCAAGTGTGACTCACACAACAACCATCTAGGACACAATTCCACATACACACACACATAGAACTATATTGGCTCTAAAATTTACTACAACGTTTAGTCATAGGTCCACCATTTTGGTAGTTGAGTATAGTCCAACCCCTCATTTTGCATCTTTATTTTTGGGATTTGAGGGTTTTTCAAGTTCATATTTCATTACAGGTTTACAATGACCTAAACCAACTTGGTGCAACCTCAGAGTGACCAAAGGTGAATAAAAGATAACACCTTATAACACCTCGAAGGAGGTTTTATAATATTTGCCAATAGACACAGGCACCCAGAAACAGACCTAGGGTTCCCTTGGGCACTCTTGTCCCTCTCCAGGCAACCCAACCTAACTTATCTATCCAAATCTACATTTTTTGGGTTTCTATGTGACACTTCTGTCACGTTCTATTCACCTAGTTATCACTCTAGGTACACTCCATATTTTATTGCGAATCAACTAAGTAACTTCTTATCCTCCTTGCAACTAGGATTTCGTAATTTATTTTTTAGTTTTCTTCAATATCATTTATATACTTAATTGCATATTTATTTTAATGCAACAATAGTGTCATATTAGGCTCTTATTCCACATTTATCTTAATCTGTAAGTAATAAGCAACAAGGAATTCCATAAAAGGAAAATGAACATGCTAGGATGTAGTTGCATTCTCAAACATAGGGGTGACATTGGAACATGTGTGGCAGTATTCTGCATTATTCTAAGAAATTAATTTGTAAGAATGAATGTCTAGTCTTGTGTAGGTTTGTATCAAGTTTTTTTGATCCTATTTCTTGTTTTTTGCTTGTGGGTTAATATTTCTCTATCTTTCAATGGTATTACAAGGTTTAAGGATCTCTTTCAGAATCTCATTTTTACTATATTAAAAAATCCCTACAAAATATTAATCTTATGGAATGTTATGATTACACATGTTGTATCCTGAAAACCGCTTTATATTTTCTAAGTTAAATTCAAAATTTCAAGCTCTCACCCTCCTAAAGTATTTACCCCAAGTTTAAAGTTTCAAAGAAATAGAAAAATTCGTGCTCTAGTGTTGTTTAAATCTAAGTTTTGCTCATTTTGAGAAATTATCCATCTCCTCGGTCTGTACACGCAATATCCTCTTTACAATCTCTTTTTTTGATCAAAATTGTTCGCTTGTTCTATGGCCTAGGTCGCCAAATCATTGTTTTGGCCTCCATGCCTCCAGCTTACATGAAGGAAATTCAAAAATTGGTTTCAAAATGATGAAGTTCTCTTCCTCTGTGTATTTTTCCCACAGTCAGGAACGATGGGCGTTTTCTTCCCCATCAAAATTTGGCCCCATTTTCCATGGTTACGTGGACATACCTAATTGGAAGCATGGGTTGGTGGATAAATTTGTGTTTTTGAGCCTCTTTGTAAAAAAGGTGAAAATTTAAAAAGTGATCCATAGCCTCTGATCAGGCTATAAAGTTAAAATTCAAATTTTGAGCCCACAGGGAAAAAGTCAAAGGTGAAGCCCACTATTGAAAAGTCAAAGAAAATGAGCGGGCCACTAGGGAACTTTTAGAAATTTAACCAATTTCCCAAAAGTGAAGTAAAAGTTCTAGAATTCTCTGTGGCTCCACCAAGGTCTCGGGCCCATTGTTCAAGAGTCAAAGCGGGGAAAGCGGAACGGTAGAGGAATTTGAGTTTCGAGCCTTTTTCCAAAAAGGTTAAAATGTTGAGAAAAGGGAAACGACCCCATTTCTAATCAGAGCAGCGGGGTCGGTTTAGGAATTTGAATTTTTGAGCCTTTTTCCAAAAAAAGGTTAAAATGTTGAGAAAAGGGCCGCAACCCCATTTCCAATAAAAATGTGCCATGTGCCTAAGTTAAAAAGTAGAAGCAAGGGTGCGGGCCAATTTGTTCCAAATTGCCAAATCTCTAAAAAATCGCAAAACAAAAAGGGATTTCCCCCGTACCCGTTCCAATCTCTTCCTACCATGTGGAAGACCCAATTTCAAAGTTGTAAGAAAAAATCAAACGGTCTGTATTCAAACTGGCAAATCAAATGTAACGTTCATATTACAAGATCTAGTTTTAAACCCACCATGAGCATTTTATTCACAATGGAGGGATTTGAAGAGGTGTAAATGATTTTTAAAGTTTTAACCATTCTAGCATGAGATATAATGGCTCCTTAAAGCCATTCCAGGGGCTGGTGATTAATTTTAAAAAAGACCAGAGTGCTCTGTACCTAGAAAAGACAAAAAATGCCATACTTCTTCTATTTTCCCTTATCCTTAGAATTTTCTCTATTCTCAAAGCTCTGTACAATCTCTGCTTTATCTTTAATAATAAAAGAAGGAATTTTCACCTTTTTGATTCAGGGATTTATTGATACCTTGCTACCAATGAATTTTATTTAGTCTTGTAGCTTCTCCTGTGGATTTGTTTTTCTTCTAACTATAAATGCATGTAAATGAAATTTCTAATTAATGTTTGTGGGCATCTTATATTCTACTCACAACATTAGTTTTCTCCTACCTCAATTTCCACTCCCCTTCCCCTTTCTAAGACAAAGTTTCTTCTCTAGTGAGAAATTTCTAGATTTTCGACAGGGTTAGTGGAGTTCCCTGTTGGATCTTTGGTCGAAAGACCACCATTAAAATCCACCTTTTATGCATGCACCTACAGAATTTGCACCATTCAAGTAGAGGGACTTATATTCCCATAGCATTAGCTTGAAACCCACCAATTTGTCCACAAGATAATTTTTCTTGCCAACAATTTTTGGCACTCACCATGGGGTAAATTTTACAGCATCTGCACCTAAAAATGACCTCTAGGTCATAAAATACAAAAAAAAAGATTCTGAAGGAAAATTTTCTAGAAATTGAATAATCACACAAACTACATGGATGTAAATCATGGCTATTATGGGAAATCCTCTTGTTGAGAGACCTAATTTACTCTTTCACATCCAAGAAGACATTGCTTCTGATATGAGATAAGCTATTTGGCATAATAGATGAAGTGTCAATCATTACTTTATTACCATAAGGATTCTGGACCTAGAAGAGGAACGTGTTGTTGAATTGGAAAGGAAGAGAAAAATTCTAGCACCCAAAATAAGAGCATAGATTTTAAAGATGGCAGATAGAAGATTCACCTAGCAACAGAGAAAAGGAGGAAAAACTGATCCCATTTTTGAGAAACTTCAAAGGAGACGAGAGCTACTCGGAATCGAGAGGCTTCCTTTTCAAGCAACCGGTCACGTTGGGAACCTGAGTGTTGCCAATCCTTTGGATCGTGAATTTTCATACATAAATGAGAACCTTGTAGACTTCACTGACATGAAGACTAAAGAAGAAGATAGAGAAAGAGAAGCAAGAACCAACAAATAAATAAGAGCTCGACTCGAAGAAATCGAGAGACTTCAAACCGAGGCAGACGAAAGAGTAGCAACAGAAGCTTTAGCCTTAGCAAGGTTGGAAGATAGAAATAGACACAGAATGGGGGATCGAGATTGTGAGCGTGAACAGGATCATGAATCCCATAGGGCTAATGTACCATGGGGAGGAAACACCGGTCCACTGGCTCTTTCTCAACTACTCCATGAGCTATCGAGAGGATCGAGAAAAAAAATTCTTGAAATTCAGAGGGGATGGTTCTCATCTCCCTGAAGAACATGTAGTAGCATTCATCACTTCTTGTGGAGTGTTGGGAGTTAAAAATGAAGATGTTTCAGTTAGGCTCTTTATGGAGTCACTCCAAGAAAGAGCTATTGAATGGTTCTACATGTTGCCCCCAATATCTATCACATGTTGGGAAGATATAAGAAGTACATTGGAACATAGGTTCAAGAGCACAAAAGATTGTCAGGATTTAATGGTCCAATTGGTTTAGATGAAGAAGGATACCTATAAATCAATGAAAGATTTTGTAGAAAGGTATGATAGGTTGACAAGAAGGATCCCAGAAGATGTGGTATCCCCTAAAAATAACTTGAAAAGGTTCTTCTTTAGTGCTTTCCCATCAGAAGTTGGTTTCTTCCTCAGAAGAGCCCAACCAAGAAAATTGAGGGAAGTTCAAGACTTTGCAATTGAGACTAATGGTGATCTAATTATTTCTAGCAAAGTGAAAGGACCAAATGGGAAGAAAAAAGGTCAGAGTTCAAATTCAGTCACCATTGATCCAATGTTCCAAAAAAATGGCAAATGACCTAGTTGCTTTGAAGAAGCAGCTATCACAAATCACAATGAGGAATGCTCCAAGGAGAGACCAAATCCTCCTGATAGACCAATAAATTCTCCACCTCCTCATAGGTTTTCCCTAGAAGCACCACCAGTTAATACCATCTGTGACAATAGGGAATCAAAAGAAGGAGCAGACTTTGAGGAAACTGAAGAAGAAAGCATGGATGACTATGAAAACTATCTTGAAATTGAAGAGCCTGGCATGCACAATGGCTTGATTGAATACGTTGATGATGAGGAGGAAGGTGATGAAGAAGCTCCAAGTTTTTCATGTGATTTTTTCACTCGTGCACAATCCAAGAATGGTGTTTTAGCCTCAGCAGTTGTAACTGAGAATAAGAAGAACAAATAAGATAGCTCTTCAAAGCCTCCACTAAACAAGATCATTAGTAAGGGATCACCATTACCACCTTCCATGGAATCAGCTAGAGAGAAATCAGATTTACCAATTTTCAAGGATCACACTATTGTGCCAAGTAAGTTATCTGATTCTTCTCCCAACTCAAAAGATGTTAAGAGCAATTCTCTTCTAAATGTTGGTTCTGTAAGAACATCTAAATTTCAATCAAAGGCTACATCCCCATCTCCTTCCAAGCCAATTGCTACATTTGAAAAGGAGAACCCAACACCAAAATTAATGATGCATGTGTCATTTAAGTCCTCATCCACTGCTGGAACCTCTTCCTCATCTACCATAACTTCATTTGAATTTGTAGAGCATGCTAGAAAAACCAAAGTCCAGCTCTCTAAAATTGAATACCTACAAACACATCCTTCCCATTTCGACATATTCATCAAGCTAGTCTAGGGTGGTAACTCTACATACCCAATCTCTAATTCTAAAGGATTACTTCCCACACCATCCACACCATCTTCTCAAAACATGCAAGCCCTCAGTGCCTCCACAACCAATAGAGTTGAGCCTTTTTACTTGTCAATTTTCATCAAAGGTTTCCAACTGAACAATTTCATTATAGATTCTAGAGCCTGAGATAATGTGATTCCAGCAAAAGTTGCATATGCTCTTGGTCTCACTTTGACCTAGGTAAATGACACATGCTACTCAATGGAATCTAAAAAAGTTCCATTGGTAGGAAGGATTAAGGATGCTCAGGTTGCACTAGTTGATTACCCTGACAAGAAGATACTCCTAACCATTTTGGTGGCAGACATCCCAACATATTTTCGTATGCTGTTGAGTAGAATTTTTTGCAGAGATCTAGGTGGAGAAATAAAAATTTATTGTTCATATGCAACTGTCCCAGTGAAAGGAGAAATGAAGAAGCTGCTGCCAGTTAGAAAAATGAAGCTCACAGTAAGAAAGTATGATGATCCAAGAGCTGATATCCTTTTTCAAGATTGTGGGATTGGAAATTACCTCCTTACATCACAAAAGGAAGAGGACTTGCCACTTCTCATGGAGGGAGAAGAAGACCGAATCTGGACAATGGAGTTTGATGGTAGTCATTTCAGAGCAGGTTCAAGAGTTTGTGTAGTATTATACTCTCCCTCCAATGAGGTATATCCTTTTGCCTACAAGCTGCAATTTGACAATACAAATAATAAAATAGAGTATGAAGCATTAATCTTAGGAAAGAATACAACAGAGGACATGGGAATTAAGAAGTTGAGATGCAAAGGTGATGCAGAGGTTATGGTAAAGCAGGTCCGCCAGCAATATCAAGTGAAAAACCCTAGACTTAGGCACTATAGAAACAGATTCTGGGACTGAATTAAATCCTTTTATGCATTCTCTAGCAATATCAGCTTCCTTAGTGACACCTCATCCTTATTTTGGCAAGGATAAATTTACCATTGAGATTGTGTTCAAACCCAGCATACCAGACAATGCAAATCACTGGTAGGTCTTCAATGATGACAATCAGATCCTAACCTTCTTAGCAAAAATGGATAACTTCAATAATATTTTCTTTGAAGGAAGTGAAAACCCACATTTTGAATCAATCCCCAAATAAGAGAAGGAAGGAATTGAGGGAATTGATGAAGAGGGAGTAATCAAACTGAAAGGAAACAAAATCCCCAAAGGCCTAGTTTCTTTGGAAGACCTCTTTAACAAGCATGACAGGTTCATCCAAGATAAAGAAAAAAAATCTTCTCGGTGTCCATCTGAATTTGATCAAGAAAACATTGGAACTTCAGAGAATCCAAGGATGGTTAACATTGGTAAATGTTTCTCACCAGAAGAGAAGTGAAATTTTGTTGCTATACTAAAAAAAGTACTCAAATGTCCTAGCCTATTCCTATGATGAACTCAAATCTTTTCAGCCAAATGAAATGCATCACTCCATTCCTTTAAATCAAGGAGCTAAGCCCTTCAGGAAAAAATAAAGGCCCTACAATCTAAAAATTGCCAATGTTATCAAAGAAGAGGTGACAAAGATGCTCAATCCTAGAATTATCTTCCACATCCACCATTCAACATGGGTGGGATAACATTGTGCTAGTAAGGAAGAAGAATGGGGAAATAAGGATTTATGTAGACTTCCAAAATATGAATCAAGCATCTCTCAAGTACAACTACCCTCTTCCAATCATCGATCATATTTTTCAAGCAGTCACTGGATCTAAAATGCTCTCTTTTCTTGATGGATTCTTAGGGTACAACTAAATCAAGGGTGGCAGAAGAGGATTGCAAAAAAATAGCCTTCACAACACCTTGGGGCACTTATTCCTACAACAAAATGCCTTTTGTCTTGCTCAATGTTGGATCCACTTTCTAGAGAGAAATGGACTTGGCCTTCAAAGATTTGAAACATTGCATTTCCATTTACTTTGCTGAGCTCACGGTTTTTTCAAAGAGGAGGGGAGATCATATTTGTCATTTGGAGCAAGTCCTTACAAGGTTTAGGAAACATGGCATTTCTCTAAATCCAAAGAAGTGAATTTTTTGAGTCATAGAAGGTAAGTTGCTAGGACACATTGTGAAAAAACATGGAGCACACATTGATCCTGAGAGGATCATAGATATCCAAGCACTAGCCTTACCAACCAGTAAGAAGGGAGTTCATTCGTTCTTTGGAAAGGTAAAATTCCTTCATCATTTTTTTCCTGAGTTTTCTAAACTAACTAAGCATATAACTTCCATGATGAATCCTCAAGCAAGTTTCAAGTGGAATAAAGAAGGAAAATAAGCATCTGAGGAGATCAAGAAATCCATTACCAAAGCTCTAACTCTTGTATCTCCAAATTTCAATGAGGAGTTCATCATGTATTGTTATGCATCAAAACATACACTCTCTATTGTCCTTGTTTAAAAAAATGATGAAGGTTTGGAAGAACCCATTTCTTTCATGAGTTGTCCTTTGAAAAATCATGAGCTAAAGTATAGCCAATTGGAGAAACATATCTACGCAGTGGTCAAAGCTATTAAAAGTTTCAAATTCTACATTCTCAATTCCCATACAGTGGTGATGGTCCCTGGAAGTGCAATCAAGTCCATTTCGACTCAACAAGATCCTAGGGTTAAGAGAGGAAGTTGGATTACAAAGACCCAAGAGTATGACTTGGAGATTAGACCCTCTAATCTGGTAAGAGGAAATAGTTTGTGCTAGATGATTGCTGAAGATGAAGCTCCCAAGGCTCAGCAGGGAGAAAAAGATGGTCTTTTCTCAACCTATTTAGGAGACAGTCCACAGGCAGTCTTTGTCACCACTACTGATGAGTGGTATGTTGACATTGCTTACTACCTCACTTATGGAGAATGCCCTCCTCTAATGATTACAAAAAAAGAAGGAAACTCAAGCTAAAGGCATCCAAGTTCATGATCTGGAATCATGCACTTTACAAGAGATGCCTAGATGGGTGTTTCCTCAAGTGTGTAGATAAGGAGCAACAAGAAAAGTTACTCAGGGCATATCATGATCAAGCTTATGGTGGACATTTCTCAGGAATGGTCACTGCACATAAGATCCTCAGAGGGAAATATTATTGGACCTAAATCTTTGCAGACACTCAGGATTGGGTTTCCAAATGCAAAGCATGCCAACAATTTGTTGGAAAGCCATAACTGGCTGCATTGCCACTCAGGTTTGTGGTGATTGAAGAATCATTTCAACAATGGGGGCTAGATTTTATTGGTGTTTTGAATCCTCATTCTAGTGCAGGGTGTACTTATGTACTCACTGCTACTGATTACTTCACTAAATGGGTGGGAGCCATCCCAAGCAAGTAAGCCAACTTTGAAATAGTCTGCAACTTCATCAAGGATAATATCATTGTTCATTTTGGAATGCCACAGAAAATTTTTGTAGAAAATGCCACCCATTTCTCTTCCAAAGAGCTCACATAGTTTTGTTATGGCTTTGGAATCTCCCTATCTCACTCTTATTAATACTACCCACAAGGAAATGGGAAAGCTGAGTCAAGCAACAAGAACATTGTGACCATTGTTCATAATCTAGTAGATGAGAATTAGAGGAACTGGCACAAGAAGTTATATGATGCATTGTGGGCCGATAGGATCACTCCTAAGAAGGAAATAAGTATGTCACCTTTCCAAATGTTGTATGGAGTTAAGGTAGATATTCCCCTCACAATTGAGATGCCAGCTCTCAAGTTTCTGCAAGAAATAGAATATGGTCAATATAAAGACTCCATTGAGAAGAGGATCCTCTTCCTGGAGAAGCTAGAGGAAAGAAGATGCCAAATGGTAGCTAGAATTAAATAAAACCAATTGAAAGTGAAGAAGATCTTAGACAAGAGGGAAAAGGAAAGAGAATTCAAGGTTGGAGACTTTTTCCTACTATGGGACAAGAGAAGAGAACCAAAGGGTAGCCATGGAAAGTTTGATTCATTATGGCTCAGCCCATTCCAAAGTCATAGAGCTTGTGGTGAGAATTTTTTTATTCTCTCTATTAGCATATGGATTTGCATGCATGAAAATGACATACAACAGTGTGGGAATGAAGTCCCTCCTCAATGAAGGTGAGGCTTCCTTTATTGAAAACCAAAACTATATTTACATCTATACATTCAAAATTATATGTACGGGGGTGTTTTGGAACATTAATGGAAATAAAAGTGAATGAGGGAGATGGAATGGAATGAAGGAAAGGAGTGGAATGGAATGAATTGAAATAACATGCAAGAGTTAGGTAAAAACAAATCCTAATATTATACGAAGAGGAAAGATGAATAACTAACACAAATAAAATAGAGTTTGAGTTAGCTAAACAAGAATGTGTAAAAGGGAACACACATGAGCAAGTAGATAATCAGAGCTTGATCACTATGAACTAGAACAACAAATTAATAACGTTGACAATAAGATCAAAGACAATATTTGCATGCAAGATTAAAACACTAACATCTAATGAACATAAGAACATCAAATGCTATAAGAGATAATGAATGGGACACAAAGTTCATATTTCATTAACTCCAAAATGTCTTCTTAAAAGAACATGAAGTTTCATTCTTTGAATTAAATCTTGCATACCAAAGTATTTTCTTCTCCTCTATCAAAGTCACCCTCTACAAATGATCCCCTCAACTTCCTTTTATAACCCAAAATTCGGTTACAAAGTAGTTAGGGTTTTACATGATCATTAAATAAGACACTTAAGTGACCTTTGACTTTTTGTAACCAACTTTATTAAAGACAACCAAAAATAGAAATCACTTAAGTTATCCACAGTTTTCCGAAAGAAAATAACAACATCCTTTCCTTAAACAAAACCACTTTTTAAAATTTACAATAATAACCAATGCCTTATCCATTGAAATAGGGCCCGCCTATCTCAAACGTATGAGAAATGGACTCTCCCACTTTGTTAGATACCAAGAAAAGTATTCCCCTGAACCACCAGTGAAATTAGGATCTCCCTCTTTTTCCAGTTGAAAGAATCTAAACCTTCCCAAAGTTTCAAACATCTTTTCTTCTTCTGGAGGTTCACTTGGTCGAAGAATAGCCTCAATAAATACCTGCAATTCAAGAATCCTACTTGGCATATCATTTAAATTAATAATCTTTGATTGAGAATTCTCAAATAATTTATTTAATTTGATGTACTGCTCCATTAAAAATGATGAAAAATTGTTGGCGGGAGTGTACATGTCCTTAAAAATTTGTGAAAATTTCTCTTCCACCTGTTCCGATGAACACCTTTGATTAAGCTCATTTACGAGGTTGCAAGGAATCTTAGTTATGAATTATTGAATCAAGGTGAGTTAAATGAAGGCTTCATTGCATACTCTCTCATAATGGATCATAGAATCCTCGATAAGTATCTTCCTTGATTTGAGATGTAGACACCAAAGAAAACGTGTCCCTCAATGTTCGAGTTTGAGAATTCCTTCAATGGCTAAAATTGAGGATTCCATACTCATCATCTCCTGTAAAGTAGGAAATATCTCATCCAAATTTGATATATTAGAAACAAAGGTTTCTTTGAAAGAAATAATTGGATCAAGATACACACTGACATCTTCATGAAGCTTAACCACTATCTTGATCATCCCTTGGACTAAAACGAGAATCTCTGAAAGCCAAGTTTTAGTGACATGGCCTAATGTGTTTATTTATTTTGAAAAATTGAGAGTTTCTTCATCAGGGCCAGCCACTGCATCAGGTACTGGGAAAGCGGATGATATGGGATTTATCAAATGTTGAACATATTCCACCAATTGATTATTTTCGGCCTTGAGCTGAGAGTTTTGAGACTTATATTTATCAAGTCTCTTAAGCACTATATAAATTGAATCTTAAGCCATCGCCATGTCACTTTCTAATGTGGACCTCCCAAGTCTAAGTCTAGAAACTTTATAATCAGTAGGTGTCATGGCATCATGCTCCTTATCAACTTGTGGGATGGCAAGATCTGCAAATCTATTTCTATCATTATCCACCATTATTCGAGAAAGCATCTTAGGCTTCTGGGGAATGACGTCATTCAAATTTTTGAAAAGGACATCAAAATAAATGTCAATTTCCTTGACCACCCTCTTCCTTTTCTTAACCTCAGAATCACCCCAAGAAGGAGTATCATGCACTATTTCCACATACAAAATCCTAGAGCTCGAATCAATATTCTCAATTTTTCTCAAGTGACATCATGAGATCCTACAAGAATCCTATCTACGAACTCGATTTGGGGAGAAATAACCTCAATATCCACCTCCTGATAATTCAGAAGATTTTGGGAAATATATTCATGAATTGCATGCTCTGAAGTGTTTTATATTTTGACTACCTACACCTGAGTGGATGCTTGGTCATAGCATGGCTGAGGATCATTTTCCACAAGCTTCTGAGCACTATTAACAATGTGGGTAGAAGAATCTCTACTCGAGGTAGAAAATCCTGATACATACTCTCTTCCTTCTTTTGTGCTAGGGTCTTTAGATTTTTCTCCTCATGGCACATTACTTGACGAAGTGTATTTTGGCAACTACTCCTTTCTTTCTTGTTGTGTATGATTAGATGATACGGAGGTTGATCGAGAAGAGGCTTTGGTTGAATGAAGGCCTCCTTGTGTTGGCAATTTTTGTGATCTTGAAGTATGATCTTGAATTGATTGTAACTTGGCAAGTTCTCTATCGTACCAAGATATGCTTCTTTCAAAAATCGATTGATTCTTGATATCAAGAGAAAATTCATCTCTTTTGGTCCAGTCAATTCGAGGAAATGAGGTAAAAGCAACTACATCATATGAGGGATCAATGACATCTTCATCATCATTTATGAATGAATCAGGAGGATTCTTGATGAGGAAGGCCTTGATCTGAGCAAGTGTTAGGTGAGAAAACTATAGTCTTCTTACTTCATGTTCGTCTAAATAGGCAGCCCATAAATCTTCCATGGTGTGGTTATGTTGATGCTTTTCTCCAAGAATCTTCTTCATATATCCATTGATATCAAACTGGGCTCTCTTCACATATGGATGAATTGTGATGAGAGAAAACACTTTTTCCATGAGTTGTGCATTAAAAAGATTTGGACATTGGTATTCCCAGATTTGGATTAGGAAATGAATTCCCAAATGGTGCTTGTCACTGAGAAGATAGTGAACTTGGAATATTTGTCGCGCAAGATCCATTAACACCCATCTATCACTGACGTTCTTAGGAAGCTTCCATGGAGTACCAATAAAGACACTCACGTGAATGTAGGAAAATGATGAAAATTGAATAAACTAGGCTCCCCATTGGGAAATGACAGTCATGGCTTCTTTAGATAATCTTTCCTCTATATTCTTATTCAGGTTCCAAATCATGTAGAAGGTGAATGCATCATTAACTCTTCTAAAATGTTGAGAGCTATTTTTGAAACTTAGTTGCGGGTAATAATGGAAAACACTATTTGATGACCCCATGACTCCTCTTGTTTCTAGTCTAGAAAATAGATTTCTTCTTGCTACTGCGTAAGTCAAATACGATGTCATGTAGAAGCATCCAATCATCTTAACTTATATCAATTGTTTGTGAAGGGTATTACTGATGATGGTGGCCCAATCCATAAACTCTTTCTTAGCAAGGATGATACAGATAAACTAATACATCAATGGGTGGAAAATCCTAGTAGAGGGTAAACCAAAAACTCAGCTTAGGAGAGTAATCATGTCCTCGATTTCTTCCACAAACTCAATACGGTATAGTTCTTTGGGAAGCCAGTCAATTCGAGGCCTCTTGGTCACTAACCAGTTGTTAACCATCTTGCTCCATCTCATGGGTTCTTCATCCCAAAATTCTTGTGGTGACTAGCGAGTGATATCCATATTCTCAGAAAAGTCAGGTATGTTGAGCAATTCCTCAATGTGCTCTAGTGTGATTAAGAGGAAAGGCTCGGGATTATCTTTAATAATTCATCGCCTCTCAGGATCATAACATTCCACATAAGTGATAACCAGTTCTAGACACTGCACCAAGACATGAAATGTTTCTGCTTGAGGTAGACCACTATGGTAAAGCCTATTCGAGAATATGGTTTTTCCTTCATTTTTCAGCCGTTCACAGAATTATTGCACATTGATGTGACCCAGATTTTTATCAGTGATATTGTCGTATGCTGACTTAATGGAACTAGGAGTGATGATTCCTTGGAATTCGTACTTGAGTGTGGACTTATTCGATTTCTCCATAGGCTTCCTCGATCTTCCTACAGATTTATTAGATTTCTCGGCCATTACAAATTTCACAGAAGAATGACTCGGGCACGTAAAATAATGCAAGTGGGGTCGGGTCTCAGTTTCTGAAACCCCCGCTAATGTAAGAAAAATATGACTCGCTTTAATATTAATATTAATATTATTATTATTATTATTAAAAATAATAATAATAACAACTAATCCCGGTTACAAATTTTTTTTAATTTTTAAATACATATATATCGAGACTAAGCTCGAGTTCTGAAACTGGCAATACAAAGATATATATTTTCTTTAAAATTAAAATATCCTGATTTTAATATTCCACACAGATTAAAAAAAAATTATTTATTTTTATATCACCAATTTCTTCCATGTGAACAGTTGTTAACTACTCCTCTGGTTTTGGCGTGGGATTTGGCGAATGTATGGACTGAATTTATTGAATGTTATTAGTGTCTGAATAATGCGTGGAAATTGGTATTCTTTTGTTGTCCCCCTTCTGTTTTGAAATTTCCTCCTTCTTCAATGTACGGGTAGTCTTACTGTCTTCTTGTTCACATGGATAGACCTGGTGGGTGCGTGGAAAAGCTGCATGGAAATTGGTTTATGCCTTCACCTACTGCCCTCCCTTTACCAATGCATGTGTTGTCTTCTTTCTTGTCTTTTTTTCTATTTTGGACTATTCCTTACTCAATGTGTGGGACAATTTATCTTGTCTTTTGTTGTCTTTTCCCCCCCAATATGTTCTTGTTTTCTTTCTCCCTAGGTGTGATGTGTCTTGCTTTGGCCTATGCATGGAAATAGTTTTACTGTCCCCCTAAAACCTGTAAATTTTTTGTATTTTCCTATTCATGCTCAACACCCAACCTCCTTTTCATTTGATTTAATTTTTTATTTCTTTCTTCATTGAAAATTTTCCTCCTTCTCCAATGTGTGGGCTATGTGGGCTCTTACTTTCTCCTCTAGGCACTTGGACTCTTGCTCAGGTAAATGAGTGGAAAGTTTCTCTCACCTGCTGCCCTCCCTCCATTGTGTGGAAGCTTTATCTTTGTTGTCCCTTTGGCTGATTTGGATTGTCTTCTTGTTTAATGCATGAGAAATTTTTTATGTTGTCATCCTTTTCCAATTGCATGAGAAACTAATTGCTTTGGTTGTTCTCTCTTTTTTTTTTGCATGTATTTCACCTTCATAATGATGTTCACGGTTTGAGGAGTGTGATAAAAAAATTATTATGCTTCTTGGAAGAAGTAAGAAACAATTTAGAAATCTTCATACAGCTCTTTCCAACAAGTTTGATGGAGGAATTTATGAAGGTTAACCCAACTTCCCCCTCTTCCCGGGTAGTGGAATTAATTGCACTAGGGGAAAATGGGGAAAGAAAACGGCCAATTACCAACAGGAATGGCAAGGTGGGCTTGGATAATCTCCATTTAATTTTCCCATGTGAGAAAATCAGGAAAAAAATTTCAACGTTTGCAAATTTATTAATTGGCAATTGGGGGAAGAAATCTCACGAGCAGGTGATTTAAAGCAATTTTTCTAGGAAAGGGGAAATCTGGGCCCAGGAAGCCAATTTGGCATCCCCGACAATGGGAAGCGGGAGCTTATTTTTCCCCGGAAAAAAACTTGTTGAATGAATTTTAATTAAAATTTATTTAATTAAATACTCCAAAAGTTATAAAAAATTAATTTTATTAAACAAAGAGTAATCAATTAATTAAATATTAATTAATTAATATTTAATACGACTTGAGACCTAGTGGGAGGAGTTCTCGCCTAGAAAAGGATGAAATGAAGACCGGAATGATCACAAAAATTAGATGGTCATGACGAAAGTGACAAACCACGTAAAGTAACTACTTTTGAAAAATTTCAAAATTTCTATTTTTTTATTTTTATTACTATTTTTTTTAATTTTGCGCAATCAAAATTAGACTGTTAACTCTCTCATACTTGGATGGAATGCCATTGAAATTGCCTTGAAGTGGGACAATACTTGAAACTATATCATCAGTGAAAGTGGGTTGTCCCCCGCATTGTATCATAGCTGATTTCTTGGTGTGTTTCCCCTTTTCGTGGTTTGGTTTTGTTTCCCCTTCTGTTGCATGTCATGTGTTTCCTTCCTTTTGTGAGCTTGTGTGTTTCCTTCTTTTGATCTTTATTTCTCAGAATTGTACATGAATCTGCAAGGCCCAATGGATAAGGCACTGGTCAACGTTATAAGGTTTAAAAATTGAGATTCTGGATCCTCATACCACGTCTTCGTCATGCTCAGTCCATGTCCATGTACCCAAGCTAGAGCCAGTTGTTGTCTCCCAAAAACCACTTTTCGTTTTCCAAGTTAAATTCAAAATTTTTGAGCTCTTGCCCTCCTAAAGTATTTAAGCCAAGTTGAAAGTTTGAAGAAATAGCAAAATCCGTGCCCTAGTGCTATTTAAATCTCTGTTTTTCTTGTTTTGAGAAATTCTCCATCTCCTGGTCTGTGCACGTAATATCCTCTTTACAATCTCCTTTTTTGATCGAAATTATTCACTTGTTCTATGGCCTAGGTCGTCAAATCAATTATTTTTCCTCCATGCCTCCGGCTCATGAAGGAAATTCAAAAATTGAACTCAAAATGATGAAGTTCTCTTCCTCTGTGTATTTTTCCCACAACCAAGAATGATGGGCGTTTTCTTCCCTGTCAAATTTTGGCCCCATCATCCATGGGTATGTGGACATACCTAATTGGAAGTGGGTTGGAAGAGAAATTTGTGTTCTTGAGCCTCTTTGTAAAAAAGATGAAAAGTTAAAAAGTGACCCACAACCCCTATTAGGCTATAAAGGTAAAAGTCAAAATTTTGAGCCCGCATAGGGAAAAAGTCAAAGGTAAAGCCTGCTATTGAAAAGTCAAAGAGGATGAGTGGGCCATCAGGGCACTTTTAGAAATTTAACCAAATTCACAAAAGTGAAGTAAAATTTCTAGAATGATCCGCGGCTCCACCAAGGTCTCGAGGCCAGCCGTTAAAAAGTCAAAGTGGGAGAGCAGAAACGACGAATGAATTTGAGTTTTGAGTTTTTTTTCCAAAAAAGGTTAAAATATTGAGTAAAGGGCCACAACCCCATTTCCAATCAGAGGGTGCCATGTGTCAAGAGTTCAATCGGAGCAACGGGTCGGTGGAGGAATTTGAGTTTTTGAGCCTTTTTCCAAAAAAAGTTTAAAATGTTGAGAAAAGGGTCGTGACCCCATTTCCAATGAAAACATGCGACGCGCCTAAGTTAAAAAGTAGAAACGTGGGTTGCCGAGCCAATTTGTTCCAAATTGCCAAATCTCTAAAAAAACACAAAACACAAAGGGATTTCCCCCGTACCTTCTCCAATCTCTTCCTACCACGTGGATGACCCGATTTCAAAGTTTTAAGAGAAAATCAAACGGTGTATATTCAAATTGGCAAATCAAATGTAATGTTCGCGTTGTAAGATCTGGTTTTTAACCCACCATGAGCGTTTTATTTGCAATGGAGGAATTTGAAGAGGTGTAAATAATTTGTAAAGTTGTAACCATTCTGGCATGAGATATAATGGCTCCTCAAAGCCATTTGAGGGGTTGGTAATTGATTTCAAAAAAGACCAGAGTGCTACTATACCTAGAAAAGACAAAAAATGCTATACTTCTTCTATTTTCCCTTCTCCTTAGATATTTCCTCTATTCTCAAAGCTCTGTACAAAAATATGCTTTAGCTTCAATAATAAAAGAAGAAATTTTCACCTTTTTGATTGAGGGATTGATTGGTACCTTAGCAGCCAATGAATTTTATTTGGTCTTGTAGCTTCTCCTGTGGATTTTTTTTCCTTCTAACTATAAATGCATGTAAAATGAAATTTCTAATTAATGTTTGTAGGCATCTAATATTCTACTCACAACATTAGTTTTCTCCTATCTCCATTTCCACTCCCCTTCCCCTTTCCAAGAAAAAGTTTCTTCTCTAGTGAGACATTGCTAGCTTTGCCACAGGGTCAACAGAGTGCCCCTATTGGATATCTGGTCGAAACGTCCACCATTGAAATCCACCTTTTATGCATGCACCTATGGAAGTTGCACCATTCAAGTAGAGGGACTTAGATTCCCATAACGTTGTCTTGAAACCCACCAATTTGTCCACAAGACAAATTTTCTCACCAACAACACGATATGCAAAAATTAGTGTAATAATCTAGGTTGTAATGATTTTATGGTCTCTTGTACTGTAATGATTGTATGATATTTGAAATATGGTTTTTTTGAGAAGAATTTTCCCACTTTTAAACAAAATTAGCTTCCTAAGATAAAGGAATATTATTTGAAATAACTAGTTAAATGGAGATTCGGGACTAAATAATTAAGTTCTTTACTATACATAGCTCCAACATTGGAGATAAGTGATGATTCCCAAAACTCACCACTCCCATTCATTTCAAATTTATAAAAATAAAAACAAAAAAAACCCAAAAAAAGACTCATCTCCTTATTTTATCATGTACAATGTGAAAATGTTGAAGAAATATGTGAGTTGATTTTATTCTTATCAGAGTCATATATGATATATTGGATTTGGTTGGAACTAGAAGATGACTAGATAAATAAGGAGAGTAGTGAAATCATCAAGAAAATGTGGGGATCCATGCACTACAATCCCAAACATTTTCCTTTCTTATTCATATCACCTACTCTTGAACTTCATCATCCCCACCTCCTTGTCTCTTCATTTTTTTTCATGCTCTAGCATCCTCCCAAAACATTGTTTGAGGCCAATTTCCCCATATATGAATACTTTATATAGAATCCAGTATCAATTATAAACCATGTTGATTTTGACACTGGTTACATCCTCCACGACATTGTAGAAGGAGACTAATCATTTGGAATTTAGCCACAAAACCACATATCTTACTCCCACTATTTTCAGTGATCTACAACTGTTCCATTGTCCTCATACCCCTACACACCTGAAGTAAACCTTCCAATATTAACCTTCACATCCTCCCCCTTTAGGTGGATATGATTAGGATGATTCATCATGTTGTTTTCAACCCTTTTTGTAATAAGGGAAATTACTCCTGTGAGATTCCCAAGTGCCATAATTCCCAGCTTTTAATTCTCTCATATTCTTTACTATCACAACTAAAAAATGTTTCTTCATTTTTGTTAAGGTAATTTTGGTAGAGAGGAAAGAGGAGATTTGACAAAAAGTGATTTTTTGGCTTCTCGGAGATCTTCTTGGTGGATAGATGGCATGTAGCAAGTAACATTAGTAGCTTATGATCAAGCAATATGGGTAAGAGCTCTTGTGTCTAGATGTTAAGGAATTATTACAAATCTAAAAGTGGGTATATGATCACAAATGTTATTAGCCTATTGTAGAATGTTATGGCTGGTAGTAGTGGGTGTCTAGTGATCAACATAAATTTCATCAAAGAGACACATAGGTATCGTAAATATCTCGTGGTGAGTAAAATTTCACCTATTAGAATCATTTTTTAGTTTTGGTATTTGTAGGATGCATTTAGAAACAATGAAACTGTTGAAATGTCAACCACATATACCATCATGGACTTCTTGGATAGCTTTATTGGATTCATGATATTTGAGGCATTGAAGAAGCAGGACATCAAATCCATGTTTGTAGAGGACACCCCCTACAATGGTATATCAATTAATGCATTGTAGAAAAGACATTTTAACCTTTTTAGACATATTGGAGGGGATTTTAGATTGATAAATATAGTCACAGAATTGAGTTTACCAAATGTTTGATTAATTATTTTCGATAAGATTTACATATGGGAGTGTGTTGGTATAAGATGGTTTATTGATTTTATGCACAAAAACAAAATAACCTTGGAATATTTAGTAGATAAGGGGATAACTGATGGAAGATAAACCATAGTATATGTAAATTTGTTAGATGAACAAGGAACTATATGGATTTTATAGTGATCAAAGGGCTTCTAATAGGAAATCTATAATCTTTTTATATTTTTGTAAGATTTCATTTTTGCATTGATAAGTTCCTTTTATTTGATTGATGATCAGTTGTGAGTCTCCATAGATGTATAGGATTCGACCACCAAGAATGACTCCTATTTAGAGTTCTCATAACGAGGGCTTCATACTCAGCCATGGCTTTAGTTTGTTCCAAAATTCAGTTTAAAAGATAGAGGGGTAGGAGTGCCCCACAGAGGTATGATGATGATATGAACACCTCCCTCTACCGACATTTCTAACCATTGAAGAAGAGTGTCATTTTTAGGGGAGTGTATTCTTGATCGATGGTATTGATGGATTCATCAAGAAATTTTTAATGAGGTAATTGATTATTAGGAAGGGGATATTCTGTGAGTTTTTCCCACAATGGCTTGCCCCTTGATAGACTTTTGTGTCATGAATTCTAGGTAAAATTAATTCATAAGCATGATCTATCAAGTAATGTGATCACTGTGGTATGGTTTGGAATACATATCTTTGAGAGGATTGAAACTTGTTGACGACATAATTCTTATGATTAAGGAGACAATGAAAAAGTTTCAAAGTTGTGAAGTATAAGGCCAACATAGATTTTTGGCTTTGGTATAACAATTTTCATATTCATTAAGGGTACAGATTCCACAATAAACATCCTTCTCTCTACCATGTTTATCTTGACGTGATAACATAGCACCTAGAGCATGGTCAATGAGTAGATATATATAGATAAAATTGATCTCGCTTGTGTGGTGGTGTGAGCACGAGTGGTGATAGAAGATATTGTTTTATGTCTTTAAACTCATTTTAAATAGACATGTTTTCCAAGGAGATGATGAAAATGATTACAACGATCATAAAACTAAGAGATAAAGTGAAATACTGATTGGCTTATACCTTATAGACTACAAAAAAAAATTATATTAGAAGGCATCTTAATGATGGCTCTCATTTTGGTAGGGTATACTTCAATATCCCCGATAAAAATTATAAACCATAAAAGTTTCCTAGTGAGAACACCAAATACGCACCTGGTCAGGTTAAGTGTAAAAAGTATTGGTAAGGTGGGAAAATATGACCTCAAGGATGAAAAGATAGTCTCTTCTATGTTTATATTTACCTAAGATGTTGTCAATTTAGTCTTCTATGGTTTTATGGATGAGATCATAGAAGATATAAGTCATGATGTTTTGATAAGTGTCTCATGCATTCTTGATTCTGAAGGGCATGCCTATTAGAGTAGGTATTTACTTTAGCTCATGTTCACCTAGATACATTATTTACCTTTATTGTATTTATTCTCACCCACTTATGTGTGTGGATATTTCTTTTTATTTATTTAGATATTAGGAGATATTATCTAGTTGTTAGGTATAGTTCTTTCCTTGATCTATGGTATTGACTAGATCCTTGATGTCTAGTTCTCTCATAAATCTATGGACTTGACTAGTTCTTTGATGACTAGTTCTTTCCATGATTTATGGCTTGATCTACAACTTTGACTGGTTCTTATATTGTTATTCCTTGCCTATATAAGCAAGGCCCATTCTCATTGTATTTCATTGAGTTCTATAATAATATATGATATTATTGCTCATTTGTTTGCAAAGGTTTATGTAAAGTTATTATGGCGAATTGCTTTCATCTTATTGATCGTGATGTTTGATTAGCATCTATGTTCTTGGCTTGGCATGATCTGACTATCATTCATTTTATGGTATCAGAGTAGGAGATTGTTGTTCACATCCGTCTGTAAGTTTTATTTTGCAAATAAAATCTTTATGTATTCATATATTTGGGATTTTTTCGTATTTTGTTGCTGCATGCATTTTTATGCAAAACAGAGCTTGCATTGGATCTGGAAGGTGTGAAAACCATAAGATCGACTATAAACTCGGCCATTTCTGGGGGCAGTCATTTTTTGTGGTTTTTTTTGTGGTTGTAGTGAAATACACAAGTTCACCGCGGAAACTTATTACTGGGTTTTTTGGATTTCACGAGATCTACAGTGGGGTGTTTTGTGGTACAAAGATTGTTTTTGGGTTGTGTGCAGAATAATTTTGATTCTTTCCTTTTTTGGCAGGGGTCCACGGATGCTGTGCACGTTTTTACTATTTCGGGCAAATCCGCAGGTTGCTATTTTCGGCAAACAAAGGCCACTATCTACACAGTCCACAAATATTATTTTTTACTAGAAGAGGTAGTTGGATGTGAATTTCTTGAAAACACGCGACACACCCCAGAATAGGAAGTTACGCAAATACCATTAAAATCCTTAGCCCTTGGTCATATAAGGGCTTAAAGATTGTGATTCCTACTAGTAGGTGCTTAACTTCAGCCCCCTTTAATTTTATTTGTGCGGTGAAGGCAACAACAATTTATTTAATTTTAGTGGCAACTAAAATAAATAACAAAGAAAAATATTAAAAAGCTTGTAACTTTTGATCGGTAACTCAATTTTGAGTGCCATTTTTTGCAAAAGTGATTTTTTTTTTATGCTATTTCCATTAGAGTTATTTATTTTTAGACTTGCACTATAATTATAAAGTGCCAAATATGGAGGAGTGTTGTAATCAATTGTGGATGCAATTTCGGCTGAGCCTGACGTCCTAAAATTTTGGGAGTTGCAGTTTGTACCTATTATGGATTCTGAAAATGATATGCTTTGATCTTAAGTATGTGGACTTCAAGACGATATTGTAAATTTTTTGGAAGAAAAATAGATCACTCAAGAAATGAAATTCTCTTCTACAATCACTCATTCAAGGATACAATGATAAACTCCCTGGAGAAAAAACTTTCTAGCCTACAACATCACCATCATATTGTGGACAACCATATCCATGCTCCTAGTCCACTTGCAACTGTTGCTCTTGTACCCACTGGCATTGATCTGCCAGTCTTTGAGCCTGAACCTACTTTTGATGCTTCTACACCTGTGAGGCTTGTTACTGCATGCTCTTCCACATCTGTGCCTATCACAGTAACACATGTCGTGTATCCTACTTTTTCTCATATGCATGGATTTTTTAAGAAGCATACCACTGCATTCAGTTCTTGCATGCTCCGATCTATGGGTCTCACTAGAGAAGTCATTGACAGACATTCACAGGGTATTGTTTCCTCTATTCCACATGTTAAGTGGAATTCTTGTCATGAAATTGGTTTTCGAGTAGATACTTCATTGACATCACACATTGATAGAGCTCCTTTGTTTGTTCGCTCGACTCTTTTTTAGGATCATGAGCAACACATGAGTTCTACATCTTTACTTAGGCTTGAGAAACTTGAGATTTCAGGTGTCAAACATGATCAACCTGACACACATTTTGATGTTCTTTTGCATCCACCCATTGTGCATTTTGCACCAAGTCATATGCAAGCATCTTCTTCATCCATCCATGTTGATGAATTGTGATAATAATTAGGGTGGCTCCTCCACCATTTGGCCTCTTACTCCACTTTCTATACCTTATGCATTGTGATGCTTCTTGTTTTGATCATTTTTCTTTAGTAGGTGTAGTGTATCTCTCTTGTTTGTTGAGAGATTTTTGTATTTGTATTTTTGACACTTTTGGCATGTTGACAGTCTCTCTTGTGGGGGAACTATTCTTGTGGAGCCGAGTGTTAGTTTGTAAGTGTTTGAGTAAATGTTTTGACAATTCATACATATTTGTAGTGTCACTCCACCCATTCAGTAGTATGGGAGGGTGTGGTGTTGATCCTGCTTCTTTGGATTTTGTGTCCTTGCCTTGTTACCTTGGATTTTCTTGGATCATGACACTTTGGAGTTTATTTCCTTCCCTTATTGCTTTGGTTATTGTTCTTGGATCGTGGCACACCTATTTGCAGCAGTTGATCAAATTATGTTTGGTGTTTTTCTTGCACTTTCGACATCACTCCATTGACAGTCTCCTTGTATGGAGCTATTCTGGTGGATCCTAGTGTCAGTTGTTTTTGAGTTTTGTGATCGAGCAGTGGATTCAGACCACAGTGCACTCCAAACTTCTTTAGCATTTACGTGTTTTTTGAGCCGAGCTTCTTGGGATGCCTTGGAGCTGGTTTTTACTCTCTTTACTTTGTTGTTACTGGTTTTGGGTACCTTGTAGTGTCCCTTTTTTTTCCCAGTTATTATACATGAGTACCTCATCAGGCCTAGTTTCCGAGACTCATACTATTGACATGCCACTTTTATGTTGACTGTTGATGTGGTTATCATTCATTTTAATGACAAGATAGAAAAAGGTTCCCCAAGGGGTAATGAAAGATGTCTTATATTGGTCATCAGTCCTGATAAGGATTTGATTGTACCAAGAAAAACCATCCATGAGGGATATAATTTCATGCCCTGTCATCATGTAAAAAATTTGATTGATGATAGGAAGAGGGAAGTTATCTTCAGGACAAGTGAGATTGAGATCTTGAAATTTTTTACAAATGCGTGACTTTCTGGAGGCTTTAGTTACGGGCACAATTTTAGAACCCCCTATGAATATTCAATGGGTAAGATGAAGTTACCAGAGAGAAGATGTTGTAACTCTTCCTTGATGAGGATGGATAGGAGAGGGTGCATCCTATGTAGTTTTTGTTTAATAGGATTAGCGTTAGGGATTGTGATAATATTATGGATGACAACGTTAGGTTCAATATACGGCATGCCACTTTATGACCATGTGAAGGCCTGAGTTTTATTGTAAAGGAAGGCGGTAAAATCATTTAATTCTTCCAAATCCAAAGATTGGCCAACTTTTAGTAGGTGAGAGCGTAGTCTTTGTTTTAACCAATGCTAAGTTGGTTGTGTTAGAACCTCATACAAAAAAATCTGCACTTTCACCTGAAGCGCACAAAACCACTAAGACCCTCCTTAATTAACTCACAGGATATGGTTAACAAAAAAAAAATCATAATAACCATTATAACATGCAAGAATGTAGATACATCATACAAGTTTGGAAACATATATCATAAGGAAGCTTAATCAACATACAAAATGGTCAATAATACTTGAATTCCCAATATTCCATACTCATACATGGTAATATTTTTTACCCAAAAACATTTATCCATCATAAACACAATGCATTACATAACAAAGAAGTTGATTACATCCACAATGCAATTACATCCTTGCGCCGGACCATGCGTGCATATAAAATGACTTACATACTACATACATTCATCCAAAACTCCCATCAATGGCATATCAAAAAAAGGTCATCTAATATAAGGATTAATACACCTATTTATACACAATGGGGACTTTCCCTTCACCGGTTGCATACGCCTTTCCTAATAATAGGTGTGTTATTATTAACTTGCATTCTTTATAAAACTTATCTTAACTATGGTTCAAGCTATAAATAGCTTGCTTTAACATGCTTTAATTCCTATAAATAGGTTGTCTCCAAGTGTTTTCTTAGTCTTTGTCTCTATGTGCTTTTTCCTATTTATAAGTGTGCCACACCAACTTTCTTTTCTCTATTTTTAGCCTCATCTTGAAAATTGATTAAGTCCTGAAAGCCACGTGTAAATGCACAAACCTTCGCGCATTGAACTCTTATACTTTTTGCATGCACCTTTGTGCATTTTCATGTTTTTGTTCTCTTCCCTTGCGTGCATGATCCTACGCGCACTCTCTATTAGGAAATTAATGTTTACAATGTAATTACTATAGTGAAGTTGTAAATAAACAAACTCACTATTAGTTGTTTTAGTGGTTAGTCGTATATATTTTTGAAACAACAATATATCACGAATAAATTATAGGTTTGGTTAGTTTTTTATACGGGTGATTTGTCAGTGTAGTTTCCTATTTTATAGTAAAACAATTTTCTTATCTATATGGCTATATATTAGCCATCCTTCCATTGTAAAATCATTGTAGCAGCGAATTAATATGAAGATTATTACTCTATTCCATTTCTGTAAGTTTGATCCAAACCTATGATTTGGTATTAGAGTGAGTATTTGTGGGTGCAATATGGAGTTTTAAAACTGGATAAGGGGCATTTATTGTTCTTTTGTCCCATAAATGAAAGTTTAATATATTGTTATTCGCGAAGGTAGATTTGGAGGAGTTTAGAACTAGTTTGTTCATGTATTGTATTGTATCTAGATCTCCTTGAACATTCATATCCATATGCTACCCGTGATCAGGTTTTGTTATATTACATTTGATTCAATACAGTGATATTTATTTGCACATGATTGAAACAAAAAACATTGCCTTGTTTCCTATCATTCGAAGACACTCTTCTTGAATTTTTGGCCAAGCTCTTTTCATCTGTTAGATAGATCCATAGTAGATTTGTGTGGTTTCGTCGTTGTGAATAGAATCGGACTAAGAATATTAAATAATTATTTTGAGCCTAGTGAAGATTTCAATCTGGCTCTGTGGATTTGGAATCCTCTAAGACATCCTCTTGGGTTGTGGTTATACAGAGTATCATTGGCCTCTCAACGCCAACATTGATTTAATTGTCACTTGGTAATCATATTACATCGTAGTTACAGTAATAGTTAAGAAGACTTTGGAGTTCCCCATGAGAAAATCCACATGTCAGCAACAGAAATCCCATATCCTCTATCAAAACAGTCTGCAACGTATGCATTCGTGGGAGTAATTCGATCTGGAGGAACAATTGGCTTTCATATAGCCTTTCGGAAAATGCGCAAAACTCGAACCCAGAATCCAAGTTTCTAATATCGCCACCTTACTCAACTCGCCACGTGTTTTGTTTTGCCAGATTTATTGGTATTTACATTCTCGCCCATGGTCTTAGGCGATCATGAAAGTGTATTTTTTTTCATTTGCATTTTGACCTGAACTTTTGCGTCTAATTTCCTCGAGCATAGGTATTTGTAGTCGAAAATCCTTTCTAAATTCCTGCTAAGGACTTCGTGCTTATATCCGATACTATCCATGCCATTTAAATCATGAGTAGATCATAACATGTATTTTTTAAGGTTATTAATTTTGGTCATTTGTCAACCTTAGTACTTTATATGTTAGAAGTCTATCTACATGTGAATAACGTGTTGTTGTCCATTCAAATAAAATTATTAAAGAGTCGTGTTCTAATAGTCAATAGTCATTAAATTGTTAATTTAATCAACCTCTATCATTAAAAGTGTCAAAAATAAAGTCCTTTTAATAAGATCTGACTATACTCCATAGTCATTATTTGTATAAAATTTTCTAAATATATGAGTTGTCTCATGTATTTTCAAAAGTTTTATTAGGAGAGTTTTTGTCAAAGTCATGTCAGTAATTTTGTTGTCAAAGAGTCAAAAAATTGAGTCATTGTAAAAGTCCAAAAAATTAAAAACAATTTACCTCACGGACGCATTTTCGGTGTTACTCGACATTCGAAAAATAAAATGTTTCACGTTGCGAGGGAGAAAATAAACGCAATATGGAAATATATGTACTTCAAGATTGAATTTTTTGAGTAAGCAGCGTGTCTACTAGAGGCACAAGAGGTTAGAGTTCAATCAACGACCTCTTGTCAATCACCAATGATGGGGCCACACAGAATGATTTGGTGGCACACGTGTGAAGTGTGTTTGATTTCTACATTTCAGTTTGGTGTGGATTTCTATTTTTCATCTTGTAAGTATGGTGTGAAGAATAAGAACAGAGGTTCATTCCTATTCACTTGTATATGTGGTTGTTCCTACATATTTCCCCAATGTAATAACATAATGAAGAATAGATAGCATAGAGAAATGTAGTATCATGAGTCTTTAAGAGGTTGAACAATCTGATGTCTTCATGTTCATACCTAGGTTTTTGGTTAGCCTCTAGAAAACCATTGAAGGTTGTTCGGATGTGTTCCTTCTTGAGCTCCCATACTTCTAGGTCAGATGTGTTCCCTAGAGTGAATGGTTGATAAGAAGATGATTCATGAGCATGTTCCCATCCTTGTTGGTTAGATGTGTTCCTGACAGTACATGGTTGATAAGAAGTTGATGTGTTCCTTCTTCTACCTTTAGTTCGAGTTTTGTACCAAGATCATGAGCAAGCATGGGCGTCAAGCTGCAGAGAAAGTGTGAATGTTATTTTTTTACCATGTAAACATTAAGGGGGGAATGTTAAGAAATTAATGTTTACAATGTAATTACTATAGTGAAGTTATAAATAAACAAATTTACTATTAGTTTTCTAAGTGGTTAGTCGTATATATTGTTGAACCAACAATATACCACGAATAAATTGTAGGTTTGGTTAGTTTTTTATACGGTTGATTTGTTATTGTAGTTTCCTATTTTATAGTAAAAGGATTTTCCTATTTGTATGGATATCTATCAGCCATCCTTCCATTATAAAATTATTTTAACAGTGAATTAATACGAATATTATTACTCTGTTACATTTATGTAAGTCTGATCCAAACCTGTGGCTGCGAGCCTTCAAATTTCGTGCATGGCTAGTACTTAGTCATTTCTTCTGACAAATATTACCCCAAACTAAGAGTATTGTCCACCTTCAGCAATATGATCAAGGAATTCCTCAAAGAATAACTAAAAGAATGAAATATTTTGAAGAAAAAATAATGGTGGGTATATTCCCAATGAATAAAAGAATGAAAATTTGTCGTCTGCACACATACTCAATACTCAATACTTTTGAGGTGGAAGAATTTCTCGAAATTCCTTTTTTAAAATATTTTCTAGCTCCTTCACCCCCTTGCGCCTAGGTCAACTCATCTGACTTCTCCTTCACCTCCTTGAATAACAGACCCAGGTCTAATGCCCTTCCCTCTAATGTATCTATCTTGGGCATGAAAAATGGGTAGAAATCCTTGAGCCTTTCCTCAAGTACGTCCTTCATATCCTTGATTAGATCTCTTTTCTACAGGACTTCGGTTATGACCTTCTCACACTCAACCTTATTATTATTCATGTTTGAATGTATCTTTCTCAACTATGCTTCCTCTGATGTAGTGTGTGCACTAATAATTGGATTGAAGTCCTTGTAAATATCGAAAAAATATTTTTCCTTCCACATTGTCTCTTTAACTTCTGCGGTCAGTGCCTCATATTCTGCAATACCATTCTCCACATGTTCTTTATTTTTCTTCTTCGACACAACCAACTCTTCTGCCATTGGAACTTTCTCACTCTTCCTCTCCACCAACATCATATAAAAAATGTCTTCTAAATAGTCCATCTCTTTTTGATATTCATCTTATTCCTAATTTACCAACTACAGGCATGCACTCGTGATGTTTTTAACTATATCTTCTGCCTTTTTTATGTCGTGAACGTATGGTCCCTCTCTTCCTTCACACTTTATTTGATCCTACAAATTTTATTATATTTGCACTTTCTTCCTATCACATCCTTTTAATGGTGATATCCTTGTCAAAATTTCTACATCCTACCTTCGACGTCATCTTATTAAGTGCATTATAAATTTGTTCATTTGTTATCTACATGGATTCAACCATAGGAAAGGATTATCCCAGCATTTTCTTTAACTACATTTCAGATAGTGACTCATAGCTAACACCTAACTCTAGCTTATCCATGTGTGTATGGTCATTCCATAAGAGCATCTTCATTGTGTGCATTAGAAACTCATTCTTATCAAACATCTCCCCATATAATATTTCCTCTATTACTACTGAATTATTGTATCTCACCATGAGTACCTTCTTGGAGTCATCAATACATGTCATCTAGGGACCCTATTTCCTTCTCCTTCTCCCCTTTGCACATTGTTTCTTTGACACCTCCTCTATAATATTACCCCCAGTGACTTTATATTTTCTTCCTCCTCACACTCTTCCTTATTCTCTAGCTATATTTTATCTTTCTTATGTCCATCTTTCCCCTTTTATACATGTAGCTCTTCCTATACTAACTACTCAACCTCATCCTACGTGAGCTCCTCTTTGTGCACTGGTGCATCTTCTTGCAATGTTTCCTCATTATCTTCATCCAAGTTATGGATGACCGGGGAGATTTTACTCTCTCACACCAAATCCTCCTCAGCTAAACTTCTTCTCCAATTTTTCTTTTTACTCTTCATCAAAAACCACCCTTGGTTTCTTCTTTCTTGGAATGGACTTTTCTTCTTGTTTCAAGGGATCTAGGTTTGGTTGCTATGACCAACTGATGGTGACTTATTAGGCACCTCTAAGGTACTCACACACTTTAATTATCTTATCTACATTACCACTGTATTTTTTCTCTTCAACTCTAGTAGAGTGCGATATATTCTTCCTCACCTATCGTCATACCCTTCTTCCTCTTCATCTTCTACCTTAGATTTCAGTTGAGGAGGAGTCTTCTTCGTGCCTCCTCTTAGGTACAATTCTACATTGTATGCTTCTTTTGTGGGAGGATATCTAGAAGATGAAGATCTGGGCACTATCGATAGACATATCCCCTCTAAATACAGTGCTTACCCACTATAAAAGTACACCTTAAGGGGATACTGTACCAACTATGATAGTTGTTAGATTCCACTATCTCTACATATTCCAAACTTAATGGGTATACATAGGCCTAGTGCACAACGTATAGACAGTTTGAAGCAACACTATTTGCATCGAAATTTAGCTTTCACGCTCATCCTTGATGTGGTTCATTGTAGCTTAAAAATATTTTTCCATGAAGGAAAAAGAATAATTTACACCATGGGCCCATCTCTTCATTTGTTAAGTTAGAAACCTACCAAGGAAAAAGTGTTGGTGTACCGACAAACTCTGCCTTGTTATCCATATATTAGTGAAGGAAACTCCTTGGGTAACGTGCCATTCATTTTAAAATGCTTCACAAATTCTCTCCTATACCATTTATCCATGTGAACATTTGTAATGGCTGATTATTTCGCCATCACTATAGGTGAATTTACAAACCTTTGTGCAAGAGGAATTATTTTCAATAGGATAGATGTAGATGTTATCTTTCCAGGCCATTAAGTACTCTTATCTCCCAAAACATGAGATCAAAAGAAGAATTCACACCCCAAGTTATCTTCTCTCCCTTACTCACCTGGATCTTTGCCTCCTCAACTATTACTTTAGCAATATATAAGGTGTGAATATTGTACACAGACTTCTATGCTATATTGTGCATGAAATGCAACCACTTCGTGTGTTCACCTTAGTCTAACATTTCAGATGCTCCCAACTTGTAACTCAGAAGGTGAATATTACTACCCTTTTTCCTAGAGTCAGTTATCCTTGTGATTGTGAATTCATGTGTTACCCTCGTTTGATAGTTTAACAATGTATTGTAGTGGTTTCCACCCATACTGTCATCATATTCCAAGTCCATATCCTCAATTTCAGCTCTGATGTCACTGTGTATGCCAATCACCTTTCCAATAAATTTTGTGGTGATGTTCATTATCCTTCCATGCGATGTAGAAGAAGTAATTCGTGCACCCTAGACATTAACCATTTGTATAAGCACTCTGTGTTTACTCCCAAAGTATACTAGCTCATACAGACTGGAGAAATCTGATGTGCTCTCTATGTATTTCTTCACATTGTTATCAATGACCACTTGTCCTTCTGTACCATCCTCTGGGTTAGTTCTTTCATAAAATCTTTCCTCATTTCTCTTTCATGGGCCTCTGTGTGAAATTATTGTAATCAGTTATGTTGCATTTCATTCAAGTGTTAATACCCATGGATACCCTACTACTCACTTCTTGCATGGGTATTACATCTTAGAGTACCAATCTTCAGGTGCACCTCCACCACATTATTGTTCTTTTTATTGTTATTTATTGACTCCCTTGATCGTACGAGAGCTCTATTTGGTGTCATTTTTTATGTTTTTAAAATTATATAAACCCTTGAACTTGTAGAAATTACATGCTGCCATAACTGACTGAAAAATGAACTTACTTACTCAAATCTTGTCCCCTATTATCGTTGCATTCCAATCCTCGTGCTTGACCATATCCTTAAACTATGCTCCAATTCCGTGTCATTTGCCTCTAGAATTTTTTTCCCCTAGCGGTTGTGAATCCAAGATCAATTCTTCTACATGCCCTAGTTCTGTCATTCCTGATTTTTATGAATCCTTATCCCACTCTTGTTTCTTTCCTCCACGCCTTCTCTCCACTAGATTCCACTACCACCGAAGGAGATCTCAGACTCTAAGGCTGTGTACATATTCTTGCGCAACTCTAGTTCATCCTCAGCTTCTCTGGTTTGTTTCACTCTTTACACTTCATATCTTCACACTTAACCACAATTTCTCTCTTTCAAACACACAAGTTCATCAAAGGAAAGTTATGAATTAATTTATCCCATGCACACTATTTATAGTTTTACCCTATTTTTTTGCATTAATTTCTCCTCACCTACCACCACTTTTTTCTTTCAAGTAAAATATCTTCTTTTTCTCGTGCTTTTATCTTCTACGTGTGCGACAATGTGTAACCTTCAGGTGTGCTACTACCTTCCAAGGATTCATAGGCCTTTGTTACACGCACCTCCCTGCACCACACACAATCATACTTTATATACGCCACTTTCTAATTAATCTAGCTCGCTGCATGCCTCCCTCGCATCATACTACGTGGATCTCACCACTCTGCGTTGGTACCTAGTTTGAGAAATTTATCTTCAAGTGACCAATATCTTTAAGCACCTTCACACCATTTCCAACCTTTCATAAGCACCAAATTCTGCACACTAATATATTTCTCCAATCATGCACCTTAAGGTATGTTTCCATCTCCATTGGGAACCCTCGACTATTTCCACCTGCGCACGCGTCTGACTCATTTCCCACGCGCACATGTTCACTGTTTCCAACTTCCTAAGGAGTAACCTGACGTCACATGCACCTTAGAATCTTGTGCACACCCTGCATGTGCACTCACCTATCAACTTCCAAAGAAGTATTGGTGTCACAATTTTTCATGTTCACACTTACATATGCTTCATTCCACACTATAACAGTATGTATGGTATTTTTGTCATAAGACTAACATATAGTAAGTAGCTCCAACACATAAATGTGTTTATTACAAGTGAAACACAACAAAAGGAATAAACAAAAAGGGAAATCTAATCTAAGATTGAAATAAATGCCTTATTAAAAACATAAAAGAATATTGTTTATAGTATGGTCTTCATCCTTCTCCCATGGAAGTAATCGAGTAAAATGGTGACATCCAATGGTTGCCTATAACTGACATGCGTATGATTCCAATATATTATTTACTACAAAAGGGTCTCAACCAATGAACTTTGATATTTTCCAAGATGGCACATAAAATTGCAATCATATAAGACAAACCATATTCCTCTAACTACAAAAAAATTCTTATTAATGTGCATGTCATGCAAATGCCTTTTCTTTATCATTGTCTTTTTTTTCTAATTCTAAGCATGTTATTGACGTGTCACTCCTCTAGCTACACTAGTTTGTCAATGCAACTCATCAAATTCTCTCATTTATTACTTTCTCATCATCTAATCCTGCTTGTGTGTGTAATATGCATAGGGAGGAAAACATAAATTCCAATGGGAAAGAATTGCATCTGCACCAAACAACCAACTGAACGGGTATGTGTCTTTGTTTAACCATCTTATAAGTTTTTTTGATAACCCCCATAACACAACTGATACCTTATCATCCTAATATTTCCTTCCAACATCAAAAAATATTTATTAACTGTCTGACACAAGAATGTTATTGAAGGCCTCGTTAGTGTCATCAACTTGTTGGTGATAGGGTGCATAGTATTATGATGTGCCACCATAAATTCATGTTAGTAGATATTCTTAATAGTCTCATTTATAGAAGTGAGTGCCTTCTGGTCACTTGTAAGGCTTAATGGATAGCCATATATATGCTTATGATGTTCTCTGATAGAAACCTTGTTTGCTATGGCTACAGATGTAATCCTTTGTAGGAATACAACCTTGGCCCATCTTTTCAAATAATATGTACATGCTGATGATATAGTGAGCATGCCTTTCCCACATACAAGTGGTGTAATGGGCCCTACAAAGTCAATCTCTCCACTTATCGAATACAATCTTTTTCTTAATATAGGGCGTAGTGGAATCTCATCCCTCTTTACCAGGATTTTCTATCCTTTGAACAATGGTCAAAAGCCTTGAATAAATTACCTTATGTATCTTTATACAACGTTTCCTACCATAAACCATACTAGTAAGATATTACACATTTTCACTTTCTCCTACATAATGACCTACCAGCTATTCCTCTATGTCACTTCCTCTATGATATATTCACACTCATGCTTGTAGCACACATCTGCGCAAGACCTCATATCTATCCATTTTATATAAGTCTCCTCAAATGAGGTGATATGGTACCACATGAATCATAAGTTGATTCTTCTCACAAATGTCTTCATTCATTCAGGTACAAATCCAGTGTGCAAAAATATTACTTTGTATTTTAAATCTAGCTGAGAAGCATGGACTCAATCTAAAAAACTGGGCATGTGGCATATTATATTCTATGCTTTGCAAATTTCCTCTCCAGAATTTATCCTTGACATATGATTATGTCCCAAATTTCTCTTATCTAGGCATTCACTATGAACTGATAAAGTCAAACTCATGGAAGAGGAGAGAATCTAGTGACAGATGCACCCATGAAGAAATCCAACTTATTGAATAAGGACGTAAATTCCATACAATCTAGTGTATAATATAAATGGTGTGGCTAAACAAGTATTTCATGAACTTATGAAGTGTGTATAGATCATTGACAATGCCTCACACTACTGTAGTTCGTATATTTTTTTCTTGGCTGGTGCGTTAGCTTCCTTGCTTGCAAAGTAGATATGGGATTATTAACATTACCTTCACTTGGCTGCACCAATACTTCTCCTATTGTTGTACCAGAAGGTATCTACATGAACATGAAAATGGTTTGTTCTAAGAAGGTAAATCATAAGATAGGAGTACAGTGGCCAACCTCTCCTTTATTTTTTTAAACGTCTTACTGTTGTTGCATCATCGCTCCGATAAAAATTTACTTTGGATTTTAGAAAATATCCTCCAAGGGCATGTGAAAATATTGGCATATCCCATTGATAAACTTCCTGTAATAAACTAGTGTGACCCAAGGAAATCTGCATGCACTTTACTCAAATTAATTTTGGATTCTTCCATCATCAAAATAAATGCAATCTTAGTTGTGTCTACCAATTAATCCTTCCTTGTAAATTATATGTCCAAGTAATGTTCCATAAAGGAATTGTAAAGAAGAGCTTATTTATATTAAGTGTAGAAGCTAAGATACTTGTATAATTCAAACATTAATCTCAAGTAGACACAATGATCCTTTAGTAATCTCATATATCACCGTCCAATCATCCAAAGTATACCTGAAAAAACTTATGAATAAAATCTTGGAAAACTTGTACAACTATGTGTGAGAACATTTCTACTGGCACATTCTTCAATCCAAAAGACATGATAGTGTAGGCAAAAGCATCTCATATTCTAGTTACAAAAAATGTTCTTCACCTGATAGTCTTTGCATGAAATCCTCACCTGATGGTAACTTGAGAATCGATCTATAAAAGAGTAGATTTCACACCCTTGCTACACCTTCGAATATCTCTTTAGTGAATGGTGTGGGAAAATAATATATGACATATAAAGCATTAATAACTCTAAAATTAACATAAAGTCCTTATCCTTCCATCCTTCTTAATGTCTGATCACCATGGGGCTTATCCATTCAAACTCCTCAACAGGCTCAATAATGCCTGACTTGAGCATCTTATCAATTTCCTCTTTCACTTTGACACACATGTTGGGATTCATACGGTAAGGCCTTTTCCTAACCAATCATGCTTCCTCCTTAAGCTTAATTTTCATTTATCCTAGTCATGGATGCACACCCTTCAACTCATGCTATCCCCTAGGAAATAAATCTTGAAATTTATGAAGTAGCTCAACTATCTTCTTGATTAACTAAAATTTGGATTTTATTAAGTTAATATAAACTAGGAAAAATAGTAAATAACAATAAATGAATATAGTAAATAAGTATAAAAAGTGACCCAAGAAACTAATTTAATGAAATAAGAAACCCTAATATGCATGAGACGTATGAAAGTGACTTAGTTGATTAGATAAGCTTGCTAGACTATGTCCCATAAGTGATTAGAGGAACATGAAGCAGAAACGATTGTGTAGAGGCCTTGAAAAGGATAGATCCAAGGTATCTAGCTAGACTGGATTTCCTAGAGAGGGAATGAGGCCCTTGCGGATTCTTTGGTCTATAAAATGGGTTCCCTGGTCTGTGTAAAGGGTCCGAAACTAAATTTCACAAGTTCATTAGGTGGTCTGAAACCCACATTTTTTGTCGCATTAGATTCACTACACTACACCTGGTGTCGTTGATAATGCAATATATATACAAGACCTGTAAAATACTAAAAAGGAGTATCAAAACCCTAAAAAAAGAATAATACAAATGAATTGGTCAAACATACCTCACTTGCCACAATAATGGGCATACTAACTAAGTGTTGCACTACATTTCATACCCAGATGTAGTTTTGGTGTGTGTGTGTGTGCATAATGTGCCCTAGGTGTTCTTTTGCCAATTGTAATTTGTGAAATGGTGAGAAATAAATAATTGTAAAAATATAGTAGAATGATGTATGAAATAGAATGGAATACCTCCCCCTATGTTTATGTGATGCAGATGAACCATCATTGTCCTTTGGATGGAGCTAATGGATGTAAATGATCTCCAAATAGATGCAACTCTAGGTGGATGATAGTAGTGACTAGTGCTTAGTCCTTTATTATGGTCTCATAAATTTATATTTATAGTGTTCTCTTGATCTAATTTCATAATTAACCCCGAAATGGATGACCACCAAAAAGATAAGAAGATGAATTGGATAGAAAGTTCCCAAAACATGACGGGAAAGTTCAAAAAAGATCAAGGCACCCCTGGTGGGACCAGGGCACCCATGATGCCCCATTACTAGCTTGAGCACCCCATTCAAGGCTAAAATAATGTGAAATGACAAAATATGACTAAGCATATGACTGCAAGAGGTCGGGAATGATGAAAGAAAATAAAATAAGTTAGCCAAAAGATGGGGTTAATTATTACTTTCTTCACTCAAAAACCTTCTAAATAGTAGTATGAGACCATGACTAAATAATGTCTAAAGTGCATAATTTTGTGGCTACATTTTCCCCCACTTTATGTTGGTGAGCAAAAATCTTGGTAAAATAAAGTAGCTAGAGATGTGTACCTGAAGTTCATGAAGATTATAGTAGAAAACGTGCCAAAGGACTACAAAAAGCATCGAATGACAAAAATATGATGGAGCATATAAACTAAAAATGAAAAAGTGTAAAAAAAGGGGATGAGAATGAACCTAGGGGGGAAACATGTGTGTAGCTGCTGATGTGTGTGATATACCTACATAGTTAGTATAGTGTGTGTTGCTACAAAATGTTTTTGTTGACGTTGTTTTTTTTCCATTTGACTACTTGTTTCCCATATGGCTAAACCTGCAAGGAGAAAACAATCGAGTAGTAAAATATGTATGTATGTATGTATGTGTAAAAATGCAATTTAAAAGACGCATGTAAAATTATGTAAATGTAAAATACACAAATGAAAAATGTGTAAATGGAATATGTGCACTTGATCCATATGGATCAAGAGAGTGTAGAAGGATATCATGTACTTCCAGGGTTTTTTTGGTGATCCAATGGCATAGTCCAAAGAAGTGTAGGAATGAACTATGTAATATCCTCAAACCTGTATCTGCTTCCCTAAATGTGTGTGAAGAGATATATGTGCGTCCTATTTTTTTGGGTGATCCAACACCACTAGCCGAAGTATTATAGGGAGGCACACTCGTTGTAACCTCTGAGCCTATAACTACTTCCCATAATGCCAAGTACACTATGTCCTGTAAAATCCGTTGTATACGGGGTTCATAGACTAGTCTAAACCCACTCCTATTAAACCCACAATTTCAAGATTAGAAAGTACATTGAACTAAATATGTGTAAACACGTTGTGTAGTATGTAAAACCAAAATGAGGCCCCCCTCTTTTGGAGCGCATGCAATATCTTTGATAGGATAATGTGGCCCCAAAAGAGGACCAACCACATGAACTCTACCCTACAGGGTGAAGGGAAAGCACTTGCTAGAAACCAAGGCATGTAAAAATAAGAAGGCTAGGTAAATATAATTATTAGTATGAACAAGCATGCATATAGAAATTAGTGTATAAGCTACGTAAATGGTGTAAAAGATATGAAGTAAAGTAGTATTGTAAACATGCAATATTTTAATTAAGTTGCATAAAGCGAGCTGCAAACATGGGATATCACTCACAATGTCACAAGAGACAGAAGGCCATCATGGCCACACACAAACAAACAAGCGTGCACACAAAACATAGGGCAAGACCCACATAGAAGAAAAAATAATAGCAGAAAATGTAAAAGTATGGAATCAAATTTCCCCACATAAAAAATTATGTATATGTCGTACTTGTTAACATGTTCGAAAGATAACGAGTATGTCAAAAGCGTGTATAACCAAGTAATGTTAAGTGATAAGTATGAAATGAAACAATAACACCTGGAAGAGATGAATGTGGATGCCCCCAATGACCAGTGCAGGAAGGGTAGAAGGAAAGCATATGTTCTACGTTTAAGATACCTGTATCTATGATCATAACTAGAAAAAGACGTGATCATGCATGTGTAGATGGTGTAGATAAATGACATACAAGTAATCTAACTAGCATGTGTAATGAATTGACCATGAACAAGAAAAAGTAAAGAAGAGTAAAACAAACCATAATATGTAGTATGTTGTGGATGGATGGAATGGAATGCAAGATGGATGGTAGGATCCATGTGCCCCCAAATGAATGGAAATGTATGTAATGAGGTTCATTTTGTTTTCCCCCTCAGTAATCAAGAATGAATCATAAACAAGAGTGTGTCATCGGGAAATGGTCAAATAGTGTGTGTTGTGTCTAGCACACTGTGATGAGTGTGTATGCATATTGATGATGATATGAGACATACATAAGAGATGTGCATGAACCTTATATCCTAAGTGTATATCATGACAAGATGAATGTAGGAGTGATGATGTATCCTAAAGCGTATATCACGACTAGATAAATAAAGGGGAGAATTTATGTAGCCTAAAGCGTATGTTGCATGATGAAATGTCGAATGATAAACATGTGATGATTGTAAGTTCCATTTGACTTGTAAACCCTTGGCAGTCGAGTATGGAATTAGGAACTAAAGTGAGTCATAGGGTAGTGAGTGCAATACATAGAATATGATGTAGAATATTTAATGAAGATGATAAATGACCATGTGAGGTGTATGTAGTATATTAAATGCAATATGTGTAGTGTGTCGAAGAGTGTATAGTATGTCGGATGCAATGCTAGATGAGTATGATGAAGACTAGTATGATGTATGATGTATAGATATGTAAAAAATAAAATGATATGGATTAAATGTAGAATGTATGGCATAAGAATTTAAATGTCATGTGTGGTGTTCATAGTGTAGTGTGTGGAGTTCATGTGTACTAATCCCTTAACATTAAAGTGTGAACCAAAGCATAAGAGTGTATCATCAGGTAATGATGATGTTAAAGCGTTAATGAATATGTAAGAGGAGAGGATGCTAAGATGGGATATGCATGAATGATAAGAGTGTGATGTAGTACTATGTAAGGGTGTGAATGAATGATAATGCAAAGATGAGATATGTGCATATGATGATATGATGAGGAAGGAAGGGAATAATAATACTATGCCCTCAAAGTATGTGAGTGATGGAAGGCTAGTCAAAAGACAATAAGTGGATTAATGTAAGGATTAGTTTCCTTAACAAAAGTGATGGAATGCCTAGGTGATAGAGGAGTGTAACCATCATATGGTTCATCATCATAGTAAGCTTCATTTGGGTCCCAATCATCAACATATGTAGGGTCTATAGTGGATGTTAGAATAACAAGCTTAACTTTAGGTGGTTATTTCTCCAAAATGTAGATTTTATTAAGTTAATCTAAACTAGGAACAACAATAAATAATAGTAAATGAATGTAGTAAATAAAAATAAAAATTGAGCTAAGTAATTAATCTAATGAAAGAAGAAACCCTAATATTCAAAATAACTATGGAAGTGACTTACCTAATTAAAGAAGCTCATTAGAATGTGTCATAAAAGTGATTGGAAGAAAAAGAAGTAGGAACCACTGTGTAGAGGCCCTGAAAAGGATATATTAGAGATATATAGCTAGACTGGAACATCTAGAGAGGAAATGGTGCAATTGTGAGCGCTATGGTCTACAAAATGGTCCCTGGTCTATGCAAAGGGTCTGGGACTGAATTTCATAGGTTCAGCAGATGGTCCAAACCCATCATTGTTTTTCACATTAGATTCTTTTCACTTCCCCATGTTTCGTTGATAATCCAAGATTTATAGAATACCTATAAAATACCAAAGATGAGTATCAAAACCCTAAAAAAATAAGAATGCAAATGAATGCATCAAAATGACCTTAGCTCTGACAATTTAGCAGGGTTACTAACTAGGCATTTCACTACATTTCGGACCCAAATGTTGACCTGGTGTGTCTATGCATTATGTGCCCTAGGTGTTCTTGTGCCAGTAGCACTTTGCGAAGTAGTGAGAAATAACTAAATGTAAAAATGTAGTATAATGGTGCATGAAATATAATAGAATCCATCCCCCTATGTTTGTGTGATGTAAATGAACCAACCTTTTCCTTTTGATGGAGGTAATCGATGTAAATGATCTCTAAATGGATGTAACTATAGGTGGATACTAATAGTAGTGACTAGTGCTTGGTACTTCATTATGGTCTCATAACTGTATTTTTATAGGGTTCTCTTGATCTAATTTCATAATCAACCCCAAAATGGCTGACTACCAAAAATATAAGAAATTGAAACTACAAGAAAGTGTCCAAAAGGTGGTGGGAAAGTTCAAAAACGATCAAGGTGCCCTTGGTGGGGTTAGGATACATATGGGCATCCCAGTACTACCCTAGGTGCCCCAATCAAGGCTAAAATAATGTCAAATGATAGAATTTGGTTGGGCATGTAGGTGCAAGAGGTCAATAATGATGAAATAAAATAAAATAAGATGACTAAAATACGGGGGTTAATTAGTACTTTCTTCACTAAAAAACCTTTTAAATAGTAGTATGAGATCGGGACTAAATAATGTCTACAGTGCATAATTTTGTGACTACACTTCTGAACTTCATGATTAGACCAATAATCTCCAATAATTTCCTATTTAGGCACACCTTTACTCTCAATGTTCACCTTGTTAGTCTTCAAGGGAACATGGTATGTGTGCGCCTACTCATCTACAGAGTCCAACACCTTTTGTGCATCCTCTATATGCTTAATATTTACATCCTCATCATCTATTAGATAAACATGTTTTCCCTTCTCTTTTTATTTTCATGCATACCCTAACTGTATCTCTTCTATTTCTAATAGGTACTTGTGTGCCTCAATATAAGATTTTCTAAACAACTAGACCATAAACTCCTTCACCTTAGTTTTATCCCCCAACATGATTTACCTCATAATCTTTAAGGCTTCATGAAATGGTGGCTTTTTAGAAAAATAATCAAAAGTACAAACAAAACCTTCAGTCATGTCATGCTAACTTTTTGTCTCCTACTTATACTCATCATGTCCATACCAAGCACACATACAACTACGCAAAGGAGAGTGAAACTTTTCTACCCATATGGACGGTGGAAATATGTCATGCCCTTGTGTCAAATTCCTCTCATAACTATGAACATGTACCAAAGGGGGAGTCTTCCCAGTGTACTCTTACACTACTAAAGGGAGATTACTTCGGGAAAAACTTGTCAAAATTACACTCTAATCTCATGTCCACCCAATATATTGTCTTTGTGTAGAACACCAGCATGTTGTGGTCCCGTATTATGTATATATCATCATATTTCTCACATCACCTTCATTTTACCATTTTTATTCCATCACGCACAAGAATGGTTGAGTATTATCCTCCCTAATAAACTTTCGCAAGCTATACTTACCCAATTACATGAACACGCGTGGCCTTGTCATCCTAGAAACTCGTCCTCATACCTTATGACCCACCCTTTCATATGTTTCATGGGCCCGATTGTCACAAGACACACTTGTTGTATCAATGATGGACTAATAATCTAACTAATGAAGCACGCTCTCCTTTTATGGTTCCATGTTTTTAGGGCCACACACCTTATGTGCATAGATTCTATTACTATATTCTTTATTGACATGATCTGTATACAGTGTAACCTTCCCAACATCTAAAGGTATCACAATGCGCTAATCCTTATTCTCAAAAATGATATACCTTTTTTTCAAAATGTAAATTAGAATTATTAACATAACACCAAGGTCATCTAAACAAAACTGAGAAGTTATCTGCTTCTTCCAGCTCTAACATTTCAAAATCACCTATAAATTTAGATCCTTGAATAATTATTGAAGCATCCGTCAACACCCCAATGGACATGGCCCTTGTTTTACCAGCCATATACAACACATTTTAAGATGGATGCAATGGTGGCCTTCCCATTTGGTTATAGGAATCAAGGGTGAGAATATTGAATTATGTGATTTTGTTAATGAGAATATTACTCATTAACCGCCTATTAATCACTACATCTAGCTATAGACACAAAATCTATGCACTTGGGTACACTTCTAGGTCCTAAATCAAACTAATATATACATGATTCCTAGGAAATAAAACTAGTGGTTAACAACTTCTTTTGGGCCTTTTGTTTAATCTCTTCCACTTTTATTGGCCTAGCATACCTTACAACCCCCCCATAACTTTATTGTTTTATCTTTTATGGCCTTGGAAACTAACACCTAGTTAGGAAAGAAGCACCCAGGCACTCATTTCCCTCCTTGGCACTCCTTAACTTCTTTACCTTCCTTTCACACTTTTGGGTCTCTTTTACTTCTTGGTCACCTTTTAGTACTTTTGGTTGGCCTTTTAGTTATCAATTACAAAATTCAAACAAGGGAATCATATATATATATATATATATATATATATACTTAGTTATTTCTCTCAAATAATGGGCCAAGAACATAAGCATTTTCTATCATCACCTAATATTTCATTCAAAGACACAAGAGCATTACAAAGCATACATATAACACATCCATGTAAGGGACAATGGCTGAATTATTCTGTATACACAACATAGGAGGGTAGTTCATTCTATTCCATCACATGCACTCTTCATACTTGGTACATTCTAGATCTATCCCAATATCATCGTGTAACTTTCACAAGGGCATCCTAAGGCATAATTACACACACATACACAAAGAACTACATGGAGTATGAGATGTAGTGTAGCACTCGGTTGTTAGTTCACTTATTGGGTGACCTTTGAGATCAGCATGAATCCCCATTCTACACCTTATTTATTATGTTTAATGTGGTTTGTGGGCATGTGTAGCTAGTTATCTATTATATGGGTTAAAGGTATGATTAGAGCTAAACCACATCGATAAACAAAGATCAAAAGAAAAGCTTCTCCATCCCATAAAATACCAAAACCTTGGAACCTAAGTGGACACTAGTGCCCATATCAATCACTAGCACTCAAGCACTCTTGTCCTTTCTATCCTGTGTAGTTATGAGTTCTGAAACCCTTGGTGAGCCTTGATGGAACTATTTCTAGTCTGTTGCAACATTTCCTCATCCCATATCATCTCCAGGTAGCACAAAATCAGCTAATTCACATTATCTCTTAGGTTTCATATTATTACATGCTTATTGTTTGTCTTACTGTAGTTTATCACTTAAATATCATTTGATACATTAGTTGCACTACAATTAGATTTAATTCAATTTATAATAAATAATTTGATGACTCCAAAATAGTGATCAACCATTCGGATCCTTATTGTAACAATTATATCAGATTTGTATTTTTGTTACCCCAAACCTTAGTTACATAAAGGTTCATATTTCCAACCATTGTCTAGCATACATCTGATCTGCATAGGTCTTGCTAGGATTTTATGCTTTGTCCTATCCTCTATGTCACTTTCTAGGGATCTTATTTCACAAATTACCTTTTCTTTCATATTACGACCTCTAAATTTACCTCAAGACTCCTTAGCTCAATTACTTCAAAAGCATCGTGTTTGTAAAGATGATTTCAAAAAATGTACACACAATGTACCTCGCTCACGATATGCCACCTTCATTAGTAGGAGTAATTTTCAATTGTATCTCCACCCCTTATTAGTCCTGATGACATAACTAATTAATTCCTATTTGAGTCTATTCAAGTTTTACACCTCTTCTTTCAAGATAAATTTCAACCTATGGAAACCATGATTATATCCCTAAGTTCTCAAATCCAACATCTCAATGATAATTCTCATGCCCATGATAGTTCTTCTTCTACACCTCATCCTGCTTCCATGTCTACTATATGTTCTCATACAAGTGAGGTCACAGTGTTACGATAAGAAAAAACTATTTAGTTTGATCAAAATTCTACACAACATGACATTCTCTCTTAACTCCTCAATCGCAAGTTAAGCACCTTTCCACCTACTCATTACTACCCTCATTATCTCCTTAAGAAATACAAATGGCATCTGCTTTACAATTACCATAGGCTTAATGGACATCATGACAATTATTTTTATCTTGTAGAATGAAGAATTGGGAAATTTGAGCATCAAGGATTTATTTCATTTATTACACAACATTATACTACATGCTCATCTCCAATTAGAAAACCCCAATGTGTTGCCAAATACGATCCTTCTATCTAGTAAATATTGCACAATAGTCACAATAAATCCCCTCTGAGGCCAAACCATCAAAGGAATAATAAAAAATATCGTTACCACAAGCTCAAACCCCACACCAACTTCCTAATATTCTATTTACACTTCCTCCTTTCGATCCAAATAATGACTATGTTCCTGAATGGGACACATTTCAACATATTCTACAATGGCATGGTCTCTCTCTTATCATAACATATATATCTATCATTAACACACTTAGTGGGTATCAACATTCCCCCCTCCATAGTCGAGCATTCTAATCAGTAGTTGTGTATCCATACTACTCATATACACACTTTCACCTTACTTTATTTGTGCCCTTCAAGACAATCTTTCTAGCATCACTTTCTCTTATCCACACTATGAGCACACATTTTAAATCTATCTATGCTCATGAATTTCCTTTATTCTCCTATTCCACTCAATACATGATTGTCTCCTCATGTTTACTTATGAATCATTACATTCACAATAAACATACTACTTTATACATATCGTAGACATTCATTTGTTCACTATACATACTCTAGGTATTATTACTTATAATGATCACATCAATTTTCCAAAAAATTCTAATCTACACATTCGGGGGACATAAAACTTCCCCTCTTCTCACTTATTGCCTATATCAATATTTTTTTTCTATCTATATAACATAATGTTGTTACTGTACATATGCTATAAATCACATAATATACCTTCATTACTCAATGAATCACTCGTGTTCTTAAGGTTCATACATGAATGATGAGGGAATTTAATTAAATTTACTCAAAAACTATGGGGCCATTGCACATTCTCTCCAATCCGTCATCACTCTTGCATATTACTATCATCTACTCATATCTTATCTACTACACTTCACACTCTCAGCTTCCCGGTAAATCTTTACTACCATCTACAAACTAATCACTACAATACCTTTCCCACCCAATGATGCACTCTTGTTCTATGATTTATACTTAACTATTGAGGACACCATTCCTAAATGAATCTCACATTACAAACATCTGTCACAGGTAATGCATCCCCTCCCATCTGAAAATATTGAATAATGTAGCAGACAATATTTTTCACATAAACATCTACATATCTTGGTTACAATTTATTGTGCTTAGCTTCTATTGTTTACATGATACACTTTGTTTCCTATGCTAGCTAGAAACTTAGTAAGTCACTATCTTGTTCTATATACACATTTGCATTCACTTGGTATCTTGAAGTGAATAAATGACTTTTACATATTCTTACACTATGCATGATGCCTTGAAACCATTCTTTACCAGTCCCACTAAGGATCATGGGGGCATCTACCTTTGTTACTCTCGTACTATACATCACAATTCATATTATTATAGTATTTAATTATTTTTGGTTCTATCACTTCCTTTTAACTGATATATACATGTTTTTACATATTACCTATCTTTTCTAACATTATAATGGGAGCTTCATGTGTAGAATTTTCCTTGTAGGATGCTATACGACCATGGTTAGTTATTAGTTCTTTTTTTTTTACTAATTTTAATTATTTTTGAGCTATACCCTATGTCCTACTTAATCATTGTTTTTCGTATGGCTTCTTTGGACCTAATTTTCATGTGACATTATGAGTGATGCACCATGTATGCACCCAAATTTTTATGGTACCTCTTGTCTTCATAGTTTCTTACTACATTGTATTCAATTACATTCTATATTGTTTTCACTAGCACTTTTGTACTAGTTCATCTGGTTTGCATGAGCCTTAGTTTCTACCATGCACATATCCTACCCCCTGTAGGCATCCACTCTAGGATATGCATATCAATTTCATGTCCTTTCATTTGAGCCACCTACTCCTAAAATTGTCACATGTACCCAAAATGAGGGGGGGTAACTATTGGGTGAACAAATCACTCTTCTACTAGCACAAAAATCCATAACATAAAAAACAGAGTAAAAATTTTGAAACAACATACAATTACACAATGTTCCATAATAAAACTTGGATCACAAACATGGATCAAAAACTAGTGCCCTGTATTAGAAAGGAATGGTGGATACTTGTGTCTTAGTTGGGTGCCTGTTTCCTGGTGTTAAAAACAAGTAGTTTTTCATTTTAGAAATGTTTCTATTGTTAGGTTACAATACAAATCTAAAGTATTAGACATTTGGCTTTAGTTATATAATTCATTTCATCACTTAGAAGAAATAAGAGGAAAATCACATCTAAAAGAACAAGCTCCAAGAACACGCTACTATGTATACACTTCACCCATATGGTCTACCTCTCTTTCCAAGTTTCCACGCTTTACATGTTGCTTTCACTTCACACTTCACATTATTACTTATCCACTTGACATGCTATCAACTACACTTCTCTTCAGTTTATAAGGTACACATTTTCTATATAATTTATGATATTGAGTATTCACTGAGCAACATAAACTAGGAGAAAAAGTAGACATAAAATCTATGAACTCAGGTTCATTTATAAGTCCTAAAGAATACTAATGTATACATGATTCCCATGAAAAAAAACTAGTGGTTCACAACTCCTTTTGACATTTTTTTCTTCATCTCTTACACTTTATTGGCTCTACCAAAACTTTAATGATTTATCTTTTGATTTCCTTGGACACTAATGCCTAGTTAAGGAAGAAGCTATTGGTGTGTGTATTTTCCACATCATCATGCGAGTCATCTCACTTAGGTGAGATCATAGGTCCATGTGTCATTTAGGGGTCATTATGAGATTCCCTTATGCATCAGTTCGTCAGCGCGTCAGTGCGTCAGTGCGTCAACACAGCAGTGCGTCAGTGCGTCATATGCATCCTTAGGAGTTACACTTCTATTATGGGAATGTAACTCCCCCTCTTTACTATAGTTGTCATGATTGCAGCACTGGGGGTTACTCAGCACCTCCTATATGTACACGCCTTTTGATCTATGAGATAGAGGAGAGTTTTATGGCTTAACCAGGTTCTGCCCATTTGTCGAATCTTTGCATGCACATTCGGTTGATGCTTGCTCCTCTTGAGATCTCTTCACGCTGCCATTCACACGTCCATTGATGTGCACGTTGTCCCTCGTGATCCTCGCTTGCGGGTTTTCAAACCCTCTTTCATGGTATCAGAGCGGATCTTGTGGATCCGTGCACTCATCGGTGTTTCTGTGCGTGTTTCCCATCTTCTAGCATAATATTCAAATCTCTTTCAGCGTGTGTTGTAATGGATATTCCATTGTGCACTTTAGTGCATTGATTCAGGGTTTTATACCTCTATTCGTTGTTCGTGTGATCATGGTTGTTTTTAGTGGTGTTCGTGGTTTTCTGAGGTTTGCATGCAGTTTTTTGGAGCAGCTTCAGCTTGCATTTTCAAGGGTTCTTGGTTTTACGTAGGGTTAGAAGAGCCAATCTGAGGCTGGTTGGGAACTGAGCTGTCCCTAGCTCGTTACACTTCCCACGAGTTTTTCCTTAGCCATTGTTTCAACTCACTGGTCGGTTTTTCATTGGTTGTTTGTTAGCTTGACTTGGTGCATAGTTCGGACTCCCTTTGCACTGAGTTTTTTTGTGCTTTGTGTACTTTAATGGTGTGACTCATATTGGAGCTTACTCGCACTTGGGTTCCTTTGCTCAATGGATCTCCTCAACGCCGAACTGGTGCGGCTTTGTTCATATACCTGACTCCATTTGCCTACCCCGAGATCTGCACTCCAACATTTTTTTGGCATGTCTCTTTCTTTCAGACCTCCTGCCAGCTCGTGGAATCTCTGCAACTTCCTCCATGTGACTCGTAGCTGCCTTGGACTGTCCTCTCCTGGTTCAACATTTCATTGCATTGCTCAAAAATGTTTTGAATTCTGCGTTTAACCTAACTAAGTTTAAACGTTTTGGTTGCATTGGAAAATGTCTTGGTTGCTGAGGAAAACGTTTTGGTTGCTGAAGAAAATGTTTTGGTTGCTGAGGTGCATTGAAAAATGTTTTGGATTCTGCGCCACGTCCTCCCTAACATTCAGCTTGCTCGGCACCACCTCCCAAACGTTTCATTTATGCTGCTACGTGGCAACAGGCTCAACACTCCAGCAACCTACATTTTTTTTGTCCTTTGTCTAGTCGTTTCTCCTCTTGCTGCGTATTCTGTGCGCTCAACATTCTTGCCAGCATTCGTTTCACCCGTGCTCAGCCATTTTTTGAGCTTTTTTGGCTTTTTTTTGCGCTTGGCGTCTTCCTACAACCTGTAGTACCTCCCTCCAAGCTCCACACATTTGTTCAATGTCCTTGCAGCACCTGGCACACTCAGACTTCGGTCTCCACGTGGCCTTTAGCGCCCTGTGCGACCTACATGCACAGCCCAACACGTGGGCTCTCCTTCAGCTGCTCCACGTGGGCTCCAAACAGCACAACACACTCAGCTCTCTTCTAATGTGGGCCCCCTCCTGTCCATCAGCCCATTTTTAATTTTTTATGGCTTAAAAAAAACATTTATTCATTGGCATGTAAATTTTTTTTTGGGGTTTTGGCTGTATTTTGCTTGTAATTTGGCCTTCCTACGCTTTTCAAAGACAGAGGGCCAGGCCGAGGTTGGTAGGAGGCTAACCCCCCCTCGCAAGTCAGAACAAACCCCTGCAAAAATTTCTTGCCATTTCCAACGAGTACCCACATGATACCCTTTGCACCTGTTTCATGCACTTTTTTAATGCGTTTGCAACATTTATTGACTTTTTCCATCAGTTGCGGGAACTGTATTTATGCCATAACTTTTGACTCGCTGCTCATTTTTTAGCACTTTCTGGGTCAAAGTTACATGATTTCTCGTACACTATGTGATGGCATTGTCAATTTTGAAAACGCACTACTTTTATAAAGTGCCACATTCTGGGGGGGTTGATTGTACTCTTGGGCTTACACACGCAGACGCATTATCGGTCGAGTCTGACGTCTTGCACCTTGCATCTTGCATTTTTTCATCATGGAGAGTTCTCTTTCTAGACATGAGTGTTGTAGGATTGCCTTACAACCTCCACCACTTCTCACCGAGAGAGAGACCTATTCAGCTTGGCGTGCTTCCATGGAATGTTACTTCACCCACGAGGGTCTTTTACCCTTCTTGCTTGGGCCAGTTCCTGCACCCACTGATCATCATCATCTAGAGGACTTCCTTGACACTTGTGACCATGTCTTTGGTCACATGATGATGCATGTCTCTCGTTCTGTCTGGTTTCACGTGGCAGACTCAGATCCACCTCACCGTGTTTGGAGCATTCTTCAATCCTTGTACGGAGACCCTTCACATACTGATGCCATTTTTGTTGTTGCTGATTCAGTTACCTCCTCCATTTCTTTGTGTGATGGCAGTTCCACTGACATAGACTCGTTTGATTCTACCTCTGATGACGAGGATTGTGCACCCTGTTCTGATGTCGAGATTAGTACAGAGGACTCTTCTCCTCTTTCTCTCACTATTCTAGACATTGTTGTCACCCCCCACATCTCATCAGATATCGAGCAGTCTCATACTCAATCTCACACCATCATTACACCAGCCTCCTTTCCACTTCCAATGTCCGAGGCCCACTTCATTCCTCTACCTTCATTGGATGACTCATACCTATCTGACATCACTCTTCTATTTGTTGAACCCTCTCATTGGGACGAGTATCTATTTGACCTTAGTCGTCTTTTTGCAGAGTACACTTGTGATGCACTATAGGTCCCTCATCCATCTATAGGTGTTTCAGAGGAGTTCATTATCTCCGTTGTTGGGAGTGCCCCTTCTGGGACTCATACCACTTCCACTTTTCCGGAGACCTTCATTGATCCACCCTCAGCTGTGGATCCCTATTCTATTGTGGAGGATGTTTTGTTCCCTTCACATCACTTGGACATCCTTTCTTTGGGTGTTCCTCTTCACTTTGACAATTCTACACATGTGGCATTACCTTCAGTTCCTTAGAACTCACTCGCTAGACCTATGTCACACTTTCATGCACCAGACTCAGAGTTCTTCATGTTGTTTCCTTCAGTTTCCTTTGTGGAGTGGGTGGACTTCCAACACGTCATTTCTGTCCTTCCTAACGGTAGGCACACAGTTCGTTGCGGATGGCTCTTCTTCAGTCCAGAGGCAAATGATCTCTTCATCGACATTCTTCAGGGAGAATTCCTAGAGTTGCAGAGTTCAGATCCGTCCATGGCATCTTCTGCATTCCTCTCGTCTCCCTCTTCTTCTCTATTCTTCTTCTTTCTGAGAGATTTCCTCTTTGTACATGGGTACCTTTTCAGGCTCGTCTAGAGCTAGGACCCATATTTGGAATCTTTCTTAGATTAGAGAGTGTTTTGTTCTCTTGTGGTGGATGTTTTTCCACTAGGTTTTCCTTCACTGCTTGGGACTTCTTTCTTGTACATGGGTACCTCATCAGGCTTTCTGTCGGGACCCATTTCTTGTTTCTGACTTGCCGCCTCATCCTAGGTTATGATGAAGGAGGGGTGTTGGTATGTGTATTTTCCACATCATCAGGTGAGTCATCTCACTTAGGTGAGATCATAGGTCCATGTGTCATTTAGGGGTCATTATGAGATTCCCTTATGCGTCAGTGCGTCAGCGCATCAATGCGTCAGCGCGTCAGTGCATCAGTGCATCATATGCATCATTGACCAGCTATTCTGGGAATGTAATTCCCACCTCTTGACGACTACATTTGTGGGGGAGTTACATACCCCACTACTATATGTACACCCTTTCATCTTGAGAAACATGGTGGAATGGAATGGAGTATGGGATTTGAGACTTCTTCCCTTAATGCATGCACATTTCTTTACAAAGCTTTCTTTCTTTAATCTCGCAATTCCTACACTTTGGTGAGGTGCAACTATTCGATGCTCGTGAATTGACTAGTTCTTTCCTAGATCTATGGTATTCACTAGATACTAATGTCTAGTTCTTTCATAAATCTATGGACTTGACTAGTTCTTTGATGACTAGTTCTTTCCATGATTTATGGCTTGATCTATGACCTTGACTGGTTCTTATATTGTTATTCCTTGCCTATATAAGTAAGGCCGATTCTCATTATATTTCATTGAGTTCTTTAATAATATATGATATTGCTACTTATTTGTTTGCAAAGGTTTATGTAAAGTTATTGTGCTGAATTACTTTCATCTTATTGATCATGGTGTTTGATTAGCATCTGTGTTCTTGGCTTGGTATGATCTAGTTATCATTCCTTTTATTCACAAGCAAGTACAATCCAACAAGATACTTCTTTTAAAATGAAGACTATAAAAATTTACAATAATTGAATAACTTCCATTAAGAGAGATGCAATAGCATTCCAATTCTTTCAAATCTTCCACTTCACCAAAACAATGTAAACTTCTAACTTTTCTTTCACAAACTAACTCATTTTAAAATGAACATTCTCATGCAATACTCTTAGAAAAAATTACTAAATATATGGATTCCCAAGTCATAAAATAACTCTCTTACAAGCTTATAGATTAACAAACATCCACTCAAGTGGGGATAAATAAAAATGAACAAATTACAACAAGGCTATCAATAAGCAAAATTTCAAGTCTTTAATAAGCACGTCCTCATCATAATTATAGATCCACATCTTGATTTCTTCAAACTCCATAATGGGATCACAAACAAAGAAGGGGGAGTAGGAAACGCTCTACGGCCAACCTTAAATCCATTAAGGGCAGAATCCATCCCCTTAATGTCCCTCGAGCCCCAACCAAAGAACCATGCAGGGTATTGATCAACAATTACAACTTTCAACAAAGTGGCTTCACAAAAAACACACATACAAGACTTTAAACTCAACCAAGACAAGATATCCAACAAGTATACACATTCACAACAATACAATGGTTTTAAGATCAAACCAAATAGAGAAATGGTTATGAGAAACCACCTCCTTATGCCTCCTAAGTGAAGTGGAAGTCTTACCCTAAGCTTCCAAGTGCACAAAATGATCAACACAAATTCCTTATCTCTCCCTTGCAAGCATGCAACAAAAACATGATTTATTTTTCACTCCCCATAGGTAAGACTCTCATTCACACTCCCACCAAATTACATACCTCACAAAAATCCATTTTCCCTTCCCAATGGTCCCATAATTCCTTCTCCCACACCCAACTAAGGCCTACTACCCAACCAACACACACAAATACCTTCACAAGACAAAAACAATTCTAACAAGCACAACATTATATATAAACAATCAAAATAACATAATACAAATGTGGAGAGACTACCTCTCCATCAAGCTCTAAGAAAAATTCCACAATTCTCTTCAATTCCAAGCCAAGAAATTTCCAAAGCACTCCCAAAAGCTCCAATTCCAAAAGTGCCCAAGGAGAAAAAAGAACAAGTGACCCCCATTCAAACAAAAAATCACCAATAAATAGAAATGGAATGTGAGGATGATGATTTGGATCCATGTAGGATATCACTTCATCATTCCTCCATCCCCACACTCAAGTCAACACACCAAGACAAAGAAAATCAATGCCCATGCAATCACTATGACAATCCACATGGCTTACAAACTTGCACACCATGATTTCAAAGGACACGATAAATTGGGGTAGAAAGAAAATGTAATAATTTTCTCTTTTACACTAAAAATGGATAAACAAGTCAAAAATAAGCTTCCCAACCCATAGGTAGGGTTGTTGGGTAAATTTAAGAGGCATGGGACAAGCCTTGCTTGTCCCACAAGCCTCCAAAAATCCCCCCAAGTCAAAATCTGAATTTTGAAGTTGGCGTGGAGTAAAAAACTAACAAATCAACATAAATTTTACTTACAACAAGGACCACCAAATATCATCATAACTATTTGTCACATCCTTAATTTGGTTAACTAAAATAAGAAGGGTTAAGTTTAATTAACACACATTTACAAGATGCTAATAAAGTGACAAAAATTTCAAATTTTAAATACATAAAACATAAATAAAGAACATACAAAAATTAAAGAAAGGGAATACACTTAACCCCATGGCCACACATGTGAAGTCACCCCCTATGGGAGACCTCCAAAAGATACATGCAAAACACACACTACACAACATTACAAAAGTTGTCAAATTTGGCCTCGTTGCTGAACACCTGACATCCTTCTATGGTTGGTCCCCTATCCCATTCGATGTAAGTGATCAAAGTCCTGCACACAACAAAATACCTCTCCGGCCTTTCAACCAGATTAACAACATCTAGAAAATATACATATTAAATCAATATTCATCATTCAAAATTAGCAATTCTATTATCCATCAATATATCAAAATCTAACCCTAACATCCATGAGATTACAATTATACTCCAAACATCCCAAAACATAACATGTTAGTATAAAATCCACATCATGAAAATCAACATATATCAAACTGTCTAACATCACTATCTAGTGCATCATAATAAAATGTAAACATCATAATGTCAATAGTCCAAATATCAATGAAATCTATCATCTATTGATCAATGTATCATAATCAAAATGTCTGAATATCAATCCAATAGTATCAATATCAAGATGAAACAATGTCAAAGAGGGGTGGGCACTACAAATGGGTTCCTAAATATAATCCATCTGTCTAGTGAGCATCACTCCATACTTAATATTGTTCCTTCTCTTATAATTCAAGTTTCACCTATTCATCCAAGTATCATACCACCTTTAGAAGTCCCTACCCCATTACCTACTCCTATTATGTCATTTCCAATTTTACCAATCACAAATATCCCACTATCATTAAAGGAAGAATAGCCAACTCACTCGACACAAGCTTCAATCCATCACCTACTTACATTTCTTCCGTTAGACCTCAAATCTAATGTTGGTCATACACTTTCTTCTACCTACCTTTATGATGACCATATATTTTCTTATGACACATTTCAAAATCTGCCACCATGGCATGGTCTCTCTCACATCATCACATATATCTCCATCACTTACACACTTGGGGGGCATCACATTTGCCCTCCCCCCTCCATCATTATTTTATGTATTTATTGGATAATCTTAGTTCTCTTGCTACACTTCACACTAAAATATTTTCTAGCATCTACTCTCACCACACATACTTTCCACTCATAACCGGATGATGGACTCTAGTGTTGTGGTTCATACTTGACTGTTTATGGCACACCTCTCAATGAACCTCACATCGTTTAATTTTACTACACGTAACACTTAGCACTTCATGATATATATTTCCTAGAATCTACTCTCATACAAAATTCATTACTTGATTACGCACTCTAGATCCATGGTTCATACTTGACTATTGAGGGAGAATTCCTAAAAGGACCTAATCTTATGCACATCCATTAGGGGCAACATGGCTCCCCTCATCCTCCCATCTTACATATCACAACGCACCATTGTACTCACACAACATTTTCACATCTTGGTTGCATTTACTCGTGTTAGCTTATATTATTTACATGTTGCACTTTGTTTCCTATTCCAGTTGGATTCTTAGTATATCATTATCTCTTTCTATATACACATGCACACTCACTTGGTATCTTGAGGTGAATGTGATAACTTTATATATTCTTACACGATGCATGATTCTCAACACTACTCTTTACCTTTCCCATCAAGGCTCCTAAGGTCATCTATTATTCACTACTTTCATACTCTACACATCACAAGTCATATTGTTACATTATTTACTATTTTTTTCCTTTTTTCTGTTATATACATGTCTTCACATACTATTTATATTTTTAACATGCTAATAGGTGATTCATGTGTAGAATTTTCTTGTAGGATACTATACAACCATGGTTATTTGTCACCTTTTTCTTTCTATTATTTTCTATTTTTTGTGGACTATGACCTATGTCATGTTTATGCATTGTTTTCTTTTGGCTAGATCAGCCCTGATTTTCTTGTGAAATTATGAGTGATGCCCCATGTTTGCAACACACTTTTTTCATTCGATCTTATCTTCCTATTTACTTTTTACATTGTCTTCTATTACATGCAAGCTATTTTTACAACTAACATTTGTTTACCAGTCCATCTTTTTTGCATGTTCCTTGGTTTCCACCATGTGCATCCACTACCCCCTGTAGGGCTTAGATATACATATCATCTTCAAGTCCTCCCCTTTGGGCCACATCTTCCCACATTCCTTGCATGCACCCTAAATGAGGGGGAACCTATTTGGTGAATAAACCACCCTTCCATCAACACAGAGTTACAGAACATATCAACACAATATAGAATTGGCAACAAAACACAATCATAGAGTGATCCAAAAACAAACTTGGGTCATAAATATAGAGTTGACATTAGCATCAAGTAAGAGAGAGGAATTTTGGATGCTTGTGTCCCCCCTTGGGAGCTTTTTTTTGGGGGGGGGGAAAGCAGTCAATTTCTTAGTTCAATACAATTTCCAGTAGTTCACAACATAATTATCTAGTAGCAGGAACTTTCCTCCAGTTATAAAATGCATTCAATCAGTTATAGTTCAGTTATAAAATGTTATAATAGGTTACAATTAGGTATGTACCATCTGCAGTGGTGTTTATTGGGAAGTGTCATAGAAGGAGAGAAAAACATACCTCTCTTTGAAACACTCTTTTATTGGTGTGAGATGGCCCAAAAAAATCACTCTTGGGATGAGATCACCCAAAACCTCACCACTAACAACAAGGCATCAAAATTCATAATCATATCCAAAGAAAAAACGACAACTTTCTATCCTTTACTCTCTTGTACATTGAGTGCACATTTTCCTTTTACTTTTACACACTTTCTACTCATCATACATTACATTGGCTTTTCATATACGGGAGTTTGACTACTTTATTTCTCTTTGTTGGTGATAAAAAAAATCATCTGTTAAAATTAGGTGTCTCCACCAACATTCACAGGGCTACACCCCTTTGCATTGAATGGTGTAGCTCCTATTATTGAATGTTACTAATATAAACCTAAACTAAATGTTGTGGGTTGGCCCAATAGGTTAGGGATCACACAAGGACACTCCACTGAACTTGTAGAAATCACAACGATGAGGGGGAAGGAGAGAAATTAGGAAAGGAAGGTTACCACCATAAGTAGGCCAATTATAGAGTTCACACCCAGTAACCAGAGTATTTAAAAATTCAATATAGAGGAAAGAAACATTTAATCTATCTAGTGAGACAGAAAAAAACCTCAGAAACAAAGTTCTTAGATTCAATCTATCAAAGATACAAATATATTTTTGGATCAATATGCTTGAAAATTGCATAAGAGAGAGAAGTAGAGGAATACAAGAAAAGGAAAATGGAAGAAATATAGATTTTATCTCATGTGCATTAGTGATACAAAGCTCAACAACATATCACAATCCACTATTTCTAAAAAGAACAAAATTTCCAAGATCCTTTGGAATGGAGAAGTCATCCCAATTTATAGCAAAGTGAATTGACTCTTCACCTACCCCCCACATGAACCTTCATGGTCTCATTCAACTCGTGACTTTTCACCTTCCTAGGAAGTGAGAAATTAATTCACTTTTTATAAATCAAAGGGAATTTTTACAATGTAACTTTTTTAAGTGACTTAAGAAAATGAGAAAAAATACAATGAGTACGCCAAACGAAGAATTATAAATGGGAGAGAAGGAAGAGAGAGAAAGAGAGAAGAAGGAGTGGGTTACCATATCTGATGAAGAAGCTATCTATGATGAAGAAATTTCTGATGAAGATCATAATCTCCTCCTTTCGCATGATGCACGAAAACCTTGGGTTTCCGAATGAATGTTTAGAAATAGTGTTTCAAGACCTCCTAATGTGAGCTCGGAATGGACATGGGCACTACTCACAAAGATCCTCATCAAGATTTGATTGATAAACCTCCTTAAATAATTGATCTTACCTTGACCATATTATTTCAAGTCACCCAGATCATTGAGATATGAATATGAATACACCTACTATGCCTTGTGATGCTCTACCTTGCTTCTGGACATTATTGAGCTCAAGATGATGCTTTATGACCCTTATGAAGTTTTTATTTCTCTGTTTGAGTTGTGAAATCAACTTATTACCCCATGAATAGTCTAAAAGTGGAAATAATAGTGAAAATGGAGTCATCTGCAACTGTCTGCACCTAGAATGAAGACTTTCTATTTTTAGGAGGTAGGACCGAGACGTACTATTTTGGAACTTATCATCTTTTTTTCTTAAATATGACCTTATGAACCTTATGAAACATTTTATCCTCTTTCATTGAGGATACATTGATATTTTTAGAAACTTTATATTTTTAGCAAGTTAGTTTTTCCTAACCTACTATTTTGGGGAAATTGACATTTTTTCTCTATCTTACATTTTGCATCTTTTCTAATTGTCTTAGGTAATCCAAAGTTGTAATTTAGAGAACTTACTATTTTTAGCACATGGAGGAACATGGATTATGATATTTTTAGTAAGTGAAAAAATGGACTTGGTTTGTGACAGGGGTGATATTTTTAGATTCATCCTTTTATCTCGATATCGTTCTTAAAATTTCACCGTGTTTCACCCACCGAAATGCTTGGAAATAAAAAACTAGAAATTTACCTAGTGAAGCTTCAAGAATGAAGCTACCATGGCGGCCATTAATGGAGTCATTAATTTTTTTGTAGCATTCTTTCCCTCCTTGGATTATGAAAAAATCAACTTCACTAAGATAGTTATTTCACTTGGAACTTGTCCTTGCATTTTTATCTTGATTTGTCCACTGGTGTGATGGGAAATCAGAGAAGTGAAATACAAGGCTCAAAGAAAGGATTTTGTTGCCATTAATTATCCAGGGAATATTTTAATATGTCATAACTTCCTTCTTCAAGGACTTTGAAAATGGATAAGTTTGCAAAAAATATCACTTCAATTTTGTGCGCTCGATTGTGAGATATGAGTTATTCATTGTTTTGGTTATGACATCATTCTAGCAAAATGTTGGGCATGGTGTCTATAGAATTTTCAGGTTTCATCATGTTTTGAAGCATTGATCATGAATCAATGAATCAGAAATAGGGAAATTGAGAGGAGAAATGGGTTTCTATAATTTCTCTACAAATTTCTTTCGGAAATGAGTTCATAGGCAAGTATGGAGAAACAACACGACAGTTGCATTTCTTACAAAAAATTCCTTTTAAAATTTCTTTTGTCTTGGGCACAATTTTCTATCCAAATTTTCCCGAGGGTTTGGGACGCATGTAAAAAAATGCACCTCACCCTAATTATGAAAAGTTGCATCCCGAGATTGGCCGAAGGAGGAGAGAGAGAAAGTGAGCAAAAAACACCCAGGGGATGGAACTGGATCACATGGGTGACAAGAGAAATGGATAGTATTGGGAAAATTTTTGTGTCCCAACTATCCCAAGGGGATGGGACAGATGGTGCATAAAAATTTTCCCTCACTTGGTGAGGACAAGTGGCAGAATCTGATTGCGCAATGGTGAGCGTTGAGAATGAGTGCAAAGGGGATAAACATGCATGTTTGATCTCTTCGGGGGTCACATGAGGGTCAAGGGGGATCAAATAGAGATGGAAAATTTTTATTGCACTTTTTTCCCAATGGAATGGGTAAGTTGAGAAATGAAATTTCACTTTGCGCTTGGGAGTGACATGTGTCCACCCTGAAAATTGGCTAAGTCCCAAAGCACACCATGGGGAGCAACTTGTCGGAAACGTATCTTGAGCATCCGGAGGTATTTTTTAGAATATATTTATATGATTTTGACTTAAAACGTAATTTTAAGAATTATGGGATGGCTATCATGCTCTAATACATCCTAAAAATCCCTTAAAATATTTTTTTTTCTCGGGCCCACAGGTTCTGCATGTAAAAACAGTTTGTGGGAAGAATTTATTATGCCTTGTGTAAAATATGAAACCACCATCATTTAGAGCTCTGAAATAAATTTCCAACAGATTATTTTTAGACCTCTAACTCCTTACAGAAATCCCATAATCACTTCTCGAAGCTCAGGTGTTGTTTTGTACTGCAAGCTCCTTCACCTTCAAAAACCTGTTTTCGCTAAACTTGTCCCTAAACCTCTGAAACTTTCAAAAATATTCCAAAATAATTTACACAATGTTCCTAGCTCCTTAATACTTCTCCCCGATGAATTTTGGCCTATAACTCAACTCCGAGGGGTGTGCACCATGCCTTAGAAAGGTTAAAAATAGACATTCCTAAGCCTTCTTGAAAATCCTAACTTGAAAAGTACCATCTTGGAGGCACTTGAATGAACCTATTTTCCTACATCACCTATGGAAAAGTTTGAAAAAAAACATAATACCACTTGGTAAGGTAGGATAGGCCTGGTAGAGTGGATGGACTGACCTAGAGGAGTGTTGGGGAAGGTTTACAATCAAAACTTTTGACACTGGGGTCCATTGTCATGCTTGAAAATATGAAATTTTCAAGTTACACATTTACATGACAACACTCTTCTTTTACAAGTTTGTCCTTATACACAATAAGAAACAACTCACATTATCAATAATAAGCTCCAACAACACACTACTATGCATATGTTTCACCTCGAGGGTCTACCTCCCCTTCCTAATTTCCAAGCTTCACATTACGATCACTTCACACTTCACTTTTCCACTCAGCACGATATCAACTACACTCTTCTCTACAAGATTACAAGATACGCATATTATATCTACTTTATGCTATCTATTATTAACTCAACAACATAAAGTGGGGGAAAATGTAGAAACAAAATCTATGCACTTGGGTACATTTCTAGGTCCTAAAGCATACTAATATATACATGATTCGTAAGCAAGAAAACTAGTGGTTGACAACTTATTTTGGGCCTTTTGTTTTATCTCTTCCACTTTTATTGGTCGGGCATATCTTACAGCCCTTCCGGAACTTTATTGTTTTATCTTTTGTGGCCTCGGATACTAGCACCTAGTTAGGATAGAAGCACCCAAGTGCTCGTTTCCCTCCTTGGAACTCTTGAACTTATTTACCTTCTTCTTACACTTTTGGGTCTCTTTTACTTATTTTTCACCTTTTAGTACTTTGGTTTGGCTTTTCAGTTGTCAATTACAAAATTCAAATAAGGGAATCATATATATACTTATTTTTTCTCTCAAATAAGGGGCCAAGAACATGAGCATTATATATCATCACCTAATCTTGTATTCAAAGGCACGAGAGAATTACATATCATACATCTATCACATCCATAAAATAGATAAGGTTTACATTATTTTGCATACATAGCATGGGATGGGATTTCATTCTATTCCATCACACATTCTCTCCATATTTGGTACATTCTAGATCTAGTCCGCTATCATCATGTAACTTGCATAGTGCATCCTAATGCATCATTAAACACACATACAAAAATAACTACATATATTTTGATATGTAGTGCAGCATTTGTTTGTAAGTTCAATCTTCAGGTGACCTTTGGGTTTAGTCTGACTCCCCATTTTTCATCTTGTTTATTAGGTTTAATGTGGTTTATGGGCATGTGCAAATAGTTATTTATTTTATAGGTTATAGGTACAACCAATGATATTAGATCTAAAACAAAGAGACAAAGGAAGATCAACAACGAATATCCTTTATCCCATAACATACCAAAAATTGAGAACTTAAGTGGACAATAGCACCCAGATTAGTTACTAGTGCCCATGAGCTTCTGTCCTCCCATGGGTTCTTTTGTCCTATGTAGTTTCGAGTTCCATAACCCTAGATGAGCCTTAACAACATTTTTTCTTATCTGTTTAAGTAGTTTCTCATTGCAGATCATCTCAAAGTTGCACGAAATCAGCTAAGTCACCTTATATCTCTCATTTTCTTAGGATTTCATAGTGTTGGATGTTTATTTCTTGTTTCTTACTATATTTTTATCATAATATCCTTATTTAATGTAGTTTCTCATAAATTAAGGTTTAATTCAATTTATATTAAATCAACAACATGATCTCCTTATCATATTCATGGTCTTGTGGTGTAAATTATCATGAAGAATATGACGCTCCCTTTCCATACCTACATGCGACATATTTTCTCACAACCATTCTCCCAATAATGGTATAATATTCTCATGTTTGAACATTCTACACACCTATCTAAGATCATCAACATCCGTATATGGTAGCTCGGTACCCATATTGTTCTTTCTCTTTCAAACATTTTATCTCTCCCTACAATTCTTTGATGACACCCATGGTCTCTTGATAAACTTCTTTCTATTGAGATACATATGGATACTTTACATAAACCACTTTTTCCCATATGTAAGAGGTCTCACATTACCCTACTCACACACATTGTTTTTCTGCATATAGTGACTAATAAAGGTTGAAGTTAAGGCTCAACCATCTTCTTAGGTTCCCTTTTCTCAAGTTTATCACATTCTACTTTGATCATAGACACTCAATTTACCTTTTTATTATTCTTACACATATAGCCACACAAATTTTGACAATCCTTAACCTTATGTTCCTGTCCACAATTCATAAAAAACTTGGTTCTTTGGACATTCATGTTGATAATGATCAGGTGACCTACACATATATCATGTCCCTTGTACAAACATTCCATGGCTATCACAGACTCTTCTCTAGAATCCATGTCTAAAACCTCAATTTCCATTATTATTCACTTCACCATTTTTTCCTTCTTATGCATGTGAGATTCTTGTCATAGTGGTTTGGAATAACCCTATTTCACATGCCTCATGAATATTGTTTATCAAAAGGTAGTTGAATATGTCATGAGTATGTGCATCACAAATCTTGCAATACATGGAGACATTGTTTTGTGTCATGTACTATAAAAGTGAACAAATCTAGACATCACAATTCTTACGAAAGATCTCACAAGATGTCAACAACGCGTGCACATTCCTTCATGGGAATCTATCCTTTGTATGTCCTTCCACCTCATAATCAGTGCAACATAGTTGACTACACATCTAATGTGTTGAATTAGTAGATAATTTCTCAAACTTAGTAGTCATTTATGCAATCTGGGATTTAAGGAAGGGACTCAACCTTGTGTCTACACTTCCTATTAATTCATTGTGTATAATTGATTCCAAATCTTTAAACAGATAAGTGAATGTCTCGTGTGAAATTTCTCTCCGAAAAGGCCTCAACAAGCCTCCTATAAACCACTGTGCATGTTGACTCTAATGAATATAATATGATAGTTTAGACAACAAGGTCTTGAATCATGTGTCATATTCTCTAAGACTCCCAGTTATACATTACTTAATATCCTTCAAAGTACTAATACTTTGCTTCTCAAACTTAGGGATGTGAAACTAATCCAAGAAGGAAGCACATAATGCATCATAATCAACTACATTCTGGTGTGGATCATATTTTATATACCAACAATGTGTGAGCCCTTGAAGTGTGGTGTCAAATTGACTTACCTTCCAATCTAGAGTAGTTATTCCCTTATCTCTCTATAATAACCCACACTTATGCACATTTTTAAGTTACATATTCCACACCTCTATACTCTTGAAAATGAAGAGACACCTCAAATAAGATATGAGGAATATGTTGATGAGGTTGTTGTAATGGTTTTTTTCATCCTTGTCCTAGAGTGGGACAAAATCCTGACCCTGATCCTCTACTAGGATTACCTTCATGCGATGGCTGGTCCAAATGTCCCAAGTCTCCCATCGTGACTTGGGGGCCTGTAGAATAAATAACTTGTATCCACATGGTAGTGTTAAACTACACACTAATTATCTATCATATAGCCCCAAAAATAGTATTACTTCTAATAGGTAGCACACCACTACTATGTCCTAACAACGTGCCTACTAAATTTGTTCCAAACAAAATCTATTCAAACACGAGAGCATGTTACACTGCCATGTGTGTGTCCTTAATCTAATATTCCTCTTAAGCTAATACCAATAAGTTCCTACCTATATTTCCTATCCAACATGGTGATACCTAATTTCCTTATTGCTCACCTATACTATGATGATCTTCTACAAAACAATTCTAGATTTTAAGGACCTTACACAACTGCTAGGTGGCCAGAATATGTCAGATGCATTCCCAAAATTTTCATTCTCTCCTTAGACTCACTCTCATATGATGCCTAAGGGGTACTTCTATTGTGCTTCCCCAATACTTGAAATACATGATCCTGCAGTCCTTCGCCTTCTTTAGGGTTCTTGAAACTACCATCAATCATCATTTCCCTCACTCTCAGCACCTCCTTAACTTCCCTCTCTTGTGAATCATTATATATGTGCCATATTTATTCTCTCTCTTTCTTCCATTTAATCCAATGTCATCCTTCCTAGACCTTATTCTTTCCCCTATACGTGGTGGGGTTTTAGCCTACTATCAGTAAGTTTTCCACATAGAGCTCAATCATTAATATCTTAATAGCTACAGGTGTTGCATGTAAATATGATCCCTTGGCTTGCATCAAAACTAAAAAATTTCTTCCTCAAGGCACATGTATGTAAAAATCAGGTACTCTAACATATAACTATGCAATACACCTTCCCACCAACGATCTACAGCTCTAGTCCATGGAACGTCCAAATTAGATATTTCTTGATAGTCATCTTGACTCCATACTTTATTTATTCCTATCTAAACACCTCTCTTTTAGTTGTAAGCTTCTAACAACTAGTACAATTATACTAGAAAAAAGATGAATAACGTCTCATACAAGCTATCATAGAGGTTGTCTTCCACTCACTAGCACCCATTGAAGTCAGGTCCAGTGTTTTATTTGTAATAACATGTGTCATGGTCATCATGCACCCAAAGCTCAATATTATCCAAAGACAACTGAAATTCCATGTATATTCTACATCTTGAGAGAAGAAAGAAAAGAGGTGCCGACAAAGGAACCAAAATGTAATCTTTGTTTTAACCAATGCTAAGTTCGGAGTGATGGTACCTCATAAAGACAAGTTTGCATGCTAACTTGAAGCACATACAACCACTAGGCATTTCCTTTGTTCACTCACTGGATGTGGTTAGCGCAAACACAATCATAATAACCATTATAACATGTAAAAATGGAGATAAAACATAAACATTTGGTAGCATATGTCATAAGGAATCTTAATCAATATACAAAATGATGAATAACACTTGAATTTCTAATATTCCATACTCATACATGGTAATATTTTCTACCCAAATATAATCATCCATCATAAAAACAATGCATTACATAATAGATAATTTGACTGCATTCATAGTATAGTTACATCCTTGTGTTATACCATGTGCGCATATAAAATTACTTACATAATTAAAACATTCATCTTAAACTCCCATCAATGACATATGAAAAAAGTCTCATTTAATACAAGGAATACTACACCTATTTATAGACGGTGGAGATTTTCCTTCGCCACTTAAATGCAATTTTCCTAATAATATGTGTGTTATTCTTAACATGCATGTTTTTTACAACTTTTCTTAACTATGGTTCATATATAAATAGCTTTCTCTAACATGATTTAATTCATATAAATAATTTGTCTCCAAGTTTCACCTTTGTCTTTTTTGCATGTTATTTTGCATATTTATAACCCTTTTTTGTGCACCACACCGACTTACTTTAGTTTATTTCTAGCCACATCCTAAAAATTGGCTAAGTCCTAAAACCCCTATGTAAACACGTGAACCTTCACGTATTAAAATCTTCTTCATGTCACATGCACCTTGGTACAATGTCCTATTTTTTTCTTTTCCCCTTGCACACATGATCCCACGCACAGCTTCTAATTTTTTGCATGACTATTACTTAGCCATTTCTTCCGACCAACAAAGGGTCTTTTGAATTCAATATGTTAACATCGATAGTGCATTAATTAAGAAGTGTGGACATATCAAGTGGTAGATTATTTTGATTATAATGGTCATTTATCCCCATATAGGATAGGAAGGATTCACCATCAAGGTATTGAAGAATATCGATGGTAGGGGATTCTTCCTCTATCATTTAAGGTAATACAAGTAGAAGGGTCTTAATGTTTTCGGTAGTCTGATAAGTGAGATGTTTTAAGGTGATCATGTTGGTTAAAAAATGTTAGGAGGGATGGAAATGGTATCTTTTTTTTATAGGTTTTTCTTATGAAGATGTAGAGGATGGATCTGGTTCAACTAGGGATCCAAATGTGGTGATCACAAATGTTTCTGAGGAAGGTTTTTCGATACTAATCTAATATAAAATGAATTAAAGTTTATTTCAGATTAACTTGTTATAACTAGTTATATTCATGTAAATAAAATAAAGTAATATATAAGCAATAAACATCCAAAAGTGTGTAACCTTAAGCTAATGAGATAAGAAGATGACTTAGCTAGTTTTAAGTTGATCTGGAGGTGATTGCAAGTGTCTGAGTATTGGATATGACTACAAATAGTGTTGAAATGTTGGCTGAGGGTTATGAAATTCAATACTGTGTTAGAAAAAAATTCCCACAAGAGGACAGAAGTGCCCCAGGCATTGGTGATTGTTATGGGCACAAGTGACTATGTGAATGATCAGGATCCCATCTATTTTGGGTCAGAAGGTATTTTCTTCTATTCATTCTATGTCACTTTGATTTCTGTGTTAGGGTCTTGATCACACTTGTAACCTACAAAAAAACCCGAGTCATCTTCACAAGCTCAAAAACACATTAGATCTTAATAAAATGTATAATATGTGAATTTTGCCTAACCCCAACGGTCACCTGATGAGTGAACTTATTATCGAGTGTTGCACTACATTTCAGACTCCATGTACTTATATATTTTTGTGTGTGAAACAATGTCTTTTACCTAGGTTTTCCCTCACATCAATGACACCAAGATAACAAGATATAGCTAGATTTTATGCAAATTTGTGGTATGGAATTCAACACTTTCCTCCCTATATAGTTCATGTATCCTAGAATGTGTGCCTTTAAATAGTAGTATTATTTATATGTGATAGTCCCCCTTGATTTTATAGTGAGAATAATAATTATTATGTTTTGTATGTGTGTGTGTGTGTGTGTGTGTGTGTGTGTGTGTGTGTGTGTGTGTGTGTGTGTGTGTGTGTGTGTGTGTGTGTGTGTGTGTGTGTGTGTGTGTGTGTGTGTGTGTGTGTGTGTGTGTGTGAGTCCCTTGCTTGAATTTTGACACTAGTGACACTGAAATTTGACTAAGAATGCAAGATAAGGATAAGAAAAGAAACAAAGAAGACCAAAAATGATTAAAAAAATGTTCAAAAATAACAAGGAGGATAGGAGTGCCTAGAATGGACCCAAGCACCTAGGCACTAGTGTCTAGAGTGGGTGCTAGTATCATGATACCAAGAATAAAAGATGTGACAAGAAAGACAGACAAGGATCCATGTGACCTAACCAAAAGTGGATACAGAAATGAGAGATGTAGGAAAGAGTCACAATAGAAAGCAATCAAAGAATGTAGATGAACAAGGGAAAATGTCACTAGTGAGTAAATTTATTACATGGGATTAATGTGTATAACAACATACTAATGGAATATTAAAGTGATGATATGTGCATTGTTTTGTGTCTACAATTCCCCCCCTCCTTTATGGTATTTGAAGGAAATTCAAGTAGTGTAAAGGAAGTAAGGAACATATGTGTATAGGGTATAGTGAAGCCATATTTCACAGTTTGTGTACAATATAAAACCTTGTACTATGGAAAACCATGGATCAAAATTTTGACCCATGTGACGTAGAAGGAGATAGAAAACTATTGTAAGGAGCTACTAAGAGAAATATATGTGATAATATTGGAGATTTTGTATTTTTTAGAGGCAATAGAAGATGTAGGGAGTGATCAATTCCCAACTTGTTTTGTTAATAATTGAATTATCTCAACGTCCTTCCCCCTGAGGAAGAGTTTTGGGGAGAGGTAATTTTTCTCTCCATATTTTTATTCTTCCCTAAATGGTCCAACCACTATAGATGAAATTGTTACCAATTTATTTCGATTGAAATCCATTTGTCAATATTAAAGAACCCATATAGAAGTAGTATAGTAAAGGCAATAACATCTCATTTCCCCCACCCCTATAGTAATGGGTGTTCCAACTTGAATAGTATTAGATGGCTTCCAAGTTAGGTCATCTACAAGTGATGGTGATGTAATGTGGATCCTAAGTTGGGTCTTTTTTGGAGTGATATTAACTATAATTATTGTGTTGACTAATTAGGTTAAATGATAATATTTGATTGCATAGGATGTATTTGGAAGATTATTCATGCAGAGATATTTCCCCGCAAAAATTAGGTCATTTGGGGGAATGGATTTGAAATATAAAAAGTATCAATTTTCATATGAAATAAATGTAATCGTATTTTAATGAGATCAGAGAAAATGTGACAGTAAGATATTAGGAGTTTTGATTGATTGTGTTGTATCCTAAGAGGGATTATAAAATGATCCTGATTATATGCCTTCCTTTAGTGAAAGAGTGAGGGGTTGAGAAATTATTACTAAGCAAAAAGAAAGGATATTAAGGATTTTATTAGTAACAGAGAAATAGTATAGGACATGTAAAAGTGTTGATAAAGTATGTGTAGATATTGAATAGTGTTTGTACTTGAATTAAAGTTAGAGTGTTTAGAATTTTATAGTATGGTACTATATGAGACCATGATCCAAAATCCATAAATTGGGAGAAAAATAGAGTAATGAGGCTCGAGATATGAGCCGAAAAATGTTCTTGTATTAGTTGCGAGAATAGGAGAAAATGGTGACTATAGTGCAGATTAAAATTGAATTACTATATATAGTCATGTATACCCTATTCGTAATGTCCTAAATTGAATCCTTTCCAGGTGTAGCGATGAACATAAATTTGTGAAAAGGATTTCTTATTAGTTGTATAAAAATGAAACATCAGATATAAAGGGTTTAGCATGATGTTTGTTGTCATGGTGTGGGGAAGGACGATCAATCCCTTTGTAGACAATAGTAGTTTTAAGAGGGGATGGACTAAAGGAGATGATGTCTCCAACATTTTATTTGTACATATGTTTTTTTTCAAGTCTCCCATATGTTTTTGGTGTAGGGAGTGAGTTGAGGGCTATAAGGTGGTACTCCCTCAGCGAGATACATAGCATAAAAACATCAAAGGAGATATCATCTGGTAGCTTAGATACAGAGATGGAAGAGCTGGTAGAAGCTTCCTTAGAAGAGGCTAAGTTTTTCTCAGGAATGAGCATGAAATTGGTTTGGTAATTCATGTGACATGCTTTGAAAGGATTCGGGTGAGCTAGTACAATAAAGGTTTTACCTTCATGTTCGTACTTTATACAATAGCATAATGTTAATGTGATACAATGCATAGTATGTATTTAGGGTCAACCTAACATCATGTTATACTAAAACTCTCCTTTTACAAGATAAAGGAGTTCATGAATGATTTTAACACCCAATATGATGGGTAAAATGAACATGCGTAAAGTAGGGGAAATGTTTTTGTTAAAGGCGCACAACACATTAGGTGACTGGGTAATGATGGTGTCAGGTAACTCAATTGTTTTGAAGGCATGAGATGATATGATCATAATTTTGGTGTCATTTTCAATCATAACTCTCTTGACGAGAGGGTATTATTGATTTGGGAAGTGATAAAGAATGGAATTTCATGGTCTTCTAGTTGTAATAATGGAATTTCATAATCATCTAAGGTGATAGTAATGTAATTTTTAAGGGTGCTGATAAGTTTGGTAAATGGTTAAGGGTCATCTGATGGTACCGAGATGGACTGGAGAGCCTCAATAATCGCTTGTTTTTGTTGTGGATAAGTTAGAAGAAGCTCATAGAGGGACATATTTACAAGAGGTTATTGGAGTTGTTTGATGATATTGTTTTGTAATGAGGTGGTAGACTGGGTTTGTGGGGCGGTGAGGGTAGATTTATTAACCTTATAGGTTATTGGATAGGGTGATTCATGAGTAAGATAACTAGATACTTTGGGCCTATTTTGGTCTGAGGCCTTGGGATCTTTCACAAATTCTCTTTTATTTATCAAAACCATATCTATTTTATGGACTTGAGTTTTACGGGAAAATTCCTTCTATTTTTGTATGTGGATGTGGTGTTAGATGATTGTTCAAATGGGGTGCCTTTAGAGATAAGATAAGTTTGTTTGATTTAAATTTAATGTTTTGGATTTGCAATAAGAATTCCTTTGTTGGTAAGACTTTGAATCATGGCGTGGAGGGATTTATAGTCCTCAGTGGAGTGTCCTAGTATTTGATGGTACACACAGAAGATTTCATAATTCTACCAAGATGGATTCCACCCTCGGGATTTAGAAAACTTAATATGAGGTAATGTTATGGTAGATTATTTGATGATATTTTTTAGAATTATAGCATAATACCCTCATAGATGTTTGGTATGATGATGAATATGAAGGGATCTACATGAAATTTTATGATTTAAAGTTTCAATCTAATGAGGCTGCATTCTAGGTGGCACATTTAGGTGCCTTTTGGGGAATGACCTTAGATTTTGTAACGGTTACTATGAATTTAGAGGAGGGATGAGTCCATAAGATGGAAGGAAAATATTTTATACTTTGTGATAAAGTGGTTTGATGATTTTTTGGTACAATTTCTACCTTTTTGGATGAATGGTTTTTGGATTATGTCTTAACATTCTGGATGTGGTGTCTGGTGACATAGCCTTCAAATGATATTTTTGTGATTTCTATGGTGGGTTTATTTTCTAGGAATTTCAAAGAGGAATCGGGTGGATCTAAGGAGGATGTGGTAGATGTAGGAGGGTTCGTGGTCTTGTTGGTGACAAGACTGTGAGATTTGGATGATTCGTTCGGTACTTTTGTTGTATATGTGCTAAGTGTTGGAGATGTAAGTGATAGGTATTTAATGGTATGATGAGAATTGATGGAGTTGAATTTTTGTTGACTAGTGGACAAGGAATGATTTGGGAAAGGTTGTTTGAAGACATCTAAGTTTTGATTAGGAGGTGTATTCAAATTGTCAAGTTATAGGTCACCTTAATCAATAAGATCATAAAGGATGTTTGTAAAGGAATGACACATTTTAACGTTGTGGCCTCAGACTTTATGGTATTTACAATAGTTATTATCTTGATACCATGATGGTTTAGAAATGGATGTGTCAATACGAAGAATAGGGGGAGCTTATATCATGCGCCCAACTAGGATTTTATCGAATACCGTGTTATAAGACTCCCCAATGGGTGTATAGTTATGTTGAGGCTAGGTCTAATAAGAGTTTGAATGACCTTTGGATGTGGATTTTTCAATGACCGTGTTTGTTAATAATTTTTACTTATCATTACTAGAAGAAGGTTAAAATGGAGATTCAGGTTTGGGCTTGTTTGATCTAAGTTTAAATTGACCATTTTCAAGGGGGTGAAGTTCTAATTTGTGGTCCATGGTAAAGGCTTTGTCAAACATCTGAAAGGATTGGATTTCAAGTGTTGATGATATATTCTTAGCGAAAGAATGAGTGAATAATTCAATCAAATTGGTTTTTGGGAGAAAGAAGGATAGTTCATTGATAATCCTAAACCATTAAGTGATGAAATATACAACAAATTTGTCTTCAAACTATTTAATAACATAAATATTAGTTATGGAGTTTTTACGGGTGATATTAATGGAGAAATTCTCTAAGAACAATTGTGTGAGATGTACAAAAGAGAAGATTGAATACTGTAGGATGTTGTTATACCAGTCAAGGGAGGGTCCCACTAAGGACATGGGTAATGTCCTCAACATGAGATCCTGGTCATGGGAAATGAGATATTATGCATGGATAAAATATTTGATGTGTCATTGAGGGTCCTTCTTACTATAGAATTTGATAAATTTAAGGAGTTCCCAATGTGGGGGATAAGCTTTAAAAGGTATAGATGGGTGGATAGGTTTATTACAAATATTTTTGTAGGAAAAGTTATTTTTAGGACCCAAGTGGTGACTTTAACGCTTGCAATCCTATTTATGAGTGTTTGTAAGGGGTTTTTTTGAAGTTTTTGTTGTAGGTTTAAAGATGATGAGCCAATTTGTGGGTTTGGTTGCTGGTAAAACTGATATGGTAACGAGACATTATTATGAAGAGGAGTACTTATGGGAATGTTTTGGGTATGTTGAGAGATTAAGGGTTGTGATTTTTGAATGTGTTGATAAGGGATCAGAATAGAAGTGTTGATAAGCGGGTGAGACGGCTGAGATTTGTTGTGAGAAGGGATGGTGTTATATTATGAGACAGGGTTAGTAGATACCTGATGTGAAGAGGGGTGAGTAATATAAATAGAACTGTATTAATGATGGGTATATATGTGGGAAGAGACATAACTAGTTTTTATTAAGGATGTGGGTTGTTGCAAAGGGATAGGTTGAGTTGTAGTAAGAGGAGTGGAAACCAAGCTTAAAGGAGGTGTAGGAGAAGCACTGGAGGATGTGGGACTAGATATATAAGGAGATGTGTTAGTGTTAGTTTTTGAGGTCGTCAATCTTGATGAGGGACCCAACGACGTAGATTTTGGTTGGTTGGATGTGTCTTGTGATGATACAATATTAAGGTCAAAATTAATAACAGGGCCTGATTAAGCGTAGACTAATGCTCCCGATTCACCAGTAGTAGAGTATGGATGAATTTTTTAGATAATAGAATCATGATTGGGGTAAATGATTTAGGAGTGATTGAAGTTGATGGTAGTAATGAGAGGATGATGTATGGTTTTCGGTTATTGGAGGAAGACACCTCAGGAAGCAAGGTACGCATTAAGGGCCGTTGGGTTAGAATCTGGGATTTCTTTGAAGCATGGATTGCCGTTGTTGAAAAAACATGGGATAGATGGATTTGGGATATCTTATGTGGCTGAATAGGTACTAGGAGAATGTGGGGGTTCTTGATCAATCATTTAAGGTGATCAGAATTGATAAATTACGCATGGGATGTCTTTAAGGCATGTCTCAAGATTATCTAGGGATTGTTAAAGATGAAGTGTCATATAATTATTTTTTTCAAGATGATATTGTTATCTGGTTATAAAAAAGAACCAAACACACAATAATGAAGAAATAAATGGAACTATTTAAAACAACAAACTTTGATTATATTGATTAATTTAAAAAAGAGTGAAATGAGAAAAATGGCTAAAAGGGTACGAAGAAAAGATTTTTTCTATGGATGGTTTCAGGTGAGCCTAAGGTTGGATTCCTTGATATACCTGAAGGTATGTGAGGACCATACTTGTGTTGGTGTGAGTACAAGGTGTCATATTCGGTCCTACCCCTTCACTTCACAGTCCCGCGGCGATAAGGGTATCGGTTTACTTAGCCGATATACCACCCACTAGATTATTTATAATTGAACTGAACACTGAGTCATCTTATCCTCTTGGTGATGAAATCCAAGTAGTTCCACTTGGGAAGGATTGTTTAAATGTAAATTTGATGTGATATTTAATTTGGTTTTGTTTGAAGGGATTTTTGTGACTATAATTAGATTTCAACTCCTAATTAGACTAGATGAGAAAGCATATATGAAGGTTCATTTTAAGATCCAAAAGAAATGTTTATTTTGATGAGAACAAGACATTTAAAATTCAATGATAGAAGGAAAAAATGACATACCTGTGATCGTTATTCCTTCTATATTTTTAATTTTAATTTTATGCCTTTTTTGAAATAGTAACAACAAGGTACTCCAAGGTCACATGTTAGATGATATTGACAATAAAAGAAATAAAAAGATATTAAATATAAACAAAAGGGGAAAATAGGTCTCACTGGGAGGGTGAATATGTTTATGGTAAAGTTTGGTTAACTGCTATAATGTTGAAATACCAAAAAATCTAATAAAGTAATTTTTATAGATACCTGCATAGACAAATGCAATGTCAGCATGATTGGATACGAATAATGTAAAATACTCCTCCTTTCTCCAAGTGAGAATAAATGTATACAAATACATCTAGACAAGATAAAATATTAGATAAGTATTAAATGAGTTGAACGAAAAAGTATGATCCAAGGAATCCAAAGGGATTTCTTGAAGGGTGTCAACTCATGTTTTACAATTAAGAGATTCGATAATGATAAGATAAAATATGATGATTTAGAACTCAAGAGGGATGGAGAGATCTTGCTCTACATTTTAGGCGGCCCAGGCTAGGGAGGTAGCGAGCTTAAAGTCTATGAAATAGTTGAACAAAACTTGTTCTATTACGTTATGTATTTCACGTATCACTTCAACTATATCTTTGATGTATTTGATTTAAATTGTGAGTACAATGGCACACAGACTAAGCTTGTTTGAGATGTCAAACTACTCCCACAATAAATGTTGTTAGATGATTGGTAGATTGTATATTCTTGTAATGGCGTGTGATGGACTTGGAACAATCATCTACAAAGAGTTCATCTTGCAAAGCAAAAAATTAAACAAAAAATAGATTGACAAAGATATGATAATGCTAAAAATGACTAAATTGATAGGGATCAATGGGGACCAGGAATCAATGGTGATTATGCATCAACAACAATTAGGGATCGAAGATGATCAGGGATTGATAATGATTGGAGACCAAAAGGCTTATTTTGATAAAATTTGATAAAACAGGTTATGATTGATGCAAGATGAAGTTTGACAGTGCTAAGATCAACTAGAAGGATTATAAAAACATGTGAGATTCATAAAATAGATATTCAGATGTGTTTAAAGGGATAATGAATAGAAAATATGATTAGGACATCGATTGATGGTAATCGAGAATCGATGAAGATCAGTATTATAATTGCAAGTATGCCAAAACTTGACCAAATGATCAAACAGAGGACAAAATTTAAATTGGCTATAGAGGATTATGTAGATGACTAATTATAGACTATATTTAATGCAAAATATTATTCAAAATTCTAAGTGAAATCATATTATTCTTGTTAGATAAATATGAGGGTGATAGAGGTCTAAAAGGCTGATAGTTTGTGGATTTCTCCAAGGATTGGAAACATAGTGTTGATATTTTCAAGTGTAGTAATGTCATAAGGAGATACAACAATTCATTACCAAATCCAATCTCTGACTAACTAGGAAATGGAGGAAGAAGGTGACTATTGAATCAATAGTGTCCACAATGATCGTTGGTGATCACAAATTTTCATCGATTTATCTAGAGATTTTAAAAACCGACTAAGGAAAGAAGGAAAATGGTTAGAACCATTTACCATCCGAGGATTAAGGTTGTTTTATGAATGGTGAGTGGTTAGGAATCTGGGTAGGAAGAGGTCGAGAGCTAGGTTGGTAGGATAAATTAGGTTATGTTGGTTTTATGTGGTTAGGGGAGGGTAAATAAAGATCTACATGGGTAAACTATGATTTACGACAGTAAATGAGTTTTTTTTATGATAAATTATAATGTAATTAGGATAGTGATGATGATGATAAATAATGATAATGTAATTAATGTATGTTAGGTCACCTAGCGGTCAAAAATCGGCATCTAAAGTAAGAGTAGGGAGTTTTGTTCTAGCATGTTGGTGATATTAGTTTAGAAAGTCTCTACATTTAATGTTGTTTAAGGCTCTACAAAATTTTTTGAGAATGCAAAATTTAAAGCATCTTCTTTAATTAACACTCTTTTAGATACATTAATATATACAAATCAATTTTATTTTTTAAATGCAGGAAAATACATTGTCATTAGAGGATTCTTATAAGAAGGCAGTATCAATATCTCATTTTATTTAATAGTACTAAACTATCCATTAAAGCTACTATGAATGATTATAGAATCACCACCATAGGAATCCATATTTATTGAAAATGGTTACAAAATAAGTGGTTGTACATGTAATAACTTATATTAAAGAGTAGTTAACCTTATTCATGAGAGAGAAAAGAAAAAATTGTGAATAAGTTAAAGAAACTAATGTTATGACGTGAAGCCTTAGGAATAAATAATCTCATCCAAATGGAGAGAATATATTTTTCATGAAATGCTCATAAGAAGTGATGTTGATAAGGTTGTTTTAATAAGTCATTTGGAAGTTAAGAACGAAACATATATGCAACACTTGCAGGCCTTAAAGAACTTAACTGTAGGTTGTGCGTTTTTAGTATATCGGTTTGAGGAGGAAGAGTCACAGTACAAAGAAACTAGCTCATATTTGGTGTAGCATACCTAGAAAAAATATGAAATGATAACCTAGTAACCGAGCCAATGGAGATAACAATCCTCAATGATAATAAGACAATGTTGTATATATTCACAAATGATTCTTGAGCTCATGGAGGAAAGACAGTGATGCAAATAATGCATTCTAAATATAAAAAAATGTTTAGTATAATAATGAAGATGATACAATGCATGTACAAATGTCTATAATAAGTGAAGTTCTTGATGGAGAAATTATACTCTAAGACATTGATTGTTGAAAATGTGACAAATTGAGATACAATGCATCTCACTTGGCATCGAAGGGCACTTATGACTAAAACATCATCAATGATAAAAATCATATTTCCATTATGATTTTGATATCTATATTTAACATAGTTCTTAAGAAATTATTGATGCATAATCACAACACCCCTGACTGTTTACAATTCAAAGGATTGTGACTATTAGTGTGATTTCATAACATGGATATTTTCTCAAAGTGTGGAAATTTTCAATTAGAAAATATCTCAAGATGAAGGCATATTCCTACTCCTGAACTACCTGCCACAATCTACTCTAATGCAAGAAAAAATATATTTTCCTAATCTAACTTCTCAAGGGACCAGGGAGAGAGAGTGCATGGAAACAAAACCTACACTAAAGTGGCGATACACCATAAAAGGAGGGAATGAGAGTAAATTTCCAATGTGTGAAAAATGGAAACAAAGTGCATACCAGAGAGAGTGATAACAGTTCCCCACAGTCTAGTGACTGCATTCACAACAATATTTCATACACACAAAATGATAATGAATCCCTGTAAGAGCACAAATAGACATAATATATATATGCAATAAGGTTGGAGAGGAAAGAAGAATCCAAACAAACACAACAGGGGAAGATACATCCACAAACTTATATCCATTGCTTCATGATGTGCACATTTACATCTATTACAAAATAAGGGCATGGATCACCATGCAAGGAGTCCACTATAAGGGCATACAACACATTGTCTTCACAAAACCAATTTGACAGAGTTTTTGCTACTCAAAAATTATTCCTTTACAATGAGCCCAACACTCTAATTTATAGAATTCTGAGAGGAGAGAGAGGGGGAGAAATGAAAATCCCAAAATTTTACTTCCCACAACTTGCAAGAGGTAATAAAAAAAGTGAAATGATGGTATGTTTCTTGCACAAGGATCCCCATACTGTCCCATAACTTGCACCAATGAAAAAATGTGTGTCCATGCTTCATTAAATGTTCTCATAACCACCAATAAAATCACTATTCTAAACCTGTCCACATTTTTAGAAAAATCAGCATCAAAACTTCATCAATTTATGCATTTCTTTATTTATGTGCTTTGGTATCATAAGCATGATTCCAATGAGACCAATTTTGTTTGAGTTTGTTTAGGATTGCAAAATTTATGGCTTTCTAAGTGTGAGCAACTATTATGAGTTTTCCAGGGATTTATTGCATTTCACGAGACTCGGAATTTAATTTATTTGAGCTGGATATGTTTATTTTATTTTCAAAAACCTACCCTCATTAAAAATAATAAATCCAATTTTTGTGGTGTAAATGATGTCGTGCCTCTTCCAAAAAGTCTAATCTTGTGAAAATCGGAGCTCCAGATCAAAATTTATGCCCATTTGAAGTTCGGAGTCGAGATGTTCTTGTAATGCAAGTATAGTGGTTTTTTGTGTCCCATGTGTCCCGGGACATTTAGGAAAATATTATCTACCTTTTCTGATTCCTTCTTTGAGTGGTGAAATCAGCTATTTTGGGTTCAGGCTACACAAGTGTCTCAAGGGCCATCCGAGCCTCTTTTCTCTACGTCGCTTGACGTTGACTGGGTTGTTAAGGTCGTTGACTCCTACCTTACCCTCATGGAATTGGGTGTGGTGATTTTAGGTTTGGGTATCCCACTTGTCCCTATGTGACCTGGGCCAACTTTTTCTACTTTTTCCACAATACGCTAGGCCCACTCCTCGATCGGCTACTTTGGGTTTTTGGAGCCTGATTTTCCTAGACAAATTTTTCAGCCATACCCGTAATATAAGGACTTGTGGCCATTTTGGATTTTTGGGTCCCGCACCTACTTTCATCCCAAATTTCACGTGGACCATGTGTCTATCCACCTTTCTCACATTGAACTACCTCTTTAGCATTTCGGGCCTGAACTTGGTACAATGAACCTCGGTACAATCCACATTAGTTCCATCCATAGCCCCCATACTCGATTTACACTAAAATAGTCTTTTCACTTCATTTTCTCAATTTTTTGCAAATTTTTGCTATCTCCTTGGATTTTCCTTGCGATAGTAGGGAAGTTATAGAAAATCCAAGGGATTCCTCAAAACCTGATTTTGGGCCTCAAACCATTTCTGCTTGCTCAAGCATGGAGAAATTGTGTAAGTTATCAAAACTACCTTGGGTGAATTTTGGATAACATAAACCTTTATACATTGATGATTGAAATAAAAAGGAAAAATCCAATGTTATTATCACTCTAAAATGTTTTTTTTCCAGGTTTGGTAATATTCAATCGATAACATATCAACTGAGATAGTACTAAGGTTTTTTTTATAAAATATATTAAATTTTCCCATTTAGGGAAGTTCCTTTCTATAGTTCCCACTTCCCTTTGACACCTTTTGATACTGATCATGACACTGTTGACTATATCAAGGACATTATTATATTTCCGATTTGGTATGATGTTAGATGTTCGATCATGGATTATTGTTGACTTTGATTCTTATATGATGCATGATGATTATTAGAGACATTTTTATATATTGATGTTGATATACTATTTGACATGGTTATATTATAGATGTTTTTCAAACTTGTGATAATTGGATATTTTGATTAGACCTAGAAAAGGAAAATTGGATTAAAATTGATGATGATATAGTTGTTAATGAAATTGTAAGTGATATTGTTGATTGTCTTGATGATTGTTGTGATTCACATATATATTGATGATCTTAAAATTATATTTATATTCATTTGGATGTTCTGATATGGCCACGAGGACAAAGGAGGTATTTGTATTTTTTAGGTTTAAAATATCACAACAAACATTGGGGAATTGGAGACCAACCACATTGGAATTCTAGATGAATTCAACAAGGTCACCATGGCAACTATATTTGTTTGTTTGTGTTTGTTGATGTTAGGGATTCCCATGGAGGGGTCACCTTTAAATGTGACCAAGGGATTTCATGTATTTTTTTCTTGTATTTGGTTCCTTTGTTAATTTTTTCATGTGTTTATTTTGTGGAGCATTGACCCTTTCATTATTTATTAAATGTTATGTTAATATTGTGGGTAATCATGTTGTTAAGTTAATTAATTAAAATATGTCATAAGAAAGTAATTAATAGAGTTGTTGGCCTTCAATTAAAATGTGTAAGCAATGTGTAAGAGATATATAACTTGATTTTTGAGTAAGCAACACTCCACCTTCTTTGAAAATCCGAATTTGTCCTTGGAGGCTGATTTTGGAGACTTGTGGGACAAGTTAAACTTGTCCCGTGACTCTTAAATTTACATACCAACCTTACCTATGGTTGGAGAGTTAAAATTATCCCTTCTTTATGCATTTTGTAAGTCAAATTGAATGTCATATTGCACTCTTCTTACATGTTTTAAATTTCATTCATTATGGGGCATGGGCTTGATTTGAGTGTGTAAGTAAAATTGTTATATTATTCACCCACCTATTGATTATGCATTGGAGAATGAAGTTGACTTTTGTGTTGGGGTTGAGGATGTGTGGTGTGGCATCCTATATGGATCCACCTCATCCTCTTCTCTTCCCTCTTCTATTTATTGGAATTCCTTAGCTTGTTTTTGGGTTGCTTCACTTTTATCACTTCATTTTGGGGAGACTTATTTTTGGTTTTGAGAACTCGTACTTTTGGAGAAGATTGAATATTGTTGCATGCTTGTGGATTGTTGATCTTGGACTGTTTGCATTGGAAAGCTTGTTTTTCTGGAACCTTGGAACAAAATCCATCATGGAGAGGTAGGAGCTTGGCTCTTGAAATGCTCTCATTTTATTTTGTGCATATGTAAATGGTTGAATGTTTGAATGTGTTGTTTTATTTGTTGGCTGATTGGGTAGATGGCTTAGGGATGGTGTAGGATAAGGCTATGGAGTTTATTTTGTGGGAGGCATAAGTGTTTTGGGGAGGTATAATTGTGGATGGATTTGGGATTTGGGTTCTACCTTACAAAGAAATAGCTTGCATTTCTTTACTCATTATGGGGTGCCATAAGAGGTTGGGGAGGCATAAGGAAATGTGAGGAATAAGGGGTACTTTGGGGAGACATAAGGGCATGTCAAGGATTTGAAATTTTATATTTTGGAGGTTTGTTCTCAGGTGGTAATACCCATTTTTCCCTTTGGGAGGAATAAGTAACATTCCCCATAGTTTCTTTCTCCTTTGGCTTGCATGATGAAGCCTAAGTCTTGTTTTTTATGCTTTAATGTGGTTGTAAACTACATTCTATTTTGGACTATCTTTTTAAATGTGAGATTACCTGTGTGTTTTTGGAAGCCTATTATTTCCATGAGTTGAAACACATCTTATATTACATTGTGGTTGGGGCTTAAGGGCCAATGAAGAAGGATGTCTTCTCCTTTCATTAGATTTCTTGGTTGGGTGGAGATCATTTCCTTTCCCCTACCTTTGTTGTGATAAAAATTGAAAATGGAGGATCTTCATGTTGTTGTCCTAGAGAAAAGGAAAAGACAGTTTTGGCAGTCCTTTGAGAGACTTATTTTTGTGAACCTTTTCCCACTTCAAGTGGATGACAATGTAATATATTTTGTGATGGAAAGATGTTTTTGTATTGGATATAAAGTTGTAATTCGAAATGTGAAGGAGATGTATTCTATTTTCTGTTTTTGGAATGTATGAGAAAGAAATTGTATTCTGTATATTGAAATTAAGCAATGAAAGAAGAAAGTTGTAAAGGTATCCTTTTTGAATTAATATAAGTTGTATTATTTTATACAAATGGATTTTCTGATGTTTAAAATCTGTGTTTAAATATGTTGAGGAATTCATATTTGAAAGAAAGAAATACGTATGAAGAAAATACATTACTCTGTTTTTTTTAAAAGTATGATTTGGAAATTAGAATTGTATCCTTTGTCTTTTGTACATTTTGATTTAAATCAACTTAGTATGTTAGATTTGTTTGGAATGAATTCATAGTTTAAGCTTAGTAAATGCAAATAGATCAATTAGAATTTGAAGTTGTAGAGCTCTATTAGATAACTATCAAACTGGTAATTATTTTATTCAAAATGCACATAATGACCCCTACAACAGTGAATAAGAAAATGAATCATTTTTAGTGAGCTTAGTATGTCTAAAATGGCCCCAAACAAACTAAACCACTTAAGAAATTGTTAAGGAACCCTTGAAATTGAACAAAGTCAAAACTACAATCTTTTTAATACCAAAGGATGGAGATTTTGAATTGATCTTCAATCGAACAATTGACCCTTTCAATCTATCCTATATTCCTCTAATATAAACCCTCCATGTCTTTTCGGCATGTTGAGAAAGAAAGGAGGTTGAATTGAACAAAATTTTATAAGTCAAATATTACTTGTTTTCATTTTAATAGCCTGTAGAGAGTTTTATCATAATTTACCCTTCAATATTTATCCAAATTGAATTCTTAAGGTTTCTGTGGAAAGATGGAATTGAGAGATTTCTAAAAAATCCTTGTTTTCCAGAAACGGAGTTCCCTATCAAAATTAATGGAGTTCATAAGTTCACAGAAGAGGAACGGCCTCTCGTGCACCTAGATTCTCTTACACACCCATCTTGCGTGCCTAAGGCTTCTTGCACACCCATCTTGCATTCCCATGAGAAAATGAGTCCCTTGCACACCTGTCTTATCCATCCATGAGAAAATGAGTCCCTTGCATGCCCGTCTTGCGCGCCCATGATAAAATGAGCCTCTTGCACACCCATCTTACATGTCGGGGCCCGTCTTGTGTGCCTGAGAGAGAATGAGTCTCTTCCATGCACGTCTTACATGTCTGGGAGAACAATAGTTTCCTTCCACCCTTTTTTTAGAGCTATACTTTATTTTTGTGTGTTGTCGATGACTTGTATCTAAATTCATGATAAATTCTTTATATTATCCAAATATATAGAGTATTTCATTTTTTATAAATTATCCTTTATTTTAAACAGTTAGTTTCTTTATTTTAATCAAACCTAATTTCTATTCAATGTTAGGGGAAAGGAACCAATTAGTGAACATGCACCAACAGATGTGCACCTTTTTGTGAGGGTGGGGTCTACTAAGTGGACTAATAATTTCAAATCAGTACACTTGAAAGGACCCAATAAATGTGCACATTTGTACAGAAAGTAAATCTTACAAAATCTTTATAAAACTTGAACAATTAGTACACTCTTTAATACAAAAAATGTATTAAATGACACATTGAGAACATTAACATTTAGACTCCCATATTTGAGACTTAAAATTAAAAGTTAATTTGTAGCATTAAAATGCCAACATAAATAAAATAAGTACATATGTGTACATTATAATCAAAAGTTCACTTGTTTATACATAGGGACAAACTTGTTCACATTTACCCCATTTCACATATATTCAAGTAATTAAAAGCATAGTATTTCAAGTTGCCAAGATGAAATTAAAACACATTTTAATTGTAAAACAAACAAATTTCCCTGGTTTTTTTTAATCATAATTGTCCTTATTTTTGCCACCTCGACCTCATTAATTGTTGCACCTCCAAACAAATTTGTATTAGACTCGCCATTTTTTCCAAAAAAATTAGAATTAATGTCAAGTAATAAATATCCCTCCAAAATTTGAATAATCCCTCTTAAATCTAAGAATTAAAATTCAAATGGGATGTAGTATTATATATTGGATGAATATGGTTAAGAATTATTTTGTGGAAACATTTAACAGAGAACGTAACTGGTAGAGTTGTATACCAAATTCAAATTTACAAGGAGGTCACATATATAAGAGGTAAATGATTGTTTCCTTTTTAATATTCAATGTATTCAAGCAATGTTTCAATATGTGAATAATGTCATAAAATAGAGAGAATGTTGAATATGTGAAGAATGTCTACAAATGCAATTGAATTTTTGAATCACTTACCTTAACATATGAGGAACATTTGAGTATAAATAAGTGTTGTATTTATTTATGTTGTTAATATTTGAATATCTATGGTTAAATTTATATGGACTGAATGAATATGTGAATGATGTCATAAAATACAAAAAATGTTAAATACGAGAAGAATTTATGCATATGCAATACATATGTGAATCACTTACCTTAACAAATGCAGATTATCTGAATATAAATAATAGTTGTCTTTGCTTATGCGGTTAATATTTAAATATCTATTGTTAAATTTATATTGACTGAATGAATATTTGAAGGATGTCATAAAATAGATAGAATGTTAAATACGAGAAGAATGTTTGCATGTGCAATGCATATGAGAATTACTTATCTTAACAAATGTGGAGTATCTGAAAATAAATAAGTGTCGTATTTATTTACACAAATAATATTTTAATATCAGCTATTAACTTTATATTGATTGGATGAAAATGTGATCAGTTTCATAAAATAGATAGAATGTTAAATACATGAAGAATGTTAGCATCTGTAATGAATATCTAAATCACTTACCTTAACTAATGAGGAATATTTGAATGTAAATAATATTTTTCTTTATTTATGCAATTTATATTTGAATATCCATTGTTAACTATATTTTGAATGGATGAACTAGAAATTATTGAACATGCATTGAATATATAATTGTAACTTTGTCATTTTCTACTATGCATTCAAAATTTTAATGTGGACTGAAATTGTTGAATATATAGTGAATATGTTGTAAGTTCATTACATGCTCTTATTACATTGTTATTATTTAATAAATACATATACTCTTAGGGAGACCACATATTTAGGAGGTAAATGAAATTTATTGTTGACTTACCCATTCAAAAAAAAATGTTGTTATTAACCATAGATTGTTGTTATTGAGTTATAGGTTTCGTTATGACCAGATGTTTTTTCAACCATACACATTGAACTATTGTTTTTTCAGTGTATATTCATTTATTTCAATGAATTTTTTTATTCCTTTGTTCGTCATGAACTCTTCTAATACAATGTAGAGATTGTCTAAAAAACAAGTTTTTTCACCCATGTATCTTACAGTGTTGTTATTGACTTTACACTGTTGTTATTGAATATACAATGGTAATTTTGTTATGTCAAACAATGCATGAAATGAAAAAATTATAGGCATATAGTTGATTTATATTCACTAATTTTAGAGTATTTGTATTCAATGTTCATATCACCACAAACTCTCTCAATTCAAGTAATTACCACTAACCTTCAAACCATACATTCAATGTATATTAAATAATTTTAGGGTATATGTAATATATGAATGTAGTATGATTATTTGGCAATGTGAACACTAAATACACATTAGAAAATCAAACTTTCATAGTGAACCAAAAAAACAATTTTCCCACACCAAAACTGCTTGTACCCACATGGAAAGAAGACAAATTAGAATCTATTCCCAAAAAATATGATTTTAATTCAATTCACATCATCCTCTAACACTCCACCAGTCTCTGTCGATTGCCTTTTCCTGTGTGCCACGTCAGCAATCATTGAAGTGATTAATTACATGACATTGCATTTGGAAGTATGTGTGTGGATGGAGATGAACATCCATGCCCCTTCCAACCCTATGATGGAGCCAAACACTCTTTCGACCCTAGAACTGAGCTGAAGACGACACCTGAGACCATTTCCATATTTTTTTAGATTTGTTCTCTCTAGCATGCAATGAATGCATTTGCAGGAAATACTTGTTTTACAATCATATATTTGTTCTATATTGATTTGTTTCTGTATATGTTCTTCTTTAATCAAGAATTACGAGTTTTACAAACGTATATTTATTCATTATTGAGTTGTTTATGTGCACGCTCTTGTTTAATCTTTCATTCAGCACAAACTCTATTGATTCATCACATTTTAGAATTTTGTACAAATTTCTACATATGGTTATTTATTTTAGTTTATCATAAATAATTACATGACACTATAGTATTCAAGAGCAGGCCTAAAAGATAAAAGTCATGAATAAACCCTAAAAAGGGGGTGTTAAACTTGATTATATACCTTACTCAGAGCAAGAGTTAGCAAAAGATAATAAAAAATAATAATTCAATTCTAGTACAAATAAAAAAATAGAGTTAAAAATAGCACCACGACTCAAGGTAACTACTAGTGTTAGTGAGAAGTGCACAACAACATCTAAAAAAAAATTATTAGAACTAAGTGGATGAATGAAAACAATGTTAAATCAAAAATATATTTTGAAGAGAATGGGTATTCCATTAGAGGTGTTGCAAAAAAGTGGGGTGTCTTAGCGGGTTCATTATCTAACTAGTTAAATGGTATCACAACTATGAAATTTAAAGGACCCCCAACCATTTTAACATCTCAATAAGAGTTTGAAATTGTACGATATTGTAAACATGTGGCTGATATGGGTCATGGTATATAAATTAACTCATTAAAACCTCACATGGCACGCATATGTGAGAAAATTACTATGCTCCATTTACTGATGGTATGCTTAACAGATCTTGTGGGTAGAGTTTAGAAAGAGGAACAAATATTTTCCTTTAAGGACCAAAGAAGGCCTTGATCATGATAGGGAAGTTATGCTTAGGCCTGACATAGTTGTTTCTTTTATGAAAAATTTGATCAAATGTGTAAAATGGAGAAATATGGATGACAAAGGATATGCAGCTGCAATGAAACTGGTGTGTAAGTTGTTAGGAATTGTGGGATAAGAGTGATTACAAAGATGGGTGGTAGAAGTGTACACCATATACTCCCAAATATTAGAGAGTGGATCATAATACTTTGTTGTGTTAATGTAATAGGGTGGAGTATACCATGCTTCTATATTTTTAAAACAAAATGACAATCATTTAACTATATTTCAAATTGTGAGCATGGTGCATGTATGGCATCCCTACCATACATGTGGATGATAAAGGAATTATTTTTGAATTGAATGCACCACTTTTCTAGATTAGTTCTAGGTGGTGTTTCACCATAAAATAGACATCTTCTCATTTTTTATGGCCATGGAAACCACGTCGCATATGAGACAATTCAAGAGGCAAGATCATTGGTCATTGATCTTATCATTTTTCTTGTGCACACTAGTCATTGGATACAACCTTTAGATTTTAGTGTGTTTTCACCATTTAAAACCTAATTCAAGGATGAAATACTCAAATGGATGGTCAAACATCAAAAAGTAGATGTGAAAAGATCTAAATTAGATAGCTCTTAGTAGAAAGGATTTTAAGAGAGAATTAACTCCATCAAATATAAAAGATGGTTTTATGAGGACTAGAATATGGCCTCTGAAGTAGATATACATTGGTCAATGACATGTGCCCTTGTAATGCATTTGAGGTTGAGCTAATAGAGGATGAAATAGTTGTGGAGAGCATTATGGAGATGGATAGTTATAACAAAGATGAAATCGAACAATTTATCAAAGATAATAGAGAAGAAATCCAACAAAATGTTGATCAAATCTAACAAAACATTATGTAGACAACCAATGTCAATCTGATATAATTCAAAAATAAAAGGTGGAGGTGACAAAGTTTAATCAACAAGACATGAAAACATGTTTAAGTCATATTGGCAAAATATTGTCAAGTTGCAATCCATGTTGAAGTTGAATGAATCACACCGACTTATGTGAGTCAAACACAAGAACCCATCACAACAAAATACGGGATAAGTAAGCCAACACTAGTTAGCTAGCCTAAATGGTTGAAAGAATCTTCTACAAACTTGGGGATTCTATTAGACCTTTCCAATGAGGAGGTTTCTCTTTCCATGTCATCCCCTCCTTCTAGCATGCCAAGTTGAGTAGTCCATTATTATGAAGATTATAATACATGGGAAAATGAAGATGATAGTTAGTTGGATGTTGAAATTTTGATATGTTCACAAACATTAGTACAAGACACAATAGAACAACCATGTAATGCAGAAGCAGGAAACTGGGTTGGCAGTTCGATGCAAAACTTTCTTAAGCATCCAATTGAAAAGGATTAATGATATAGTAGAATGTGCAAATAGAGGGACTAGAAGGTTGAGTAGGAAATCACAAATTCTCACATCAAATGACTACTTGAAATTTATTGATGAACAAGAAAGAAAAAGGAAGGAATTAAAGGGGTTAAAAGAAAGAAGGAAATAGAAACTTGAGGATATGAAGGAAAAAAAATCATTGCATAATAAAAAGGAAGAAAAAAAACTCAAATGGAAAATTAAAAGGCAAGGAGGGAAAAAAAAAGATAAAACAAAAATATAAAAAAGAGAAAAAAGGGAACATGAGATGCTACATGGGGGGAAGGAGATGACATAAATAGAAATGAAAAGGCAAATATGATAAAACAATCCAGAAAATATGATTCCTTTACAACATCCAATTATGATGGATTTATACAATATTTACACTCCATCTTTTCCAAATGTGGCCAATTACCAAGTGAGCAACACATTTTTTTCTACAAATCAAATTTAGTCTCCTTCAACACCCACAATGCAATTTCTAAAAACACAGTCTCCTTCAAATGTAGCAATGTAATTTTTGAAAACACCAATGAAATTTTCTCATGTATGTAATATGTAATTTACTACAAGTATAACACACATGAAAATTCCTACAACCAGTCCCATGCATGTCAATTATATTAGCCAAATGCAATTATGTCATGCAAGTAATCAGTAACTCACATCACTAAGCACAACTAGTATGTCAATTACACCCCAAATGGAGAATGGAATAGTACAAAACAACATAAGAAGTGACATAGCTAACGAAATTGAAGAAGAATATGAATTTTGAATAATTTATATGTTACCTTATTATGTGATTGGTATGTGTAATTATAATGTTATTATGAAAAAGTTATAACCTTCATGCATAAATTTTGAGCTTAGTTATGTAAATGTTTTTTTGGGAAATCATACAAGCAATATTTAGTTGTTTCCATCCTATCATTACACATAAGTATATGTAGTATATTACATCATATAAATATAAAAGGAGTTTTGGTAATGTGTAAAAACATGAATTATCTTCTTATAGGTGTTTATAATTTTTATTATTCATTATTTTATAAAACAATGATAGAAAATGAAAATAGTTCACTGCCTCAGTAAGGTCATTAATGACCTCACTTATAGAATGAAGCATTACAATTTCCTAGTTGATTAAAGGTGTCAAAAGACACAATTGTGATATTCTCATCTCCCTTTCTGATACATCATTCCTTTGTGAACCAACTTTTGATAAGGTATCTACAAAAAATGGACCTAGGAGAATGAACACATTTGCAAGAAAAAACAATATCAACACCCGTATAATCAATCTATGTTTAGTAATTCCAATGTATATGTAAACAAATACTTAAATAAGGACTATGTTCAGCTAATTTTTTTCTTTACAAATTAGATTATTTTTTCTTTGCATATTAACAAATTGAAATTACTGAATATACATTGAAAATAAAAAATATAATCCTTTTGTTGCATGCAAATGTGCTCAGTGCATGGACAAACATAAAGATGAAATGACATTGTAGGTTGGAAGGGATCAACAAGTGTTATGAAAATATGTTAATAGGTAATGGTTTCTTTGAATGCAGAATTGACGTGTAGTTAGAAAGGAAGGAGGAGGAATATAGAGTAATAGGAGCATATTATGAACTAGTTTATGGTAGGATGGGTTGTAACATATTAACTTCATAAACAAAGAAAACAATTATTTATATTCATAAATTCCTCAGATGTTAAGGTAAGTGATTCAGATATTCATTATATATGCATACATTTTTCATGTATTTAACATTTTCTCTATTTTATAGCTTTCCTCACATATTTAGACATTCTTTTAATACCTTGAATATTAAAAAGCTAACTGTCATTTACCTCCTGAATATGTGGCCTCCATTTAAATATAAGTTTTTTTTATTATTGGTAAAAGGAGGGATTTTCCAGGGGCCCTACCTTGTTACATCAAATAAGGCATGGGATCCTAGATAAAACAAAAAGCACTACAAGATACATAACCAAAAAAACTACCCTGTAGCACAAGGAGAAAGAGAACAACTATATAATAACATTGGTTTTTTCTTTCTTTCTTTTATGAACCACTTTCCAATCCTGTACGTCATCTTCAACATCAAGAAGTAATTCAAAATACTTGATCTACAAATATGTATTATCATTGATAGGAGAAGTAGGAGAAAAATTCTCCATTGTTGCTTTGTTGGGGATTGGTGCTTTTGACGGAACCGCAGGGTCCCTATTGGGAGTTTCTAGAACATAATCCTCCATATCAAAATTAGAATCACGATCACTATCTAGCTTTTCATTGATCACAGAATGACAAGGGAGGGAATCTTTGTACCAGTTAGATCTTGCATGCTTCCACTTCTTGAGATGGTAATCTGCAAAAATATGGCCCAAAGAAAAAAAAATTCTACATCTAAATGGCAGCTCTTCATAATCCAGAAAATATAAGTATTTATTCATTAATAACAATGTAATACGAAAATGCAATGAACTAAAAACATATCCAATGTATATTTAGTAATTTCAGTGCACATTAAAAGTTTGAATGTGTAGTATAAAATGATAAATTTAGAGCCTTATATTCAATGTATGTTCATTAATTATAGTATATATTCACCCAATCAATATAAAGTTACCAGTGGATATTCAAATACTAACTGCACAAACAACATTGTATTTCCAATTAATGAACAAAATGCACTTATATTAATTAATATACACTGAAAAAATAGTAGTTTCGCATGCTTGGTTGGAAAAACAATAAGTCGGAGTAAAACCCATTACTTAATAACATCAATGTATTGTCAATAACACCGCAATTTGAAACTATAAGACACGTGAGTGAAAACCCCTATTTTTTAGACTATCATTGTGTTGTATTAGAAGAGTTCTTAGTAAACATAGGAATAAAAAAAATGCACTTAAATAAATGAATATACACTAAAAAAACAATAGTTTAGCATGTTTGGTTTGTAAAACAACCAGTTAGAAGGAAACCCATTACTCAATAATAATAGTGTATGGTCGATAACAACACTATATTTTGAAACTGTAAGGGACATGGACGAAAACCCCTTTTTAAGACAATGACTATGTTTTATTAAAAGAGTTTGTGGGGAACGAATAAATAAACAAAATGCAATGAAATAAATTAATATACACTAAAAAACATTAGTTCAATGTGCATGGTTCAAAAAACACAAGTCAAAATGAAACCTATTACTCAATAACAACAATGTATGGTTGATAACAACACTATATTTAGAAACTATAATACGTGTGAGTGAAAACCATTTTTTTTGTCCAATCACTATGTTATATTAGAAGAGTTCATAGAGAACAAAGAAATTAAAAAAAAATGAAATAAATGAATATAAATTAAAAAAATTATATTCAATGTATGTTCAGTAATTCTAGTATATATTCACCCAATCAATGTAAAGTTACCAATGGATATTCAAATACTAACTACACTTACAATTAATGAACGAAATGCACTGATATTAATGAATATACACTGAAAAACAATAGTTCTGTATGCCTGGTTGGAAAAATAATAGGTCAAAACAAAACCCATTACTCAATAACATCAATGTATTGTCAATAACAACACCACATTTTGAAACTGTAAGACACGTGAGTGAAAAAACCTATTTTTTAGACTATCACTATGTTATATTAGAAGAGTTCATAGTAAATAGAGAAATAAACAAAATGCGCTTAAATAATTAAATATACACTGAAAAAAAATAGTATAGCATTTTGGATTGATAAAAAAATAGGTTAGAATGAAACCCATTACTCAATAATAGTAGTGTATGGTCGATAACAACACTATATTTTTAAACTATAAGATGCATGGGTGAAAAACCCCTTTTCTGAACAATGACTATGTTGTATTAAAAGAGTTCATACCGAACGAATGAATTAACAAAATGAAATGAAATAAATTAACATACAATGAAAAAACATTAGTTCAGCATGCATGGTTCAAAAAACACAAGTAAGAAAAAAACATGTTACTCAATAACAACAATCTATGGTCGATAACAACATTCTATTTAGAAACTATAAAAACACTTAGTGAAAAACACTTATTTTGTCCAATCACTATGTTGTATTATTAGAGTTCATAGAGAATAGAGAAATAAACAAAAAAACAACTTAAATAAATGAATATAAATTCAAAAAATGATAACTCAACGTGCATGGTTGAAAAAACAACAATGTCGGAACAAAAACCCATTACTCAATAACAACAGTGTATGGTCAATAACAACACTGCATTTCAAAATTGTAAAATGCATGGCTGAAAACCCCTATTTTTAGGAAGTCACTATGCTGCAAAAAAAGAGTACGTGTCGAACGGATGAAAAAATAAAGTACACTGAAATAAATGAATATAACCTGAAAAAATAGTTAAGCATGCATGGTTGAAAAAACAATAGATCATAATGAAACCCATTAAGCAGAGTTTTTGCCATATGAAAGATTAAACAAGAACATGCACAAAAACAACTCAATAATGAATGAATATATGTTTGTAAAATTGGTGATTCTTGATCAAAAGAACATGTGTGGAAACAACTCAAAATAGAACAAACATACAATTGTAAAAATGGTATTGCTTGCGAATCCACTCATTACATGAAACCAAAATATGGGCTCGCCTCATCTTCAACTTTGTTGCATGGCATAAAGGGGTGTTTGCCTTCATTGTAGGTCGTGAAGGGTGTTTAGATCCGTTGCAGGAAAAGGAAAGGGCGTTTGGCTCCATCGTAAGGAAAGGAAAGGGTGTTCAGCATTCATTATTTTATAGAATAATGAAAGAAAAGGAAAATATTTCATTGTCTAAGTAAGGTCATTAATGACCTTACCCAGGTATAATGAAGCATTATGATTTCATGTTGATTAAAGGTGTCAAAAATTCAAAGTTGTGATATTCTCATCTCCCCTTCTAATATGGCATTCCTTCATGAATTAAATTTTGGCAAGGTATCTACAAACAATAGACCCACGAGAAATGAGTAAATTTGTAAGTAACACCAATATCAACACCCGTATATTCAATCTATGTTCATTAATTCCATTGTATATGCAAACAAATAGTAAAATAATAACTATGTTCACCTTATGATTTTCTTTGCATATCTAATTATGTTATTATTTGCATATTAACAAATTGACATTACTAAATACACATTCAAAAAACAAATGTAATCCTAGTGTTGCAAGAAAATTTTCTTAGTGCATGGATAACATAAAGTTGACATGGCATTTCAAGTTGGAAGGGATAACCAAGTGCTATGCAAATATGTTAGCACGTAATGGTTTCCTTGAATTCGGAATTGACACGCAGTTAGAAATGATGGAGGAGGAATACAGAGTGATAGGAGCGGATTATGAACGCGTTTATGACAGGGTGGGCTATAAAATACTAACTACATATATGAAGATAACATTTATTTATGTTCAGATATTCCTATAATGTTAAGTTAATTGATTCACATATTCATTGCATATGCAGACATTCTTCTCATATATAACATTCTATCTATTTCCTAACATTTCTCACATATTCACACATTCTTTGAATACCTTCAGTATTACAAAGGTAACTGTCATTTACATCTTGAATATGTGGCCTCCTTGGAAATATAAGTATGTATTCATTGATAACAATGTAATTAAAACATGCAATGAACTAATAGCATATTCAATGTATATTCAATCATTTCAATGCATATTAAAGGTTTGAATGTGTAATAGAAAATGAGAAAGTTATAGTTTTATATTCAATGTATGCTCAGTAATTCCAATATATATTCAATCATTCAATCTAAATTTAGCAGTTGATATTCAAAGACTAATTGCACAAACAACACCGTATTTCCAATAGATGAGAAAATGTACTGATGTTAATGAATATACACTGAAAAATAGTAGTTCCTCTTTCTTGGTTGGAAAAGCAACAAGTCAAATTGAATCCCATTACTCAATAATAACAATGTATTGTCAATAACAACAATGTATTTTGATATTGTAAGACGCATAGGTGAAAAACCCTATTTTTTAGATAATCATTATGTCATATTAAAAGAGCTCGTGTAAAATAGAGAAATAAACAAAATGCACTGAAATAAATGAGTATAAACTGAAAAAGTGCTGAAAAACAATAGGTCATAGCATGTTCATAGTTGGTAAAATAACAGTGTCATAACAAAACCCATTACTCAGTAACATCAGTGTATGGTCAGATAACAACACTGTATTTTGAAACTGTAAAACGCATGGGTGAAAAACCTTGTTTTTAGGAAAATCACTAAATTGTTTTACAAGAGTTTGTGGGGAACAGATAAATAAACTTGACAATACAATGAAATAAATTAAAATACATTGAAAAATAATAGTTCGACGTGCATGGTTAAAAAAATATAGGTCAAAATAAAACCCATTACCCAATAATAATAGCATTGTATGGCTAATAACAACACTGTATTTTGAATTTGTAAGATGCATGGGTGCAAAAGCATGTTTTTTGGACAATTTTTGTGTTGTACTAGAAGAGTTTGTGGTGAAAAAAGGAATTAAAAAATGGACTAAAATAAATCAATATACATTGAAAAAACAACACTTCAGCGTGCATTGTTGAAAAAACAACAGGTCATAACGAAACCCGTTACTCAATAACAACAGTGTATGGTCAATAACAATACTATATTTTAAAACTATATAAGATGCATCTGTGAAAAACCATTTTTTTAGAAATTACTACAATATATTATAAGAGTTAGTGGTAAACAAAGGAATAAAAATGTGCTGAAATAAATGAATATACAATGAAAAAAAAATTTAGCATGCATGGTTGAAAAAACAACATGTCAGAACGAAACACATTACTCAATGAATGAATATATGTTTTTAAAATTGGTTATGCACATGATTAAATAAGAACATGCCCAAAAACAACTCAATATAAAACAAATATATGACTGTAAAATTGGTATTGCTTACAAATGTGATCTTTACAAGAAACCTTGATATGGGCTCACCTCATCTTCAGCTCTGTTACAGGGCGTAAAGCATGTTTGACTCCATTGCATGGCGTAAATGGTGTTCAGCTCCATTCCAAGGTGTAAAGGATATTCGGCTCTATCATAGGGAAAGGAAAATGTGTTTGGCTCTATCATGAGGAAAGGAAAGGGTGTTTGGCTTCGTCACAAGGTTGGAAGGGGTGGGAATGTTCAACTTCCCCCCACCTTGCATGTGCACTACCAAATTCAATGTCATGAAATTAATCGTGACATTAAATGTCGAAATGGTGCACAGGGTAAAGTGATCAGCAGAGGTTGACGGAGTGGTAGGGGATGGCATGAAGTGAATTGAATGTGAATTTTTTTAGAATATATGCTAATTTGTCCACTTTCCATGTTGTACAAACATATTTTGGCACAAGAAAATCAATTTTTCAATTCACTATGTAAATTAAATTTTCTTAATGCTTGGTATAGTGGGTCTGCCACATGACGATTGACATGATGCCACAATAGATTCCTGACTTTTTTTATGTTAAGGAAAAATTTGTGACGTATAAGGAAAAATTTAGAACCCCTCATCATCATAAATTTGATTGGGGTGTCGTTGAAGATAAAGAGAGAAAGAAAGAAAGAAAATTTTTAATGTCTGTTGTATATATCTTTCCCCCCGGGTAGATATAGACAAGTGGAAGCATCTGGAAATCAAAGAAAATCATAGTGTCAACACAGAAAAAGTTGCGCTTTGGCGCACAGAAGTGGCGCATGACACGGAGTGTCGACACAGAAAAAGTTGTGCTTTGGCGCACAGAAGTGGCACATGACATGGAGTGTCGACACAGAAAAAGTTGCGCTTTGGTGCACAGAAGTGGCGCATGACACGGAGTGTTGACACAGAAAATGTTGCACTTTGGTGTACAGAAGTGGCGCATGACATGGAGTGTCGACACAGAAAAAGTTGCGCTTTGGCGCACAGAAGTGGCGCATGATACGGAGTGTCGACACAGAAAAAGTTACGCTTTGGCACACGTAAGTGGTGCATGACATGGAGTTTCGACATAGAAAAAGTTATGCTTTGGTGCATAGAAGTGGCGCATGACATGGAGTGTTGACACACAAAAAGTTACGCTTTGGCGCACAGAAGTGGTGCATGACACGGAGTGTCGACACAAAAAAAGTTGCGCTTTGGCGCACAGAAGTGGCGCATGACACGGAGTGTCGACACAAAAAAATTTGCACCTTGGTGCATGTAAGAGGATGTCGACACACACATGGATGCACCAAGGCACACCTTCAGGAGGCGTAACATTTTGAGCGCTGACAAGAAGCAGCCCCTGGTGCAGATATTCAGATGGCCATAACTTTTGACTGGGAGCTCGGATTCATGCAAAGTTAGACTTTTTGGAAATCTTACGAGGTCCTCTATCCAACTACGACTCGATATCTTTAATTGGGTGAGAAAAAAATCTTAAAAATTCAAAATACAGTTCGCCACTTGTGGGTTCGCTGGGATTCTCACCTACCATCATTATGAGATGAGTTAAGTGCAATCTAGAGGTGGTTGGGGTAGATTTCAATTTCCTCTCTCTTTTCTCTCTCATTCTTCCTATAAATTGTAAGGGGGGCTTCTTTCTAAAGGTTGGACATTTTTGTTTTGCCCCTCCCTTCTTCTCTTTGGCAGGTGAACTTGTGGAGTTAAGACCTCCCATTTGAAACTGTAATGCAACCTTGCCTCTTGGCATTTTGCAGTGTGTTGTATCAATCTTTGGAGAAAATTAATGCATGTCTGTGGATGATTCTCAACCCTCTCTGTGTTCATTTTCATCCTCCTGATCTTTCACTGTGAATCTGGCTATCTGTACATGATCTTGCATTGCATTTTAATGGTCTGTGTTTATTGGCAAGACAGGTGTTCTTCATTCCTCGGTGCATCACCTTTGTAGTTTAGGTTTTATTTTATGCATTTTCTTACCCTGTCTCCTTGGCAAGTTAGATTAGGTTTTTTGAGTAAATCCTCTGCATTTTTTTTTACGTGTGCATCTGAACAGAGGAATAGGAACCGGCCTTCATCCAGAGAGCTTTTCCGATTTCGCAAGATCCCACACTTGGGAAAAGCTCCATGTTATGCAATCGCACTGAGAGTCTCAACCCATCGTGTTGCAGACACTCAGGGGTGCTGCGATTCGCCATAAACAATGTCCACGAGGCTAAAAATAGCCTATGAGACAGTAAAACCAGTTTCTTCATAATTCACCAATTTAAATCTTCTTTTGTTAATCTTGATGATGAAGTCTCTTATACCAGTTATCCACTCCTCATCAAACAAAACCTATAATGACAAAGTCTTGAAATTGATTTCATATCTCAAACGAATGTCATTATAGGCACTGCAATTTATAATAAAGTGTTTTTCTGATTCCACTGCCCCATCTAAACAAAAGACACAAATTCTTTCTTCCCATTTTTCTTTAGGTCTTTTCCATCTACCTATTTCATATCTAAACCAGTGGAAGTTTGTCCTTAGTTGAGATATGATGATCTTAGCTCTCCATGGAATGAGGGCTCCGATGTATGTCTTTGGTTGATGGTCACAAGTGTAGTTAAATTCTTCAAGATAGTATCTCTTTTTTCTGCCTCTATTGTCCCACATAGTTTTACAGACCTTATTAATAAAAAAATGCTTGTATTTCTTTATTGCCTTGGAGACATGTTTTCCATTCAATATTCCATTTCTTCATCCACTTGATATTTTGATTCATCCATGACCTCTTCCTTCTGCATAATGGCTCTTTGAAGACGATGTTGGGCCACCTGTTTGTTGTCATCTGTTCAATTTTGTTGAGGTGTCTTAGAATTTGAATCATAGCAATGGCTTTAATTGGAACTGCACTTCAGCTAAAAGAATCTCATAAGGGACCGATACTTTTACTTTAATTTGTTGGTAATCATATGCTTTTGAATTCTCTGAATTTGCTTCCATTTTGATAATGGTATGTTGTTGGCCCATATTTCACACCCATAAAGTACAACAGGAGTAACTAATATTTCAAAAAGGGTTTGAGTAGTTATCCAATCCCATAATTTTTCTTCTCTGCATTTGTTTTGTAAATCATAAAGGGTTTTCCACCCTCTTGTCATTCCTTTTTTTCTACAAGTCTCCCAAGTAAGTTTGTTGTTGAAGTCAATCCCCAAATATTTGTAGTCGGTTACTTCTTCTAGAATACTACCCTCAAAGAAAAATGGTTGTTGATTTCTTTTCCTTCTATTGCTAAAGATTATAATCTTGGTTTTGTTTATTTAACTTGCATACCTACTTTTCGCAAAAGGCTTCAAGTTTGAGAACATATTTTTGTAATCCTCGAGCAGACGTAGCAATCAATATAAAGTCATCAGCATATAGAAGAATCCTTATAACATACTCACCCAACTGGATACCTTCGCCAACCTCCATATTTAAAAATTCTTCAAGTTGGTCTATATATAAACCAAAGAGTGTGGGTGATAGAGGACATCCCTACTTAACACCAATGTCACACCTAAAGCTCTCAGAAATGCTTGTTTGGGTTCTGATTTTAATACACACCTTTTCATAAAGTCTATGAACCGCTGCTCTAAACTGCAATGGTATACCAAGCTCTTGCATTCTGTACCATAACTTATCCCTAGGGACCATGTCAAAAGCTTTCCTGAAGTCAACAAAACAACAAAAAACTTCTTTCTTTTCCTCCCACGCTTTTTCAATGATATGTCTTAGAGTAATACCATGATCTAAGGTGGAGTGCTTAGGTTTGAAACTATCTTGCCCTTTTGCTCTCTTCTCATTGTCTTCTACCCACTTGCTGATTTTGTGTTCAACCATGTTACCAACTAACTTTGCAAATAAGGGATTGATCATGATGGTCCTATAATTGGTTGGGTTCTCAACATCTCCGCTCTTAAAAAGAGGTATTGCCATACTAGTGGTCTAATCATTTGGGCAACCACATGGAATGATGTTGTTGAATATATTCAAAATGTGAGGAGCAAGAATATTTGATCCCCCATTTTAGGTATTCTTCATGTAGCTCTTCTAAATTTTTGGCCTTACGTGCACATAACTTTTAGATACTTGTTTTGAAATCCTGTAACGTGAATAGACTTGTTGTTGTGTACACTAGAGGTGGAGCCTTAACCTCTTGATCTTGTTCGTACAATGTTTTTGCATATTCTAGCCATTGAGTCGCTTGTAATGTTATTTATTGTTTGCTTATTTCTTTGCTGAAGTTCTCTCCAAAATAACTTCGGCGTATTTTTCCCTAGATATATGAGTTCTTCTCTCCTATTTTCCATGAACTTATCCTTCTTTCTCTTAATAATCTGCCTGTATGCCTTTATGTTTGTTTTCTCTTTCGCTGAAATTTTAAGAGTTTTCCTTGTAGCTTTGCATTCCTCATCAAACCACTTATTTGTTGGAAAAACATTTGATTTTTTCCTCTTGTTTTTGGACCTCTTGCAACTCCCAAGAGCTACTTGAATAATGTTTGTCAGCTCATAACTTTTGATGTTATGTCCATTGACTTTTTTTGTCTGTATTAGACGTTCTAAATTTTCCTTGAAGACGACCCGATTTTCCTGTGTGATGAGAATTCTTCCCTTTGTTGGAGATTAATGACTAGTATACCTTTTATCTGTATATTGATTTTGTGATCCCCAAGAAATCACTATGCAAATTGAGTTGTGGTCTGATTTCAAAATCATGCATGGGTTCCACGACCCGAACGTTTGTTATCTTATCAATCAAGGTTTGGGAACAAATGATATAGTCAACAATACTTGCCCAATTGTAAGTTTTGCATATAATTTTCCAGATTTTTTCCATCTATTCATACATTGCAAATAATCAAATCAAACATATCACAAACATTTATTAGCTCTTCGCCAAAATGATTGGGTGTCCTTGTAATCTTCTGAACATCTGCTCCATTGAGTGATGTCTTTCCCCTAGTTGAGTACAATGTTTGATATAAAAACCATTTTCCACGACCGTGTGAACTCATTTGAGGGTGGTCAGTGCGGGCACATTTGCATGACACTTCGTATCGCAAATTTCCGTCACATGGACTGCGTGAAGAGGATGTCTTTATCGTCAAAGCAAGGTAACGCTGTTATAAATAGAGTAGCTAAGCAACTGATATATCCAGAATGACAATGGACTGCTGGTAAAAGATTTGTTGTGGAAAGAAGGCTTTGGGTGTAGGTGTATTGATAAAACTCAGTTTATGTTTTAAGAGTTTTTTCAATACCACCTATACCTATAGTTTTCGTCACAATTCTTTTATCACAGTCTGACAATTAATCCTTTATCATGGCTTCACCCGCATGGAATATTTGCTTGAGTTTCTGGTGCGTTTTTATTTGTTTTAAATCATTCTGTTGTTTTATGTTATTAGAGTGTGTATGATGATGATCTTTTTTAATTCTTAGCAGGTTTAATGGAAGTTTTTGATTCACGAGAGTACATTTGTCGTGCTTTCTACAGCAAGTATTTAATTCTTAGCAGGTTTAATAGAAGTATATGATTGACCTGTTATTTAATTTTAAAAACTCTAAATTTTGTAATATTGATTTTCATTTCACGCGAACTTTTATTTCCTGTTCTTAGAGTCTACCCATCCCATCTAGATTCCAATATAGTTTGATAAGATCTACTCATTTCTTTTGCCTCCACTAACCTGTTCGCAGTATAAGTTCGTCTTACCTTTACAGTTTTTATTTGAGCCTCACAATTTCATTTAAGACCGTTTCTCAACTTCTCGCTGATGGTCAATTGAACAGTTGCAAGTGTCTGGATATAGACTTGTATGCAAAATGTGAAAGCATACAGACGGCAAATGAATTGTTTGACAAAATGCCTCAAATAAATTTAATCCCATACAATGCTACAATTTGCAGGGGTATCTATAGAATATTATTTTTGACTAGGCTTTAAAAGCTTTGAAATAAATGTCCCAAAGTAGATGGGGTCTGCAGCACTGTCATGTTTACATGACATGCACAAAATCTGTTTGTTGACAAGGCTTTGGAAACTTTTAAGCAAAGGCAATTGCCAGGTTTAAACCTGAATTCTACAACTTTTGCCAGTATCCTTCCATCATGATCTCTGATGAAAGCTTTAGAACAGGTTAAGAACATGCATCAAAACATAATAAAAAAGTAGATTTTTCTCAGATGATGCTGTTGTGATCGTTATTCATGTTCAAAATAGGTACTTAAGTGTTCAAACTAACCCCATCCTTCCATCTTGTGCTATAATGAGAGCTTAGAACAAGGTAAGGACATCCATCAAAAACATAATCAAAAGTGGACTTTTTGTATTTTATTTAACCATTGCTGTGATTATTGTTCATGTTCAACATAGGTGCTTAGGTGTTCAGAATGACCCCCTTGAGAAAATCACCATACCCACATGATCCCACGAAGGTTTTTGATGATACATTTATCCTTGTACAGTTTCAATCTTGTACACTCTACATTGGATTTTGATGCCTCGGTTGAGTTAAGCTATTGATTTATAATAACTTCATTTTAAATCATTCTCTTCATGTCTTGAAATTGATGAGAACATAATATATGGTGCATATATACATCATTCTATTAATGGCTTAGATAATTTATCAAATCCATATTTCTAAAATTATAAGCAAGGAATGAAAGATGACAAATAAGAAGATAAGGAGGCTTCTTCTAAAGATGGATAATTCTAATCAACTCTGTGATTTCCAGAAGTTTCCTTCTAATTTTATGGAGTGTGATAACCTTAATTTTCTAAACAAGATGATGTACATTCATATATAAGGCCCAGTAATCATTCCTCCATAAATACTATACTGCAAAAATATGAATCCTGCCTCATATTTATAAATATCGAATGCCATTTACCCCACGTATATCTCAGCTCAAATGTGTTCCTTTCAAAATGTAGTTCACAATCATGATCATCAATACAACATCTACTAATAAATTAATTAATAATCAACCTAGCAAGATGAAACCACTGAACAAGATGCATCCCTAATAAATTAATAGTCCCACTTACTAAGATGCAACCACTGCACAGATAACCAGATCTTACCCGCGTTCAATAATGTTCTCAATGTCAGCTTTATCAATAGTTGAGATCAGTGTTGAAAAACTCTTAACATATCTCTAATAAGACGTCAATGGAATCTATATGGATAGTCTTCCCAAGTCTATATTGGAAGAATGAGAATGCATTGCTTATATTTTAATAAACCCTAAGCATCTAGTAAGGTCGCTGTGAGCATGAAATGTGGAATTTTCTGGTTGCTGTTCATGTTCAAATTGGCAAAGGCTGTAAGTCTTTTTCAGCAGACACAATTGGGAGGTCCAAAACCCAAATCAAACACTCTAAAAGATGGAAGCAACACAAGCGGAATAATAATTAGGAAGGAAATAACATTTATCACAAGCCCATTTTTTCAAAATAATCATTTCAACATATATGTCAATGCGTTAGTTTAGTGGATGCGTGTGAACGGTTTGACAAAATGCCTCGACGACGTTATCTCGTGAAATGCTATGATTGCAGGATATACACAAGATGGTGTTCTTGACTAGGCTTGAAATCTCTTTTCTAAGAAATTCCTCAAAGAGATGTGGTTTGCTAGACTTTGATGATTGCATGTGATGGGTTTGTTAATAAGGCTTTAGAAATTTTTAGGCAAATGCGACTGCCAGGTATAAAGCCAGATTCTACAACCCTACCCAGCATCCTTCCAGCTTGTACCAAAATGGGAGCTTTAGAATAGATAAGGACATCCATCAAAGAATAATCGAATGTGGAATTTTGTCGGATGATGTTGTTGCAATGTTGAAGCATGCATACCGTACGTAAAATTTTGAACAAAATACCTCGAAGAGTTGGGCAATCATAGAATTAGTTGATTATTTTTCATGTTCAAAATGTTCATAGTGATGAGGGCACAAGTCTTTCCGAGCAGATGCAACTATCAGGTGAAAAACCCAAAGCATACACTCTTGCTATCATTTTCCAATAATATGTGAAATTAGGAGTTCTGAAATAGGGAATGAAAACAAATGGGCTAAAAATTAGGTAGGGAAGTTGCATCTGCTACAGGATTTTTCTTTTCAAAATACGCATTTTAACATGTATGTAAGTGCACTAGTTTGGTTGATGCATATTCACTGTTTGACAAAATATCTTTTAAAAAATGTGATTTCATGGAATGCTATGATTGGCGCAGGATATGCACAAAATTGTGTTGTTTACTAGGATTTAAAGCTTTTGCGATCTCCTCGACTGCAACGATTGCAAGATTTGCAATAAATAGATTTGTTGATAAGACTGGAAACATTTAGACAAATGCAACTGCCAGGGATAACGCCAGATTCTTATGTAAAAACTAGTTGAGTGGAGAGTCGGGACCAAATATTCAAGGCTTTATTCTAGACAGCTCCAAATTTGGAGCTTATTTATGATACCCAAAAGCCAGCACACACATTCATTAAACTTTAGATAAATAAAAAGAACATTCAATATGGCAGTCCACAGCAATATGGCCCAAAGTAAAACACGTTTTACATCTGAATGGCAGCCTTTCATAGTCCAGAAAATATAAGTATTTATTCATTAATAACAATGTAATAAGAACATGTAATGAACTAACAACATATTCAATGTATATTTAGTAATTTCAGTGCACATTAAAGGTTTGAATGTGTAGTAGAAACTGATAAAATTATAGCCTTATATTCAATGTATGTTCAGTAATTCTAGTATATATTCACCCAATCAATATAAAGTTACCAGAGGATATTCAAATACTAAATGCACAAACAACATTGTATTTCCAATTAATGAACAAAATGCACGGATATCAATGAGTATACACTCAAAACAATAGTTCCGCATGCTTGGTTGGAAAAATAACAGGTCAGAGCAAAACCCATTCCTCAATAACATCAATGTATTTTCAATAACAACACCGCATTTTGAAACTATAAGACACATGGGTGAAAACCCCTATTTTTTAGACTATCACTATGTTGTATTAGAAGAGTTCATGGTAAATAGAGAAATAAACAAAATGCGCTTAAATAACTGAATATACACTTAAAAAAACAATAGTTTAGCATGCTTGGTTGGTAAAACAATAGGTCAGAACAAAACCCGTTACTCAATAATAGTACTGTATGGTCGATAACAACACTATATTTTGAAACTTTAAGACACATGGGCGAAAACCTCTTTTTTCGGACAATGACTGTGTTGTATTAAAAGAGTTTGTGGCAAATGGATGAATAAACAAAATGCAATGAAATAAATTAAATATGCACTGAAAAAACATTAGTTCAGCATGCATGGTTCAAAAACACAAGTCAAAACGAAACTCGTTACACAATAACAACAATCCTATGGTTGATAACAACACTGTATTTAGAAATTATAAGACGCGTGAATGAAAAATACTTTTTTGTCCAATCACTATGTTGTATTAGAAGAGTTTGTAGCGAATAGAGCAATAAACCAAAAAAATTTGAAATAAATGAATATAAATTCAAAAAAAGATAACTCAATGTGCATGGTTGAAAAAACAATAGGTCAAAATGAAAGCCCATTACTCAATAACAACACTATATTTCGAAATTGTAAAACGCATGGCTGAAAAACCCTATTTTTAAGAAATCACTACACTGTAGTAGATAATTTTGTGTCGAACGAATGAATAAATAAACTTCATTGAAATACATGAATATAACCTAAAAAAATAATAGTTCAACATGCATGGTTGAAAAAATAATAGGTCATAACAAAACCCATTAAGCAAAGTTTGTTCCGAATGAAAGATAAAAACAAGAACATACATAAAAACAACTCAATAATGAATGAATATATGCTTGTAAAACTGGTAATTCTTTATTAAACAAGAACATACATGGAAACAACTCAAAATAGAAGAAATACACAATTGTAAAACTGGTATTGCTTGTGAATGCACTCATTACATGAAATGAGGATATGGGCTCACCTCGTCTTTAGCTCCGTTGCAAGGCATAAAGGGTGTTTAGCTTCATTACAAGCCATAAAGGGTGTTCGGATCTGTTGCCGGAAAAGGAAAGGGTGTTCGACTTCTTCGTAAGGAAAAGGAAAGGGTGTTCAACATTCATTTTTTTATAGAATAGTGAAAGAAAAGGAAAATATTTCACTGCTAAGTAAGTGAGATGCCCGCTAAAATCTCCCACTTGAGACCCATGAACAACCTAAGTTTAGTTAGAAAATTATGAAATTTTTTTCAAACTATTAACAACGAAAGTCTCAAGGAAAATTAAATTCAACTGATAACTTTTTCCATTAAAACAATTAATAATTCCACATTAAAAGCAACAAGTGTAATAAGTCTACACCTAGCTCAAGTCTCCTTAGGGATTAATTTAATCAATAATTATATTGACATTTTAACTAAATACTCCCTGATTAAAATTTTAGGGTTAAGGGACCAAAACAATTAAATACCCAAGGTATTTAATTCCACAAGATCTGAGACAAGAGCAAGGTTTAATTATAGTGGGGGAAAAGAATACATATTTAAAATCATCAGAGTAAATTCTTACTTACCCACTCCCAGAACTCTCCTAAAAGATTCAACCTAATTTTTCTCAAAATTAATGCATTCAAAAATTTCCCTAAATTATTCCCATTAGATAGGAAATTTCCACATCTTTCCAATGATATAAAGAAGTCTTCCTAACTCCTCATATTTCTCCAGTTATAGGCCAGCGGACCTTGGGGAAAAATTTTCCCAAGAGCGGGCCTGCGGGCCTAGGGAAGAAAATTATCCTATGCGCGGGCTGGCGGAGCTGATGAGAAATTTTGCACATTTTTCTTCCTCGGAGCAAAAGTACAATTTTCCTTTGAATGCCCGCTAGCCCAAAGAGGACACGTGTCAGCTTTACAACACCCTGGCAGAAAATCAGGGCATCAGAATGATTTAAGACATTATTTTCTTTTCGGCTGAAAATCTCTAGGGCTCAAAATGGTCTACATCTTTGCCGATGCCCAAGGCACCACGTGTTGAGATCTGATTTTTGCGGGTCGGCAGGGAGGTAGAGGAAACCTAGAAAAAATTCTAAAAATTTTCCAAAACGCTAAGTTAAAAAGGAATCTGCTCTTCCGCCAACGCCTCATGTGCCATGTGGCAACCTCTTATTGGTTTCGGGATGGCGGGGAGGCGGAAGAAACTTAGAAAAATTTTCAAATTTTATTTTGAAAACCACTAAGGTAAAAAGGATTCAGTGTGTCCATCATTGCCTCATGAGGCCACGTGGGTAGCATCTGATTGGCTGCAGGCTAGCGAGGGTAGCAGGGAAAATTAGGAAAGGTTTCCCAAAAATTGTCCAAAAATGCAAAAGGCAGAAAGAAACCCACTCCTCCATCGATGCCTCATGACACCATGTGGCAGATCCTGATTGGCTATGGGCTGGCGAGGAGGCGGGGAAAATTTAGAAAATTTTCCCAAAAAAAAATTTCCAAAGCGCTAAGGGAAAATTTGGACCCGCTGGTCCGCCAAGGAAATTTTTCCCAATTTTTTTTTTTGATAGTTTGAATTATGTTCTTTTAACGCCAAATGAAGAAAACCTTTAGAAGGCCATAACTTTTGATAGAGAACTCAGTTTTGGGAAAACGAGGATTTTTTGGAAAGCTATCAACATCCTCTTTACACAAGAATCATTAAATTTTGATTTTGATAAAGTTTAAGGGGTAAATTTTGTGAAAACATTCTACAGGATTTTACAGTGCAAACTGGTAAATTATAACTTATAAAATTTTGTTCAAATTTGTCATTCTTTCTCCTTCAACATGTCAAATAGACATGGATGTTTCCATTAGGGAATTGTTAGGATAGATTGCAAGTGTAAAATTTTTGGATTGATTCACATTTCAAAATTACAATTTTCTTTTTACAACAAAAAGCCTGCAGATTTACCTCGGCAAGATGGGAAGGTTTTTCAAGACATTTCGTTACGTGTTTTAGATAGGTTTGGGATCATTTTGGCCTCATTAAGTCCATTTTATTATTTCATTTGCCTCTTATCTATTAGTAGGGTTATTTGAACATTTGATAAAGGGAATTTTACAAGGTATACCGTGAATTGAAAGAAGTGTATACATTTCCAAAACAGAGATTAAACTAGCTTTTTTGTCATGAAATAAAACATTGAATTCATTCCATGTTGGTCTTAAATAGTTTTCTTTCCTTCAATCAAACATTAAAACAATAATGTAGCTTTTATTCTTTTCAAATCATGCACTTCACAAAACAGAGTATTACATTTCCTTCATACGCATTTCTTTCTTTCAATCAGGGATATCAATTACATTAAAAATATCATATTCAATACCAAAATGTAATTTTACTAAGGTAATACATCATTTATTGATTTCAGAATGTCACTTTAATAAATACGTATCCTTCTTTCACATTCTTTCCAAAAAAATAGAAAAACATAGTATAACTCGTTTACATTTCGAATTTCAAATTTCATTGGCAATACAAGGTATATTTCCATTAAAAATAATATACATATCATCCACTTCAAAGTGGTAAAGGGATACAATAAAATTTCATTTCACAAGGGACTGTCAAACTGTCTTTTTCTCAGCTCCAGAATAGCAACATGCAGATTTCCCATTCTTCTAATTTGATCACCACAAGAGCTTGGGGGAAAGGCAACGCTCTCCACCCAACAAAGACATCCAATGTGTAATGCCCACTTCCCCGCGACACTTAGTTCATTATCATTTTGAGTTATGCAGACTTTGGATATGGACATGACTTATACTTATGTTGATTAGCATGATGTTTTGTGAATAGATGCATTTGGATTATGGTTAGATTTTGTCTTCAGTATGATCTACACTGACTCATAGACAGACTATTGGATACTGATGTTATTTTTATATGGATATATTGCATGTGTTCTAACATTGGATTTCTTCGCCATGATGAATAGAATGTAGTTGTTGAATTTACATTACTATAATTTTGGATAATGATGAAATGCATAATTAAGTTGTGATTTAGATCTAGAAGTAATGATTGATTGAATTACGTATAGATGTTAATAAATTTCATGCATATGGTTATTTTGGATATTTTGACATGGCCGCAAGGCCGAAGGAGGTATTTTGTATTTTGCAGGAAACACAGCATGATTACAACCATGAGGGGGATTGGGAACCAAACATAACAGGATGTCGGGTGGTTACAACATTTGGTTGTCAAGACAACTAGTAAATTGTATTGTGTTACCTTTATTCTTGTATGTGTTAAGAAAATTTTCATGAGGGGGAAATTTTCTAATGTGACCATGGGGTTAAGAATTTTATTTAATTGTTTTTATTTACTTTAGTAGGTGATTTCATTTGTAATGTATTTTTTTTTTATTACTTTTGCTAAGTATGTTTAGATTAATTTAATATCTTGTTTTAATTTTTTAAGTTTTGGAGGGAAGTCAAGTTGGTGTAATTAATTTTGTTGGTTGGCTCCTTGAGCCTTGTGTTTCCTCATGTATTGAATGCTTGGTTTTGAGTGTTGACCACTCCAAACTCTTTGAATCTCGAATTTGAGATTGAGGGCAATTTTGGGGGACTTGTGGGACAAGTTAAACTTGTCCCACACTTCCCAAAACCCCTTACCAACCATATCTATGGGTTGGGAATCCAAAAAGGGGATTATTTATTGTTTTGGGAAGGGAAATATGACTTTGGACTGCACTTTCCTCTTTTTGCATTTAATTGTGCCTTAAGGCACATGGGAAGGGATGGATGTGGAGAAGAGTTGTAATTCAACCCAACCACCCATTTATGGTGTTTTGGGATTTGAGTTGACTTTGGGAGGTGATTTGAGGATGTGTGATGTGGCATCCTACATGGAGCCACATCACCCTCACCCTTTCCTTTGGTTCTATTTATTGAAACTTCCTCTCTTGTTGAGGGGGTTGGAGTTTTATTTTTGTTTTGTTAAAGAGTTCTCTTTGGTTATTTTGGGAGAGAGAGAGAATTGGGGAGAAAGAGAAAAAGAGAGTGCTTGGACTTGCATGCTTGGATTGATTTGGGAAGGAGCTTGGACAAGTTTCTTGGTTTAGGCTTCTCCAATGGAGAGGTAGGAAACCCTCTCTTTTTTTTTGCTTTCATATTATTGTTACTTCTATGCTAAAATTGTGAAAAATGCATGTTTACTTTGGTGTATTGTGAAAAATGGATAGAATTCTTATTGTGTAGTATAGGAGAGGTCTATGGGAATACTCATGAGGGAGGCAAAAGAGTAGAGTAGGATATTGTGGAGGGAGTTTGAGAGGGATGCCCATCTTGGGTAAGAATGTTTACATTCTACCTTGTCTTTGAGGGAGCCATAAGAGGAGGGAGGCATAAGAGTATGGGAGGAAAAAGGGGTACTTGAGGGAGGCATAAGAGTCATAGGGGCTTGTGTTTTATCGTGGAGGGTTTTAGATGGGCATCACATATCAATTGGGAGGAATAAGGAAAACATTCCCATAGTTCCTTCTCTTGTTGGCTTGGATGAAAGCCTTGTGGTGCAAAGTATTGTGTAATTTGTGTTTCCTTGTTGTTTCCTCTTTTTACTTTCAATGTTGTGAAGAAAATTGTATTGTGGAAGCAAGTATTGTTGCCTTGAGTTGGAGACCACCCTTCATTGTGTTCGTGTTTGGGGCTCGGGGGTCAATGGAGGAGATTGCTTCTCTTCTCCATTGAGTTTTGGTTGGGAGGAGAGTGTTGCCTCTCCCCCTATCTTGGTTGTGATTGAAAATGCTTGGAACTTGGAGCATGGATGGAGAACACCTTGGAGCACAAGAACCTTGTTGTTGACAATGTAAAAATATCATGTATTTACCCACCTTGAGTGGAGGAAAAATGTAATATTGTTTGCTTTCCTTAGCTTCCATTATTGCAAATTTGTTTTCCACATGAAGTAGGACATGTTGTAAAAGATTTGAAGGAAAAGTTGAATTGAAATGATAGTATTTCTTACTCTATAAATTCATTGTAAATGTTGTTGAACTCTTGTGGAATGTTGGAAAGAAATTACAAAAGAAAATATATTAAAATTTTGTTTGAAGTGCTTGGAAGTGATATGTTGGAAAGGATAAAAGAATAGTGCATTATTCCTTCTTTTATACTTGATGGAAGGACTCAAGTTTTCAAATAGTTTTTAGTATGAAAATGAAACTTTGTAAGATCTAGTTCTTTTATGCTTTCTTCATTTATGAATCTAATACAAGAATCCATTATAAATTAATAAAGGGAAATGAAATCGATTCTTTGAAACCCCATGTTATGTTATTGATTTGTGAAGAAAGAAATCAGGTAAAGTTTCTAGCTTAATAAGTCACCACCACATTTCAACTAAAAGGAAACTAATATATTAATTATTAAACATGTCTAAGAGAATTAATTTTGTCCCTTATTAGAACTGTACCATTAGTGGAGCAGTTATGAAACATCTATTCATCGACTGCCATGTATAGAGCAGGTCGCTTTGACAGTTTTTGAGTGCTTCAAGGAAAAATGCATGTTTGTTTCTTACACGCTGTGTAAATTCTCGTTTCCATCTGTGCGCCAGCAGGTGAAGCACTGTGAAGAGAAAGCGAGTTTCCATGGCAAGCCGATTTAAGCTCTCTGTTCTCATGTTCTTCACCTGTTGTTTATCTTTTAGTTTGAATGCTTATTGGCAAATAGAATTACAACAATGCAAATCTGTGGCAATGCCATAATCTATCACCAGAACTATTATCATAAGCTCCTTAAAGATACTATTTTCTGATAGAGATTACGACAACCGATTTCAAATGTTTTTTTTGTTTACAGATTAGGACACTGCGAGTGGTCTTAGCTTCACAAATATCAAACTGCATGGCAGGCCTCGCAACTGCCCAAACAAATGTGAAGTTAGTCTCAAAATCAAGAACAGTCAGTCACCCATAAATCGTGTCTAAGAGAATAACTACCAATATAAAAACAAAAAAATGATGATACGTTTCAGTAGATATGCTTGATGGACAACTAGATACACCATCACTGTCTGTCACAATGAATATTTAAATTGTTACAGTGCTTGTAAAATAAAAGCCCTGTACAGATAACAACATAGTTGGACAACCTGCCAGGGCCATGGATCTCTCCCACCCTCCGCCAAAGCTTCCAAAACAAAACAAAAAAACTTGTGGCGTTTTCTCCGGGCTTCCTATGCCCCTGCCCCGCTCTAGAATGTATAACAGAAAGAAATCAAAAAGAAAAAAAAAGAGAGAGACATCTCCTTGTTGCAGCCGCTGCGGACTGGCTGTCCACCTGTGCAGACCGCGGCCAAAGGACCCCGCCTCGACCATGCCTCACTGTATACGGTGACAGTTGAGGTCACTGGCCCCCCTCTCACCTCCTGAAACTCCTCTAAAACCCGATTCCTTGTGGGCGCGGCCAGGTCAACCGATACAACACCCAACATGTAGCCGGATGTGTTAAATGCTAGATTTGCAAATCTAGTAGACTGTTTGGAGGCGAGCGGCGCAGCTGAGGGAGTCGGCACGCAAGAGGCATAGTAATTTTGGTAGGTAGCTCGATCCCACCGTCCAACCATATACTTTAAGCCAAGTTTGAAAAGTGATCCTCAAGTTGACTCTTAATCCTTTGTATCAAAATTTCAAATTTTAGGTTAAGCGCTATATATAAATAATAGCAATGATAGGTAGTTAAAATCTCTTAAACACACTAGATATACGTATGGTAGTATGTATATCTAAGCATATTAACAATATACAATGCAATAAAACAGATCAGTATCAAGTACATACCGAAATGGGTGTTTTCCCTATATAAATATGTATGTATATATATATATATATATATATATATGCATATATATGTATATAAATGTGTATATATATATATATATATATATATACGTATGTAAATATAAATATATATATATATATATATATATATATATATATAAAAATCTTTATTTACATATAATGTAGTGTATTATTTTTGAAATAACGTAATATAACCAAATAATAAAGTAAGAATAAAAATCGAAATGGGTAATGTATTCAATACAAAATAAATTATATCTTACTCTTGGGGTACCTTTCAGATATCTTGTCAACACGATATTACCCGACATTAAACAAATTAGCTCGTTTGATGACCCTACATATCTCTGCGGAATGTCAAATGAGATAGGTTCAAATATCTCTTACCTCAAAGCTTTATCGTGACTTGTAGTTAGAGCCTGTATACGGGCACAACCATTTTATAAAAAAAAAAATTGTCGCATTTTCGGGTTGTTTGGTTGTCGTGCAGCGTCGTCGTTGGCACCATCGTGAGCGTGGCATTGGTTTTTTTTTGCGGCGTTACATTTTTGGTATCAGAGCCAGGGGTTCGAAGCTGGGACCCTTTGGCACACGCTGAAAACGCAGAACGGGAACACTTAACTTAGCACAGAACATTATTCTTTTAAAATATAAAACCATAATGTTGATAATTATAGTAAACAGCAAATTTTAGAAAACTGACACAAGACCTAGAATAGTGAACTAACTCTCGCCTTGATCTGTGCAGGAGGTGCGGATTGGGCGAGGGGTCTCTTCACATAGACCTAGACATACCACCGCCAGAGCAGGCCGTAGCAGCCCTTCTGCCTCAGATCTTGCAGACACTCCAGGATGTCAATGCCACTATACGCGGAGAGCCCTTGGGAGGACGACTTCCTAGACATAGCTTGGAGCCATCAGTAGATGCCCAGGCATCCCCTCGACACATCGAGGAGCACAGAGCAGAGAATTTCCGTGCAGAGTCGGCTAGGGCAGAGTCACCATAGAGAGGACATGGGGACAGGATCTCAGGACATAGGGACAGGTCTCGGAGCCCTAGACAGAGGGAGGAGCATACAGAGAGATCTAGGATTTGTCATACTTTGGCTACAGATCATATCAGGGAGATCCTGAAGCTGCGACCCTCTCACTATTCAGGTGATACAGGCGGTTTTCAGGCAGAGGCCTGGTTGGTGAGCTTGAGCGGATGCTTCAAGCTCTGTCCTTGTAGTAGCAACACGAAAGCTCATGTTGCGATCCATCTTCTAAAGGATGGAGCAGGATTCTGGTGGAGGACCGAGGAGCAGAAGCTCCATGTCGACTCAGAGACGATTACCTGGGAGTTGTTTGAGGAGCGTTTTAGGAGAAGGTATTTACCCAGGAGATTTATTCAGTAGCGCATAGACGAGTTTCATGACCTCTGTCAGGGATCGATGACAGTAGCTGAGTATGAAAGTCGATTTCTGGACCTACTTCAATACGTCGACTATATGCAGGATGAGCAGGTACAGATTCACAGGTTCATCCGGGGCCTGAACTTGGATTTAGCTGGCGCAGTGCGCATTCACTTCCCACAGACATTAGCAGAGGCCGTGGAGAAGGCCTATATTGCAGAGGAGACACGGGGGAAGACACAGCAGGCTAGAGACAAGGTTCGGAGCCGTATCCTGCAGATGCAGGATAGTAGGTCAAAGGGGTCAGTCCCTCCTCCATGGGGTGGACAGAGTTCAGGGCAAGCTTCATTCAGGCCACCACAGCAGCAGCAGCAGTAGCAGCAGACCCACCCACCTTACCGACCTCCTCAGAGATTCGATGCATAAAGAGGACGTAGTACGGGGCCTCCTCCTAGGGGTCCCATCAGGACACAGGGTGCACCAAGAGCTCAGTCAGTAGGAGCTTGTCAGTAGAGACCTCAGCAGTCCATAGCCGGATCATCAGGATCTATATCTCAGTCATCTAGAGTACCAGTTGGAGCTGCTTCCCACTGGAGAGGACCAGGCAGCTGTTATGGTTGCGGTGTTGTTGGACATATTTGGAGAGATTGCCCACATAACCCTACCAAGGGTAAGACACAGAGCTCAGAGCCTACTGTTGGAGATATGGCACGGAGTCATCAGATTTACGTAGTGGTCAAGAACCGCCAGGCTAAGCATCAGAGTACTGTGATTGAGACGACATGTAGTATTGGTGGTATTTCCACCTCTATATTATTTGATTCTAGTTCCTCTGATTCTTTCATTGCACCATCTTTAGTAGAGCGTTGTAGGCTGGTGGTAGTTAGGCAGGGCCATAGTTGGGACGTTGAGATGGCTTCTGGAGCCAATATTTCTGTAGACTTCTTAGTCAAGGAGTGTGTAGTGGATTTGGGACCCTTCACCACTACTTCTGATCTTCGGATCCTTCCATTAGGGTCTTATGGCATCATTTTAGGCATGGACTGGCTGTCTGCTCACAGAGCTAGAGTGGACTGTTACCATAAGACTATTTTTTGCATTGATGACCTTGGGGCGGAGTCAGTGATATCAGGAGTTAGGAGACCCGTTTCTATTTGCACCATCTCTGCTATGCAGCTTAAGCGGTGTATGCGACGGGGTTGCCAGTTGTATGTTGTTACAGTTAGTGACAGATTAGAGGATGAGTCAGGGGGACCTTCCCTCGATGATCATCACATCTTATCAGAGTTTGCCAATGTGTTTCCAGGGGAGCTACCGGGATTACCTCCCCCACGTGAGAAAAACTTCCATATAGATCTAGTTCCAGGCGCAGAGCCTATCTCACGAGCACCTTATCGGATGACCACTCCTGAGTTATGTGAGCTTAAGTTGCAGCTAGAGGGGCCTTCTGGAGAAGGGCCTAATTCATCCTAGTGTATCCCCTTGGGGTGCACCAGTTATCTTCGTGAAGAAGAAAGATGGATCTCTTCGGCTGTGCATTGACTACTGTCAGTTGAATAAGGTAACGATCAAGAATCGTTACCCCCTTCCACGCATTAACGATTTGTTTGATCAGATGAAGGGGGCTACCATTTTCTCCAAGTTAGATCTTAAGTCAGGGTACCATCAGCTTAGGATTGCGGAGACAGATATTCACAAGACAGCTTTCCGCACGAGATATGGCCATTACGAGTTCACAGTGGTACCCTTCGGTTTGACGAATGCCCCCGCAGTGTTTATGAGTTTGATGAATGGGGTATTCAGGACCTTCCTTGATTGCTTCGTGCTCATCTTCCTTGATGACATTCTGATTTACTCACGCACACGTGAGGAGCATGAGGAGCACCTTCGCCAGGTTCTTCAGTGTCTTCGCGAGCAGCGCCTTTACGAGAACTTGGAGAAGTGTGCGTTCTTTCATACTGAGGTGCAGTATTTGGGCCACATTATTTCAGGGGAAGGTATCGCAGTCAATCCTTCCAAGATTCAAGCCATCATGGATTGGCCAGCACCCACTAGTGTGACTGAGGTGTGTAGTTTCATGGGCCTAGCAGGATACTACAGGAGGTTTATTCAGGACTTCTCTCGGATTGCACACCCTATCACTTCTCTTCAGTGAAAAGGGAAGAAGTTTTTATGGTCAGATAGATGTGAGCAGGCCTTCAGTACATTGAAGGAATGCCTTACGAGAGCACCTATTCTTGCAGTGCTAGATCCTCATGGAGAGTTTTTCGTATGCACAGATGCTTCCTTGGCAGGACTTGGAGGAGTGTTAATGCAGGAGGGTAGAGTAGTTGCCTTTGAGTCCCACAAACTCAAAGATTATGAGCTAAATTATCCGACCCATGACCTTGAGCTTGCAGCAGTGGTACATGCCTTAGTGCGGTGGAGACATTTTCTTCTTGGCCGGAGATTTACACTCAAGACAGATCACTTGAGTCTTCGCCACCTCTTCACGCAGCCCAATCTCAATGCTCGTCAGCGACGTTGGATCGAGTTACTCTGTGAGTATGACATGGAGATAGAACATGTGAAAGGGAAGGAGAATGTGGTTGCAGATGCCTTGAGTAGGCAGAGACATGTGGCTATGGCCACCTCAGTGGGCACAGATTTGCGGAGTAGGATCTTACGGTAGCTTCCTCAGGATAGTTTTTACCTTGCAGCCAGAGCAGAGATTGAGTCTCAGAGACCCCTTGAAGGGAGATTTGATGGATTTTCTTTAGAGGCAAATGGCCTTCTCAGACACAGAGGTTGGATATATGTTCCCAGAGATGGAGGCTTGAGACATGACATTTTGACAGAGGCTCATCGTGCACCGTATTCATCCCATCCCGGGGTGAAGAAGATGCACGCCACCTTGAGATAGCTGTACTTTTGGAGAGGACTTTGGAGAGACATAGCTTCATTTGTATCCCACTGTTTAGAGTGCCAAAGGGTGAAGGCCGAGCATCAGCATCTAGCTGGCCTTCTCTATCCTCATGCCATACCAGAGTGGAAGTGGGACACCATCTCTATGGATTTTATTGTTGGGTTGCCGACGTCGAGATACCACCACGACGCCATCATGGTCACGGTGGATAAATTGACGAAGGTAGCTCACTTTTCTCCAGTGAAGACTACCTACACGGCTAGTGCAGTAGCACGAGTATATCTTGATGAGATTGTCAGACTACATGGGATTCCGCAGAAGATCATTTGCGACCGTGACCCTTTGTACACCTCCCATTTCTGGACCACCATGCAGTATGCTCTTGGGATGAGGATTAATTTCAACATAGCTTATCACCCTGAGACCGATGGACAGACAGAGAGGGTGAATCATATTTTGGAGGATATGCTCAGGATGTACGTGATGGATCATCAATCGAGATGGGAGGAGTATCTGTATTTGGTGGAGTTTTCCTACAATAATAGTTTCCAGAGTTCTATAGGCATGGCTCCTTTTCATGCATTATATGGTAGAGAGTGCAGGACACCTCTTAGCTGGGATAGGATTGAGGACAGAGTTTCTCTTGGGCTAGCATTATTGCAGGACATGGAGCAGCAGGTTGCATTGATCAGGCAGAGATTGCAGGAGGCGCAAGATAGACAGAAGAAGTATGCAGACTAGCATAGGACAGATCGCAGTTTTGAGGTAAGCACGAAGGTGTTTCTTCGTGTCAGACCGCATAAGAGCCCTATCCATTATGGAAAAGGTTCTAAGCTTGCCCCTAGATTTGTGGATCCCTTTGAGATCTTAGAGCGCCTCGGCCCCTTAGCCTATCGTCTAGCACTGCCACCTAGCTTATCGCGCATCCATGATGTATTTCACGTTTCTGTGCTTAGGAGATATGTTTCTGATCCTTCTCATGTGCTAGATTAGACTGCATTGTAGGTGCAGGATCAAGGGTAGGTGATGGTGGAGCTCGTGTGCATTTTAGATCGCAGGACCCTGGGCCTTCGCGGCAGAGAGATTGATCAGGTTTGGGTCCAATGGGACAGGTACGATGAGACTGCTGCTGCTTGGGAGGATGCTACATCATTGCGAGCTCAGTTTCCACACTTATTTCAGTGACTTCTAGGAGGAAGTCTAGTCTAAGGGGAGGGGGATGTAATGCCCACTTCCCCACAACACTTAGTTCATTATCATTTTGAGTTATGCAGACTTTGGATATGGACAGGATTTATACTTATGTTGATTAGCATGATGTTTTGTGACTAGATGCATTTGAATTATGATTGGATTTTGTTTTCAGTATGATCTACACTGACTCATGGACAGACTATTGGATATCTAATATTATTTTTATATGGATATATTGCATGTGTTCTAACATTGGATTTCTTCACCATGATGAGTAGAATGTAGTTGTTGAATTTATATTACTATAAATTTGGATAATGATGAAATGCATAATTAAGTTGTGATTTAGACCTAGAAATAATGATTGATTGAATTACGTATAGATGATAATGAATTTCATGCATATAGTTATTTTGGATATTTTGACATGGCCGCAAGGCCGAAGGAGGTATTTTGCATTTTGTAGGAAACATGGTAGGATCACAACCATGAGGGGGATTGGGGACCAAACACAACAGAATGTCGGGTGGTTACAACAATTGGTCGTCAAGGCAACTAGTAAATTGTGTTGTGTTACCTCTATTCTTGTATGTGTTAAGAGAATTTTCATGGGGGGGAAATGTTCTAATGTGACCATGGGGTTAAGAAGTTTATTTAATTGTTTTTATTTACTTTAGTAGGTGATTTCATTGGTGATGTCTTTTCTTTTATTACTTTTTCTAAGTGTGTTTAGATTAATGTAATATCTTGTTTTAAGTTTTTAAGCTTTGGAGGGAAGTCAAGTGGGTGTAATTAATTTTTATGGTTGGATCCTTGAGCCTTGTGTTACCTCATGTATTGAATGCTTGGTATTGAGTGTTAACCACTCCAAGCTCTTTGAATCTCGAATTTGAGATTGAGTGCTTTTTTAGGGGACTTGTGGGACAAGTTAAACTTGTCCCACACTTCCCAAAACCCCTTACCAACCATATCTATGGGTTGGGAATCCAAAAAGGGGATTATTTATTGTTTTGGGAAGGGAAATGTGACTTTGGAGTGCCCTTTTCTTCTTTTTGCATTTTATTGTGCCTTAAGGCACATGGGAAAGGGTTGGATTGTAGAAGAAGAGTTGTCATTCAACCCAACCACCCATTTATGGTGCTTTGGGATTTGAGTTGACCTTGGGAGGTGGTTTGAGGATGTGTGATGTGGCATCCTACATGGAGCCACATCACCCTCACCCTTTCCTTTGGTCTATTTATTGAAACTTCCTCTCTTGTTGAGGGGGTTGGAGTTTTTGCTTTTGTTTTGGTTGAAGAGTTCTCTTTGGTTATTTTTGGGAGAGAAGAGAATTGGGAGAAAGAGAAAAAGAGAGTGCTTGGACTTGCATGCTTGGATTGATTTGGGAAGGAGCTTGGACAAGTTTCTTGGTTTAGGCTTCTCCAATGGAGAGGTAGGAAACCCTCTCCTTTGTTTTGCTTTCATATTATTGATACTTCTATGCTAAAATTGTGAAAAATGCATGTCTACCTTGGTGTATTGTGAAAAATGGATTGAATGCTTATTGTGTAGTATAGGAGAGGTCTATGGGAATACTCATGAGGGAGGCAAAAGAGTAGATTAGGATATTGTGGAGGGAGTTTGAGAGGGATGCCCATCTTGGGTAAGAATGTTTACATTCTACCTTGTCTTTGAGGGAGCCATAAGAGGAGGGAGGCATAAGAGTATGGGAGGAAAAAGGGGGTACTTGAGGGAGGCATAAGAGTCATAGGGGCTTGTGTTTTATTGTGGAGGGTTTTGGATGGGCATCTCATCTCAATTGGGAGGCATAAGGAAAACATTCCCATAGTTCCTTCTCTTGTTGGCTTGGATGAAAGCCTTGTTGTGCAAAGTATTGTGTTATTTGTGTTTCCTTGTTGTTTCCTCTTTTTACTTTGAATGTTGTGAAGAAATTGTATTGTGGAAGCAAGTATTGTTGCCTTGAGTTGGAGACCACCCTTCATTGTGTTGTGTTTGGGGCTCGGGGGTCAATGGAGGAGATTGCTTCTCTTCTCCATTGAGTTTTGGTTGGGAGGAGAGTGTTGCCTCTCCCCCTATCTTGGTTGTGATTGAAATACTTGGAACTTGGAGCATGGATGAAGAACACCTTGGAGCACAAGAACCTTGTTGTTGACAATGTAAAAATTCATGTATTGTACCCACCTTGAGTGGAGGAAAAATGTAATATTGTTTGCTTTCCTTAGCTTCCATTATGGGCAAATTTGTTTTCCACATGAAGTAGGACATGTTGTAAAAGATTTGAAGGAAAAGTTGATATTGAAATGATAGTATTTCTTACTCTAAAAATTGATTGTAAGGAAGCTTGTGATGAAATCTGTGTTTAGGAGTTCTTTGCTTTATAAGAATTGTGCTCTTGAATAGTATATAAAAAATGTTGCCTAATTGTATTATTTACAACCCCTTCTTATGTTGGATATTGAAATAAATTTCATGTAGGAGTGGTTTATTTTTCTCATATCAACTAGGAGTATAAGAGGGGTTAGATGGAAATTTGTTTATAATGCAATTCCACCTTAGTATGCAATTGGAATTGTTAGACAGTTAGTGAATAAATCTTAATTCATTACACCCTTAGATCGGCTATATAACAAAACCGAAAGTGATAGTTTGTAGATTAGGTATATACTCAAAAGAAATCTATACTATGACTACCTAGATGCATGCGAATTTTATATCCAAACAATTTGATAAATGAAATATATAGCTTTCCATTCTAAATTGCATTCTTCCACATTAATTGGAAACATAACTAATAAAAAAATCCATCTTGTTATTTTACTATAATTACACATTAATCGCATGTATGCTTCTATTATAATTTTACACAATCACATTATTAATAATTTAATGTGTACTTAATTACACATATAAGCATACATTTAAATATACATGCATCATCTTCATATGCGTATTATTACATAAGAAGTGATTAATTTTAAATAAGTTTAAAGAGTAATAATTAAAAATAAAATAAGAAAAGAAACTATGTTTACAGTTTACTTCGACAAGATCACATTTTTAGTTATCTGCTGCTTGGAAACACAACCAAAGTAATTACACAGAAATAGCTCAAAAGACGAGTTTCTACAAAAGACGAGTTTCTACAAAGGAGGCTCTGCAAAGGAGTACTCGTCCTCTCAAGAGTTGAGCATAAGCACTTATACTATGATTTACCCAAAATAAAAAAATAAAAAAATAAATAATACTCGCAAGATGGTTGTTTTGAATCAGTTGTTAGTGCTTACTCGAGTGGTCTTAGCTTCACAATGTGTGATTCAATCACTGCATGGTAGACTTCGCAAAGGCACCTGACAAATGTGAAGTTAATCTAGACAAAGGAACAGTCAGTCACCCATAAATCGTGCAAAGGTATGAACAACTGCCAACTATAAAAAAAAAGAAGAAAATGCGCTCCCAGTCATCTGCAGTCAGCTGATGCCAGATGCCTACACGGCTGGACGGGCCAGTCTATAACGTATCTCCTGCCCCCTAATCGATTTGAATTTTCCTTGGGGCAGCCTCCTCTGTCCCACAATCTTTTGATAAAAATATTTTGAAGGAGAAACCCGTTTTGGGGGATGCTTTCAATACTGAACAGATAACAACATAGTCAGACAGTCTGTTCCTTTAGACCCACCCTCAGCTGTGGATCCACGCCATCCAACCTTGTTGCACCCAATGAATTCCTTGCCACCTCACGGCACCAAAAAAAAAGGGAGATTGTTAGCCGCTGTGGAGGGCATTCCTCTGCCAACCTGCTTCCTGTTAAGCGCTCTTTCCCAGAAGATCCACTCTCGAGCACCATTTCAAAGAAATCAAAAAGAAAAAGGAAAACAGAGCCGACGTCTCGGCCTGTTGCACCTGCCGCTGTGTGACTAGCTTTCCCATGAATTTCTACACCGGCAGGACTCTTTTATTCACCTCCTTGTTCCATGCGCAGCCAGGGGCAAGGTGAACAGGGAAAAACGTCTGGTTTGATGTATGTACCTTGCTTAGAAAGCTCCTCTTCCTTTTCCACACGGCAGGGGCGATTACTCCAGCGTTTTCCACTGTCATTTCAGGTGTCTTCATCTTTCACCTTCCTCCCACCTACCCACGCAGCCAGGACAGAAGAAGTGTCCAGTCAACTGAGCAAGGTCAGATCTCCAAAATCTAATTCATTAAATTGGGAATGGCGGCCAGGCTGAGCTGTCTTGCACGCAAGAGTGTAGGCATTAATGGTGACGGGTGGTTGTGGAGATCCACCGCCCCCAACCAAGGAGATTTAAGACATGAGATTTGAAAATCTTCCCCCCAATTTGTCCCTCATTGCAAATTTAATGATCAAGTTTTCAAACGTATGAGGTAGCATGTAGACACTATTATATTTTTTATGCAGTGATATGATTGAATAAAGGGTTATGCGGCCTGTATCTAGTGGTGTCCTTGGGGTAGATCGATGGCAAGGCTCGGTCTATTTCAGAGCTAATGGTCGTGGGGTGGAAACCCATAGTGGTGCAAAATATTGAATGCAATATTATAGATCTTTAAAGTATACGATAACAAAATTGTCCTTGTTCCCACCAAATGTGTATATCATGTGTCCAAAATATCGTGCTGGCCAGGATGAGATCGTATAAAGATGACTATTTATCTTTTCTATGCACGCATTAAAAGATGTTAGTTACTTCTTTATTGATATATATTTGTGTCATTACTTACACCAATAATTACTTTGAGTTCCCCAGCCTGTATGTTCAACCAAATTTTATAGATGAATCAAACTGAGAAATATGAGTGGGAAATGTATGGCCTCTTACAAATAAGAATAACTACCCTAATAGCCTTCAAAGTTCAATCTCAACACCCTAGTACTTTTCTTTTGGAACTGGATGCTAGTTATGAGAGCCATTGACCTCCTTTGATCACGTCAGGGATAGGTTCAAACATCATTTTAAAATTCCATTCGGTAAACATTGTAATTCGTACCTGTATTCTTAATTCAACCATGGCATAAATAGCACAGAATTGTCGCATCTTCGAACCTTTGAGTAACTACCAAGACCTTGATCGGCAGGCAAGGACGTAGGTGTGTAGAATTATTTAAAGTCGGGTATAAAAAAATAAAAAAAATAAAAAAAAAATTGTCGCATTTCGGGTTGTTCGCAATGGATGTGGCGTGAGTGTGGCGTCACCTTTTCGGGGCTTTACATGATCCAACTCATGGTAACAACAGGCTTCCAAAAACACACAAGCAATATTCTCACAATAAAAACATAGTCCAAAATGGAATGTAGTTTACAACTACATTAAAACATGACAAATACATTACAAAGTCTTCATCAAGCAAGCCAAATGAGCAAGAAGCTATGGGGGATGCTTCTTATGCCTCCCAAAAGGGGAAATGGGTATTACCACCTGAGAAAAAACTGCCCAAATACTATATATATATATATATATATATCATTTTAACACCCTTACATGCCCTTCTGCCTCCCCCATGTACCCCTTATTCCTCCCATTTTCTTATGCCTCCCCAACCTCTTATGGCACCCCTTAACGAGTAAAGAAATGCAAATTTATTTCTTTGTAAGGTGGAACCAAAATACCAAATCCCTCCACCCTTATACCTCCCTAAAACACACTTGTTCCTCCCACAAAATGAACCCCATAGTCTTCTCCTACACCATTCCTACACCATCTACCCAACAACCCACAAACAAGCCAAAGCATTCATACATTAACATTTACATTCATAAAAGAAGAGCATTTCAAGAGCCAAGATCCTACCTCTCCATGATGAAGTTGTTCCAAGTTCCAAAACAACAAGCTTGTATCCTAATGCAAGCAATCCAAAAAATCCAGCCAAAGCAAGAAGCATGCAATAATCTTCTAGAAACTTCTTCAACAGCAAGAGCTCCCAAAACAACAAGAAAATTCACCCAAAAATGAAGTCTCTAAAGCGAAGCAACCCCAAAACAAGGAAAGCCATTCGAATTTTATAGAATATGGAAGGGAAGAGGATGAGGTGGATCCATATAGGATGCCACATCACACATCCTCAACCCCAACCCCAAAAGTCAAATTCATTCTCCAATGCATAATAAATGGGTGGGTGAATAATATGACAGATTACTTACACACTCCAAAACAAGCCCACACCCCCAAAGGACTGAAATAAAAAGCATGTAAGAAAGTGAAATTAAAACATACAATTTGAATTACAAAAATGTATAAAGAAGTTCTAAATTCCACTCTCCAACCATAGGTATAGTTGGTAAATAAATTTAAGAGGTATGGGACAAGTTTAACTTGTCCCACAAGCCTCCAAAATCAGCCTCTAAGGAAAAAATTTGAATTTCCAAGAAGGTGGATTGTTTCACACTAAAAAGTTAAACTTACACATCACTTACACATTTCTTACAACACTTTAATTCAAGGCCAACAACTCTATTAATTACTTTCTTATGACATATTTTAATTAATTAACTTAACAATGTGATCACTCACAATATTACACACCATTTAATAAATAATGAAAGGGTCGATGCACCACAAAAAAAAACACATGCAAACATCAATAAAAAGGAACCAAATAAATAAATACACATAACCATTGGTCACATTTAAAGGTGATCCCCCCCAAGGGAATCCCTAACAATCAAACACACACACATGAATAATACAAGTTTCCATGGTGACCATGTTGAATTCATCTAGAATTCTAATGTAGTTGGTCTCCAATCCCCCAATGTTTGTTGTATATTTTTTTTTTAAATTGCACAATACAAATACCCCTTCGGCCTCATGGCCATATCAGAACATCCAAATGAATATAATATAATTTAAAAATCATCAATATATATATATATATATATATATATATATATATATATATATGAATCACAACAACATCCAAACAATCAATAATATCACTTACAATTTCATTAGCAACTATATAATCATCAATTTTAAATTCAATGTTTTTGGTCTACTCAATATATTCAAATATCACATGTCCTAACAACATCCATAAATATATATATATATATATATATATATAGTCATGTCCAACAGCATGTCAACATCTATATAAAAATGTCTCTAACAATCATCATGCATCATATATGAATCAGAGTCAACAATAATCCATGATCTGACATCTAACACCATACTAAATCAAAAGCATAATAATGTCCATAATATAGTCAGCAGTATCATGATCAATATCAAAAGTGTCGAAGGGAAGTGGGCACTACAGTAAGGTCATTAATGACCTTACCTAGGTAGAATGAAGCATTATGATTTCCTGTTAATTAAAGGTGTCAAAAGTCAAATTTGTGATATTCTCATCTCCCCTTCTGATATGGCATTCCCTCATGAACCAACTTTTGATAGCGTATCTACAAAAAATGGACCCAGGAGAAATGAACACATTTGTAAGAAATACCAATATCAACATCCGTATACTCAATCTATGTTCAGTAATTCCAGTGTATATGCAAACAAATACTAAAATAATAACTATGTTCACCTTATATGTTTCTTTGCCTATTAGATTATGTTATTCTTTTCATATTAACAAATTGAAATTAATAAATACACATTGAAAATACATATGTAATCCTAGTGCTGCAAGCGAATGTGCTCAATGCATGGAGAACATAAAGATGAAATGATATTGTAGGTTGGAAGGGATCAACAAGTGTTATGCAAAGATGTTAGCATATAATGGTTGCCTTGAATGTAAAATTGACATGCATTTAGACATGATAGAGGAGGAATACATAGTGATAAGAGCAGGGTATGAACTAGTTTATGGTAGGGTGGGCTTTAAAATATTAACTGCATAAAAAAAGATAAAATTTATTTATATTCAGTGTCACACCCTACAAATTCAGTTGTGTTTACGAAAGGAGAAGTTGCTGATGATTTTGATTCTTGATGTTTTGTGAGATACCTTTAGCTTGTATAAATTTGTGTATTAAATTTGATCTTTGACCAGATTGTGACTCCTTGATGTGAGGTCATTGTTGAGATTGTTTAATAACAACCAAGTCTCTCGATAGACCTTATATTACTAGAAATGAAATGACCTTATTTATACCCTAGGCACTTACATGTCATAAGGTTTTGAGCACTATTGATTATACTTGGTATCCAAAACTAATGAGAATTGTTTCGATGGATGGCCTAAGGTCATGTTGGAAGAGATTAAATTGTTAAGTATCTTAAGGCACACTATAGAGTGTTAATATGTGATGAACTATTTGCATTGGTTACTAAAGGTCTTTAGACCTTACCAAGACAATTTGTTATATGGTTTTAAAACCATACTCCTTATCAGATATTTTATAGTTGGTTTATGTGGCATCATGATTCAATCATATTCAATTTCAAACGTATAAGGTGGGAGTTATACTAACTATGGCATTCGGACCCTATCAATGTTACTAAGTGCTCACTTAGACCCTTGACTATGTTTGCTTCTGTTCATAATGATTTTTCAATAGAGATAAATTAGCCACCTAAATGTGCATGTTATATTTTTTCTGGTTCATCTCACTTGTAAATATTGTCTTGATAACAATGTTATAAACATGCGACCATAATGTATGTCTTGGTGGAATTGACATCATTTCGTTATCAAACAATAACAGTTATGTTGATGAATGACTAATCTCTTAAGTTTCTTATTATATCGGTCAAGAGCATTAGGACATTATGAAAGTCTTCATTGGGTGCAGGCAATGCTTAATTTCTGGGATGAAGGTAATCATGTTATTTCATAATTCACTTTTCATCTAAATTTTAGATGAGGATGAGTCTAACACCCCAAAGTGTTATCATCTCCATTTAAAATTGAAAGGCTTGAACATTGTATCTCGCGACCTTATATGGTCATGGATCAAAAAGGGAATTACAGACATGTTTAATAGGAGAAAAATGTTTGGTTTTTAGAATGATCTAAGCCTATGGCTAAGGGAACTTAATATAAACATTATTAAGGAACCAGACTCTAATTTATATCAATTATTATTATGTGGTTTTGTAAATTGATGCTAATTTGATAAGCCATATTTGAATGGCAATTATATGGATTTTCATCACTGGACATAGAGTCATCCATTTTATAGTTGGAATTTGACTAATTAATTATTGGATTAGACACTCCTCCATGTAAACCTGGACACCGTTTAAATAGTTGTTTGTTTTGATAATTACAAAAATGGTCTAGCACAAGCCATGCAATACTAAGGAGTTTGTAGGACTATATTCAACCGATCGTATACTTCAATGTAAAAAGGTATGTGGTAAGCTTGTATTAGTTATGAGTTTAACCAATTGGACTTGGTCCATCATGAAGGATTAATAAAATTTCTATTAGATTGTATTAGATGGGATCGAGCTGTTGATGTATTAGGGGATAATTTATAATTTATTTAAAGGCCACTACTTGGCTCTGGTAGACTTAAATGCATTCAATGTACTGTCATTTATTTAGAAGGGTGAGCTTCTCCTAGAAGCTATCCTACATGCAAACATAGGGATTCATTTTGTTGTGTTCTTTCAACTCGAACTACTACCTTCAAGCTCTGCATGTTTATTTTTTGGGAAGGGAAAATTTGAGTTGAGATTGTTGTTGTTACGAGGATATTTTGGGACCTAAATGATCAACCCTACATTTTATATATACATATATATGTTGCTTGAAGGATGGTTCTTTCATAAAACCTAGGACTGTGCATTGTGCGGGCTTGCGTGAGAAGTTTTGGTAGCTGGAAGAAGTTGGAAAAATTAAAAAAAAAAGTTTCAGTCTTACATCCACAGACATGAATCATTTATCTCCCTCCTAATAGATTATTTCATTTGTTATTTGCATAAATAATCTTCTGCAATATGTATCTGAGTTAAACTAAGTATTTGGGTAAGATTGTTTTGGGTATTGTTTATTTCTGTGAAGATTTAACTGTATGTGGATATGTGTTTGAAGGCTTACTGTAAGTTGTGTTATGTTATTTATGGATGAATAAACTTAGCCCTTCTTCAAGGTTTATGTGGTTTCTATTAATTTAAATACCCATTTTAAATTCAGATGTCTATAAACATTAGTGTACTGAACTTCTAGTTCAATAGGGGTTTTACCCAACTAACGGGGAAAATGTGTTGATTCCAGCAATACCATATAATGGAATGCATTGGGATTTTTTCATTAGGAATGGATGTTATCTTGGTATCCGTTTTGGTATTTTTCCTTCTTGCTCATCGAGCAGTTTCGTGTCCAAACCCTTGACTTAACAAGAGGAAAAATCTGTTGGTTTTATTAAGGAAAACCCTTTTTATTTTACAGATTGCTAATAAGCTAATTTGGGATTACTAATACAGATTCATGGTTAAACCTGGGACATTCTATTTTGTGGGGAAATGATATTGATAAATGATATTTGTTACTATGTTGGTATAAATGGAGTTGATCTTTGGGCATACGTTGGGGGTCTGCAATATGTTTATTCCTTCTATTGATTTGATATTAAAATTAGCAGTTATAGACTTCATTTTAATAAGGTGGCTGCAGGTATTTTGAGGGTATTCAATTCGATTAAGGTAAATGAAATTTACCTTATTATTTATGAACTATATTATAAGTTTGTTTGGGGATGCTAGATCTACTTTTGTGACTATGTAGCTTTTCCTATTTAGATATGGCAGTGTATTGTTCTTTGTACTATTGACAGGAAGCTATCAAAGATTTCGTACATGACTATATCTTGTATTTTCCTCTTATGGGTATACGTTGATGATTTTTGATTGGTAGTTGTGGTGTTATTTTGACTAGGGTTTATTGATGGTTGATTTTGTGGTCTTTGAAAAGTTTAAGGTAAATGATAATTATCTTAATATTGTCGAATATCTACTTTACCCATTACTTATGTGGTTACATGGTTTGGTCAATGGGTTATCAAATGAACTATGTTGTAGGATAAGGCATGCACAATATGAGTAATCACTTGAGACATGGAATTATACTTCTGACCTGTCCTTTGACCACGATAGTAGTATGATTGAGGAAAATCATATCTATTATGAGGGATGGTTAACGTTAAGTTTTGGGAAAATAAGGATTCCCTTAAAAGATATGTTACCAGTCTTGAAGTGGGAAGTATGAGTTTATCTCAATAAGTATATGCATGTTGTGTAATGTATGATGTGTAGAATTTTTGCATAAATTATTATCGACTTATTCTTAGTAAAGGATGTCTTGTTAGAAATTAAGGATGTTATTGACCTGTTCTATTATTAGTTTTGTCTCCTTTGAATTATCCATTAAGTCATTAGAATATAATGCAGTGATTAGTTCTTTGTGGATGCAAACTAAATTATCTTTAGTAGATGTTAATCTAATCTTGTTTAAAATTATGTTGTTTTAATGATTTTAATATTACAGTATTTCATTTATTCAAATATTATATGACATAATTTGTTAAGTGGGAAAGATAACCTTTCATGCTAGTTCAATCGAACTGACCTCCTCTAACATTTTGCAGATAGTGGAATTTAAGTCTTCTTGGCGGATGTTGTTGAAAGATATCACATGTTACAAATTGTTTGATTGAATGGTAAATTGTATTATTATTATGATTGTACGCGAGTGTATTCTCGTTGTTATGTTTGATTAATAAAAAGGATAAACTAGCCTAATATGATTTTGTAACTATATTATGACAAAATAAATTAGTTGCATTTATTATTTAATGATGTACCTTTATGGATCAAATTGGTTGGAAAAGGTTACTCTATTTAATTGATGTAATATTATGGAATCTATGTTTGATTAATATGGTGTATTGTTGAGTGATAAAATATATCATATTATTTGGTTAATATATGAATATGTTATGATTAAATATACTTGGGATAAATACAATATGGATTGTTCTTTATTCATTTTGATAGATAGTTCAATCTAGTGAACATTTTTGGAATGATACTTTATTAGTGTAAATAAACAAAATTAGGACTGCGGATTTAATGCACTAAGCTAATTGAAATTTACAACTAGGATGTAAAAAGAATGTAAGAGTACAAATTTAATCTACATTTGCAACTTACATGAATATTGCATCATGTTTAATTATACCTTAAAGTTATATGAATACTTATTAATCACATGCACAATGATTATTTCATAAAGAAAGGAAACCTATTATTGCATCAGTGTGAAAGGGATCATCATGACGAATGATATCTCACTGTGGTAACTTGATCATTAATAATGACACGTGTAATAAATTAAACGCACTTAAGAAAACAACTATTAATGACGTACTTAGTATTGATAGATAACATAAGATCTATCTGTAGATCTAGATCTCTAGGATTCCATAATTAGTTATATGATACAAACATGATGTTGAATTTTAATAGCAGCGACATGAAATCACATGGATTAAGTATCATTCATCGTATGCACAAAGTATGACGGTATGGATGAGGTACAAAGGTACTTTTAGATCACTAGAATAAGGTACAAATGTATTTATCTGTCTTAATAAACTAAATCAACCTATTAAATAGGAATGACATTAATGAATGCTTAACTTGTTAACTATGAACTTAATAACTTAAGAAATGGAAAAGAATCTAGATAATTGAATTAGGTGAGTACAATTTCCTATTGACGAATGTGTTTTCATAGAACTGAAGATGGAAAACATGTCTCTGAAACTTTGATCAAAGTAGTGTAATATGTTGATTACACTATCACGATTCACCAAGATCTAATGTGTAGGATACCAAACAGAATTAGATTGACTGAGTTCCAAGTGTACACTTAGAAAGCATCACTTGATTATCATTGCCTATAAAAGGAAACCAATAGTATACCTTGTATACACTCTCGTAAAAAGTAATCTATGAGGGATCAGATTACTAACTGACTCATACAATTAGACATTGTTTTTTACTGTTATTTGATGGATTAAATTTAATATTTATGTTGGATTTAAATGTTGGGTATTTTAATTAGTGAAGCATGAAGTTAATGAAAAAAAATCCTAGTTGAGAAGCATAATACAATTGGGTGTTACATTTTGGTATTAGAGCTGAAGGTTGCATCTCTTTGAACTATTGAGTCCCTACGTTAACTAAATATCATAATTTTTTAACTAATAATAATGAATAATGAAGGATGAACCATGGAGAACAAACCAGACCAAATCATGTTTCAAGTTTGGTGGTAAATAAGTTAGATAACACTCTAATAGTCCTTTGTGACACACAAAACTAGAAGGATGTTGGGAGCAACTGGTAAACTGTGAACATGATCAGCCAAGGTAAACAACTTGAGTTGATTGATAACAATCAATAGAGCGTTGCTTGATTATTGAATTATCGAGAGGAAAAAATTTGGAAACTTCAATCCAACATGAAATTAAAACCCAAACAAGGTAGATAAATTAGATAGGTGTAGATTGTCTACTATGAAAACATTTTGCATAAAGGCCAAAAGGCTAGAAGGAGATTTGTAATAAATTTTGACTCAAAAAGAGAAAAATTATACAAGAGAGTTATCTCTTTTCCACCTGTAACTTTAGGAAAAGTTGTGGAAACGATGTGGTAATAAATTTGGACTGCCAGAACGCATATAACAAGAAAAAAAAATTGTGATTTCCAGCAAGTAGCTGAACAACATTGCGGTGACTAATAAGCTAAGATGAAGGAATAAGATTTCCTAATGTGACATCATATAGGTTAAGTATAACTTCTTGTTGTTGTTTTAATTTGATACTAGTATAGTTGTTGAGTTATTAGGATCTAGTGATTAGCTTAAACAGAAATTAGAAATCTGATTTATCCTTTGCATATGAAGAAAAATTACAAATCTATGACTATCAATGCAACACTGAAGTTAATGTGTTCTTAAAGGACTTAAGACATAACGATTAAGTTTGAATTTTCTAACATAAATAAATGTTTTTGCTGATATGGAAGATAACCAATACCTGGAAGCATTTGAAACAACAAACCTAAAAGGTAAAGAGAGGAATAGTTTGGATAATTTAAGTAATCATTGACCATGAATTTATGATGAAGATATCCAAAAGGTAAAAACCATGGATGGATTTGGATAAAACCAATCGGAAAAAGGAATATCATTTAGAGTGATTAAAAAAATAATTTCAAGATGAAAGGCTAGAGATACCCTAATAAGGAATGAGGCCTAAAAGTCTTGGAATGATCACGGTGGTCACTTAGGTCCTAGAATCTTAGGAACTAGACCTGAGTTAGGCCTTCGATAATTCATTAAGAGAAAAATCTTGATAATGTGAAGGGTCTAAGGGGCCAAGGTTAGTTTTAGGCTTGCGGAAAACATATAAAAGACTCCATTGTAACTTATTGGATCATCACCCAAATGGTCATTGAAGGAAAGAAATCTCCAAGAAGATTAGAGGTGGAATATTCTGGGTATACACAGTTGGTAGTAACAATTTCATGATTTTGTGCATATAGATGATTAAAATTAATATATGAATGTAATGTGTATAAAGTATTATGATTGATAAGGAATAATGAGATAAGGAATAGAATAGACTAAGACAAGCTTTTATAGTTGGAGTAACAAGGAGATCCATGAATAAAGATTCAGAACCTTTCATCCCAGAGACCTCACCATTGATAATATATTGTTTGCAAGTCATGTTCATGATTCTTTTGATCATACCTCATGACAGTCTTTGTGCTAACTTGTAGAAACCGGTCATGAGGCTAGGGTTTAAATCATTTCTTGATTATCTTAATTTACACAGTGACAATAAACCTTGAAACTGCAAGTAGGACCCCTGAAGACATTTCAAATGATGTTTCACTCATTTTATCCTTGTATGGTCATGATGTTCTTTTGCTTGATAAAATTCCTGATACATTCCAGCAAGGAATAGTCTAGCAGGAAATAGAAGAAAGACTTGGTAGTTGGGTGAGCGGGTTTGGAATGTGAGGTTTGAAACTCATAAGAAATATTAGAGATTTCTTTTAAAACATACATAAGTGCTACAAAAATATCAAGAATGATATTTAGTCAACTTACTGTTGATAATGATTGATCTAAGTAGTTTAAAGCAACACATGATTGCCTAGGAGTGGCCAAGACTGGGAGTTAAAGGTGTAGAAGTGGGAATCAAGGAATGAAATCATATACTTATCATCTTAAAACCACCCTTTCATAGAATTTTAAGGTATTTGGACTCAAATAATCATTTATTGGTTGGAATTATCAACAATCATGATCCTCACAGTGATACAGTATAGAGAGACTCGGTTTGGGAATAAAGGAGTATTTTGTGAGAAATTTTGCATAGTAATAACAATGAGACCTTGAACATAGTAAATAGAGTCTAAAGGGTAGCCAAAATTAGATTCAATTAATAAAATGACTCCATGATTCAAAAGAAATAGTGGAAGAATAAATTTTCCAGGGTTTCTAAGAGTCCAAATGAGGACATGAAGAGAGTTGGTGGAAGATGGAGCTAAACAAGGAATTGTGAACCAAAAACTTACCCACACCAAAAACACCCTAAAGGGAATTAAAAAAAAAAATATTATGTTATCTTGGACTACTATAGTTTTCTCTAACCTTGGTTGAAGAAGGGACAAGTTGTCAAGAAGCCTATATAAGGCAGTTTTGCAAAATAGAAGGAAAAAAAGACATTTTTGATTATTGTAAACCCTTCCAAGGGTGAATTTGGCTTAGTAGTAGATTGAGAACATGATACAAAGGTTTGTATAGTGTTATAAGGGTGAATGAGAAATAATCTGCATATTGAAAGGTGTTAGTTAACATCGAGTGAAAAGATAGTTTGAGGGCCATTTAGGCATTGTAGAGTTTTGTAGCACTACTAACATTGTGAATTGAATTAGATTGACCTATGACTACATCATAGTAACAAAATAAAACAAATTTAGAAGACTTGGGAAAACATCAAAATCAGTGTTTCCCTCATTTGTTTGTGTGGTTTATGGCTTGATTTTGACTATTTGTATTATATATTAAATAATAATACATGTTATGATGGGAAATAATGACTAAAATTTGGTCATATTATTGATTGTGTGATGGATTTTGTAGGTTAAAAGGTTGTTACAGCTAATTAAATTGATTTTCAGATCTATAAATTTCAAGTTTTTGTGAAAATGATAACTAATATCCTAATTCATTGGATATAATTCTCTGTTTGATTCTGAATGTGAATAATGAGTAAAAATCATAGGGACGATGACTCATTAAGAGGGGAAGTATTTCACACTCCCAAAATTTGTTGAGTTTACGAAAGGATAAGTCATTAACTGGTGATTTTGGTGCTTGATGTTCTTTGAGATACCTTTAGCTTGTATAAACTTGTGTATTATATTTGATCTTTGACCGATTATGACTCCTCGATTTGAGGTCATTGCTAATATTGTTTAATAACAAACAGGTCTCTCGATAGACCTTATATTACTAGAAATGACATGACCTTATTTATACCAGGACACTTTCATGTCATAAGGTTTTGATCGATATTGATTATACTTGGTATCCAAAAACTACTGATAACTATTCGAATGGATGGCCTAAGGTCATGTTGGAAGAGATTAAATTGTTAATTACATTAAGGCACACTATAGAGTGTTAATATGTGACAAACTATTATCATTGGTTACTAAAGGTCTTTAGACCTTACCAAGATAAATTTTTTATATGGTTTTAAAACCATACTCCTTATCAAATATTTTATAGTTGGTTTTTGTGGCATAATGATTCAATCATATTTAATTGCAAAGGTATAAGGAGGGGAGTTATACTAATTATGGCATTTGGACCCTATCAATGTTAATAAGTGCTCACTTAGAGCCTTGGCTATGTTTTCTTTTGTTCATAATGATTTCTCAATAGAAATAAATTAGCCACCTAAATGTACATGTTGTCATTTTTTTCTAGTTCATCTCACTTGCTGTAAATATTGGCTTGATAATGATGTTAGAAACATGTGACAGTAATGTATGTCTTAGCGGAATTGACATCATTTCGTTATCAAAAAATAACTATTGTGTTGATGAATGACTAATCTCTCAAGTGTATTATTGTATCGGTCAAGGGCATTAAGGCATTACAAAATTCTTCACTAGGTACGGGAAATGCTTAATGTCTGTGACAAAGGTAATCATGTTATTTTATAAAAAAAAAATCATCCAAAGTATAGATGAGGATGAGTCTAACACCATAGACTGGCATAATCTCCATTTAAAATTGAAAGGCTTGAACATTATATCTCACGACCTTATATGGTCATGGATCAAAAAGGGAATTATAGGCATGTTTAATAGGAGAAAAAGGTTTGCTTTTTAGAATGATCTAAGACTATGGTTGAGGGAACTTAATATAAACACTATTAAGGATTCATACTCTACTTTATATCAATTATTACTAAGTGGTTTTGTAAATTGATGCTAATATGATAAGCCATATTTAAATGGAATTATATGCATTATCGGCACTAGATGTAGAGCGACCCATGTTATAGTTAGAATTTTCTTAATTAATTATTGGATTAGACACTCCTCTATGCAACCCTAGATACTGTTTAAATAGTTGTTTGTTTAAATAATTACAAAAATGGTCTTGCACGACCCATGTAATACTAAGGAGTTTGTAGGACTATCTTCAACTGATCGTATACTTCCATGAAAATAGGTATGTGGTAAGCTTATATTAGTTATGAGTTTAACCAATTGGACTTATTCCATCATGAAGGATTAATAAAATTTCTATTAGATTGTATTAGTTGGGATCAACTTCCGTCGTATTAAGGGATAATTGATAATTTATTTGAATGCCACTATGTGGCTCTAGTAGAATTAAATCCATTCATTGCACTATTAGTTATTGGGAAGGGTGAGATTTTCCTGAAGGCTAACCTACATGTAAACATAGGGATTCATTTTGTTGTGTGCTTTCAACTCTAACTCCTCCCTCCAAGCTCTGCATGTTTATTTTTTGGGGGAAAATTTGAGTTGAGATTTGTGTTGCTATTAGGATATTTTGGGACCTAAATGGTTAAGAAAACATTTTATAAATACATATACATGTTTCATGAAGGATGGTTCTTTCAAAAAAAACCCAAGAATGTGCATTAAGTAACCTTACATGAAAATTTTTGGTAGCTAGAAGTTGGAAAAAAAAAATTCAATCTAATTAAATAAAAATGGGTTATGGGGATAGTTAATCTAATCTAGAATGAAATGTGAATGTAGTAAATAAATGTAGTGAATGGCTATGGAAATGACCCAAGCAACTAATAATAATGGAAATGCTAGAAACCGTAATATGTAAAGAGACAAGGAAAAGACTTAGCTTATTCATAGGATCAATCTGGAACCATGTCGCAAAGTGAATACTGGAGATAATCTAGAAGTAGGAATGAATATGTAGAGGTCTCAAAAAGGATTGATCTTAGGTTGATTCTAGCTATACTGGAGTGCCTGGAAAGGGACAAGGGCAGCGTGCAAGCACTTTGGTTTGTAAAATGGGAACCCTGGTCTATGTAAAATATCTAAAACTAAGTTTCATATGTCTGACAGGTGGTCCAAAACCCTTCATTGTGTGTCGCATCTAAATTTGCTACACTGTTTGAGATGTCACTAATAATCCAAGATGTATAGAAGACCTGACAAAAGACCAAAAGAAGTATAAAAAACCTAAATAAAGAAGAATGCAAATAAATGGGTTGGAATGACCTCATCTACCGTTACAACATTAGGCTTTCTAAGTGAGCATTGTACTACCTTTGGGACCCAAATCTAGTTTCTGTGTGTGTGTGTGCATATGTGCCCTAGGTGCTCGTGTGCCATTCACACTTGATAAAGTAGCGAGTCCATAAATAAATGATAGAAAATGTAATAGAATGTGTGAATGGAATAGAATAGAATCCTCTCCCCCTATGCTTGTGTGATGTGGATGAACTAGATTCTTGTCCTTGAGATGGAGCTAATGATGTAAATGATCTCCAAATGGATGCAACTCTAGGTGGATGATAGTAGGGACTAGTGATTGGTACCTCATTATGGTCTCATAACTTTATATTTATAGTGATTATCTTGATCTAATTTCATAATTAACCCCAAAATTGCTGACTACCAAAAAGATAAGAAGTCGAAACAGCTAGAAAGTGCCCAAAAAGTGGCGGGAAAGTTTAAAAAGGATCGAGGCACCCATGGTGGGACCAGGGAACCCATGAACACCCTAGTACTAGATTGGGTGCCCCATTCGAGGCTAAAATAACGAAAATGACCAAAAAACTGGGCATGTGGGTGTAAAATGTTGGTAATAGAAATAAGATAAGAGAAGATTTCCACAAGATGGGGTTTAATTAGTACTTTCTTCACTCAAGAACCTTCTAAAAGTAGTATGAAACCAGGATTAAGAAATATCTAAAAGTGCATGATTTTGTGACTACATTTTGTCCCCACTTTATGTTGGTGAGTGGAAAGGTCAGTAACATACAGTATAGAGATGCGAACCTGATATCCATGAAGTTTGTAGTAGAAAATGTGTCGATGGACTAGAAAAAGTGTGGAATGACAAAAATATGGTCAAGCATGGAAACTAAAGATGAAAATGCACAAAAAAGTGATGAGAGTTAACCTAGGATGGAAAATCATGTGTATTTTTTGATGTGTGTGATGTGCTTGTATGGTTAATATGGTGTGTGCTATTGTGAAGTGTTGTTGTTAACATCATTCTTGTTGTCCCCATTTGACGCCTTGTTTCTCATACAATCGGACCTGCAAGGAGAAAACTATCAAGTAGTCAAATATGTATGTATGCAAAAACATAATGTAAAAGATTCATATAAAATTATGTGAATGTAAATTATACAAAGGAAAAACTGTAAATGGAACATATGCACCTAATCTATGTTGGAAAAGAGAATGTAGAAGGATATCTTGTACTGTCGGGGTATTTTGGGTGATCCAACGCCATATGCCGAAGAAGAATAGGGAGGAATTTTTTTGTATCCTCCAACCTTTAACTATTTACATGAATTTTTGTGAAGAGATCTCTGTATGTCCTGGTTTTTTGGGTGATTTTATGCCACTGGCCAAAGTAATGTAAGGAGGCACACCCACTGTAACCTCAGAGCCTGTAACTGCTTCCCAGAATGTTAAGGACACCATGTCCTTTAAAATATGTTGTGTATGGGGTTCATAGAATGGTTTGATCCCACTTGTTGTATGTAACCCACAATTCTAAGGGTGGAAAGTGAACTGAACTGAACCGATGTAAATGTGGTGTGTTAGTATGTAAAACCCCAAATGATGCCCCCCTCTTTGGGGGTGCATGCGACATCAGTGATAGGAGAATGCAACCCCAAAAGAGAACCATCCGCATGAATTTTACTATGGAAAGTGCTTGGTAGAAACAATGCACACACAAACAAGAAGGCTAGTCAAATACAAGTGTTAGTAAGAACAAACATGCATATAGAAAACAATGTATAGGCTAAGCAAATAGTATGTAAGCTACCAAAAAAAAGTAATGCAAATAGGCAAGAAGACAAGTAAGTCACACAAAGTGGGATGCAAATATGGGACATCAGTCACAATTTCACAAGACATCCAAGGCCAACATGATTGCAAATAAAAAACAAGTGTGCACACCAAACTTAGGGCAAGTTCTGCATACAAAAACAAACAGTAACAGACAATAGAACAAACAAGTATGGAAGTAAATATCCTTACATAACAAATACTACACATGAAGCACCCGTTAACATGCTAGAAATATAACTAATATGTCAAAAGCTTGTATAACCGATTAATGTAAAGTGTTAAGGAAAAAATGAAATAATAGCACCTATGAGAGACAAATGTGGATGACCCCTACGACTAATATAGGAAGGGTAGAAGGCGAGCATCTATGTTTCATGGAAAAGACTTGTATCTATGAACACAACTAGAAAAGGTTTTGAAACTGCATGTTTGGATGATATAGATAGATGACATAAAATTAGTCTAACTAGTATGTTTAACAAAGAAACCATGAACAAGAAACAGTAGGCAAGAGTAAAAGTAACCATAATATGTAATATGTTGTAGATGGATGGAATGAAATGCAAAATGGAGTGATAGGATCCATGTGCCCCTGAATGAATGGAGAATGTATGTAGTGAGGCTCATTTGGTTTTCTCCCTTGGCAGTCAAGAATTAACCATAAACGAGAGTCAATAATGAAATGGTCAAATAGTGTGTGTTGTGTCTAGTGCATTGTGATGACTATTTATGTGTATTGGTGATGATATGCAACATATAGAAGATATTGTGTGTGAACCTTGTAGCCAAAGCATTTATCACAAAAAAATGAATGTATGAGTGATGATTTAGCCTAAAGTGTATATCACTAGTAGATGAATAATAAGAAGTGGTGATGTATCCTAAAGCGTATACCATTATAAGGTGAATAAGAGGGAGTGGGTATATATCCTAAAGTTTATACCACTATAAGATGATAAAGCAAGTGATGATTTACCCTGTAGCATTTGTCACTATCCTAGAAATTTTGCATGATGAAAGGTGGAATGATAAATGCGTGATGAATGTAAGGTCCATTTGATTTGTAAACCCTCGGTAGTTGAGTATGGACTGAGGAATTAAAATTGCATCATGGGGTAGTGAGTGCAACGCAGAGAAGAGTGTGTAATATGCATGATGATAGAAGACCATGTGATAAGTGGCATGTGTAATGTATGATATAAACTAACAAGTGTAAGATACAGGATGTAGACTAAGTGTAGTATGCATGATGCAAGATGTGTAGAATGTGTAAAGGGTACTGTAAAGAGTGGCATGTAATGTATGTAGATAGACTAGTAAGGTAGTACATAGGATGATGTAATGTTAGACTCATATGTGATGAAGACTAGAATAGTGTGTAAAAGATGCGTAGGATGGAAATGTGCAGTGTAGATGAAGTTTAGAGTAAGACAAATAATGCGAGATATAATATAGAGACAAGATGTGTAGAATGCAATTGCAATATGTGTAAATAACTTAATAGTATGAATATAATCAATAATATGTAACACTAGACAATAAAAGTATGACAGATGCATGATGGAGGACTAATATGATGTATGATGTATGAAGCGTGATATATGAATAGATGCATTGTGTAATACCTATTACGTAGTGTGTGTGGTTCATGTGTAGTAATCCCTCAACAATAAAGTGTGAACCGAAGCACAAGAGTGTTTCATTGGGTAATGACGATGCTAAAACATGTGTATGACTATGCAAGATGAGATGATGCTAAGATGAGGTATGTGTGAATGATAAGAGTGTGATGTAGGACAATGCAAGGATGTAAATGAATGAGAAGTATACCTATGATGCTATGATGATGAGAGAGGGGGATGTGAATACTATGCCCCCAAAGCGTGTGTGATGAAAGAGGATATCATGTAATGTCATCTAAGATATCATCACTCTCGGGATCATAGTCGAATGGATAAGCATTGGTGATTTGATAAGAAATAATTTTTGGTTGATCAGGTAATGAGCCATTGAGATGTAAATTGTACATGCCCATAGCATACTCCTCATCGATGAATGGAGGAAGTGGACAACCGTGTGCATACCAGTGAGAAAGATTTTGTTTATAGCAAGATAATAACTATTGCAAATGAATATGCGACCAAAAGGAATAGGAAATGAAATTTCTATAGGATCTGTATCTAGAGTGCCCCAAATGTAATCAAGCCATGATTTTCCTAATGTAAGTGGTGAAGGGTGAGGATTACGTGAGAGATAGATGGTGAGATGGAAGATATGTAAGCCATAATAAGTAGTGATGTGAATAAATCCATAATAAAGAGTAGGGTGTGAGGTGCAGGATAGAGATCCTTAAAATCAAAACCTAGACTGGCCAAACCCTCATGTGTATGTATGGTATCATCATATGTAGGATCAAATGGAATATGTTCCCAATAGGATTCATTCACGAAGAATGTGCAAGTGAAATGGTGGGGTTTTCTAAGGTAGGTGGTACATGTGAAGGTGTAGGTGATAGAACAACGTTCATAGACTGGACATGCCCTTCATAAGGAATCGTAGTAGTAGTAGTAGTAGTAGTAGTAGTAGTAGTAGTAGTAGTATGTGGCACAAAATAAACTACATCTATCACACAAATAATACTATCAAGTAGTGGTAAGTGAGGTGGTTCTTCAATAGGTTGGGGATCGTCTATAATATCTGTGCATGGAATTGATCCTAGTCACAAAAAATGGTGTACTCAACATTCCATGTAATAATTTTACACAATTATGAACAGTAGAGATGACAACTTGCATGGCATGAAGTCATGGCCTACCAAGTAGACAGTTGTAGGAAACTTGGAAATCAACAACGAAAAAGAATAGTGTGGACAGTCTTGGACCAACAATGATGGGCAATGTAATGTGACCAAGACATGGATGGACAAAATCATCATAAGCATGCAGTGAAACACTAGAAGGAATAACATCATGAGCAAAATACCTAAATCTTCAAGGAATGACATAGGACACAAGTTAAGTTCAAATCCATTATCAATCAAAGTGTGTTTAACAACTACATTATGAATACAACATATGATATGTAGAGGATGGGTCATCATCAAAAGTGTGAACATCAGTGGGAAGGTTAGTTTTGAAAACTAGGTGTGAAGAGAATGCATCAACAAATGCTTGATAAATTGAATCTGGATGCATGTCAGCATGAATGCGAGTAGTAGCAAGAAAATGTTGGACTCTATGTAGTAAATCAAGATTTGCAAGCAAATAATCATTGATTGAGATACTCATGATGACCAAATCCTAGGATGACAAGCAATGAATGAAGAATCTAGAAGCGTGAAAGATCCAAGTCGGGTTCACCAAAATGATTAACTAAAAATGGGTTATGGGGATAGTTAATCTAATCTAGAATGACATGTAAATATAGTAAATAAATGCAGTTAAATGAATATAAGAAATGACCCAAGCAACTATGAAATGGAAATGTTGAAACCCTAAAATGTGAAAAGGAGAGTTGGAATGACTTCATTGATTAGAGGAACTCGTTAGACTGTGTCATAAAATGTCTAGAAGTATTCTGGAAGTATGAACGACTTTGCAGAACCCCGAAAAGGATGGATTTGGAGGTGTCTAGCTAGACTGGAGCACATGGAGAGGGATTAGGGATGCTGTGGGTGCTATGGTCTGCAAAATGGGTACCCTGGTCTGTGAAAAGGATCTGGAACTGAGTTTCATAGGTCCGAAAGGTGGTCTGAAACCCTCATTGTTTGTTGCATCAGATTTTTTGTAGCTTTCTGAGATGTCATAGATAATCCAAGATGCAAAAAGACCTGCAAGATACCAAAAGAAGTATCAAAACCCTAAAAAAAAGAATGTAAATGAATGGGTCAGACTAACCTTCAGCTACCACAACAGTGGGCTTGCTAACTGAGCATTACACTACATTTCAGACCCAAATGTAGTTCTGGTGTGTGTGTGTGCATAATGTGCCCTAGGTGCTCTTGTTTCAGTCGCACTTTGTGAAGTAGTGAAGTGATAACTAAATGTAGAAAATGTAATAGAATGTGTGCATGGAATAGAATAAAATCCCTCCCCCTATGTTTGTGTGATGCAGATGAACCAACCTTGTCCTTGTGATGGAGCTAATGGATGCAAATGATCTCCAAGTGGATGCAACTCTATATGGATGATAGTAGTGACTAGTGTTTGGTCCCTCATTATGGTCTCATAACTTTATATTTATAGGGTTCTCTTGATCTAATTTCATAATTAACCCTGAAATGGCCGACCACAAAAAATGATAAGAAGTTAAAATGGCTAGAAAGAGCCCAAAAAGTGGCAGGAAAGATAAAAAAGGATCGGGGCGCCCATGGTGGGACCAGGGCGCCCATGGGCACCCCAATACTGGCTTGGGTGCCCCAGTCGAGGCTAAAATAACAGAAGATGACCTAAACAGACTGGGCATGTGGATGTAAAGGGTCGAGAATGACGAAATAAAATAAGAGAAGATAGCCAAAAGATAGGGGTTAATTAAGTACTTTCTTCACTCAATAACCTTCTAAATAGTAGTATGAAATTACAATTAAATAATATCTAAAGTGCATAATTTTGTGACTACATAGTCTTGCATGCCACATCGTTGTGGGATCGAGCCTTTTATAGTTCTCTTAGGTCCACGTGTAAGTGTGTATAGCTTAGCTAACTTGTGGTATTTACCTAAATAATCTTCTGCAACGTCATATATGGTGGGTTGAACTGCATAATAGACAATGTACCCAGATGTGGTGGTAGTGATATGTGGTGTGCCTCAGCTGATATATACCTAACCATTTGTTGATTAAAACCTTTTTACAGCTTAGAGTGACTTGGATCTTGCTAAAACATGTGCTCTAATATCTTTGCATGCTTATGAATGGATGAAGTTAAACCTTCTTGACAGGGTTTCGAGTGGCTTCTCAAAATTGTAATTAAGGATTGCTCTAGATGATGCGCAATTGATCCTATGAACCCTATTATAATGAACTTCTGGTTGAATAGATGTTTACAATAGTAGCTTCTAAGAATGTCAGATGAGTTATAAATTGATAATGAATTTCTCATATAGCCTTCCGTAGGTGTTAAATTTTAATATAGTCAACCATAGGAAGATGAAATGACCAAAATAATACTATGAAATTGAAATTAGATTAAGTGATTGTGAAGGGACATGATTGTACATGTTGGCCAAGACTAGACCCTACATCCTGACCCTTTTGTACGTTTTCAAATCAAAGAGATGAAAGATAAATTAAAATTTGTGCCATGAATATAAGCTATTTTATGCTTCTTTGATTAAAAAATATTCCCAAAAGTAATGACATAGTAAAGTTTAAAGATAAACAAGTTTTAGAAGAGCTAGAGAGATGATGAGATTAGATTTTGAATGTGAGCATTTGTCTTGGAAAGGATACATGGTCAAACTTGACATTACACAAGGAAAAATTACTACATTTTAGTGTCCATAATTTCATTTATGCAACATTTTGGTATGATAAAAATTTGTAAATGTACGGATTTAATGGATGCAACTTTATGGTATTATAACCATTCCTAAATGTAAGAAATTATATCCTATGTCAAAATGATAACATGTATCCTACATATATAGGTAACATCATGGTATGAATATACTACAATGTCAAGAAGTTTTTTGTTTTCAGAATAAAAATGTAGTCCACAATCTATGATTAGTAACAATCTAATAAACATACCTTATTGTGGAAGAGTAGAGATATCTAATCTATGTAGTGTTTTAGAAAATGAAAATTACAATACTTATATTTTGTCAACTTCATCAATTCAATATTTATAAGTGGAAGTTAATTTAAGTTGCACATATATGTAATATCATCTAAGAGTTTCCTGAATCTCTATGCCAAAGTTGAAACTATATTATAATAGGTCACATATAGAAAACAACCTCAAATACATTTAAAAAACTACAATAAAAACATATATTTTTCAATAATGATGACGATAAAGAAAATGGGTCACTACCTAAGTAAGGTCACTAATGATCTTACATGAAGAAAGAACATTGTTGTGTGGAGAAAATTCATTTACACCACTATAGTGAATATGGGGAGACAAGCCTCTAAGGAACTAAAAAATGATGAGAAAACATGACAAGAAATTAAAATATATAGATGCATTCAGAGAGTTTTTTAACAAATGCAGATCACAAAGTAAGTTGAATAAAATTTGGCACAAAGAACTTACCCCTAAAATAAACGAGTTTCTTTAGCGGGTGCTAAATAAAAGGATTTTTACCATTGATAACTTGATCAATAGATTCTCCACCATTCCCAACATGTTCCATCTTTTTAGAAATGAAGTTGAAACTATACATCATCTTTTCCTTCATTGGTCTTATGTCTCATGTTTGTGGGATCTCATCCTTTCAAGATTTAGAGTATACTTGACTTTTTTGGAAGACATTGTGCAGGCTTGGGAGCAATGGTGACCCCCCTTCAAGCATTGTGTTCTTAGGAAGTTATGAAGGCTTGTTTTTCCTCATACCATTTGGGAAATCTAGAAGGCCATAAACTCTATCATCTTCAAAAACTCTATAAATTCTAGTAATAGACTACTAAATGAGCTTAATATATAAGTTAAGGAAAATATCCGTAAGTTCAGGACTCTTAAGAACCAAAATTCCCTAAAGAGGAGGAAAAAATTCCTGTAAAATTTGAATATTATTCTTGAGGATATCCATGACAGAACCCCTACCATTGACCACTCCCTCATTTAATGGATTCCCCCTCCGAATAATTAGTTCAAGATAAATTTTTATGGTGCTTCAAAAAGTAACCTAGGAGCTACTAGTGGGGGTGCCATTATTAGAAATCACCTAGGTCAACTCATTATTTCCTTTGCAAACCCTATGGGAACTCAATACAACCATTATGATGAGGCACTTACTACTCTTTGGGGCCTTAAAGCTACTAAAAATCATGATATTACTAATCTCATCATCAAGGATGACTCCTGAAATATTATTAATCATCTTAATGGTAATCACCATCCTAGTTGGAGTATTAGAGAATTCATTAAAGATGCCATCAATATTCGTAACATGTTCACAAATCTCCAATTTTGTCACACCTATAGGGAGGGAAACCAATTGGCTGAATCCTTTACTAATTTCAGGGTTAACAACAATCATCTTTATTATTGGCATGATAATAATGAAATCCCTCAAATCTCTAATGAAATCATTTCTAAAGAGAATGTTCCCACCTATACTAAATATTAGTACTCGCAATCAGTCAGGGAGCATGTGAGAAATTGGAACTATGAGTACTTTGCATGCTTTTATCCTACCCTCCCCCTTGTTGTTTAATCAACACACTCAGAGATTTAATTATCTCTGAGTACCAAGCCACTGTGAAGCATTCAGACTACCATAAAAAGACTACAGAGGCTCTGTTATCGGATGTTTTTCTCTCTTCTGCAGACATGGGTGGAGCTCCTTGCAGAGTCGAGCTGGTTTGGGATCTGACATGGCAACAAAATGAAGAAATTTGGAAGTTATTAAATGTTGAGGGATTTGCTACCTTTATGAAGTGGATCAAGGGCCATGACAAGCAAATTTTGGTGGCATTTACAAAAAACTGGAAAGATAGTGTTATAACGTACAAAGGTAAGTAACTTTCCATCACCGAAAATCTAATTTATTTTTTTACTAAGCTTGGAATGGATGGAATCAAATTCCTTAGGAATAAATTTGATAAGGAAGCAGAGGAAAAGATATTTCTAGACGAAGGAGAAAGTATTGATATCAAGAAGGAAGGAATTATAGTTCCTTTATCCCACAGCCTTTCGATGAGGTCTCCTGAATGATGGTTTGTTATATCACACTTGAGGAATGACTCTCCACCATTCCACAACATCCCTTGGTCCTAATAAATCATTTCAGGCATGAGGTAAAGGTGATTTTATCCTACTATATTCTGCACTCTATGGAAAATTCTATTTTGGAAGTTTAGAGTCATAAAATGACTATTCCTCTTCACCAGGGAGTCATTTTCCTCATCAATCAATATTTTTTAGATGTTGTGGCCCACGACCCCTACCCCACTTTCGTCTCTTCTACTCCCTAGAAGCCCCGCATTCACTCTAAAACCCCCATGTACCGTAACTCTTCCTCTGATCCACCTCCTAAAAGGATCCTTCAAAGTAGTGGGAAAGATAAGGAAATTCTTGACTCTAGAATCTAATCTCAAAAACCTTGAGGAAAAGTACAACAACTATCTGACCATGCATAGTGCCATTTTGGATCTCATGCAAGTCCACATACGTCAGATGTGTGACTCCATGGGCATTCCAACCTCTGCATGGAAGAACAAAAATATTATAAAAATTTTAAAGCTTCAAATTGGGACCCCAATATTGATACTGCACTGAAGCTCCATCAAGCCCTTAGAGTTTCTTTAAAAAAATTTAACAAATCTGTTATTCAGTGATGTCGTCTCTTTGTTCTTAGTGCAACTATTTTCTTTCTCTTTTTTAGTTATGGTTTTGTTGTTGGTTTGTAGTAGGGTTCTTTGTAGGTAGATGGTCAATGCCTTATATTTTTTATGTTTCTTGTCTTTTGGTTGGGGTGTGTCCCCCACAAATTAAAAAAACACATTATTATACTCTGAATATCTTGGCTTCTGAGCCTGCGGTTGTACATCTAGGTTAGGTCCCTTAAAAAGATTTTACCTTTAATAAAAAAAAATCATATTTATGGACTTTATTATATTATGATGTTAGATGTTAGATCATGAATTATTGGTGAATTGAGTCATTTATGATGCACGATGATTATTAGAGACATTTTGGATAATGATGTTGATATACTGTTTGACATGGTTATATTATGGATGTTGTTTAGACATGTGATATTTAAATATTGTGAGTAGACCTAGAAATGGAAATTACTTGATGATGATATAGTTGTTGAGTAAAATTATAAATGATCTTTTTGCTTTCTTGAATGTTGTTGTGATCCATATATCTAGATGATTTTGGAATTTATATTTATGTTATTTTCGATGTTCTGATATGGCCACGAGGCCGAAGGAGGTATTCATGTTTTGCAGGTTAAAATATCACAACAAACATCGGGTAATTGGAGACCAACCACATTAGAATTTTAGATGAATTCACAAAGGTCACCATGGCAACACTTGTATTTGTTTGTGCGTGTTTGTGTGTGCTAGGTATTCCCATGGGGGGGATCACCTTTAAATGTGACCAAGGGGTTAGGTGTATTTATTTATTGGTTCCTTTTTTTGTGTTTGCATGTGTTTATTTTGTGGTGCATTGACCCTTTCATTATTCATTAAATGATCTGTAATATTGTGAGTACTCATGTTGTTATGTTAAATAATTAAAATATGTCATAAGAAAGTATTTAATAGAGTTTTTGGTCTTGAAGTTAAAGTGTTGTAAGAGATGTGCAAGTGATGTGTAAGTTAACTTTTGAGTGTGAAAAACTCCACCTTCTTGTAAACTCGATTTTGTCCTTGGAGACTGATTTTGGAGGCTTGTGGGAAAAGTTAAACTTGTCCCATACCTCTTAAATTTATTTACCAACCATACCTATGGTTGGAGAGTTTAAATTAGACTTTTATAATGCATTTTTAGAAGACAAATTGTAAGTTTTAATTATACTTTTCTTACATGGTTTAATTTCAGTCCTTTGGGGTGTGGGTTGGATTTGAGTATGTAAGTAAACTGTCATATTATTCACCCACCCATTTATTATGCATTGGAGAATGAAGTTGACTTTTGGGTTGGGGTTGAGGATGTGTGATGTGGCATCCTACATGGATCCACCTCATCCTCTTCTCTTCCCTCTTCTATTAAATTTGAATTGCTTGCCTTGTTTTGGGTTGCTTCACTTTTGGAAACTCCTTTTGGGGGCGAATTCTTTGTTGTTTTAGAGCTCTTGCTTGGAGAAGTTTTTGAAAGATTGTTGCATGCTTGTGCTTGGCTGATTGGGATTTCTTGCATTGGGATAAAGCTTGTTGTTTTGGAACTTGGAACAACTCCATCATGGAGAGGTAGGAGCTTGGCTCTTGTAATGCTTCTCTTTCTATTTATGAAATTGTTATTGTTGTGAATGTTTTGGTATGTTTGTGGGATGTTGGGTAGATGGCCTAGGTATGGTGTAGGAGAAGACTATGGGGTTCATTTTGTGGGAGGCACAAGTGTTTTGGGGAGGTATAAGTGTGGAGGGAGTTGGGATTTGGGTTCCACCTTACAAAGAAATAGCTTGCATTTCTTTACTCGTTATGGGGTGCCATAAGAGGTTGGGGAGGCATAAGGAAATGTGAGGAATAAGGGGTACTTGGGGGAGGCATAAGGGCATGTCAGGGATTTGATATACTATATTTTGGCGGTTTGAAATCAGGTGGTGATACCCATTTCCCCTTTGGGAGGCATAAGTAGCATCCCCCATAGTTTCTTGCTCCTTTGGCTTGCTTGATGAAGCCTTAGTGTTGTTTTCATGCTTTAATGTAGTTGCAAACTACATTCTATTTGGACTATGTTTTAAATGTGAAATTTGCATGTGTGTTTGTGGAATCCTGTTGTTTCCATGAGTTGAATCACATCTTCTATTGCTTTGTGGTTGGGGCTCGGGGGCCAATGAAGAAGGATGGCTTCTCCTTGTCATTGGATGTCTTGGTTGGGTGGAGAGCGTTGCCTTTCCCTGCTCTTGTTGTGATCAGAATTGGAAGAATGATAAATCTACATGTTGTTGTTCTGGAGCAAAGGAAAATGAAATAAAACAGTTGACAGACCCTTGTTGAGATAAATCTTATTGTAACCTTCCCACTTGAAGTGGATGAACTTGTATATGTTTTGTAATGGAAATATGTTGTATTGAATATGAAAGTTGTAAATTGAAATGTGAAAGAGATATACTCCATTTCTATTTTTGAAAGAAAGAATTGTATTCTGTATGATGAATTTGAGGAATGAAAGAAATAAGTTGTAAGTTGTCTTTTGGAATCAATAAATGATTGTATTACCTTTCTCAAATTGCATTGTTGTATTGAATCTGATCATTTAAATGTATTTGAAATCTCTGTTTGAAAGGAAGAAATGAGTGTGAGAAAAATACAGAATTCTGTCTTTTGAAATGTGTAAAATTTGAAATCAGAATTGCATTTTGGTTTTGAATAGTTTGATTTGAATCAACTAAATGTATTAGATTGGAATTGGAATGTATTTTAATACTTGGAAGAAGAAAATGGCAAATAGACCCTTTAAAATTTGATCTCTGTTTTGTATTTTCAAACTGCAATTATTTAATCCAAAATGCACAGACCGAACCTGCAACAAAGAAATAACAAATGAAACATTAAATTTGACATAATAAGATCTAAATGAATTCATCTAGACATTAACACTTAAGGAATTTCTTAGAAAACTTAGCAAACTCGGGCTCAAATCGTTTCACTGTCGTTTTGCTTGTCAAAGTTGTAAATTTTCAAATTGGAGCTCAATCAAACAAACTTACCTTCCAAATCCATCCTAAATCCATCTAAGAACAATTCTCCATGTTTAATGGACAAGTTGAGGGAGGAAGAAGATCAATTGATTAAAATTTCATAAGTTAAAATTTACCAGTTTTCCTTTTAAAATCCTGCAGATCATTTTCATGAAATTGACCCCTTAAACTTTATCAAAATTAAAATATTAATGATTTTGTGCAAAGAGGGCATCGAGAGATTTCCAGAAAGTCCTTGTTTGCTAAAAACTGAGTTCCCAATCAAAAGTTATGGCCTTCTGAAGTTTTCCTTCATTTGGCGTCAAAAATAATTCTAACTGTCAAAAAAAAATTGGAAAAATTTTCTAAGGCCCGAATTTTCCCTTTGCCTTTTTGGAAAAAAATGCCAAAGGCACGGCCCTCACTGAATCAAGCCTTTCTTTTGTCAAAAATGGAATAAGTTAAAAAGAACTTTTTTGGAAAATTTTCCTAATTTTTCCCCAGGACCGGACCTGCCCTTAGCCAATCAAATGCTGCTACATGGCCTAAATGGTGGAGGTGTGGAATCATTTAAACCTTAGTGCTTTCAAAATTTTTTGGAAAATTTTCTAAGTTTTCTCCTGCGAGCCCTGCCGGCCCGCAACCAATCAGGTCCTGCCACATGGCGTCACGAGGCATCAGCGGAGGAGCGGATCCCTTCGAAAAAACTTAGCACTTCAAAAAAATTCTTTGGGAAAAATTTTCTAAGTTCTCCCGCCAGCCCGCCGACCTGCGACCAATGGATGGCTGACACGTGGTGCCTTGGGCGTCAATGGAGGCGTGGATCATTTTGATCCCTTAGCACTTTTTGGAAAAAAAGGAGAAAATTCTAAAAATTCTCTGGTGGCCCGACTTTCTGCCAAAGTTGGGAAATGTCGACACGTGTCCTTTCAGGCTCGGGCGTGTGGAGGAAAATCACGCTCTTTTGTCCCAAAAAGGGAAAAAGTGCTAAAGTTCTTCCCCACTTCACCGGCCCGTGCATGGAAAAAATTTGCTTCCCCACCCCACTAGTCTGCATTCCTCCTCCAGGTGAAATTTCTCTCCGAAGTCCGCAGACCCGAGTTGGGAAAATTTTCTCCCCTAGGCCCACAGACCCGCTCTTGGGAAAATTTTCCTCCCAAGGTCCGTCAACCCATAACTTGAGAAATATGAGGAGTTAGGAGGACTTCTTTATATCACTGGAAAGGTGAGGAAATTTCCTATCTAATGGGAATGTTTTTGGGAAGTTTTGAGTGCATAATTTTGAGAAAAATCAAGTTGAATATTTTAAGCCTGTTAGAGAGTGGTATAGTGAGAAATTACCCTCTTAACCTAATTGATTAATCTAACCCTAAGTTTGGACCTTGTGATCTTTTATAATTGTTCGTATTAATAAAACTATAAGCTATTAATAATATTTGGCTTTGAAACTTGCTTGTGACAACTGTTGTCTTGTAACCTAGTTGTAGACTCTTTTAAAACAAAAAAAATTATCTCATAATTTTTCCTAACTAATCCTAGGTTGTTCTTGGGTCTCAAGTGGGTTGTTTTAGTGGGTGTTACACTTGGTATCAGAGTAGTGGTTCAAAATATTGGGCCATTGGGCACACTAGAAAACTTGAGACATGAACTTTAAACCTAGCACACTTTTAAATCTAGAAAACAACTTAGTTTAGAAATTACATATTTTAGTAAACATGGAAGCTAAGTAAAACCTAGAATAAGGAACTAACTCTTGTTTTGCTCTGTGCAGGAGGCACAGGACAAGATGAGGATCCTTTTCACATAGACCTAGGCATACCACCTCCAGATCATGTTGTAGCAGCCATCCTACCACAGATTTTGTAGACTCTTTAGGATGTTAATGCCACTCTACTGCAGAGGGACCATAGGGGCACATTCAGTCGGGACATGATAGGGTGACATCCATTGAGGCTCGTGCATCTCCTTGGCACAGCGAGGAGCATAGAGGAGAGAACTCCCATGTGGAGTCAGCTAGAGTAGAGTCACCGCAGAGGGGACATGGAGACCAGGTTTCAGGACATAGAGAGAGGTCTCGGAGCCCTAGGCTTAGGGATGAGCATGCAGAGAGGCCTAGAGGCCATCAGACCATAGCTGTAGATCACATCAGGGAGATCCTAAAGCTTTGGCCATCACATTATTCTAGTGACATAGGTGGATTTCAGGTAGAGGCCTGGTTGGTGAGCTTGAGTGGATGCTTCAAGCTCTGTCCTTGTTCTAGCAACACGAAAGCTCGTGTTGATCCATCTATTGAGGGATGGAGCTGGTGTCTGGTGGCGGACAGAGGAGCAGAAGCTCCATGTTGATTCTGAGACAGTTACCTAGGAGCTCTTTGAGGAGTGATTCAGGAGAAGATATTATCACGGAGGTTCTTACAGCAACGGATAGATGAGTTTCATGATCTCCGGCAGGCATCTCTTACAGTAGCAAGAGTATGAGAGTAGATTTCTAGATCTACTCTAGTATGTTGATTACATGTAGGATGAGTCAGGTGCAGATCCATAGGTTCATCTGGGGCCTGAATCTAGACATTGGAGGTGTAGTACGGATTCATTATCCACAGACATTAGTTGAGGCCATTGAGAAGGCCTATATAGTAGAGGAGACTGGGGAAAGACCCAACAGGCTAGAGACTGAGTCTGGAGCCGCATACAGTAGATGCAGGACAACAGATCGAGGGGGTCAGTACCTCTTCCTCATGGTGGATAGGGTTCAACACAGTCATCTTTTAGACCACAGTAGTAACAGCAGCAGTCCCACCCACCTTATAGACCTCCATAGAGGTTTGATGCACAGAGAGGTCAGAGTATGGGGCCTCCTCCTAGGGGTCCCATCAGGAAACAGGGTGCCCAGAGAGCTCACTCAGTAGGAGCTCACCAGCATAGAGACCTTAGCAGTCCACAACAGGGTCATCAGGATCCACACCACAGACCTCTAGAGCACTGACTGGAGTTGCTACACAGGGGAGAGGATCAGGTGGTTGTTTTGGGTGTGGTGTTACTGGACATTTTTGGAGAGACTTCCCACAGAACCCTAATAACAAGGGTAAGACACAGATCTCAGAGCCTACTATTGGTGATATGGGGTGCAGTCATAGGATGTATGTAGTGGTCGAGAACCACCAGGAAGAGCATCAGAGTACAATTATTGAGACTACAGGTAACATTGGTGGTATTCCTACCTCCATTTTGTTTGATTCTGGTTCTTCTGATTCTTTTATTGCACCATCTTTAGTAGAGCGATGCAGGCTGGTGGCAGTTAGGCAGGGTCATAGTTGGGATGTTGAGATGGCTTCTGGAGCCAAGATCTCTGTAGACTCCTTAGTTAAGGAGTGTGTGGTGGATTTGGGACCTTTCACCACTACCTCAGATCTTTGTATCCTTCCGTTGGGCTCTTATGGAGTCATCTTGGGTATGGATTGGCTATCTGCACACAGATCTAGAGTGGATTGTTACCACAAGATCATATCTTGCATAGATGATCTAGGAGTGGAGGCAGTGATAGTGGGGGTCAGGAGACCATTTCTATTCACCATCTCTGCTATGTAGCTTAAGCGGTGTGTGCGACGGGGTTGTCAGATGTTTCTGTCACAGTTAGTGACTGATCAGAGGATGGGTCTAGTGGACCATCGCTAGATGATCATCCCATTTTGAGAGAGTTTGTAGATGTCTTTCTAGGGGAGCTACCAGGGTTACCACCCCCACGTGAGATTGATTTTCATATAGATCTGGTTCTGAGAGTGGAGCCTATCTCATGAGCACCTTATAGGATGACTACCCCGAGCTCTGTGAGCTCAAGTTACAGCTTGAGGGCCTTCTAGAGAAGGCCTAATTCATCCTAGCATGTATCCCCTTGGGGTGCACTAGTGATCTTTGTAAAGAAGAAGGATGGATCCTTGCGGTTGTGTATTGATTACTGCCAGCTGAATAAGGTAACGATCAAGAATCGTTATCCCCTTCCACACATTGATGATTTGTTTGATCAGATGAAGGGAGCCACAGTTTTCTCTAAGATAGATCTTAAGTCAGGCTACCATCAGCTGAGGATTTCGGAGGTGGACATTCATAAGACCACCTTTCGTACGAGATATGGCCACTATGAGTTCACAGTGGTACCTTTTGGTTTGACTAATGCCCCGTAAGTATTTATGAGTTTGATGAATGGGGTATTCAAGGACTTTCTTAGATCACTTTGTGCTCATCTTCCTTGATGACATTTTGATTTACTCATGTACGCATGAGGAGCATGAGGGGCACCTTCACTAGGTTCTTCAGTGTCTTCGGGAGCAGCAACTTTACGGGAACTTGGAGAAGTGTGCATTCTTTCAGATGGAGGTGTAGTATTTGGGACATATCATTTCTAGGGAAGGTATCATCGTCGATCCTTCCAAGGTTAGAGCTATTATGGATTGGCTAGCACCCACTACTATGATAGAGGTGCGTAGCTTCATGGGACTAGCAGGTTACTATAGGAGATTTGTTCAGGACTTCTCTCGGATTGCGCACCCCATCACTTCCCTTCAACGGAAAGGGAAGAAGTTTGTTTGGTCAGACAGGTACGAGTAGGCCTTCAGGACACTGAAGGAATGTCTCACTACAACACCTATTCTTGCAGTGCCGGATCCACAGGGTGAGTTTTTCATTTGCATGGATGCTTCTTTAGCAGGACTTGGAGGTGTGTTGATGCAGGAGGGAGAGTAGTGGCTTTTGAGTCTCGCAAACTCAAGGATTATGAGCTTAATTATCCAACTCACGATCTTGAGCTTGCGGTAGTTGTGCATGCTTTGGTTCGATGGAGGCACTTTCTACTTGGTCAAAGATTCACACTCAGGACAGATCACTTGAGTCTTCGCCACCTCTTCACGTAGCCCAATCTCAATGCTCGTCAGCGGCATTGGATGGAGTTGCTTTGTGAGTATGATATGGAGATAGAGCATGTGAAAGGGAAGGAGAATGTGGTGGCAGATGCTCTCAGTAGATGGAGACATGTGATTATGGCCACTTCAGTGGGCACAGATTTACAGAGTAGGATTCTTTAGCAGCTTCCTCTTGATAGCTTCTACATTGGTAGTTTGAGTAGAGATCGAGTCCCAGAGACCCCTTGAAGGGAAGTTTGATGGTTTCTCACTAGAGGCAGATGGCCTTCTCAGGCACAGAGGTCAGATTTATGTTCCCAGAGATGGAGGCTTGAGGCAGGACATATTGACAGAGGCACATCATGCACCCTATTCAGCCCATCCTGGGGGTGAAGAAGATGCACACTACTTTGAGACAGTTGTATCACTGGAGAGGACTTTGCAGAGACATGGCTCAGTTTGTGTCACGCTGTTTAGAGTGCCAGAAAGTGAAGGTTGAGCATCAGCATCCAGCTGGCCTTCTCTTTCCTCATGCTATACCAGAGTGGAAATGGGACACCATTTCCATGGACTTTATTGTTGGGCTACCGATGTCGAGATATCACCATGACGCCATCATGGTCATGGTTGATAAATTGACAAAAGTGGCTCACTTTTCTCCGGTGAAGACCACTTATACAGCTAGTGCAGTGGCATGGGTATATCTTGATGAGATTTTCAGGTTTCACGGGATTCCATGGAAGATCATTAGTGACCGTGATCCTTTGTACACTTCCCATTTTTGGACTACCATGCAGTATGCCCTCAGAACAAAGATCAATTTCAGTACAACATATCACCCTAAGACAGATGGACAGACTGAGTGGGTGAATCATATTTTAGAGGATATGCTCAGGATGTATGTGATGGATCAGCAGTCTAAATGGGAGGAGTACCTGTACTTGGTGGAGTTCACCTACAATAATAGTTTTCAGAGTTCTATAGGCATGGCTCCTTTTCAGGATTTGTATGGTAGAGAGTGCAGGACACCTCTTAGTTGGGACAGGTTAGAGGATAGGGTTTCTCTTGGACCAGCTTTGTTACAGGACATGGAGTAGCAGGTGGTTTTGATCAGACAGAGATTGCAGGAGGCACAAGATAGGTAGAAGAAGTACGCAGATCAGCATAGGACCGATCATAGTTTTGATGTGGGCATGAAGGTGTTCCTTCGTGTCAGGCCACACAAGAGCCCTATCCGTTATGGAAAAGGTTCTAAGTTGGCCCTAGATTCATTGGTCCTTTTGAGATCTTGGAGCGTATCGGCCCCTTGGCCTACCGCCTAGCATTACCACCCAGCTTGTCTCGCATACATGATGTGTTTCATGTTTCAGTTCTTAGGAGATATATTACTATCCTTCTCATGTGTTAGATTGGACATCATTGTAGGTGCAAGATCAGGGGCAGGTGATGGTGGAGCCCATTCACATCATAGATCAGGACCCTGGGCCTTCGAGGTAGAGAGGTTGATCAGGTCCAAGTGCAGTGGGACAGATATGATGAGACTGCAGCTACATGGGAGGATGCTACTTTTCTACGAGTTCAGTTTCCACATTTATTCCAGTGACTTCCAGGAGGAAGTCGAGTCTAAGGGGAGGGGGATGTAGTGCCCACTTCCCTTTGACACCTTTTTGATACTGATCATGATACTGTTGATTATATTATGGACATGATTATGGACTTTATTATAGTATGATGTTAGATGTTAGATCATGGATTATTGTTGACTTGATTCAGTTATGATGCATGATGATTATTAGAGACATTTTGGATATTGATGTTGATATACTGTTTGACATGGTTATACTATGGATGTTGTTCAGACATGTGATATTTGGATATTGTGAGTAGACCTAGAAATGGAAATTATTTGATGATGATATAGTTGTTGAGTAAAATTGCAAATGATCTTGTTGGTTGCTTGGATGTTGTTGTGATTCATATATCTAGATGATTTTGGAATTTTATTTATATTATTTTGGATGTTCTGATATGGCCACGAGGCTGAAGGAGGTATTTGTGTTTTGCAGGTTAAAATATCACAACAAACATTGGGGGATTGGAGACCAACCACATTGGAATTCTAGATGAATTCAACAAGGTCACCATGGACAACTTGTATTGTTTGTGTGTTTGTGTGTGTTAGGGATTCCCATGGGGGGATCACCTTTAAATGTGACCAAGGGGTTATGTGTATTTATTTATTGGTTCCTTTGTTTATGTTTGCATGTGTTTATTTTGTGGTGCATTGACCCTTTCATTATTCATTAAATGATGTGTAATATTGTGAGTAATCATGTTGTTAAGTTAATTAATTAAAATATGTCATAAGAAAGTAATTAATAGAGTTGTTGGCCTTGAATTAAAGTGTTGTAAGAGATGTGTAAGTGATGTGTAAGTTAACTTTTGAGTGTGAAACACTCCACCTTCTTGGAAATTCGAATTTGTCCTTGGAGGCTGATTTTGGAGGCTTGTGGGACAAGTTAAACTTGTCCCATACCTCTTAAATTTATTTACCAACCATACCTATGGTTGGAGAGTTAAATTAGACTTTTATAATGCTTTTTGAGAAGACAAATTGTAAGTTTTAATTGCACTTTTCTTACATGGTTTAATTTCAGTCCTTTGGGGTGTGGGTTGGATTTGAGTATGTAAGTAAACTGTCATATTATTCACCCACCTATTTATTATGCATTGGAGAATGAAGTTGACTTTTGGGTTGGGGTTGAGGATGTGTGATGTGGCATCCTACATGGATCCACCTCATCCTCTTCTCTTCCCTCTTCTATTAAATTTGAATTGCTTGCCTTGTTTTGGGTTGCTTCACTTTTGGAAACTCCTTTTGGGGGTGAATTCTTTTTGTTGTTTTGGAGCTCTTGCTTGGAGAAGTTTTTGAAATATTGTTGCATGCTTGTGCTTGGCTGATTGGGATTGCTTGCATTGGGATAAAGCTTGTTGTTTTGGAACTTGGAACAACTCCATCATGGAGAGGTAGGAGCTTGGCTCTTGTAATGCTTCTCTTTCTGTTTATGAAATTGTTATTGTTGTGAATGTTTTGGTATGTTTGTGGGATGTTGGGTAGATGGCCTAGGTATGGTGTAGGAGAAGACTATGGGGTTCATTTTGTGGGAGGCACAAGTGTTTTGGGGAGGTATAAGTGTGGAGGGAGTTGGGATTTGGGTTCCACCTTACAAAGAAATAGCTTGCATTTCTTTACTCGTTATGGGGTGTCATAAGAGGTTGGGGAGGCATAAGGAAATGTGAGGAATAAGGGGTACTTGGGGGAGGCATAAGGGCATGTCAGGGCTTTGATATACTATGTTTTGGTGGTTTGAAATCAGGTGGTGATACCCATTTCCCCTTTGGGAGGCATAAGTAGCATCCCCCATAGTTTCTTGCTCCTTTGGCTTGCTTGATGAAGCCTTAGTGTTGTTTGTCATGCTTTAATGTAGTTGCAAACTACATTCTGTTTGGACTGTGTTTTAAATGTGAAATTTGCATGTGTGTTTGTGGAAGCCTGTTGTTGCCATGAGTTGAATCACATCTTCTATTGCTTTGTGGTTGGGGCTCGGGGGCCAATGAAGAAGGATGGCTTCTCCTTTTCATTGGATGTCTTGGTTGGGTGGAGAGCGTTGCCTTTCCCTTCTCTTGTTGTGATCAGAATTGGAAGAATGATAGATCTACATGTTGTTGTTCTGGAGAAAAGGAAAATGAAATAAAACAGTTGACAGACCCTTGTTGAGATAAATCTTATTGTAACCTTCCCACTTGAAGTGGATGAACTCGTATATGTTTTGTAATGGAAATATGTTGTATTGAATATGAAATTTGTAAATTGAAATGTGAAAGAGATATACTCCATTTCTATTTTTGAAAGAAAGAATTGTATTCTGTATGATGAATTTGAAGAATGAAAGAAATAAGTTGTAAGTTGTCTTTTGGGAATCAATAAATGAATGTATTACCTTTCTCAAATTGCATTGTTGTATTGAATCTGATCATTTCAATGTATTTGAAATCTCTGTTTGAAAGGAAGAAATGAGTGTGAGAAAAATACAGAATTTTGTCTTTTGAAATGTGTAAAATTTGAAATCAGAATTGCATTTTGGTTTTGAATAGTTTGATTTGAATCAACTAAATGTATTAGATTGGAATTGGAACGTATTCTAATACTTGGAAGAAGAAAATGGCAAATAGACCCTTTAAAATTTGATCTTTGTTTTGTATTTTCAAACTGGCAATTATTTAATCCAAAATGCATAGACCGAACCTGCAACAAAGAAATAACAAATGAAACATTAAATTGGACATAATAAGATCTAAACGAATTCATCTAGACATTAACACTTAAGGAATTTCTTAGAAAACTTAGCAAACTCGGGCTCAAACTGTTTCACTGTCGTTTTGCTGTCAAAGTTGTAAATTTTCAAATTGGAGCTCAATCAAACAAACTTACCTTCCAAATCCATCCTAAATCCATCTAAGAACAATTCTCCATGTTTAATGGACAAGTTGAGGGAGGAAGAAGATCAAATTGATTAAAATTTCATAAGTTAAAATTTACCAATTTGCCTTTTTAAAGCCTACAGATCATTTTCATGAAATTTACCCCTTAAACTTTATCAAAATTAAAATTAATGATTCTTGTGCAAAGAGGATGTTGAGAGATTTCCAGAAAGTCCTCGTTTTCTGAAAACTGAGTTCCCAATCAAAAGTTATGGCCTTCTGAAGTTTTCCTTCATTTGGTGTCAAAAATAATTCCAACTGTCAAAAAAAAAAAATTAGGAAAATTTTCTAAGTTTTCTCCGCGGCCCAAATTTTCCCGGCCCGCAAAAATCAAAAGTGCTGAATTTCCCCGCCACTTCCCTGTCAAGCCTTTCTTTTGTCACTGACTAGGTTAAAAAGAATTTTTTGGGAAAATTTTCCCATACCCTGCCTGCCCGCAGCCAATCAGGTTGCTACGTGGCATCACGAGGCAATAGGAGCGGAATCCGTTTAAAAAAACTTAGTGCTTTCAGAAAAAATTTGGAAAATTTTCTAAGTTTTCTCCACGGCCCCGCCGGCCTGCAACCAATCAGGTCCTGCCACGTGGTGTCACGAGGCGTCGGTGGAGGAGCGGATCCCTTAAAAAAAACTTAGCACTTCAAAAATTTTCTTTGGGAAAATTTTTCTAAGTTCTCCTGCTGGCCCGCCGACCCACGACCAATGGATGGCTGACACATGGCGCCTTGGGCGTCAGCGGAGGCGCGGATCATTTTGATCCCTTAGCACTTTTCGGAAAAAAGGAGAAAAGTCTAAAAATTCTCATGGCGGCCTGAATTTCTGCCAGAGTTGGGAAATGTCCGACACGTGTCCTTTCAGGCTCATGGGCGCGTGGAGGCAAATCGCTTTTGTCCCAAAAAGGGAAAAAAGCGCTAAAGTTCTTCCCCGCTCCACCGGCCCGCGCATGGGAAAAATTTTCTTCCCCACCCCACCAGTCCACATTCCTCCTCCGGTGAAATTTCTCTCCGAAATTCCGTAGACCCGAGTTGGGGAAAATTTTCTCCCCTAGGCCCGCAGACCCGCTCTTGGGAAAATTTTCCTCCCAAGGTCCGCCGGCCCATAACTTGAGAAATATGAGGAGTTAGGAGGACTTCTTTATATCACTGGAAAGGTGAGGAAATTTCCTATCTAATGGGAATGTTGTTGGGAAGTTTTGAGTGTGTTAATTTTGAGAAAAATCAAGTTGAATCTTTTAAGCCTGTTAGAGAGTGGTATAGTGAGAAATTACCCTCTTAACCTAATTGATTAATCTAACCCTAAGTTTGGACCTTGTGATATTTTATAATTGTTGTATTAATAAAACTATAAGCTATTAATAATGTTTGTCTTGAAGCTTTCTTGCGATAACTGTTGTTTGGTAACCTTGTTGTAAACTCTTTTAAACCAAAAAAAATTATCTCATAATTTTTCCTAACTTAGGTTGTTCTTGGGTCTCAAGTGGGTTGTTTTAGCAGGCGCTACACTACCTTAAATCTATATGAGTACTTATTAATCACATGCGTAATGATTATTTTATAAAGAAAGGAAACCTATTATTGCATCAATGTGAAAGGGATCATCATAATGAATGATATCTCGTTGCGGTAACTTGATCATGAATAATGACACGTAATAAATTCAGCCCACTTAAGGAAATAACTATTAATGACATACTTAGTACTAATAGATAACATAAGATCTATCTATAGACCTAGATCTATATGATTCCATACTTAGTTATATGATACAAACATGATGTTGTCTTTTAATAACAGCGACATGAAATCACATGGATTAAGTATCATTCGTCATATGTACAAAGCACGATGGTATGGAATGAGGTATGTAGGTACTTTTAGATCACAAGAATAGGGTATATATGTATTTATCTGTCTTAATAAACTAAATCAACCTAGCAAATAGGAATGGACATTAATGAATGCCTAACTTATTAACTATGAACTTAATAACTTAAGAAATTGAAAAAAATCTAGATAACTGAATTAGGTGAAAACAAGTTCCTAATGATGAATGTATCGTCATAGAACTGAGCATGGAAAACATGTCTCTAAAACTTTGATCAAAGTAGTGTAAGTTGTTGATTACACTGTCACGATTCACCAACATCTATTGTGTAGGATACTAGATAGGATTAGATTGACTGAGTTCTAGGTGTACACTTAGAAAACATCACTTGATTATCATTTCTTGTAAAAGGAAACCAATATTATACCTTGTATACACACTCCTAAAGAGTAATCTACGAGGGATCGGATTACTAATTGACTTATACAGCTACACATGGTTTTTTACTATTATCGGATGGATTGAATTTAAGATTTATGTTGGATTTAAATGTTGGGTATTTTAATTAGTGAAGCATGAAGTTAATGAAAAATAAAAAATTCCTAGTTGAGAAGCGTAATAAAATGGGCGTTAAATTCAAATATTCCTCAGATGTAAGTTAAGTGATTCACATATTCACTGCATGTGCAAACATTCTTCTCATATTTAACATTCTATCTATTTCCTGGCATTTCTCGCATATTCAGACATTCTCTTAATACCTTCAATATTAAAAAGGTAACTGTCATTTACCTCCCAAATATGTGGCCTCCCTAGAAATATAAGTATGTATTCATTAATAACAATGTAATAAGAACATGCAATGAACGAACAACATATTCAATGTATATTCAGTAATTTTAATGCACATTAAAGGTTTGAATGTGTTGTAAATAATGAAAAAGTTATAATTGTATATTCAATGTATATTCAGTAATTCCAGTATATATTCATCCATTCAATCTAAAGTTAGCGGTGGATATTCAAAGACTAATCGCACAAACAATGCCATATTTCCAATAGATGAACAAAATGCATTGATATTAATGAATATACACTGAAAAATAGTAGTTCCTCTTGCTTGGTTGGAAAAACAACAGGTCAAAGTGAAACCCATTACTCAGTAACAACAATGTATTGTAAATAACAACAATCTATTTTAAAATTGTAAGACACGTGGGTGAAAACCCCTATTTTTTAGACAATCACTTTGTTGTATTAGAAGAGCTCATGGAAAACAGAGCAATAAACAAAATGCAATAAAATAAATGAATATACACTAAAAACAATAGGTTAGAGTGAAACCCATTACTCAATAAGAGCATTATATGGTCGATAACAACATTGTATTTTGAAAGTGTAAGATGCATGCATGAAAAACTCTTTTTTGGACAATCACTACGTTGTATTAGAAGAGTTTGTGGCAAACAAATGAATAAACAGAATACAATGAAATAAATTAATATACACTAAAAAAATTTCAACATGGATGGTTGAAAAAACATAGGTCAGAACGAAACCCATTACTCAATAAAAATAGTCTATGGTCGATAACAACACTGTATTTTGAAACTATAAGACGCATGGGTGAAAAATAATTATTTTTTGGCCAATCACTACATTGTATTAAAAGAGTTCATGGCGAATGGAGGAATAAACACAAAACGTTGAAATAAATGAATATACAGTGAAAAAACAGTAACTCGGCATGCATGGTTGAAAAAACAACAGGTCAAAACTAAACTCATTGCTCAATAACAACCTTGTATTTTGAAACTGTAAGACGCATGGGTGAAAAACTCTATTTTTAGGAAAATCGCTACGCTACAATAGAAGAGTACGTGTCGAACAGATGAATAAACAAATTGCACTAAAATAAATGAATATACCCTGAAAAACAAAAGTTCAACATGCATGGTTGAAAACAACATGTTAGAACAAAACCCATTAAGGAGAGTTTGTGTCGAATGAAAGATTAAACAAGCACATGCACAAAACCAACTTAATAATGAATGAATATATGTTTGTAAAACTAGTTGTGCACATGATTAAACAAGAACATGCACAGAAACAACTCAACATAGAACAAATATGTGATTGTAAAACAAAAATTGCTTGTGAATGCACTCTTTACATGAAACTTTGATATGGGCTCACCTCATCTTCGGCTTTGTTGCAGGGCGTAAAGGGTGTTTGGCTCCATTACAGGGCATAAAGGGTGTTCGGCTCCATCATAGAGAAAGGAAAAGGTGTTTGGCTCCATCGCGAGGAAAGGAAAGGGTGTTTGGCTCCGTTGCAAGGTTGGAAGGGGCGGGAATATATGCTATTTTGTCCACTTGCCATGTTGTACAAGCATCTTTTGGCACGAGAAAATCGATTTTTCGGTTCACTATTTAAATTTAATTTTTTTAATGCTTGGTATAATAGACCCGCTACGTGAAGATTGACATAATGCCACAATAGCTTCCTGACGTTTTTGACGCAAAGACAAAATTCGTGACATATAGGGAAATATTTTGAACCCCTCATCGTCTTAAATTTAATGGGGGGATCGTTGAACATAAATGTGCTCATCGAGTGATATATAGAGTTTAGTTGGCACCCCCCCCCTCCCCCCCCTCTCTCTATATGGATTGATAGGCTGGGGCGATGGAATATATCCCATCTATATAGAGAGAGGGGGGGGGGGGAGTAGTGGGGGCGACTATCTAGAGTCTAGTCGGGGTGAGCGATAGCGAACCGATAGCCCTATATATCATCTGGGGGCGGCTATATAGAGTCAAGCACTCGCCATATAGAACAGATATATAGGGAGGGGGGCCCCGAGGTAAAGCCCTCTCTATCTATATGGCAAGGGACTCATGCCAACGTTGGGGCATTTATTTCTTAATCGAGGGCCTCCTCCGATGGCCTACTCTCTCTAGCTAGGCCCTATATCTATATAGGCCAACGGGAGAACACTCGACCGCCCGCCCAGATCCCAGGTCTCTCTAGATTGGAGATTGGATGGGGTTGGGGGAGCCCTCTCCCTCCAGATATAGATAGAGCGGTGGGAGAGAGCAGAAATGCCCGACCATAGCTATAGAGAGTCGCCCCCTATATATAGATATGGCCGACCAACCCACTCCCCCCCCAGCCCCCCGCCGCCCCCTCCTCCTCGAACTCATATCACGTATATAGATGATGTTGATATAAAACCATTTTCCACGACCGTGTGAGCTCATTTGAGGTGTCAGTGCGGGCACATTTGCATGACAGTTCGTATCGCAAATTTCCTTCACATGGACTGCGTGAAGAGGATGTCTTTATCGTCAAAGCAAGGTAACGCTGTTATAAATAGAGTAGCTAAGCAACTGATATATCCATTCATTTGGGGGATAGAATCAGAATGACAATGGACTGCTGGTAAAAGATTTGTTGTGGAAAGAAGGCTTTGGGTGTAGGTGTATTGATAAAACTCAGTTTATGTTTTAAGAGGAGTTTTTTCAATACCACCTATACCTACTGTTTTCTCCACAATTCCTTTATCAGAGTCTCACAATTCATTATCATGGTTTACATCCGCATGGAATATTTGCTTGGTTTCTGGTGGGTTTCTATTTGTTTTTAAATCATTGTTTTATGTTATTAGAGTTTGTATGATGATGATCTTTTTAAATTCTTAGCAGGTTTAATGGAAGTATATGATTGATCGGTTATTTAATTTTAAAAACTCTAAATTTTGTAATATTGATAATCATTTCAAATTGCTGTTCTTAGATTCTACTCATCCCATATAGATTCCAATATAGTTTGATAATATCTACTCATTTCTTTCGCCTTCACTAATCTGTTCGCAGTATTTGTTCATAGGACAATGGATAGGTTCATCGTACCTTTACAGTTTTTCTTTGAGCCTCAGAATTTCATTTAAAACCGGTCTCAACTTCTCGCTGATGGTCAATTGAACAGTCAAGATGTTGTAGTTGCAAGTGTCCATATAGACATGCATGGAAAATGTGAAAGCATACAGACGGCAAATGAACTATTTGACAAAATACAAACAAATGCAATCTTATGGAATGCTACAATTGCAGGATATCTATAAAATATATTTTTTGACTAGGCTTTGAAAGAAATGTATCAAAGAGATTTGGCATTGGTTCTCTCTTCCGACCATCGCCCAAGCACTGTCATATTTGCATGACATGCACAAAATCTGTTTGTTAATAATGGAAACTTTTAAGCAAACACAATTACCAGGTTTAAACCTGAATTCTACAACTTTTGCCAGTATCCTTCCATCATGATCTCTAATGGAAGCTTTAGAACAAGTTAAGAACATCCATCAAAACATAATCAAAAGTAGATTTTTCTCAGATCGTTATTCATGTTCAAAATAGGAACTTATGTTTTCAAACTAAGCGGCAAGCCCATCCTTCCATCTTGTGCTATAATGGGAGCTTTAGAACAAGGTAAGGACATCCATCAAAACATGATCGAAAGTGAACTTTTGTCAGATGTTATTGAACCATTGTTGCGATTATTGTTCATGTTCAACATAGGCGCTTAAGTGTTCAGAATGGCCCATTGAGAACATCACCATACCCGCATGAGGGACAAATTATCAATTGATGACCCCACGAAGATTTTTGTGATACATTTATCCTTGTACAGTTTCAATCTTGTACATTCTGCATTGGATTTTGATGCCTGGATTGTGTTAAGCCATTGCTTCTTAATAACTGCATTTTAAATCATTCTCTTCGTGCCTTGAAATTTATGAGAACATAATATATGGTGTATATATACATCATTCTATCAATGACTTAAACAATTTATCAATAGAAATTATGTGCAAGGAATGACAGATGACAAATAAGAAGATTAGAAGGAGGCTTCTTCTAAAAACAGAGATGTTTAGAATTATTCCTCGGCCATAAAGATTTGATAATTCTAATCAACTCTGTGATTTCCAGAAGATTCCTTCTAATTTTATGGAGTGTGATAACCTTAATTTTCTAAACAAGATGATGTACATTCATATTTAAGGCCCAGTGATCATTTCTCCATAAATACTATACTACAAAACTATGAATCCTGCCTCATATTTATAAATATCTAATGCCAATTATGCCACGTATATCTCATGTCAAATGTGTTCCTTTCAAAATGTAGTTCACAATCATGATCATCAATACAACACCTACTAATAAATTAATTAATAGTCAACTTAGCAAGATGCAACCACTGAACAAGATGCATCCCTAATAAATTAATAGTCCACTTAGCAAGATGCAACCACTGAACAGATAACCAGATCCTACCCACATTCAATAACGTAACCCCTACAAAACCTGACAGAATGGCCTTCCCCTTATTAACAAAGTAATCTTGAAACTTTGAAAGGGTTTAACAGTGAAATGTCACCTTTATCTCTTCTAACAGGATATCAATAGTTGAGATCAGTGTTGAAAAACTATAAAATATCTCTAATTAGACAACAATGAAATCTATATGGATGGTCTTCCTAAGTCTATATTGGAAGAATGAGAATGCATTGCACATATTTTAATAAACCTAGTAAACGATGTTTGAATGTCAAGGTCACTGTGAGCATGAAGTCTGGAATTTTCTGGAGTTTTCTGGTTCTTGTTCAAAATGCTCATGGCTTAAAGCTGTTTCAGCAGACACAATTGGGAGGTGCAAAACCCAACTTAGACACTTTCATTAACATTATCTCAGCATGTGCAAAATTAGGATCTCTGAAAAGAGAGAGAAGGAAGACACACGAGCTAATAATTAGGTAGGAAATAACATTTGCCACAAGCCCATTTTTTCAAAATAATCATTTCAACATATCTATCAATGCGTTAGTTTAGTTAATGTGTGTGAACTGTTTGACAAAATGCCTCGAAGACGTAATCCCATGAAATGCTATGATTGCAGGATATACACAAGATGGTGTTCTTGACTAGGCTTGAAATCTTTTCTAAGAAATGCCTCAAAGAGATGTGGTTTGCTAGACTTTGTTGATAAGGCTTTGGAAATTTTTAGGCAAATGCAACTGCCAAGTATAAAGCCAGATTCTACAACCCTTCCCAGCATCCTTCCAGCTTGTACAAAAAAGGGAGCTTTAGAATAGCATAAGGACGTCCATCAAAGAATAATCGAATGTGGATTTTTGCCAAATGATGTTGTTGCAATGTTGAAGCATACATACCGTACGTAAAATTTTGAACAAAATGCCTCAAAGAGTTGGGCAATCATGGAATTAGTTGATTATTTTCATGTTCAAAATGGTCATAGTGATGAGGCTCAAGTCTTTCCGAGCAGATGCAACTATCAGGTGAAAAACCCAAAGCATACACTCTTGCTAGCATTCTCCAATAATATGTGAAATTAAGAGTTCTGAAATAGGGAAAGAAAACAAATGGGCTAAAAAATAGGTAGGGAATTTGCATTTGTTACAGATTTTTTTTCTTTCAAAATAAGCATTTTAACATGTATGTCAAGTGATATTCACCGTTTGAAAAAATACCTCAAAAACATGTGATCTCATGGAATGCTATGATTGCCGGATATGCACAAAATTGTGTTCTTCACTAGGCTTTAAAGCTTGTGTGATCTCCTCGACTGCAATGATTTCAAGATTTGCAATAAATGGATTTGTTGATTGTTAGGAATTTATTGTGAGTGCTCATTTTTGTGAGACTTATATTTGTATGGGATAACAAAATGAGTCATGAGGTTGTTATAAACATCCTACATATATAGTTTTTATATTAACGAGTTGTTAAAACAACTGGTTTATTGTTGTGAGTTGTTTCCTAAATTTTAAGAACTACTTCACCTATAAATATGTAAAGATCCCTACGAGAATATCTGCTGTGCAAATTGTTCATACCTTACATTGATAAGACTCTGGAAACTTTTACGCAAATGCAACTGCCAGGGATAAAGCCAGATTCTATGAAAAAACTAGTTGAATGGAGAGTCGGGGCCAAATATGCAAGCGATTCATTCTAAACAGCTCCAAATTTGTAGCTTATTTATGACACCCAAAAGCCAACACACACATTCATTTCAAATTTAGATAAATATAAAGAAAAAAAGTCGCTCCCTATTTTTTTATTTAAACAGAGATAAAACGCTGAAGAAAGCGAGTTGAGTTTGTTCTTTGAAGAGTCAGAGACGAGATGTTGAACGTGGATGGAACTGGAGGATGGCTGGATAAACACGGAGAGTGAGGAAATCATCAGGAAAATGGGGAGCCGTGCACTGTCTCCCAAACAATTTCCCTGCTTCTTCATATCGCCCACTCTTGAACTTCTTCTTCCCCACCTCCCTCTCTATTCGAGACATTTCCTCCTCTAGTACCCTCCCAAAAAATTCTCTGGTAACCTTGAAAGGCACACTTTCCCCGTCCAAGAGTGCTTCATATCGAATCCACTGCCAGTTCTGCACCCTGCTGATCTCGGCAGTGGCTGCATCCTCCATGAGATTGTAGAGGGGGACTGAACCAGTGCCTGTCAGCCATGCCGCCACATACTGTACTCCTACCCTTGTGTTGAGCCGCAGCCCTTCCACTGTCCTCACACCCCTGGGCACCTGAAGCAAATCTTCCTCCGTCACCTTCACATCCTCCCTCTTTAGGTGGATCTGATTAGGCCGATCCCTCATGTTCTCGTCAAATACTTGTGTGACAAGGGAAATTAAGCCCGGATGAGCTGCCCAAGTGCCATCATGCCCGGCTTGCACTTCTCTCAGTTTGTCTGCTCTTACCAGTGCAAAGGCTGCTTCGTTGGCCTCAGGGTTATCCTTGATGGGTATTTGAGCAGCCTGCAATAACAATGTAGACAATCAAAGAATTGAGGTTTTCACAGTCAATAACATTGAATTAAAAGGCTTTTAGATAAAACTCCACAGAATTTTGTTACCATCACATTAAGGATTACATCACCTATCCATCATCACAATGAAGAACCTACGTTAGTGCTGGATAAGGACGCTGAAACTAAGTTGCGAGAGCATCAAAGGTATCAAACGACATATTCCCACAAGGTTTAACACTCAAGCAAGAGTTTTAACACTCAAGAAAGTTTCACAAGCACTAAACATGCAGAGTCTTTAACAGTAGACCCGCTGAACACGCCAGCAAGATAGTGCCTTCCAGACAAGGATATCACAATGTAAAAAGGGATTACAGAGATAGTCCAATTGTATGGATGTGGGAGGTTAAATGAGACTCACCATGCCTCCCATGGCAGGGACTCCTCGTTTGTGGCATGTTTGAATGAGTAGCTCTGAATAGCTTTTCATGAAATGCTGCGTCATCCCAACTTGAACACGATCGGGAAGTAGCCTATTGGGGTGTGCTTGAAATGTCTTGAGATAGCTGAAAATGTAATCCCATCTGCCACAGTTCAATCCAATGGAGTGGTCTCTGAGCTCATACAGTATCTCGTGCATTTGGAAAACTGCAGGCAGAGTCTCTATCAGGACAGTTGCCTTAATGCTCCCTCTGGGAACTCCCATGGCATCTTGTGCCCTCTCAAATACAGCATTCCATAATTCAGCTTCCCTGCATTAATTCTTTTATTAGCCAAGTTTTACACCATAGAAGAATGCAATCATAGTTTAATGATTTTACAAAGGGAGATCAAGATTAAACAAACCTGGAGTGCTCCATTTTGGGGAGATAAAAGAATGGTCCAGATCCTCCATGTTTTGATCGAAATTTGGCATGATTGTGGAAAAAGTAGAGACCAAAATCCACCAGGCATCCAGTTGCTGGCTTCCCATCAATCTCAATGTGGGCTTCAGGCAGATGCCAACCCCTAGGCCTAACAAAAAGAACCGCAGTCTTCTCATTTAGTTTGTATGTCCTGTTTCTGACCTTGTCCTCGTAAGTTATACTTCCCTCTACTGCATCCCTCAAGTTAATCTGCCCTCTTATAATGTTGTCCCATGTGGGTGACAAAGAATCTTCGAAGTCCGACTGTGCCAAACAACAGAATCAGATTAGAAAAATACTCTTCACAAAAATCCTAATGTTTCCTCTTACATTTGCTATAATATACATCATTACCATAATTTATAAGTAATCAAAAAATACAAAAAACAAATGTCTCCCATCGGCCAGAAATGGCAGAGGTCAAATTTTGTGGGTATGTTGGTCATTCCCATGGAGGGTTGGGCTATAGCTCGCATTATCCTCTGCAGGTGATCCCATGAAAAGTTTGGAAAACTGAAACAAGCTTGAATAGAATTTTTTTTACCAAATGTGGGCTATGTTTTAGTGGGGAAGTTTCGGCAGCTGCTTAAGAGGAGGGGCTAGAAAATTGCATGCCTGCTGAGTGTTTTTATCGAGCTATACTGCCAGATTTCATCTAACATGTGCTGAGTTCTTTTCTCATATATTAATTTTTACAAAAAATTTAAAAATATATATTTAAGGAGGTAAAAACTTATTTTTCATAGGACCATTCGACTGCAAATAGCTCCACAAAATTCTCACCAGCACCAGCTGAGATTTTCTATGGGACCATTGCAAGGTCTAACAATTCCGCTAGTGGGGTAGCGGGACCTGAGGCGGCTGAGATATAGCATGGAACCATTTTCCATGTCTAACAATTTGGCAAGTGGAGTAGTAGGGACTGAGGTGGCTGAGATATTCCATTACACCACTGCTCGGTCTAACAATTTGGCAAGTGAGGTAGTAAGGACTGAGGCGGCTGAGATATTCCATTGGACCACTAACTAGTCTAATATTTGGTAATAGGGGTGAGGGTCTGAGGCGGAGTCCTCTGTTCATAGATGCATTAAGGCAGTGAGAGCAAATTATGTGAGCTTGATTGTGGGAACATTCTATGATTAAATGCCCTTGAACCAAATTGCTACCCAAAATAGTGAGGTTTTGCTGACCGTTGTAATCTCCAAACGGAAATAAAATTGAAAATTGAAAAAAAATACTACTCAACAGTACCGCTGTAATCTTCAAAAATGATAATAAAAAAGTGGGTTAAGGACAATAGACATGCACAGACATAAGAGACAGAATATAAAATTTAAAAAGGCGAGGTGAAATAAATTGAGGCACCATGAAGACTTTAGCACCGGAATTGAGAGCATTAATTATCATTTTCCTCTCCACAGGGCCAGTGATTTCCACTCTCCTATCCTCCACCACCTTTGGAATAGAAGCGCAGGACCACTCCCCTTCTCTGATGGCCTTGGTGGAGGGATCGAATCCCGGGAGGTCGCCATCATTGTATGCGGCCTGCTGTTCCTTCCTGCACGCCATGTTATAATTCACACGCCTTCCGAACATCCTCTGAAGATCTGCAACGAATTGCAGAGCATCCTTTGTAAGTATTTTCTCGTACCCATCTTCAATTCGACCCTTAATTCTGACGCCCTCTGGAGCTTGCAAACCACGTTTGTTCTGTGAATACTCCATCATTTGCTCTCTCTCACAATGTCTTAGTGCTGCTTGTGATTATTGAGAGGGATATTTATTCAAAAAGGGCAACCATATCCTGTCAAATGTGACATCAATTGGATAGAAAGGAGAGCTAAATATAGAAACGATCTATTTTTGGAAATGGGATACTGTGCAAGAGACGACGAAATACCTCTTATCCTGGAATCATTTTTTGGTTTTGTGATTCCATTCCTTGATGAGTCCTCAAATAACATTAACTTAATGTCCGTCCACATTATAAATAAGTAGAAGAGTGCTGCTCTCACCATTTTCAACGTCAAATCTCAAATCTTCTAACTTAACTTGGACTTGCTATTATGAATTGGAGAACCAAAACTGTTGAGTTGAAGGCCAAGGTGATGAACACGACATTGAAATTTCCAAGTTGATGGTATTGGAACCACATTGGACCTTATTGTACACATTGTCACGTTGACTGATTTAAAAATAATTTTGGATTTAATAGTATCAATCGAGCCAAAAACAACTGTCAATTTATCAGTTACTACCTAAACGAGAATTTTGGGAACTTGAAAAATGTTTCATGTCATTAGTGATAACATTGTGATTGTGTGTGTGTGCGCACGTGCGCACACGTTTGCATGTGTGTGTTTACATATGTGTGCAGGCATGTATATATGTACATGTCTACTCATAAACATGTGCATATGCATATGTACACCCACCCACACACATGTATGTGTGTTAGATATATGTATATACACATATGTATGTGTATATACTCATATTATGTGTGTATATTTATATATCAAACACACACATATGTATGTGCATATATCAAACATACAAAGATACACACGTGTGTGTGGGTGGGTATACACATGCATACACATTGGGTATACACATGTGTGTGGGTGGGTATTCATGTGTTGTTTTTGTACTATTGTATGCCAGGGCAAATATAGAGCATTTTGGAATAGTTCTGGGTGTCTTTTATATTTAAGGTAATAGAGATTTTTTAACTGCCAAATGTTTGAATCTAGCAATAGGCTTTAGATATGGAGTGGAAATGTTGAATTAGCCACATCAAATGTTGTTTACCTAAGATTTTTTATTTTTATTTTTTTGTTTAGAGTCTAGAAAATATTAAACATGCTTTTATAGGAAAGGTACTTGAGTGGCATGTGATTCTTTGCATTGTGGTTAGAGTTATGGTAGGAAACTGGTGCATATGATGATATACCCATTTGCTTTTGCTTTTTCCACTTACATGAGAAAGGTGTTGTCTGAATTCATAACTTTGGCATGCATGTGTTGGGCCACTAGTGTCCTTTCCCGTTGTTGGAAGTAGGGTTGTCTATTTTCCACAAGCTCACAGTGAGCAGGTAAGCTTGTGGCTTTATAGACTTGAAATATTGTTATGCATACAATATGCGAAGCATGTTTGACGGTTTTGTGGGAGAAAGAACTTGTTTTGGGGTGTTTGTTGATGTAGAAATGTTATTGAACACCTAAAGATTAAGAAGTATCAAGGAATTTGGTGACATAGTAGTTGTATTCATCTCTGTGTTTCACTAAAGGTATGTAAATCACTAGGTTGATCTATAGCTCCCTAAAATAGCACTGATTATTGCTTGAGGAATTTATGTCTTAATTTACCCTTGTTGGGATATAATGTAATTATGTATGGGTGAATGTATAGTTCTGAGATGGAAATGCAATGTAATGTGACCTATATGAACGGAATTTTTTCATCTTATTGAGCATTTGATTTTGATATCTCTTTTCTTTTAACACTACCTACTTAGATGTATCTAGGAGTGTTCTATACGAGGGAGCTACTTATTGTGGAAAAAGGATGTAACTTAGTGTAACTACCTTGTAAGAAGAAATTATTCCTTGTATAGCAACAAGGCAACATCGTTGTTCTTTGTAAATTCTTGCTTGTCTGATGTATATTTCATTCACCAGATGGAATTGCCACCTGGCCATTATGGTGCATCTGAAGGTATGGATTTGACAATACCCTGGTAATGGGGCCATTATGATTAGAATAATAAAGTAGGTTGTATTTCTTATTTTGTTGAAAACCATATTCTTTGAGATCCACATTAAGGATAACATTCAAATTATTTATTATGTAATATGTTAATGAGCATGTTGTGTTGGTATTGTCAATGAGGGCAACCCTCAAGACAGTTGTGACTACTTGATTGACATTGAAATATTTAATTTATTGATTTCTTGTTTGTTTGTGACTTTCATGAATACTACTTTTGTGACAGGAATAGGGGTTATCTCCACCTCTCAACATGAATAGTAGGTTGGTACTTCTCTGAGCTAGGGTAACCGTTGACCAAGTAATAGGAAGGGCTAGACTACCCCTTCTTGGTTACATTGATATATGATATTGAGGCTTAATACTTCTTATGTTCATGACCAGAGCATGTGTATGATGGAATGATTAGTAAATGTTTACATATCATAAGGAAATATGTGTGTGGAAGATACTCTGTCCTGTAATGTGAACTAGATTATTTTATAAATGCACGATCAACATATTAACCTTAATACATTCCAGTATTCCACCAGATGGTTCTTAATACTAGTATAACTACAATGATAGGAAAATAATAAAGGTTACCAATTGGGTATAGAGATAATATTATTTCCTTAAAGGTGTTTCGGCTATGAGTCTTGATTTCATAAGCTATGTTGTATTAATTATTAGGAGGTAAGGTAGTGAATGTTAAAAGATGTGTTAGCTCTATCTGTAAGCTTGGGCATGACTTCTTCTAGAGCAATAACATGAAGTGGGTTTAGTATCATTAATGCTAAAATGCCTATCAACAACTCATGTTGTTTATAAACATACACCTTGACTGTTAACTCTCAGAATACTTGCATTCCGTAAAGATAGCATAGTATGGGATCATTAGATCCCATTACAAACACTTCATTTGACTCCTTCAAAAGATCCCCTTTGGCGTTTCCATCATACATTTCACATACGATTGCTAGTCTATAACACTTTGATATTTTAAATGCTTCCTATTTACATCAATATTATTACTTTTTGTATATTAAACCACAAATATTAAATATTATGATATTATATTAAAACATTTTAATTAATATCTTCATGTTTAAAGTTTAATATTCATAAATAATTAAACAATAAATATAATCTAGTTATTTGTAAATACAAATAATTATATTATTATGCCAATAGAAGTTCCTACAATGGACGCTAAGGCTGTAATGGAGTGAGTCATTCACTTTTATTCTCGACATTAAATTTGACATTCATTTAACAGTCATGTGACAAATCATTCATAAATTTGACTTCGATTGGACTATCACTTAAACAATTTTTTTCTTTTTTCTTGGAGAAGTCAATAAAAAATAGTAATATCTTGGCCATGTAGTAATTTTTGGGCCCTTTTTTCTTGAATTGATTTTTTTTAGACCAACACAATCACGTAGCTAAATGATGCCATTTGCCACAAATCAAGTGGTATATGAAAAATCTAAGCTTAGAAACTTGAAATTGATACCCATTGATGTATTTCATATAGATACATTTTTATAATATACTTATTATATTATATTTTAATTGTTAATTTTTTGGTATACTTATACTACACTAGCATAGCTAGATAGGTGGTTCAAGATTGATATCTCTTTGCATATTTTAGACAGATGTATTTAAGATATCTATATTGGTAGTTATTTATTTTTTATTTTTTGAATGAGTTTTGCCTCAGTTTTGCACCACTTAATAGTTGTGCAAATGCCAAGTTAGCCTCACTTTCAAGTGGTGTAAGCATGGCACAAATGTGGTGCTTTGGTGGTACAATTGTGGCACAAAATGATGCAAATAAAAATGTTTGGTTACTTCATTTTTTCTTCACTTTTGCGCCACCAAAAATGATGCAAATTCCTCAAAGAAACACAACAAAAAAACATAGAAAATTATTTCTTATGTGAATTTGACCCCAAAAAGTGATTCCCCTCCTTTATGTAGTAATGATAAGAAGTTACACTAATTTTGTTACCATAAGAATCAATCAGTTCAAAACTACACTAATGATTTTCATGACTATCATGCACATGTATGTGAGGACACAACAAAACAACATAAGGTGTTGAAGTACATTGATAGACTTTATCTTATACACACACTAAGATAAAGTAATTGACCTTTGAAACATTAAGGAAAGAAAAAAAAAATGTTGACAAGACCTTTCTAAGGGAAAGATGAAGTCTATGATTTTCTCTTCACCATGCACCACATGCAAGAGCTATCCCACACCTAGTCCATCCTCTAAAATTCCCACATAGAATAAGAACATGTTTCTCGAGTGAGGGTAACCTAAAAAGGTCATGCAACATTAGAAGTATCTAGTGTCTTCATAAACTAAAACAAAAAAAGAAATAAGGTAAAGAGTGCAAGCTCTAAAAATGATTCTAGATTTTGTGGACAACAATATTGGATTTGATAATCTAAATTAGGTTTTAAGAAAGTATAATACAGTGATTTAGATTTTATTTGTTTGACCTCCAACCTCACTGCCATTAACATAGTATAGGATTAAGAATGTATCTTCACCCCACATAAAATATGGCATTTAGCCCCTTCGTGTGGTCATTAATAGTGGGATATTAAATAATATACTTGAATAAGATGTAGTCTAACACATAGGTCTTACAACTTGGTTTCACATCCTCAACCATATTTTCTAGTATGGCTATAACAAGGAGAAGATTTTTAGAGGTCGACAACAATACACTTTTAAGTATCTAGTCAAGTCTATCAATAACATAATCACTTTTGATGTTTCACATCTAAAGTTTAGTGACATTCTACTTGGGAGACTGTAAGTAATATATTTTTATTGTGCATACCAAGCTAAGCCAAAAAAATAGAGCATCCATGTCAAATACCATAATTTAAAATTTTGGAGTTAGCTTAAAAGACCAAAATCATTTCAATCTCTTCCAAACAATGTCATAAGTTCATTCCTCATTCCTTGTGTGTGTGTGTGTGCGTGCATGCATATATATACATGTGTGTGTGCATGTGTGTATGTGTGTGCGTGTATGTGTGTGTGGATGTGTGCATGTGTATGTGTGTTTGCATGTGTGTGCGCGTGTGCGGGTGTGTGTGTGTGTGTGTGTGTGTGTGTGTGTGTGTGTGTGTGTGTGTGTGTGTGTGTGTGTGTGTGTGTGTGCGCGCGCGCACGTGCGTGTGTGTGCATGTATGTGTGTGTGTGTGTGCGCGCGTGCGCGCGCATGTGTGTGTGTGTGTGTGTGTGTGTGTGTGTGTGTGTGTGTGTGTGTGTGTGTGTGCGTGTGTGCGTGTGTGCTTGAATGTGTTCATGCATGTGTGCGTGCATGTGTGTGTTATATTCATTTTCCATCATGAGGCAACAACAAAATTGAGAAACTATACATTTTTAGTGTGCAATTCTATGTAATTGTTGAAGTACAAATTGTTCAACAAGTAACTGTAAAAATATGGATACATATTAGAATAACTAAAAGGCCTTTTGATATGTTATCCCATGAAGCATCATATTGGTTTAGTTCCTAGATATAACCTATGCTAGATATTCAATTATGTTGCAAGTGTATGCATGATAATGATGTGGTATAAAACTAGATCTAGGATCTCTTTAATCAACACAAGATCAAACCAGTCTGTTCTCCTCGTGGAATCCCAATATTATGGAGCGCACATGGAAAAATATATCATCAAGGAAAGTTAAATGACTCCTTTCCAAGTAGATCTCATCTAATTCAATCTACATTATAAGTATTGTGGGAACATTTGGGTTCATGTGCAATCTTGCATCAACAAAAAATATAATAGAGTAAGAAAATAGGATGTGTCTAGTGACACACAATTCTTGTTTGGGGCAAAGTGTTTTTGCATATCTTTATGCATCCTATAAGTTCCCATATATTATGTTATTTTTTGCACCTTTCTGTTAAGTGCATTTAGTTTTGTGTTTGTACATATTTGTGTTAAACATTGTCAATTTCTTTTCAAAAGATACATGATACTTAAATGATCACATACAACTCTTCAAAAATTAGTGTAAGTTAATATCCTATGGCACAAAGTCAAAATAGTAAATTCATGGCTAGAAGGTCTCACACAAACAAAAGGATGTTTGGAAGGAATCAAAGTAGCTACAAGTTATGAATCCATACTCAAAAGGGAAAAGAAAATATTTTAAGCCTTCAACATGCATGGTAATGCACAACACATTTTCATAATCTCAAGTTATAAGAGGAGACCTATCTTGATATTGTGTTTCCTCATGTAAATTTGTGAAGTTTTGGACTACTACACATGGAAATTTTGAAACAAGGTATATGTGCAATAGTGTGTAAGGTTATTAGCTAGAATAAATTGTGGGGTCACCTATTGGCCACCTTGTGTGTATAAATGGAAGCCAACAATGAATCACCCAATTGAAATATCGTAGTCATTAGGCCAAAAAAAAATTATGTTGAATTTTGTTATGTTATGAGTCCTTTGAACCTTATGTCGCATTTAATATTTTTAATGTCCAAATGTATCTAATCTTACTATTGTAAGTAGAATATTGTGTGATATATAAACATATCACTATAGTGGTGAAGGGAATCTAATTCTAGTTCAATATTAGTGGAATTAGTCTAATTGTGGTTACAAGTAGAGATCTATGTGTTAGGTATAACATATTTTACTATAGTTAATTTTGCATTTACTATAGTAATTTGGTAAGTAATATATAATTCTTATATGGTTATGTTTATATAACCATCTATATTGTTTTTATTAAACATACGTGAGGTTGTTGTAATTATTGTTATATTCTTTTAACAATATTTTTGTCTATATTGTTTCTCGATTGTACCTGTGAAACTTAATTCTTTGTTTGTACTTGGTTGTGCAATATCTATAAATATTGCAACCCATTCTTTAAAATATTTATTTCTTGCATATCAATAAAATAAAAAGGCTTCCGTCCCTCTTCTGAAATTACATTTGGTACTAGATCAGGTTGAAGCTCCTGGCCTAGTTTGGAGAAAATAGGAGGTTGTAGTGAGTGTTGAGTGAAATCCTGGAGAGGGAAATATGCATCTTTGAGAGAGCCTAGTGTTGCCACCTCCAGTAGCTCCATCCCAACCCATGCCTTCCCATCTCCCATAAGGATTGGAAACCCCCTAGTTTCATGTTCCATGTTGTTTGGAATTGAATATTTTTTTTTGTAGTGGTGCACCCTGTACTAGGCAAAATTTACTTCTGTCGAGCCAATAAGAATTCAGGAATTTAAAAAAAAAATCCCCATACAGGGGTTTTTCCTCTAAATCTAGAGGAATCCCTCTTGTTACAGATAATATTATCTATGTTGCAAGGTCTGAGGACGGAAGCTCCCATCAAGTTTTAGATCTGGATCAGGTGGAGCCATTGAGAGTGTCAGTATTTTTGAATGCGAGCTTCTAGTTTGATTGAATGTGTCGAGGCATTGGTTCTGAGCCAACATATAGGCTGAGCCGTGTATTGTCCTGATTGACTTGACACTCCACCAAGCCATCGAGTTGTATTGGTGAGAAAATATTTTATTGTGAACCGAGCTCAAGGTTGCATCTGTTAAACAGCCACTCAACCCTGTTTCATTTACAGACTCGAGTCTATCCTCAACATAGGCTTCAGACTAAGCTAGTGCATTTGATTCCAATACAAGCTCCTCCCATGTTACCAAGTAAAGATCTTTTGTATACCACAAGTTAGGAGTGTGTTTCTACTGTCTATGGTGACTGAGCCATTCAAGCTACCAATTTTGACCGAGCTCCTGTCAACAAGTTTTAAGGCCAAGCCGAGTTGTGGCAACATTGGGATGAGACGTTTAGACCTTGGCGAGTTGGGAAACAATACTCATGTCAAGTGCGATTAATAAAAAAAAGTCATTGGCAAGTTGAATAGAAATCAAACAATACGCCGCAGCCAAATAACTTGCAAGCTCATCAATGCACACGGAATAGTGCCACATTTCAAATACAAAGCCAACGAGTTTTGATTCGATCAAATGTGAGGTCATATGTGGCATTGTTTCCCAAGCTCTAAAACAATCCCTACATGGTTGTGCGAGTCTGATTTGTATTGCAATGAACCTACAACCATGATAAGGAATGGTGACGTATAAATCTTTGCAAAAGCAACCAATAAGAGCACAAGATCAACTCCATTCAATGGAGATCAACCCTAATCCACATCGATCCAGTTTTCTTGCACGAGAGAGCCACGTGGATCCTTCTCTACATCCCAGCCACATCGCATTTTTCAACAGGTCAGTCAAGTTTTATTTGCACTTTAAATATTATTTTCTTCTCATTATAGCATATGCGCCCTAAGCACTCATGTTGGCTAGCGGTGGAGTTAGTTGCCAGTAGGCATTTGTAGGGGTGGAAAGGTTCATGGGGGTCAACTCCCTTCCCCAAAGCTAATCGTTTTTCAATATATTTTGCTATAATTTGAAATTTAGTGGCAGAACCCCCAATATCTGGTGGTCATAAACTTTCACTAAACCCCCTACTGACAACTAAAGCCCAACCCAGTGTTAGCGGAGTTAGCACCTACTGGAGGTTACATAGATAATATATCCCAGATCAAAGCTTATACATGCAAATAAATGGGGTTTATTCTACCAAAGGGGAGGGTGATACAAAACATTGAGATATAAAACAACACCATATTTAACGTGGTTCACCCAGTGTGGGCTACATCCACTAAGAAACGAAGGCCACTAGGGCCCTGATTATCAAAAAAGCAAATTTGACTGAAGATATACAATCTTTTTTACACCTCTCAGATGTACAATACTTTCATTTCTCTCAAGCTTTTACTTCTACTTCCAAGAATTCTGCATCTCACTCACAATTCATTCTCACAATAATTAAGTAACTTCATTGATTCTTGTTAGATTCTTACTAATCTAAACCCTAGCTTTAATGCTTATATAGGTGTCTTATATCACTTACGAGCATCTTAGCCATGTAATTACTAAAACACTCCCAGCGTTAAGTATAACCGATTGCCTCTGGGAAGCGCTCTAACCGATGTCAGTTCCTCCTTGCCTGACCGACTGTCAGTATTAGGTGACCTAATGCCGGGTCCCTCCTAACCGATGACGGTTACTGTGTTTTCCAACAACCCTTTACATGGCATGCTAATATGAAGTAATTAAGCTCCACAATCTCACACACTTTGAGTCCTAACTAAACAAGTCTGCTAAAATAGATTGAAAAACCCTAAATCCGAACTGAGCAAATTATCCGATTTCATCCCAAATTGCTTATTTTTTGATATATGATGATATTTTTTTTAGTCAAAAGAGGGCAATACTCACACAAACTTCATTTTGAGCCCTAGTTTTTTATGGTACTGTTTTCTTAGAGAGCCATCATTGCACCCTCCGGATGGCCACACAAGGCCTCGCAAAAACTTAAGCTCGTGGTGTGATTGCGATGCCATTCAAATTTTTTTCAGAATTGTGGGACTTGATACTTGAGATATACCTTCAGAGAAAGTTGGTTATTACTACTAAACTACCTGCAAGTTTCCATATTCTAATGCAGGCACAACTATCTTTCCTATTGTAACTATTGTAAGGAACCAAGGAGAGATATTTGTACTGAAAATGAATAGCCTACACTAAAACTTGGTTATGACATCAACTCACGAGATCTGTCAGAGTATTCATTCGCAGCATGTCAGTGATAAACAGTAGCATCTGGGAAGTGCATACTAAAATGGGTGATAAGCCATTCTCCACAATCTAGCTACTGCACTTAACGCCTAATATAGCTACATACAATGTCACAATGGGTATTGAGTCCTTTAAATCAATGGGGAGTAATAATAGACACAGTGCACACATTGTAATGAAGCCCTCCCACCCGTCTTTGAACGATTACACAACTTAAATCACAGACTAAGAAATTATCTGAGTATATAGAAAAGTTACATGTGCGTATGAGGATATTTCTTAGAGTCATGATGTGCACAGTTCAATCTACTACAGACCCATTTCAGTGTTGTCTTGGATCACCATGTATTGGATTCTTTCACTACATGTTAATTCCTCTTTCATGTATTGGCTGAGTATATAGCAATTTTGAGTGAGCTTTGCTTCAACAAAACGTACCTCAACATGTATATCGGAATGAGGCCAACACTCCAATTTATAGAAAGGTTAGGTATATCGAGACTGATGGATATATCCCAGATTAGGATACCATCATACCTGGAGTGATAAGAGGTCTTACCCTGGAGTCAGTTGATGTTTTGTAAAATGGGCATGTAACAGGCTTCCCAAGTTATTTGCTCCCATGACTTCACAACTACTTAGTGAAAGATCCCTAAATGGCATCCTGCTTGTTCTTTAATGCAATTTAGATCCAATTACGACACCAAAACACTGATTCTGAACGTGACCGTGTTTTTTGAAAGCATCTCTATCTATCCTTAATAAAGATCTGAAATTTATGGAAGATTGTGCGATTAGGGTTTTGAATAAAAACTATTCCTAAAACCAAACCCAAACTGTTCGTGTGAATATTGTTGCAGACATTAAACATAGATGTGACCTATCTGATGTGCGACTAGTCTAGATGATGAAAGTCCACATAAAACCTCTAGGCATCATTATGTCATTCTTGCCATAACAAGTGCAGAACTTTAGCAGTGTATTATAAAATAAAAATGTTGACCTTTATTGAACATATAAACTAGGCTGATTGAAATTTAACCAGAAATATGCAGATTTGAATGACTGTAGAGGACAACGTGCTCGTTCCAGAAAGTCCAATTTTATGAAAATTGAAGCTTGGAGTCAAATAGTTATTTGGAATCCGTTAGAAGTTTAGGGGTAAAATTGATGACTAAAGAAATTCAGACCGTGAGCTATGTGTCCAAGACATTGAAAACCGTGTGCCACATAGTGGGTTGCTCCAGACACTGCTGCGATGATTTCTTCACATCACTTTATTTGCAAAAACTTCCTTGTCCCCATGTTGTTGGAAAATAATGAAACCGAGCTTATAAGCTCCGTATGGACCGATCCAGTGTAGGTCCGTTGACCTCCTAATCTATAAGCAGGCTTTTTGTTTCCTTCTAGAGGCATTTTTATGCTCCCGCGCGTTTCATCCTTAGTAATGATTTTATACAGAAAGCACCTGGCTTAAGATCAGATTCATAAATGCACTGAAATGCATTACAACTGGCTGATCTGCCCAAGCCGTCCCAACATCTCAACTTTTTATAGGACCGTCTATTACAAAAATGGCCTGATTCATCTTCCAATGAAAGAAGAGTGCCAAAATGAACCCTATTTTTTAGGATTTTTTTCCATTTTTCTCTAACTTCTTGGGTTTTTTCCTCGATGGGGACAAATAAACATTAAGCCAAGGGGACCCTTCATGCCAAGTCACACTTATCCTTGGGAAGAGCAATCAATTTTTATCTTTTCTCAGGACTGAATCCACTTTCCCTGCCTGTTGTCCAAGTCGCATTTTCCTCTAGGGATGAATTTTGGAAACAGCATGGGCCTACATTTCAAATTCTTTCACCTACGTTAACACCTCTTTCACATACTGCTAAGTATATAGAAAGGGTGAGCTTCTTCCATGTACCAATGAGTATATCAGAAGGGCACATATATAGAAAGGTTTGGTATATTAGAATTATGGTATATAGATTGGGAGACCATATACCTATAGTGATAAGAGCCTTACCCTTTGTCATTTGATTCTGTAAAATGGGCACCAACGCCCCCAAATTATTTCTTCTAGATTCACAACTTCTTAGAGGAAATAACTATGCAACATGGAAGACAAAAATCAAGACACAACTTGAGTTTGAAGAGATTTGGATTGTTGTGAATGGTATTGTCACCAGATCAACAACTGATACAACACAAAATAGACAATTTGATAGATCCAATCAGAAGGCCAAGCTGATAATCTTGTTTTTAGTGTCCGATGATGTGCAACCCCACATTCGTGATGCCAAATCAGCCAAAGAAGTGTGGGATAAGTTGAGCACAGTGTACAAGGCCAAGAACTAAGAATGTGATATTGAATTTGCAAAGTCAGTTACACACACTGAAGTTCAAACAAAATGAGAAAATAGAATATTTCTTAAGAAGAGTTTCATAATTAAGGGCTTCACTTCTATCCCTAGGAGAGGAGGTCACTGATGAAGCTCTCATTCCCATTTTTCTGAGAGCACTCCCTCTTCATACCACATTTTTGTGACAACACTCAACTTGTCAGATCAGACAGTGAGTTTTGACAAGCTGGTAAACCTACTGCAACAAGAGGAAGCAATGTACAATAAAGATGATGAAGAGGAGAAGGAACTTTCTTCTCATCAGAAATGGAAAGGAAAAGGAAAAGGAAAACCTAATTCATATCAAAAGTCCCAACATCAGAATTAACATCAATAAGGGGATAAGCAACAAAAGAAGAAATGTCCTATCTGCAAAAGAGGACATGAGTTGAAAGATTGTTGGTATAATACTTATAAGAAAGGTTCATCAAGAAACTATGGACCTCAACACCATCAATCTCACAAGGGACATTCTAACTAAAATCAAGGGCAGAAAAAAGGGGAACTGGAAAAGAAAACCCCATCAGCAAGGAAATATTAATGAGAAAGAAGAACATTCAGATACTGAAGACTACTTGTACACTGCTCAATCAAGTGAACCCTCCACGTCATCTAGTGATGTCTGGTATGTTGATTCGGGATCCACTCGACACATGACTAGCCACAGAGTCTAGTTTACTTCAATAAGGGACATGCCTTCAAAAAACCATGTTTCATTAGGTGATGATTCTTCATACACAGTTCAGGGGATTGGGAACATTTCTCTACCCCTTGGTTCATACAACTGTAGATTTTCAGATGTACTATATGTCCCTGGGTTGACTAAAAATCTATTTTCAGTCAATTAACTCCTAGATCACAACTTTAAAATTGACTTTGATAGTCATTATGGCAAGAAAATGTGTTTAATTTGAGACAAATCACGAGGCTTGAAAATAGTTACAAAAGCCTCTAATGTGGGAGGCATGTTCCAGCTTGATTTTGTCCAAACGATATGATCAGGCACTTGTGGCTAAGAACTCTACCTCTGCACAGTTGTGGCATCGGTGACTTGGTCATATCAGTTTCAAGTATCTCGAAACACTTCACTGGCACAATATGGTAAAAGGATTACCATCTCTCCAAAAGGATACAGACAAGTGTCCTCACTACTTAGCAGTAAAACAACATAGATCTTCATTTCAGAAAAGTACTTATCAAGCTCATGGTAAGCTTGATCTGGTTCATACCGATATTTTTGGTCCGATGCAACCGAGTCATTCTGGATATTTCAGTACTTCATGTTTTGTGTTGATGAATATTCAAGAAAAATGTGGATTTAGTATCTTCGTAAGAAAATTAAATCTTTTGAAAACTTTAAGAAGTTCAAAGTGGTTATTGAGAATGAAATTGGTCATCACATCATAACTCTCCACACATATCGAGGGGGGAATTCACTAGTGATGATTTCAAAGCCTACCTACAAGCTCACAGGATTCATTGACAAATGCCTCCTCCACACACACCACAGCAAAATTTTGTTGTTGAGAGAATAAATCATACTATCATGGAAATGGTGTGATGTATGATCAATGATTCTAGACTAGCGAGGACATTTTGGGTAGAAGCAATAAAAACAACAGTTTATTTGTTGAACAGAGTACCCATAATTACTCTCGATGGAGTAATGCCACAAGAAGCATGGTCAAAGTGGAAACCATCTATTGCACACCTCAAATTATTTGGGTGTAAATAAAGTATGCACATACCCAAGTAGAATAGAAAGAATTTGGATATGAAATCACAAAAAATCATCTTCATTGGCTACATTGAAGAGACTCTTGGGTACAAATTAATGGATTCGAAGACCAGGAAAGTCTACACCAGTAGGAGATGTTGAGTTTTCTCCCACAGCTGAGATCAAAGGGAAGCATGATATTTTCTCTAGCTGCACATTTTGGTTGGAAAGTCCATCAGATGGACCTAAAAATGTGAATGGATTTTCAAGAAGAAGTCTATATGTCAAAGGGATATAAGTCAAGTTGAAATGTATCAAACTCAGGAAGATGTATGGCCTTAAACAGTGGTGATGGGTACATCAAAATAGATGAGCACTATACAACATAGATAGAATCCATACGGTCCCAATCTATACCTCAAAAATCAAGGGGAGGAGATTGTGATTGTTGTTGTCTAATCGAGGATCTAGTCGTCACTGATGTCAATGATGAGAAACAAAGAAAGATCTTAACCAACCATTTGACATGATAGATCTTAGGATGATGCACTATTGTCTTGGATTGGAAGTATGGGAAAAGGAGAATCACATATTTGTTTCTCATTTGAATTATACCAAGAAAATTCTCAAGAAATTCAAGATGGTGGATTGCACACCTATTACAACACCTATGGAGAACAAATTGCAGTTATCTCATTCAGATCTGTCTCCTGTAGTAAATGTAACTCTCTATCGGACAGTTGATTGGGAGTCTCACTTACCTGACCTACACTAGACAAGATATCAGCTTTGCAATGAGCTATCTACCTAGGTTCATGTAGGAACCTCAAAGTTTTTCATTGGAAGGTAGTAAGGTGAATCTTGAGATATATCAAGGAAACAGTGGGCCTTGGTCTATAATACAATAAGAATGATAATTTCTTCTTGTATAGATATTCGGATTCAGATCATGCAGGCAAACATTGATGACATAAAATCCACTTCAAGGTTTTTTTTCTTTATGGGATCTAGACCAATATCATGGGGAAGCAAGAAACAACACTTTGTTTCTCACTCTTCCACAGAAGCCAAGTGTCATGCTACAGGTAGAAGTTGTCTTACGAAGTGATATGGCTGATGTCGCATACTTGAAGGACTTGGAATACCACATGACAAACCGACCATGTTGTATGTTGACAATGAAGGTTTTCCCAAACTTGTTTACAATACATTTTTTCATGAAAGAACAAAGCACATTGAAGTATAAGTACATTTCATGTGTGAGCATGTCTTGAAAGCACAATATATAACTTCAGTTTTGTCCAATAGTTGAACAACAAGAAAATATCTTCACAAAGTCACTTACACATGAAAAATTTGAGTTATTCAGAGAATTCCTCTCCTTATCCCTTGAGGTAATGCAAAACTAAGGGTGGGAATGTTAGGTAAAACATATTTTACTATAGTTAATTTTACATTTATTATAGTAATTTGGTAAGTAATATATAATTCTTATATGGTTATGTTTATATAACCATATATATTGTTTTTATTAAACATGCGTGAGGTTGTTGTAATTATTGTTATATTGTTTTAACAATATTTTTGTCTATATTGTTTCCCAGTTGTACCTGTGAAACTTAATTCTTTGTTTCTACTTGGCTGTGCAATATCTATAAATATTTCAACCCATTCTTTGTAATTATGATTTCCTGCATATCAATAAAATAATGAGGCTTCTGTCCCTCTTCTAAAATTACACTATATGCAAGTCTAGTAATGACTAATTCAATTGAATCAATTGGGGCAACACCATGGTGTTGAATTTTTACAAGCCTATATGCATTATCTATGTATTGTGAATGTAATAGCTCACTTTTAGAAGAAACGATGTTTAGAAAAATACATTGATGGTAATGAGTAATGTGTTTCATATGTGTGTTAATTTTCATAATTCACATGGTCTAAGGCATCCTTTAAATGGAACCCCTAACCCTAACTACACCATTTAGTATCAAATAAAGGCATAAATATACGATTTTGTAACAAACTGTTACACCAAAACCTCAAGGTGTTAGTGAATCCACACACCAGGATCATAATATCCCACGACACTTCCATAGATTCTGACCTCAACCTGGGTTTGTGTCCTCACTACCATTCATGCAATCCCCACTTCATCAACGTTTAGGTGACCCACAAGATCCAAATACATGGTGTAACTAACCAATTTGGATTCGAACATGGGTATTCTCTCTGATACCAAATGTAACAAATCATTACACCAAAACCTCGAGGCATTAGTGAATTCCCACACCAAGATCATAATAGATTGTAGATTTTAAGTTTTTCATGTTTTTGAGGTGGGTATAGAACATGATGAAGAAAGAAGAGAACAAACACATAAGGTAATAATAGTGTGAAATATTAGATCATGTTTTTTTAATAAGACAATACGTTTCCTAACAAGGTATGGTCATGAGGTACATTTGCTAACAATATGGATGAAAGACTTGGGTTGTAGAAATATTATGGACAATGCAAATTAGATTTACCATAATAGAATAGGTACAAAAAATAGGTTAGTCCCAAGGGATTATGTGAGAATGCGGAAGAAGAAACATGTTGGGATGTGAAAGTGGCTAAGTACAAGCCACATGTGGAGGTTGAAGACCATGTGCATAAGGGCACGTGTGAACAATGAAGAAGTATTAAAAGGAAAGGAATGCGTGGGAGTGCGTGCAAGAGATGGAAATAAAATAGGGCACAAAGGTCCACACACAAAGGAAAAATACATGAGTTAGTCGAATATCTCAACAAGATAAAAATAAGAAAAGTAGAGATGGTGTGATAAGCAAGGAAAAGCTATAATTGGACAAAAATATCGTTAAAGCACATGCAAGATGGACAAGGACTATACATAGACATATCTAATTATAAGACACAAGCAATGGATAAGGCCGAGCTATTTAGCCATGAATTGGAGAATAAAGGAGTTCAAGGTCATGCATTTATAATTAGGAAGTCTTATTATCACCGAATCACAGCACCCTTGTGTTTATACAAGTGCATATACTTGAAATCATGGTGTGATTGGATAACATGGGTACTATCTCCAAGTTGTGGGACTTGCTACTTGAGATAGACCTCCAGAGAAAGTTGATTCTTGCTCCTAAACTACCTGCCACAATCTACTCTAATGCGGGATAAGCTAACTATTCTAATCTAAATTTCCAAGGGACCAGGGAGAGAGAATGCATAAAATGAAATCCTACACTAAAGTGGTGATACACCAGAAAAGGAGGGTGTGAGAGTAGTCTCCAAATGTGTGAAATACAGAAGCAAAGTACACACTAGAAGAGGTGATGACAATTCTCCATAATCTAGCAAAATGCATTCACAACAATATTCCAAGCATACACAATGATAATGGATCCCTGCAAGAACATAATAATAGACACAATATTCTTGTAGAAGGATTAAAGGGGCAAGAAGAATGCAAGAAAACACAGCAGGGGAAGATACATCCACAAACTGATATTTTATTGCTTCATGATATGCACAGTTCAGTCTATTACAAGATAAGGGCCTGGATCACCATGCAAGGAGTCCACTACAAGGGCCTGCAACACACTGGCTTCATAAAGCAATTTTGGTAGAGCTTTGCTACCCAAAAACTCTCCCTTTTACAATGAGCCCAACACTCCAATTTATAGAAAAATGAGAAGGAAAAGAGAAGGGAAAATGGAAATCCCGAAATTTATCCTTCAACCACCTGTAAGAGGTATTAAATGGAGTGAAATGATTGTACATTACTTGCAAAAGGCTCCCCATACTGTCCCATGTGCTGCAGCAGAGAAAGAATGATGACCATGCCTCTTAATTGCACTCTCAACTACCAAATAAAACACTGTTATGAACCCGGCCACGTTTTCTTAAAAATCTCAATCAATTTCTCATAAAATATAGAATTTCTTGATTTTTGTGCATCGGGCTCGGAGCCACGATTCCAACGGTACCAATTTTGTGTGATTTCATTGAGAAATACAAAAGTTATGGCCTTCTGAGTGCAGGCAACTATTTTGGGTCTGGCAGGCGTTTTCTGTCATTTGACGGGAATGAGCATTAACTGACTGGAGCCGAATATATTTCTCTTATTTAAATATATCTACCCTCATAAAAATTAATAAATCCAGTTTTTGTGGCATATAGGACGTCGTGATCGTTCCAGAAAGTCCAATTTTATGAAAATCGGAGCTCGGAGTCAAAAGTTATGGCCGTTTGAAGTTTCTGGACCAAACATTGACTTTTCTTCCTTGCTGTCGGCCGCTTCGGCTTTCCGCATCCCACGCATCCCTTTGGCCCAGATGTCCCAGTATGAAAGTCCTCTGTTTTGGCCGAACCGGCTGGTTCGTGTCTGCTGCGTACTCTTGTCCCGCTTGTCTCGGACTGCTTGGGACAAATTCTTCCGATTCGCCCGGTTCGGCCGGTTCGCGTACTTTTGTCCCAACTGTCCCGGTATGAAAGTTCTCATTTCGGCTGATCTGGCTGGTTTGCGTACTTCACGTACCTTCGGCCCAACTGTTCCGGGCTGCCTTAAGTCTTTTCAGCCAACTCGCGTCCTCCACGTACTAACTGCCCAAATGTCCCAGACTGTCTGTTTCAACAGTTAGTCAATTTTTCCATTTTTCGGCCAGTTCGGATTTCCGCGTCCCGTGCGTCCCGACGTCCCACTTGTCCCAAATGCTGTGCAGACTGCCTGGCGGCCTTTCGGCCAGTTCGCGCCCAGATGTCCCTCATGTCCTGACTGTTGCGAGGACTAGGACTTAGCCATTTTTTAATGATTTTTTTTGGCCCGAGCTTGTTTTCTGCAAATTTTTCACCTTTTCTCAGAACTTGCTCTCTTCTACTTGGATAGGGGAGTTAGAAAAAATCTGAGGGGACCCTAGAAACATGAATTTTTTCCGTGAATCAATATAATTGCCTGGGACTTGAGAATTTAATGCATGTTATCAAAATTTACCCTGGGGGGTGAATTTTGGATAACAAGTCTATTGTTAGAATTAAAGCATGTAAGCGGTGAAGGATAAGTTCCCACCGAGTATAAATATGTATGTTGCACCCATTATAAAAGTGAGAAAGAGAGATATATAATGTGAGTAAGAGAGTTAGTCTGTATGAGTGTAGGTGTGTGCATTGTTGCTGATTGTGTAAGTAAAGGTTGTTTTGATGTACTACTCAAGTTTTTGTAATGGGTAATATTGTATGGATTGCTAAGGTTAGGAGAAGTGAACAAGGTGTAATTGGCATCCAGATCATACTGTTAGTTGTTTATGTCAATGAATGAATGATCAAGTCTCTTATTATTGTTATCTGTGTACTGATTTACTTACTTTATCTTCTATCTTATGTCATGTATTGGTTTATGATGAATACACATCTTGTATGATCTAACAAAGAGGGACCTGGTAGATTACACAAGCTTCGGGTGAGTACTTGGACATTAGTCTGAGAGATATGTCAGTGCACCTAAATAAGTGGTGGTAAATAAAATGTTACATTTTGGTTCTGTTTTCGATACCTCTTTTTATTTTCTTCATCAACATGTGGCGTGTGCATGGCCATTCAAGCTATCATTGGAGAATATTGAGCACCGGGTACATGACGACTAGGATAAGTTTTCTCAGAGATATAGCACTGGATGTTGTTTCAATGCACGCAAATGGGTAGAAGATAATTTATATGATTCACTATAAGAGACATTTTAAAATTTCTTCCCAATAAAATTGTACAAATGGCTAGCAGCTTACACACAAAATCAAGGGGGCCATTTGCGAAAGAAACAAGTGTGGAGCCAAGATAAGTATTGGTGACTCTCTTATTTGAATGAACCATGGATGTGTGTGGTAGACCATTGGTGGGAAGGAGTCATGCATAATTACATCTTGGAGTACGTAATTTTAATGTAATTTTGCCCAAAAGAAACAAAGTTCTAGTTTTTGCAGGAGCAAGAGGATCGTACTTACACTCACTGCTATTAGCTATGAATATCTTAATGATTTATTTGGGGATGGAGAACTTACCTATGATAAGATAAAACCCCACCACAAACATGGGTAGGAAATGGGCTTGGGAAGGATGTCTTCAGTCCAATTGGAAGAAAGAAATAGAGAAGAGAGACTTCATAGATATAATGATGCATTAGAGAAGGCAGTAGTAGAGGCACAAAGACTGAGAGGAATGGAGCCAAGTGAAAGTGATAAGAACCCTACATAAGGCGAGCGACCGCAAGACCATGTCCTTTAGATATTTGGAAAGAGCAATAGGATGACCCCCTCGATATTTAATGAAAGGGAATCTAGTGAGGAAAGGATGAGATTCATTGGCACACATCTAACACACCTTGTACCCCTAGCCCTTGCACTTGGTATTTGGAATTTGAAATTTGTTATAGAGGATCATCATAATAAAGATGAGAAAGAAGGTAATCAAGAATCATTGCGTTGGGTTGGAGATGGCATCGGTCCAATTGGAAGAAAGAAACAAAGAAGAGAGATTTCATAGATATAATGATGTGCGAGAGAAGGCAGTAGAAAAGGCGCTAAGAATGAGAGGAATGGAGCTGGGCAGAAGTGATGAGAACCCTACAGAAGGCAAGGGACTATAGTATCATCTCCCTTAGATATTAGGAAAGTGCAATAGGAGGACCCCCTCGATATTTGATGAAATCAAGTTTGGTGAAGAAAGGATGAGATCCATTGGCACACATCTGACCCACCCTGTACCCTTAGCCCTTGCACTTGGTGTTTGGAATTTGGAAGTTGTTAGATAGGATCATCATAGTGATGATGAACAAGAAGGTAATCAGGAATCACCGAGTTGAGTTAGAGATACATGTAGGCATGTTTTAGTATCAACACAAGATACACAACATATAAAGGAAGTGCATATGGCAGCGCAACAGGCTTATGTATTTAGAGAACAAGGTTTGTTTGGAAGTAGTTCAATAGGCGTAACAATAGGGAAAAATGTTGGCGTTATACTCAGTGGAAGTAATCCCATTGGAGGGAAATCAAGACAGAAAGTTGACACGCAAATCAGTTCTACTATGACCATGTAGATGATTTCTTCATCGGTACCACCATTGGTTCCAATGATAGGAGGCTCGGGAGGCTTTGATCCTCCCTTGAGTGGAGGAAACCCTAGTGGAGATTCAGGGTCAAGATCTAGAACACTTCCAAGAAACCCGAGACAAGGGAGTAACCCACCACTACAAAAACCCCTTTAGATATTCTTCGATATGTCCCTTCATTTACTAAAGTATCGAGGTGTGGAAGACACAACAAAGCACATGCAAAAGTGTGAATTTTTTTGGAGGGCCAAAGGAATAACAACCTTATATAGAAAGGCTAACCATTTTGGTACCACACTTTAGGGTCATGCATATAGTTGGTATAGGAAGTATGATATACACTAAATGGTAGTGTACTATGATGCATTGCACTCCACTTTCTTGGTTAAATTCCACATACCTAAATTTGAGCAGAAGAACATTAACACATTGAAAGACATTAAACAAGGCTTGGTTGAAAGCATCATGGATTATGATGCACGTTTCAAGACTTTGATGTTTAAGCTTTTGTATGAAATTCATCAAAGTCAACATGCACAATGGTTTTAAGGAGGATTACTGAAACCATTCTGAAATACATTATCACACAAGGCATTCATAAATCTGCAGAAGGCTTTAGAAGAAGCACTACACACAAAAGCAGTTCAGAGTGTAGACACTGGAGTAAGCCCATTCCTTGAAGCTCGGATTGTATCCGTGGGTTCTCAACTAGAAAATTTATCTTCTAACTCAACACATGACACTCATAGTGGACTATGGTGCACCGAGTGTGACATATAGGGGCACATAAAGGATAGTTTTTCACGCAAGAGTGTGCGGGTGCTACTCTCGGATTGTGAGATATGCCATAAGAATCATGATTTCTAAGTGATGCAGGAGAATCAGAATAACCTTAATATAAACTTATAAATATAACAAAATGTCTTATGAGAGTCATATTGATGTAATAAGGAGCTTGTAGATGCTCCATTGGTCTTGTGTTAGTGATAAGGTCTTTTCTATGCATGTAGCAAGAATTACAAATTCTCCCACCAAAGCTTACGCAAGTTAGGATGAAGGAATAATAAGTTTGTTTGGTGAGAGTCAACATGACACTTGGATCTAGAGATAAGATAGGAAGCACTTGTTTAGGAGTATTATTTGGAAAATACTCAATCCATACGTTGATAACCAAGTATGTTGGTTGAATTAAAACAACTTCGAAGTATGTTTGAATATTTTTAAAGATCAAATGGAGAAGCCAAGAAGATATGAAAGGATGGAATAATAAAAAAAAGTAGATATAGATGTCTGCAATTCTGAATAGGGGTATATATGTTCTTGTAAATAAAGGCGTGTTATTAGGGGAGAAGAGCCAGTATGTGAACACTGCCCAATACTTGAACACTATTTTGCATTTAAAATATCCAATACTTGATGGAATAAAAAACAAAATTTTGATTACTGAAGTTCAAAAAATTGTTTTTTTTATAAACCATATGTGAATAGGGTCAACATCTCAGTATTACTTAGTACACAATAAATATTGATTGGTAGTTTCATTTTCTACAATAAAAGACTCATTTTTTCAAAGTATAAATACAACATATCAGTTGACAAACCCATCATATCTATTTACTGGGCTGAATATTTCTCTTTCCAATTCATCCCTTTCCATACTCCAAGAATGTATTTCCAATCACCAGATCTTTCATATCCAGAATTTAATACATACCTGCAAAAAAAGAGGGAACCTTCTTCTCAAGATTCAAATTCATCCATTAAAAACACCAATAAAATTGTACACTTGAAGGTAAAAAATAAATATGACTATCAAATCAAATAATTTCAGCCAGAAGATCATCTCAAAATCAATTTCAACCTTTGAGTAAAAAGACCCTCCACCTTGATCCATGTCTTACATTTTGATTGGATACTCTCTCCCCTATGTTGGTATTATGTATTCACATTCCTAGTCTTGTTTACTGCTGAATTACTTCTGTAGGGTGCTTGATTACAGTGGATTTTATAAGAAGAGATTACTTCTATCAAGTTTTGAAAGGAAAGGTCCAGCCAATCAAAAATTTTAGGTTAGTTTTCATACCTACTACTTATAATTTCTCAGCTGAAGGATACTACCTGTAGTTATGTTTGATGAGTAGTCAAGATTGATGGTAAATTAAATAAATACATAGATGTAAAGAGAGCTAAAACACAGGTTTAAAATAGGTTTTGGACTATAACGAGCGGACCAATCCTTCATGCAACTATTTAGTTCAGAAGCTAGAGTATAAATATGTATTTGCCCTCACATGATTTCAGCATCTAAAAGAATCTCTTCTTCTTATTTTTGAACCCTCTTCTCATCCTTACCACCTTACCTATCAATTAACATTCTTCTACCCATTTGTTGCTATGTTTTCATATAGTCCATTTTATCATATTTAAATATTCAGCTTTCCTATATTCAAATTGAGTCTCCAAAGCTTCTTCCATAAGCATTCATCTCCTGTTATGCATGGTCTCCTTCCAGATCTCTCTGGCTTCTACACGTCCAAAAGAACTAGCAAGACCATCGAGCCTTATTTTATAAAATTGGGAGTCAATTATTTTTATTCAGGTATATGATATCATTTGATCCCATAAAATAGTGTGCTATATATACTCTGCTTTTCTGAAATTTCCTCGTGGCTCAGCCCCAATTCCTCTGCAATTTATCATAGTAATTCTCCTCCACTTCCTTTGAAGTGGCTTTTTTTCACATTCCCGAAGTTGAGTATTTTTCCTGCCCACTATCATCTGTCTATATATATAAAATAGAGATCTGATATTTGCATAGTCCATAACATGATAAGGAGAGTTTCTGAAAATAACTGTGTAAACTTATTTTAAATCAATGTTTCTTATCACACTTCGTCATCGATCATCAGGACGTAATAGTGAAAAAATGATAAGGAGAATTTCTAAAAATAATCATGTAAAACTTATTTCCAATCAATGTTTCGGATCACACTTCGTGATCTATCATCGAGCTGTAATATTGAACATGGATTGCGGAACCATTATCAATTTGATCCATATTTGTATAAAACAAAGTGAAGAATTTCTGACATGCAGCAACATAACAAGTTATTGCAATCCAGAAAGAGAGTCTAATGATTGTGCCTTAACTGAAAGAAAATAATAATAGGACTAACAGGTGGTAGTAGCATATGATTTATTTTTAATATTACATGTGAATAAATTTGCTATTTATGATTGATGAGAGCACTCCTTTGTATATTTTACCTACTGGAAGATGCCAAAGAGTATGCGCCATTGAACTTGTTTCCCAAGTTCTATAGTGAATCAATTCAATGACTTTTGGATTTATTTAGCTACTAGAATTCCATGTTCCCAAGACGTCCCTGTTCCCAGAAATGTTAAAATTTTGGTGGGGATGCCTCCTTGTGGAACACTACTTGAAGGAAACTTGATTACACATCATCTAAGATGGGTTGACAATAATGCATGGTGACAATCAAGTGCATCTTTGGAAACATCTCATTTTAAAAATTCCTTTATTTTAATTAAAAGTAACAAATTTCACCAAAGATATGAATATTCATGACTATAATCATCTTACCATTTATCTGGTATTTGAAAGGGATTTTTATTTTCATCTGAAAATCAATGGGAAAAAATAATAATTGAATTGAACTCTATAAGATATAAAATCTGTACCATTTAATACAAAACAGAAAACTAGGTAGAACTTCAGTCGAGAGAGAAAAACACGTTTCATATGAATGGTATCTTCCTGGGCCCATTATACCTGTCTACGTGTGCCACTCAGTTTTGTTTCATGAATGTTTTGATACTTTTGTTAATTTAAACGTAGGGGAGAAGAGCCAATATGTGAACACTGCCCAATACTAAAGAGATAAGATAAAGAAATGTTTATTTATAGCTAGCTATAAAATTGACAACCCTACATGACAAGGAATTGGCCCGATGGACCCATGAACTTAGGGTATTGACATAATGGCACTACTCCCAGAAATTAAAGATATAGGAAAAAAAATGTTTATTTATACCTTACAACTTTGAGGCACTGAAATTCTTTCCCTCTAACACACTTTGTAGAGTCATTCAACAAATGTTAAAACCAGGGCCTGACTGAAAGATTTATTCTTCTCCCTACTTAAAATCAAGCACAAAGTAGCTGCCAAGAATGCAATATATTATTGCCAGTAATCAATGATTGTCATTGAAAGTATTCCAGTATTACAACAGATTTTTTGCAACCATAACAACATATGTAGTCAAGCTATTACAATTATGATTCTTACATGCATTCACTTCTGAAGATGATTTCATGTCACAAAACATTACATTAACAAGACATGTGTCAATTGATCGATATCAATTACAATGTCCAAAGGGGTGATTGCATGTTCGAGTGAAACATTGTAATTGATATTGATCAATTACAAACAAGCTGATGAATGTAGTGTTATTTGACAACACCTCATATTTAGAAGATTTTAGGGGAGAGGGGGGCAGTATGCAAACACCCTAAGTTCGCAGGTTAAGTGAACCAAATCCTTGCCACATAGGAGTGACAGTATGCCAGCTAGGTATAAATAAACATTTTTTTATCCTATATCTTTAATTTCGAATCATATCTTAATATTATTTGCTTCCATATGATTGATAAAAAAAAATCTAAAAAAAAACACATTTAATGGTGGAGACCCGAAGTGGTCCACACAACATGACAGTAGTTGAGCATTCAATTCTAAATAAAAGAGGGAAATGCAATATGTCCTCGTGGATTTTGACGCACCTAATAGATAAGACATAAATAAATTCTCAACCACCAATGCCTCAACACTTGTTCCATACTGTTTCCTTTGGACGCGTTCCATACCAATAGTTGTCCAGAGTCCATACCAACTATTCCAATATTACAACATATTTGCTGCCACCATAACAGCATATGTAGTCAAGCTATTACAATTACGATTCTTACATGCATTCACTTCTGAAGATGATTTGATGTCATAAAACCTTACATTAACAACACCTGCATCAATTGATCAATATCAATTACAATGTCCAAAGGGGTGACTGCAAGTTTGAGTGAAACATTGTAATTAATATTGATCAATTACAAACAAGCTGATGAATGTAGTGCTATTTGATAACACCTCATCTTTACAAGTGTTTATAGATGATCTTATTGATATATTAATACATATGTTACTAATTTTATATTGTCTAATAATTGCAGCATTTAGAGAAGATGAAGAGAAAGAGGAGTTTACATCGAGGACAACGTATGCCCCAAAAATGAGGTGTACAATTTGAAATTGAAACATCTAACCATGAAATAGATCAACAAGATGTTACAATAATAAGTGAAGAGGATGGTTCAACAACAAATCAAGGAGATACAAACACAACTGATCATCATCAGCCAGAACCTGCTGGATGTCAAGTAAATAGGCATGAAATAGAGGAAACTGTGGTTGTTAGAGGAACCACTTCGACCAAGAAGGTTAGAATTTTATCTAGTTGGTCAAAAGAAGATATGTTAAAGGCCATAAATGATATTGAATTCAACAATTATTCTATGAGAGCTGCTGCACTGCAATATAATTTACCTCCTACATATGTTCATTATTGGCTGAATGGTCTGACCCATACAAAATGGAAGGGTCATGCACCTTTTTTGAGTGAAGGAGAGGAGAAAGAGATAGTTGAATGGTGTAAGAAAATGGTAGATTTAGGGCATGGAGTGGGATTTATGCAACTGAGGGCATGTGTTGCAAAAATTTGTGAAACTAGAGAGACACCATTTTGAGAAGGATTACTTGGAAAATCTTAGTGTGAAGGATTTAGAAAAAGACACCCAGACATAGTCCTATGGAATGCTGAAGGTCTAGGAAGAGATCGTGTAATAGGTTTACATCCAGAGGTGGTTAGCAAGTTTTATGAAAAAACTAGTTAACATTTATATCAATTCCTATGGTGCAAGAAAAATATGGAATTGTGATGAGACAGGAATCCAAGTAGGGAGAAATTGTGGCATGAGAGTGCTTACTACCAAGAGTTGCAGGAATGTTCCCAAAATCATTCCTCGTAGCAGAGAATGGATGAAAATTCTATGTTGTGTAAATGTTGCAGGGAAATGTATCCCTAACTTTTACTTATTTAAAGGTTAAAAAGTTTAACAAAATTACGTCAAGGGATGTGAACCAGGTGCTTACATGGCTGCTCATCTAAGTGCTTGGATGACTAGAGAGCTCTTTATAAGCTAGTTGTATCATTTCAGTAAGTCTGTACCTAGAGGAGTGTGCCCTGAAAATAGGCATTTACTTATATTTGATGGGCATGGAAGCCATGTGGCATTGTCAACTATAGAAGAGGCCAGGTGATTGGGGATTGATTTATTGACATTTCCAACACATACTACACATAGGTTGCAACCACTAGATGTTAGTGTCTTTGGTCCATTTAAAGCATATTTCAGATCTGAGAGGATGCAGTGGATGTGTAATAATAAGTATCAAGAAGTCAAATGTTTAAACTTGACAGAAATATGTAGTAGAGCTCTCGCCAAGGCCTTGACACCTGCAAATATTCGTGCTGGTTTTAGACGCATAGGTATATGGCTACTTGATCCAAATTCATTATAGAATGACATGGAATGTAGTAAACTATATATCATTGAAGAAGATGCCAATGAAGATGATGCTGAAAATGTCACAGATGATGATACTACTGAAAACATTATGAATGTTGATGGTACTGAAAACATAATAGATGTTGATGCTGCTGAAAACATCCTAAGTTTGTCAAGAGATGTAGCTCCACCACTTGGTGACAATATTGGAGAAAATTACTTAATGGAATCAGTTGAGAATCTGACAACAACAAAAAAATTCCATCCAACCATAGAAACAATGGTTGTTGCTAATACAGAGACGGAGGAACCAAGTGTACAGGGAGAAAGACAAAGTATAATGCAGACCAAAGATTATGAAGTGAACCACATTGTGAATACTCGTGACAATGGCACATCTAGCTGCAACACTGAGGCCCAGGGAATTGGAGAGGATGATCTCTCATTGCCAAGTGCACCACAACAACCTACTTGGCTACAAGAGCATATTGTAGAGTTGGGACTTGATCAGATTGGAAACATTGAGGATGAAAGTATATCTTTACCTTCGATGCCAACCAACCTTGAGCCAGCATACTTTGAACCAGCAAACTTTACTCATTATTATGCTGACACAGAGGAAATTGAGGTCATTGATAAATATAAAAATGAGGAAGAGACAACTGGCCATGATGTTGAAAGTGGTATATCAAATGATGGTGTTGCTGCAAATGAGAAGAAATTGGGTAAATTTTTAAGGTTACCGACACAATTTGTATGGGATCCTTCCAAAGGTAAGAGTGATGTTGCACTTCAGATAAGTCGTGCTTCACAATTGTTAACATCTGATGCTTATGTTCAGATGTTAAAAGATACACAACAAAAAAAACAAGAAATATGTGAAGGGAAACAACGTAAAAAGGAGCATATTGAGGCAAAAAAGCAAGAAAGGTTGGCAGCAAAGGAGCAAAAAAAAGAAGAGAGATTGCAACACATTAAAGAGAGGCAAGAAAGGGATCTACAAAAGTTTGTTGAAAGACAGGAGCGAGAAACAACGGGAAGTAGCTCGCCAAAAAAAGGAATTGGAATTACAACAGAAGGAAGCCACTCGCCATCAAAGGGAGAAAGAGAAACAAGAAAGAGATAACAAGTTCAACAATCCACAGGTTTTGTTTCCCATGCATCATTCCATGCCCATACAGAACTCCATGTTACAAGATATGTTGAAAGTTCCTATCCCATATTACCACCCTTACTTCCTTGACACCAACAGAATGCAAATAACTTCAACTCCAACTACACACCCCATTATCCCACAACCTCCTACTTCACATACAACCTTTCATACCATATCTGGTTTTCCTATTCCACCATGGGTTCATCCAGTGAACCTCTTAATGACTCCAACAACATCTGTCAATGATACAATCGTTCCTGATAGTCCAAACTCAGGGCCTTTTTGAAGGTGTGACATGGAAATTGACTAACAAACTGATCCCAAAATTATGGCAGCATTCGAGGAGATTTTTTTTTGTGTTGCAGAAAAATATGTATCGAAATCAATTGAGAATGCATTATTGCATTCACGATTATAGTTTATAGTTGGTATATTTTGCTCCGAATGTAATGAATATGGACACATACAGTATAAGTTTATATGTTTTGCTCCAAATGTAAGAAATATAAAGACATGCATTACATATTAATACATTTTTCTCGAAATGTAATCATTGTTTCAGATGTGGAAACCAAATCAGCTCAGAATTTGTTCAAAAAATACGTTAAATTGTTACATCTTAAAATGAACACCGTTAAATAAAAACTGAAAGACAAGGATTTATTTGAATCTTGGTGAGGTAGAAACCTCACCTCTATATGGCTTAAAAACATAGAATTGTAGGTAACATTTTCCTTGAGTATTAGTAGTGTGAATACACACTGTTTCCACCCTGCTTCAAACGATCTCGACGCATAAAACTGCCATTCCAAAGTTTTCCATGCAATCTACACATGCATGTTTAGTCATTTATTAAAAAACTGAATTTGTTTGAAGACTGAGAATGTAAATAGCATAAGGATCAAATAGATAAAAAAAAATGGCACATGTAGAATGGCTTAGAAAATCTGGCTCAAAACCTGTCTGAAAAGGGTCTGAGATTCAGCTCTCGGGTCCAAGCACTTCGGTCCTGGATGTGCAGCTGCCAGTACATCTGAGCTATGGCGTCTGGGTCCAACACATGCTCCTCCTGGAATTCCTTGGGCTCCTTTGACCTGACATACATGACAATTCCCATTAAAAGAAACCACATGAAAATGCATCAGGCTACCCAACTAACCTTCCGCAAGAACAATATGTATTTTCTGTGGTACCCACAAAGAAAAATGAAGGATTCACGTAATGGGTAATTGGTTATGTCACTTTCCAGGGCAATATCATCTGATGGTGTCACAAAACCAGCCATCTGGGCTAAAAATAAAACTTAAGGTGTTTTGATGCTAGCTTTAGTCTGTTAGACCCTGCAGGAATCCTAGTTGTGCTTACACTTTCTTTCAAGGAAATGGTTTTAGGGAAATACTAAAGCCTGAGAGATGACTATCCAGAGCATATCGTGCAGATGGACCTCAGAATGATGACAAATGAATGAAAACAAACTGAAAAATAGTATCCCCCCATTAAAATGAAACAAAATGCAGTCAAAGCTTCAGAGAAAATGAAAGAAAAAAATGCGGATGTTTTCGGTGCATACCTGGAAGGTCGTATTGTTCACTCTATAATGATGTGGGCAATATGAATCCCTTGTGGTTGATATTCTCGAGCAAGGCACTGAGAAAGACCCCTTAACGCAAACTTCGCACAGGCTGTAAGCCCACTCATAAACAACCAGCATTTGCATTAGAACTGGGCATGGGGAAATGCAACGCGTCCAAAGGAAGTAGCTGCTGGAAGGGAACGCGTCCAAAGGAAACAGTATGGAACACGTCCAAAGGAAACAGTATGGAACAAGCCAGTGTTGAAAATGGTGGTTGAGCATTTATTTGTGTCTTATCTATTAGGCATGCGTCAAAATCCATGAGGACAGATTGCATTTCCCTCTTTTATTTCGAATTTAATGCTCAACACCTGTCCTGTTGCGTGAACCACTTTGGGTCTCCACCAGTAAATGTGTTTTTTTTGAGATATTTTATTTGATCGATCATATGGAAGCAAATAATATTAAAATATGATTCGAAATTAAAGACTATAGGATAAAAAAATGTTTATTTATAACTAGCTGTCAAATTGGCGCTCCTACATGGCAAGGAATTGGCTCCATGGACCTGCGAACTTAGGGTGTTCGCATACTGGCCCTTCTCCCCTACTTGAATCATATGTATTTCTATTGTTAGAGCATTCATCGATCCAGTTATTTCTTTTTATTCCAGATGAATTTTGATATTTCCTTGTTTTGTGTATATTTTGGTATGTTGGTAATCACGATCGAAACTCTGCATAGACAACAAATAACAATTGGGGTAGGTGCATAAGATAGTTAAATTCTGAATCTACGCAATAAGAGAGAGAATAATCTTTTTAATCAGCATAAATATTGGCGCTTCAAGATAGATAAGTAATCAGAATTTGGTGTTAGAAAGAATATCATATAAATGGTGAATGGAGATGATTGGGATACATGTTTTGAAGATTGAGAAAAGTATTCGAAGAACTCAGGTAGGAGGAAACTTTCAGTAGACTGATGTATATGAATCAGAGATAAAATTGCAGGTAAACCAATGACAGAAATTTGCAGGTCGTATAGACGGTGTCAGGGTATGAAATTGGATGTTTTCCAGTTTAATTTGATCAAATTTGATGCTTTTAAAGTCCCAAATCGATAATGATTGGTGTTGAGGGTGTTTTATGATTGTTATTGGTAGTTTTAAGGAAAATGAGATTTGCTTTTACCATGCTGTTATCATAACTATTTAATCAGACAAACAAGACTGCATACAAATTGTTTGACAAAAATCCAGTGAAACCCCTCTGAAGAACACGATGTATCTGAATATTAGAGTCTAGGTTGTAACGAAATTTAATGGGTTTGTAGTCTTATACTTCATATGCAAGCTGTCAAATTTTCATAGAAACCCGGAAGATATTTTAAGAGAAATGAATTTTTAAAAATCACCGAAAGTTGAATTTTAGAAAATGTTTAAAGCATCATTTTGGTATCAGAGCATTGAGATCTTTGGGGAATATTTAGATTATTATTTTTGGGTAACTAATATTTTGTGCAAACTTGTGAAGATTATGTATAGATGGCTGCAAAGAGGCAAGAGAAAAATGAAATTGAGAAGAGAAGGCAGTTTCAGTTCCAACAAGAGGTACAGTCCATAAAATATGACCTTGCAAGGATTATGAAACAAGTGCAGGAAGGAATAAGAAGCCTTATTTACAAGGCACAAGGTTGCAACCTTCACACGAGGAAGGTTGTTAAATGGCCAATACGGGAACTTGTAGAGAGAAGAAGAAGAAGGAGAGCAGTTGAGTGGAAGAAGAAGAGTAAGAGAGAAGAAATGTTACCAGGGAGAGAGAAACATGAGGAGTTGCAAGGAATGCAACAAGGAAGAGAAGAGATGCCAAAGAAGGAGGCATCTATGGAGACTATGGAGTCTCAAAAATTTACTTTTAATTGTTTCTATGAGTGGGTGTTTGCAGGTATAAAGGCCATAGAGGAAGAATGCCAAGTTGAGGCACTTAGACTTGAAGGTGAAGAAGCACCAAATTGTTAGTTTGTGTACATAGGCTTGGAGTAGCTGCAAGAGGAAATACAAGCCTTGAAGAGTGCCATATATGAAGACAAATCGAATATGGAGTCTTAGGATGAAGAAGAAATGATAGGGGTATTTTTAGTCTCTCTTGATGCTGAAGACAACTCCAAGTAGCTACAAAAGAGTCAAATTTCAGTTAAGGAGTCATGTGGATTCTTGAGGAGTACAAAAGAGTAAGACCTCTACATTGGAGATTTTCACTTCATAAACAAAGTAAAACAAGCCTATGAAGAAGCAAATTGTGAAGTTGAGAAGAAAAGGGTAATGGAACAGGTTGAAGAGGAAATCAAGCCTTATATTTTTAAACTTGACATTGATTTTAATATTGTGATCACAGCTAAACAAGAAGGAGGCGGAGTAGATTCTTTATCAAGACTCATGAAGAAGATAACAGAGATGAAAGAACCAAGCATGAAGACTAAACCTATGAAGAGAAGATGTAAAGGAAGGTTCAGAGTGGTGGTACGGAGGCAGGAGAGACCAACAGGCCAAGGTGGACAATCAGAGAAGACAAAAAGAAACTGGAAAACAAGCAGAAAGAAGACTTCTACACTACATTTGAGCAGGATCTCAAAAATTTCCCCGCCTGGGGAGTCTGATGTAGGAGATCAAAATAATCTTAATATAAACTTATAAATATGACAAAATATTAGATTGTGGAGCCTGTTTTCATGTGTGAAAATGTTCAAGACTGTACACTAAGAGTATTGTACACTTTCTACAGTTATCTCGCTGGGGTTTGGGGGTGGCAGCCCCCTATAGTAGGGGTTTGGGGGTGCAACCTCCAAGAAAAATTTGTTTGGCCTCAAAAAAACATGCCAGATATACTGGGAAACGTGCTTTTCTCATATGAGTGGGATTTTTGACCCATAGGTTTATGGGACGGTTTTTGAACCATGGTTTTAATACCCACAGTTTTGTAAAAATTCTAAAGCAGTTGTCTACTTGTGTGGTTTTGTGCATATGGTAGGGTTGATGTAACATTGCAACTGTGTCTTGATTCGGGTTTGAATTCTATAGAGTTTGTTGAACATAGCTCCAAACAGATCTGGGTATTGTATTGAGAGAGCGGTGACTTGTAAAAAAAATTGAACAAGTGATTCTTGGTGGACGTAGCTCATATCGGGTGAACCACGTTAAATATTGTCTCATTGTGTTGTGTTATTTTTTACTATGCACTTTTATTTGAGATTCGTAATACTTTCTGCATATTAGTTTCTATTGTTGCGATTTTGTGAGAGATTGTTCTGCATATTTTATCCCTTATATCCTAACAAAAAATGTTTTATGAGAGTCATATTGATGTAATAAGGAGCTTGTAGATGCTCCATTGGTCTTGTGTTAGTTATGAGGTCTTTGTTATGCATGTAGTAAGAATTACACATCCTCCCACCAAAGCTTACACAAGTTAGGATGGAGGATTAATAAGTTTGTTTGGTGAGTCAACATGACACTTGGATCTAGAGATAAGATAGGAAGCGTTTATTTAGGAGTATTATTTGGCAAATACTCAATCCATACGTTGACAACCAAACATGTTGGTTGAATTAAAACAACTTCGAACTATGTTTGAAGATTTTCTAAAGCTCAAAAGGAGAAGCCAAGAAGACTACAAGACCAAGATGCCTAAACAAGAAAAATACATTGAACTACAATTGTATGGTAGGACCAAGGGCCTAAACACCTTGTGTTGGAAGTATATAGGGTGTTCCATAGGTATTTAGAATGATCCAAGGCCCTCTTACTATTTTGGAGTACTTAAGACTAGAGAACCCATCTAGGACTACCTTGTGCTTAAAGAACAATGCATGGAGACTGAACTAGGAATGAATAAGAGAATTGTAGAGTGATGACATATCAAGAATAGTGGAGCCAACATTACAGAGTTAAAGGAGATATGTTGCATGTTTCCATCTGTATAGGGCATGATTGAGACCAAGATTTACTTGAAGGCATATGAATACTAATCTTAATGCCAGTGTGTGTGATCAGGAAACATGGTGTCTCTAAGGATGAATGGAGCAGGTAGATTGTATTATGGAGTAGGATAAAATGATCCTTAGGTGCAAGGTAGGTGTGAGTCAACATTGACAAGCAAGAAGGAACTCATTAATGAAAAGTAAGGGCATTCAAGAGGTAAGTGTTCAAGTTAGAGGAATATGGTGAAGTTGGATATAAGCCTTGCACCACTGAGCCTGCCCTTGTTGCAACATGCCAGACAAAATAAGGTGTCGATGTATTGTAAAATTTGTGATGTGCACACCCATGTGATACAAAAAACTTTCAGTTGATTGATAATATCCATGAGGCTTGTGAGATGGGGTTGCAACAGACTAGTACAAAAAGTATCTCCTAAGGACGTGAATGATAAAATGATAGTTTTGGATCCATACATAATAACAACAGAGGAAATCACAGTAATGGGGGATACAAAAGGGGGATATTGGTGGCAGAGGATGTGGCAGTCAAGGAGGTATATTTAGTCAAGTGACATATTACATATGTGGGTTTATAAACCATTATCAGCTTAAATGTCCGAAGAAATAGTCCTACGCATTCTATGGTACGGGGCATAAGGTTGAGGATTTCTTGGACTTATATGCGCATATGTGTAAAAATAAGGAGAATAAAGGTTCAACAATTGTTCAAGTTGAGCACACTCATCAGGGACAATGGTAGCCCAAGACTTTTGTAGTGCAGAGTATTCAGTATTGGTCACACACACCGAAGCTTCACGGGTGCTCAAGCAAGGAAGAACAAAGCCTCTTATCAAAAGGGAAGAAGTGGTTCCATCAACAAAATATCCAAATGTTGGGCAGAAAAAAAAGGTATTGAAGAACACTATGGGCTTGATTAGGGATCTGCAAGGAGAGATACAGTTCCTTAAGGAAGAAGCATGGGACAGAGAGTGTGTGTGACACAGTAAGGTACTTGACAAGGAGGTTGATGATCTCAGAGAAATTTGTAGGATGATAAGGCATGATAATATCATACCTCTTTTAGGGGAATGATTGAGGGAAAAGGTGTCATGCACAGCTACAGAAAGGGGGCGCCAGATCTTTCATGCCAATTTTCCACCTCAAGATCATGAGTATTTAAAGGTAATTACCCTAGATGCAGTTATAGATGGATGGTTGGTAAGTAACATTCTAATTGATCATTACGGAAGTTAATGTTCTTACGCTTGATACTTGGAATAGAATGAGAAGAACACCATTACATCCATCCTCAAGTGTGTTGTATATGGTGAATAAGAGAAGGGCTATACCCATTAGTGTGTTAAAGGATGCAAACATCATGATTCAAGGAGAAAAATTCACCAGAGACTTTGAGGTTCTAGAATTAGCTGAGGCAGACAACTTCCCTGTGCTACTTGGTTGACCATGGTGCTATGCAAATAATGAGGACCTGCGCTTTAACAAATTTGATATGTCAGTTTTGAGAACAACAGGTAGTAATACATATGAATGACACTAAGATTGTGCCTTACATAGAGCCAATAGAGACCTTAAGTAGATCTAAAATTGAAACTTCTTTGATAAAGGAAATAATTGAGCTAAAGTCGACATTACTAGAAGATTGTCCTTTGTCAGCAGTTTTGTTATCAGCACCATGTTTAGGGAAAGGATTAGATAACATTTTGAGATTAGTGTTTAGTGTTTTGTTCGATGAACATTCTTCAACCATTATATCGCCATTGTCGATAATGTCTTGAATATAATTCTTGAGTCAAATACAACGATCGGTTTGGTGACCATCAATGCGATGGAAATCACAATATGTTTCAACTTTATACCATGTGGGTTTAGGATCCCCTTCAATGAAAGGTTTCATAATAGGGTATTTCACCATATTGGTATTGACTAATTGGCACAAGACACTAGAGAGAGGTTCTCTCAAGGGTGTGAATCAACATCGTTTGAAATCGCGAGAAGGGAGAGCTTCTCTACTTGAAACAAGAAGAGGTTTTTTTTGCTTATTCTTTTCTTAGACTAGTTGTTTTGGACATTATGCACAATGCGATTGTCTATGACACTGTTGTTAACAAAATTTTGGTTTTGGTTGATAGTATTAGATTTATCGTGAGAAATAGCACTATTGTTGTGTCTATGATGCCCACTATCTGTTGAATAAGGTTTGATTAAACCTTTGGTGATAAGGGATTTTTCAATTTAAGATCCTTTTTTGATGACTTTCTCAAACCTATTGAGGCAGTGCATGTGCATATGAAAGAATAGTTCTCTAGCGATATTTGGAACAAAGATGCTCACTAGTTGTTTTTTGGGGATGGAGCATGGGAATTGGCTTGTGATTCCATGCCATCATTGTAGGAATTGTGTGAAGGTTTTATTTGATTATTGTTTGGTGTTGCACAAATCTATCATGGTTATCTCAGAGTCCAGATTAAAGGTAAAGTGTTTAACGAAATTCTCTGAGAGGTCCGTGAAAAATGGTTATTGAACCCTTGGGAAGGTGTAAGAACTAGTCCAAGGCTTGCCCTCCTAGACTTTGTGGGAAGAGATTCAACAAGAAGATATAACTATAGGCCACCTGTTGGAAATCCATAAAGAACTCCTTGATGTGCTCTCGTGGGTCGTTCTTTCCCTTATACTTATCAAAATTGGTTGTTTCAAATTATTTTGGAAAGGGTGCATGTAATATGTCTTTATCAAAGGGATAAGGACACAATTCATCAAAGATGAATTGTTTTCATTGGTGTTGCATACCTGAAATCGCTTCTTTCATCATTTTACATTCTTGAGAAAATGGTGAATTGATTTGTGGGATAAATGACGAACCATCATTCTTAGGATTGTTGTTCTCTTTGTTGGGTGTAGTATGGGTTTTAGATGAATTGTCACTAGTTTTCTTGGATGAATCTTTATCATTTTTGTCACTAGTTACTTTGGAGGATATGAAAGCAAGTGCTTTGGTGATTTCATTGATTTGATCAATGAGGGCTTTGTTGGGATCAAGGACTGAACAATTAGATTTGTCCTTGTCCTTAGCATTTGTGTTGCTTGTCCTAGATCCATTGTTGTTATTGTTATTTGAGGTGGATGGTTTATCATTTTTGGGCTTAGTTTTACTGAATAATGTTCTCAAAACATCCTCATCAAAGTCAAAAGGTAATTTTTCTCCCATCTCAAGGATACGAAGAAAAAATTGGTCCTTGTTTGCGTGTAAGACATTCTCAATTTGGGATTTTTCCTTCGGAAAAATGTCATTTTGATGATCCTCTAGGTTTTGGTTGTCTTCATCATTAGATTTTCCAAAAGGATTTCTTTCGCCTCTTCCCAAGGGGTTATAGTCTCTGCATCTTGTACCATCCATTTTTGAAAGAGGGGGGATCAAAGGGATATGTGATAGATAATTCAACCCTTAGAAAATTGAATGTTGAGATGGAAGAGAGTTTTGGGATTAAGTTCAAAGATAACTCGACCCTTAGCAAAGTGAATACACAACCCTTAATAATGTGAATGTTAAGGTAGAAGTGAGTGAAAATGAAGGTGAAGATAAACTCAACACTTGACAAAGTGAATTCCAATATGGAAGAGGGATCTAAATTGTTTTAATGTTCTCATCCTCTAGGAAAGTGAATGCTTGGAGGGAGGAGGATTTAATGTTTAAGTATAAGTGTACTCAACCTATAGCAAAGATAGTGCTAGAAAAGAAAAGGAGATAGGAAAGATCTGAATGTACTCAACCTCTATCAAAGTAAATGCTAGAAAGGAAGAGGGGATAGAAAGATTGAAATTCATACATAACATTCTCGACTATTAACAAAAAAAATTTAAAAGGGAAAAATTTTTAGTGACGAAAGGATAAGACTCAATGGATCGACAACGTAAATGTTCAGAAAAGAGATGGTGAATAACGATATCTAAAATTTAACAAGGGGATTGCTAAATTTATAGATAGAGTAATGTGTATAGTTCAACAATGATTGTGTTGAACTAAAAGACGTAAGGGGAATACTTTATTGTGACAAAGTGGATATGACAATGTTAAGATTTAATTGATGAGATGAAAATGCTCGAATAGGACGCGGATATCCACAACTACAAATAAGGAAGTATGAGGATTTTGAGAAAAGATGAAAGAAAGAACCCAAATGAAGATTATCTGGGGACGTGAAGAGGAAACAATGATAGATCCAAATAAGGGATATTTAAGAAGCGTGGTGAAAATGAGAGAATGATTCCAAGTGAAGAAAAAATTGAAAGGATAGAAAAGAGATAAATGATCCAAAAAAATATTTGGAAGATTGTAAAATAGAGGTATTGAAAGACTTCAAATGAAGGAGAAGGATGATAAGAGAATGAGATGAAAAACAAGTCCAAATACAAAAAAATTGGAGACTTGGAAAGAATCAAAACATGAGCCCAAATAAGGAGTGTTTGGGAAAGTGAAAAAGAGATACAAAAATTAATCCAAATAAGGAGTATTTGGAAATATAGAGATGATACAAAAGTGAGAATGTAGGTACGAGTGTGGAACAATACTTATTACTATGAAAAGAAAGAAAAGAAAAAAAAAGTTTTTGTTTATGTATGTTTGGGCCTCTACCTTAGATTGGCTTGGATAATGTTTGGACTCCTAGGTGGTTCTCTCAGCTAGGTGTCAACAATATATCTAAGCGAGCGCAATACTATTGCTAGTTCTAGCTTCACTTTACCCCGTTTGAAGCAATGAGAAAATATCTTGCTCAAATGAATCGCACTGGGGTCACAATTACTAGATATATGTGACTCTAATCTCACAGGCATACTCGTCAGTTGGAATAATAGGTACCCATTTCATCAGGCAGCTCCCTCATTGTGCTGACTATTTTGGGGTTCCTATGGTACTACTCACAATGATTTTTATGGATTAAGCCAAAACACTTCCCACAGTTAAGCAGATGGGAGATATCTTTGTCATCCAGACTTGCAAATACAGTGTGAATTGTTCATTTTTATTTTGATTAAAAATGAGATTGTCTTAACCACCATTCTTTGACCAAGGCAACTTGTAGTTAGTAAATTGTTTTAAAATTCGTTTAAGGTAACCTGCATTTAGTAGTATGATTGTTTTAAGAATAACCTCCTTTAGATATGGTCCTACAAACAAAGATTAGTACATTTTCCTAAGGAAGGTAGAGAGGACAAGACAAAAGAAGCGAGTCCACATTTATGATTTCCAAGATCACTTAAAAAAGTGCTAGGAAAGAGCATACACGTCGATCTTTCTTTGATTAAGAAAAAAATAAGTTAATTACAAATAACACCTTGAAAATGATCACGTTTTTGATTTCCAAGATCACTTATAAAGTGTGAAGAAAGAGCATATGCATGATATTTTTGTGATTAAGAAAAGAAAAGAAAGTTAATTCCCCTTTAACAATACTTGAAATGATTAGAAACAATTTATCTATAGAACCAAAATATGAAATTATTCTAAAACAAAGGTTAGAAATAAACAAAAATGCTAGAAAAAGTAGAAAGGCAAAGAAAAATAGAAAAGTACATTATCACGTACAGTGGTATGTTGGCACGGACAATAGTACGCTAGCGTGTACACATTAGTGCATGCACTTGAGTGCACAAGAATTACTAAGGATGCTAGCGCATGCAAATGGATGCGTTAGTGTAACAAATAATATGTAAAATAGGGATGTTAAAAAGAATGATTTAATATAAATTAAATTAAATCTAAGTGCAGAGTATTGTTGTATTGAATGATATACAAGTGCTAATTGTAGACAAAAAATCACGCACTTTGGGTAATTATCTAGCCCTGGTTACATACTACTATTCATATGATTCCTAAGTAAGAAAAGTATTAATTAACCCATGTATTTGGCTACCTTTCTTTACTTTATGTTGCTTCTTTTGGTATTACACCCTTACTTGCTCAATCTACCTTTTTATACTTCAACATTTATCATCTTGGACACTAGCGCCCAACAATGATGCCAGTATCAGGTGCCCTCTTCTCTTCTAGGCGCCCTTGACCCTTTTGTACTTTGTTCACATCTTTTTGGCCCTTTCTAACCATTTGAGCATCTTATCTTTTTTGTATTTGGCCTTTTCAAGGTTAATTATGAAATTCAATCAAAGGAATCATATAAATATAAAGTTATGTGATCATAATAAAGGACTAAGCATTAAGCATTAGCTATCACCACCTAATATTGCATTCATCAAGCATCTAAGAGATCCACTGCATCCATCTACCACCATCCAAGGGACACAAGGGATGGTTATTCTGTATACACTTCATAAGAGGGAAGTTCATTCTATTCCATGCACACATCTACTACTTTTCTTTACATCTAGCTTGCTTTCTCACTATCAAGTGTGACATGCACAAGAGCCACCTAGGGCACAATTTCGCATGAACATGCACGTGCACACGAGCGCGCGCGCGCACACACACACACACACACACACACACACACAAAGATAACTACATTGGGTCTGAGATGTAGTGTAACACTCAGTCCTAAGATCGTGATTGTGACAGCTGAGGATAGTTCGACCCCTCATTTTGCATCTTTATTTTTCAGATATTATGTCTATTTAAGGGTTTTACAGGTTCATATTTCATTGCAAGTTTCCAGCGACTTCAGAAATCTTGGTGCGACCTCAGAATGACCAAAGGTGATAAAAATAAAATAACTAGCGACCATTCAGAGGATGTTTCTTGATAGTTTCCACAGACCCAGATCCCTAGAGATAGGTCTAGGGCACCCGCAGGCACCCCTGTCCCCATCCAAATGCCTCAGTCCAACTTATTATTCTAGATATGCATCTTTCTGATCTTTAGTGTGATGGTAAATGCTTTATATTTTCCAATTTTCTAGATCCGTACACCATTGGGATCTCTTCAAATCAGCTAATGCTTCTTACCCTCTCTTTACACTTAGGGTTTCTTATATTTTGGCTTAGTTTGTTTGGGTTAATTTATGTACTTAATTGATTATCTATTTACTGCAATTTTGTAATTAGATTAAACATATATTTCCATATTTAGCTTAATCATTTTGGTGAACCCGTCACTTGAATACTCCTTCCTTCTAGGTCTTTCCTTTTCTTATTACCATGGCTCAATCTTTTGGAAAATTTATAGAGGCCCACCTTAAAGACCTTAATGATCATATTGTTGAGCATCCATAGGATTTAGGTTTTCTTTTATTCATTACTCATGAGGAAACCACCAATCTCACAGAGCTTACTGCTTCTGTTGCTATCCCCACTTCCATTTCTATTTAACCACATGCTTCTATTCTTATGCTTATTTCAACTTTTCGCGTTTTTATTCCTACCCCTACCAACAACTTCACTCCACCTCTTATTTCTCACATAAGGCCATTTTCTTCCTCTGGAACTCAAGATTTAGCCTCCCTTTATCAAGACCTTCTAGCAAAAATTCATCAATTACAACAGGATACTTCTCGTTCATCTCCATCTTTGGTTTCCACTTTATTACTACACACTTCATTCACACCTACCATCTCCACTTACACGCTTCCTCCTAATTTCGTCACCCCTAAGCTTCCCATTTTTAGTGGGCATGGTGACCCACAAGATCGTCTCCGAGCATTCCATGTGGCCTATCTAGATTTTGTGGATGATAACATTCTTCTAGCTAGCTCTTTACTCACAGTCTCCGTGATTATGTGATGTGTTAGTTATATGACCTACATGTTCACTCAGTAACATCTTTTACACATTTATACGATGATTTTCTTACTCATTTTTCTATCAATATCATCTCTAAGGTCTTATACATTTAACTTTCACAACTTAAGAAAGGATCTAATGAAAAATTAGTGGACTATGTCTTACGATACAAGAACAACCTAGTTAAGATGTCTAATGTTCTTACGGACTCTGAGCTTCAAGATTTATTCATTCAGATTTTATTGTCTCCTCTCCAGGAGAGTTTTCTCTTCAAGACATCTTCATTATTTGATCAACTACATCATACTATTAAGTTATGTGAAACGAAACTCTTATTTATAGGAAAGCTTAAATACCAAGAGCAAGCTTCATCATCCACACACTTCCAAAGTAAATCTACTTTTAAGCCATTGAAAAAACCTACTGAAGAAAAAATGTCTTTCAAGGTTTTATCTAACACCGAGGAACTCCAATGGCAACTGCCTAAGTGTACATATACAAATTTGACTATTTCTCCGCATATTATATTACAACTTCTTGAGAGCAATCTTATCATGCTTCCTCCTCCACTCAACTTGGATCCATCTCACCCTAAAGGTATAAATTACAATGAGAAATTTTGATGTGACTATCATCAATGTGTCAGACATTATACAGATAGGTGTTTCAAACTTTGCACTATCATACAAGATCTTATCGATGATAAAAAACTTGAGATTCTAGAGCCTATGACCTTTGTACTAGTCAATGAAAATCATAAGCTCAAAATATTCAATAATCCGCTTCCAAAACATGACAAGAAAGTGGTTAATTCCTCGACTAATCATACATATTGTGTAGTGCCTCCTCCTACATCAGGGGATCTTGATTTTCTAGTTGTTCATACTGACATTTCTCTACCAATTATTTCTTTCTTTGATCATGATTATCATGTTGCATTCTCTTCTAATCACTTGCACATTAGCGCTTCTATCGGATCCATCCCTATCAATAACACTAAATTTGATCCATCATGGTCGACGAGAAATTTTTTGTTTCACTTGTCATTTCTATTGGCTATCCACTCTCACAAATTTCACTCCCATGCCTAACTCATATGGGGTCGTCAAGCTTCACGTTACTGTTGGTCCTCTCACCATGTTTGTGCCCTTCCTTATAAAACAAACAATCAAAGGGTATGACATGCTCTTAGGTCTCAGTTGGATTCGTAGGTCTCGGTCTATTATCTCCATGAATCATTTGCATCTAAAGTTCATCCACAACAATCAAGTCATCTATATCAATGTTTTGCCTCCATCTACTTCATGGCTGCAACCTCTTCTTGAAGTTGTTGTTGCATCACCTAGTCCATCTATTTCCCCATGGCCTATCTAACCTAAAACACAATTCACTCCTAGTTTTTTTTGTTCGCACAGGCCGATCCACATGTTCATCATTGCTCAACTAGTCCAACGCATCAGTATAGGTCCATCACTAGGAAAACTCCTACATCTAGGCATACTTCACCACCTCCTATCACTCCACATAGGTGTCCACCACCTACATAGGTGTCCACTTTGATTCACATATATCTCCATCACCTCCACATTTTGGTACATACAGGTGCCCACCACATACTCATTAGTCACATGAATATAAAATTCATTCACATGCGCAGTGTCTATCTCATATACCACCATTCTTAGATCATGGTCACATGCCTTTATCACCATTTTCAGATAGCACATTCATCATCACACACTTGGGGGGAATCACACTTATTTATCCCCCCAAGCATCTACTCACGTCTTATATTCATATCCTTTCACACTTATATTTTTTCATATACATCTCGACACACACTTGTATCATCATTTCCCGATGACATACTCTTGTGATTTGGTTCACACTCAACTGTTGAGGAAATCCTATATACATGAATCTCACACACACTACACATCATGATAGCACATACTTATTCCACATATTCATCACTACACAATCAACATACTTTCCACTTATTATTCCTATCACACACTTGAACGTACTCATCAATATAACCTCAACACAATGTTAACTCCTCCTCTTCGTGCATGTTTTAATACACCATACTAAACACACTTGATATATCTACAACACAATACACACTCAGAACTTTCACAACATACCTCTTTCACACATCTCTCTTGCACTCACTCAACACATACACCTTATACAATCTATATACCTACAACAAACTACACACTTAACACTCTCATGACATATATGTCTTGCACAACCTACAATTGACACATTCACAACACCTATCTCTCTTGTGTACGATCACCATGACACATTACACATTCAAAAATACACATCATACACTCAATGTGTTCAAAATCAATCTCTTTTTCATACATTCAACACCACATACTACACAAATAACACACCACATTTAACATTTCTCTCACACAATCAATGCGACAAACCATCGTATGACGCACTCTAGTTCCACAGTCCATACTCGACTATTGAGGGTATACATATAAAATGTACCTCATCACACTCACACATTTAATCAAATTTCTCATTCACTCATGTGTTTACACTCTATACTTTGCACTTTTACGATCACAAATTTTTAGTACACACACTCAAACCATTTACCGATTAAGCAATCTTGTTTACGGTTCATTATTGACTATTGAGGGGGCATAAATAAATGAACCTCATTACATGCAGACACATCCACTCGGGGGGGGGGGGGGGGGGGGGGGGGGGAGGGGGGGCATGCTAATCCTATCATTCACACTTACTTCCATTTCATCTCATCCACACATTCTGCATATATTGGTTGCATTTACACTTGCTTACTTATGATTTTACATGTTCAATTTATTACACATGCTAGATATATATCTTGTATGTCATTATCTTTATCATACACACATGTGTGTTCACTTACTTTCTAGTTGTGATTGTAGATTTTACAGATCTATTACATGCATCATGGATGCTTGGCGTAGTACCTATTACCAGTCCCACAGCGGCTCCTGGGGGCATCAAATTTTGTACATTACACGTTTTATTGTTTCATAACACATTACATTATCATATTATACACAGTTTGACATAATTTTTATCTTTCTAACATGCTAACTAGTGCTTCATGTGGAGCATTTGTTATGTAGTGCTATTTTCTTCCATGGTTGTTCTGTTACATTGTTTTCTCTTTATATACCACTGTTTGCGGGATTTTCCCTTTGTCTTGTGTGCACACATGTTTTATTTTTTCCTAGTCAGTCGTTATTGTCTTATGACATCATGAGTGGTGTCTCGATGTTTGCAACCCGTTTTTCGTAGTCATACATTGTATTCTTGTGTGTTTACATTATCTTCATTCACATCTTATCTTACACATTATATGCACTTATCTTATACATGTGTGTTTGTACATGCATGTTTTTTTACTAACACTTGTCTCCTAACCACTTTGTTTACATGTGCATTGGTTTATACCAAGCACGTTCCCTCCCCCCTGTAGGGCACAATTTCAACACAACGGTCAGTCCTCTTTTGGGCCACATACTCCTTTAGTGATGTCGCATGCAACCCCAAATGAGGAAGGCATCATTTGGATGAATCATTCACCCCATACATCATTCATTACACAACACAACACAATATCATTACAACGTAGTCTTCAGTATCAGGGCTCATAATCAAACCTGGGTCCTTAACACTCTACGCGGGCCTTTCAGGATGCCTATAACAAGGGGGAAATTACATAGGGATTGGTAGTTCAACACATTCTATAGAAATCCACACAACAAATTTTACAGGGCACACAATCTTATCTTATGCATGCACCACACTTTCAAATTTATACACACCATCTATAGTGGTGTTCTACATTGTGGGAAGTGAGTTAAAGGTTAGAGGATAACACCATAATTTTCTCCCTACACTTCTTCCATATCATTGGCATGAGATCGCCCCAAAAACTTATGCCCAGAGAAACTGGCATGAGACCACCTGTAAAACGTGTTCATCTACAACAGCTTCAAGATCCTTTTTACACTCTTTTCCTCATCACAGATCATGTGCACGTGTTCCCTTTTCATATTTTCAAATTATACTTTCCTTACACACTTTTTTACATATTTTTATCATATACACACATCTTTGAAAACTTGTTTGTTCTTCCCTTTTGTAGGTCTATCCATATGGGAAGCAATAGTCACTTCACAACATCAACAACAACATCAACATCAGCAATAGGCACATTTGTGACATCCACAACATGCATTTCCACCCTAGGTTCGTCATCTCATAACTTTTTTCACTTCCTCATCCTTAGTATCCACGCTTCACACTTTTATCACTCCAAACTTTGTCTTGTCCCTCGGCATGCTCTTTCTACATTGATCTACATTATTATTAGGTACACATCTCTATCTACTTTATGTTACCGATATTTTAGCTCACCAACATAATGTGGGGGGAAAATGTAGACAAAAATCACGCACTTGGGGGTAATTATCTAATCCTGGTTACATACTACTATTCATATGATTATTAAGTAAGAAAAGTACTAATTAACCCACCTTTCTTTACTTTTTGTTGTTGTTTTTGGTCTTACACCCTTACTTTCTTAGTCTTCCTTTTTATACTTCAGCACTTATCATCTCAGACATGAGTGCCCAGCCAGAACACCAGCTAATTAACTAAAATTGATCTAAACTATGGGAAGTACAAATAACTAGTTAATCTAATATAGGATGACTAAAACATTGTAAACTATGCTAAAACAATATGAAATGATTTAAATAATTATATCCAATGATATAAAACCCTAACTATGCAAAGATGTAAAAGGAAAGGACTTAGCTGATTGCTAGAGACTGTTGCAGGTTGTTACAGGTCTGACTGTAGATCCTGTAAGTAGAAACGATCACTCAGGGACCCCACAGAGGTCAAATATGGAAGATATAAGGGGAATGAAATGCCCATGAAGGTATTGAGGAATCCCAAGGCACCCTAGTCTATAGAATAGGTTCCCTAGACTCTACAAATGATCAGAATCTAGTTTCAGTAGCGTCGCAAGATGACCCAAAATTCTCTGTCTATTACACTGAATTTGCCGAACTGCATCAAGTGTGATAGGTAATGCAAGATGAAGGAATGACTTGCAAAAGATAAATAAATATCAAAAACCTAAAAATAAAAGATACAAAATGAATGGATCAAACTGACCTCAGCTTCCACAACATTGGGCTTACTAAACTGAGCGTTACACTACATTTCAGACCAAAATGTATTCTTATGTGTGTGTGAATTTTGTGCTCTGGTGTGTGTGTGTGTGTGTGTAGAGTAACTATAGAAAATGTAATAGCATGTGTGCATGAAATAGAATAGAATCATCCCCCTATGTTGTGTGTGTTGATGCAGATCTCCTATCCTTGATGTATGACATTATGTGGATGTAAGTGATGCAATGGATGTAACTCTAGATGGAATTATAGTAGTATGTGATGCTAGGACCATTATTATAGTCTCATAACTTTGTATTTATAGGGTTCTCTTTCTCTAATTTTGTAATTAACCCTGACATAGCTGACTAGGAAAAAGATAAGGATGAAAAATGGACAGAAGAGGTGGGAATGGTAGAACATGTAATGGGGTGCCCCAAGTGGGACCAAGGCGCCTTAGGGCACACCAGTACAAGCATGTGTGCTCCATTTTAGGCTAAAATGACAGGCTAATTATGAAATAGGTGGGCATGCATAGGAAAATACATGGGAATGAAGAAATAAAATATAAAAACAAGATCACCAAAAGATGGGATTAATTAGTACTTTCTTCACTTGAGAACCCTCTAAATAGTAGTATAAGAATGGGCTAAATAATGCCTAATGTGCATGATTTTTTGTCTACATTTTTCCCCCACTTTTTTTCAATGAGCAAGATGCTCAATAACATAAAGTAGATAGGGATGTGTACCTAATATCCATGTAGAGTGTAGTAGAAGATGTGTCGATGGGCTAGACTCAAGCATGGAATGAAAAAAAGAAAAATGTGGAAGAGCATGGATTCTAAAGATGAAAAATGCACATAAAAAGTGATGAGAGTGAACCTAGGGTGAAATGCATGTGTAGTTGTTGCAATGTGTAGTGTACCTACATGGTTTGTAAGGGAAAGTGTCATCGCGGTGTGTTGTCATTGTTTTTTTTTTCATCATCATTGTTGTTGACCCCAATTTGATTACTTGTTTCTCATACAGTTGGACCTATAAGGAGAAAATGATCAAGTAGTAAAATATATGTGTATGTAAAAAAATTGTGTAAAATATGCATGAGTATAGAATTGTTTAAAGTACACAAGTGTAAAATACGTGAAAAGAAAATTTTAAATGGAACATGTGCACCTAATCCATGTCAAGAGAAAGGGCGTAAAAAGATATCCTGTACTGTTGCAAGTTTTTTGGGTGATCTCATGCCACCCTAGCTAAAGAAATATAGGGAGTAAATGCTCTATGTCCTCCAACCTTTAACCACTTTTGCTAAAATGTGTGAAGAGATCTCTGTATTTTCCTAATTTTTTGTGTGATCCAATGCCACTGGAAGAAGTAGTGTAGAGAGGCACACCCATTGTAACCTCCAATCATGTAACTACTCCACAGAAATGCCAAAGGAAACCATGTCCTATAGAGGTCATTGTATATGGAGTTCATAGGTCTGAACTCAGTCGTTGTATGTAAACCCAAAATGCCAAGGGTGGAAAGTACACTTTACTAAACTAAATTAAATGCGTTTTGTTAGTAGAAACCCTCAATGATTCCCCCCTCTTTGGGGGCACATACAATATCGCTAAAAGGAAAATGTGGCCCCAAAAGAGGACCTACCACACTTTAAACTGTAGAAATTTTCCCTATAGGGGGAAAAGGAAAACACTTGGTAGAAACCAATGCACGTACAAAAGGGGATGGCTAGTCAAAACAAGTGTTAGTTCGAAAACACATGGATGCAATAAGACAAGTGTAACATACGCAAACAATGTAGTAACTGCCAAACAAATTAGTGTAAACATGCAAGAAAACAAGTAGGCTACACATAGCAGGATGCAAACATGGGACATCACTCATGATGTCGCAAGACACATAAGGCCATCATGGCTGTAAATAAAAAATAAGTGTACACATAAGCAAAGGGAAAATCCTGCATACAATAACGAACAATGACAAACAAGAAAAAAATGAAACAAGGAGTCATGGAGACATATAATCCTTAAAAACAAGTGCTACACATGGAACACCCATTAGCACATTAGAGTGATAACAAATATGTCAAAGTGTGTATGAGTAAGCAAGATAATATGATAAGTACAAAATGAAACAATAACACCTAGATAAGACGACTATGGGTGCCCCCAGCAACCAGTATAGGAAGGGTAGAAGGTGAGCATCCATGTCATTTGTAGAGTCTTCTATCTACAATCACACTAAAAAATTCATGAACGTGCATGTATGTATGATAACGACATATAAGAAAGAAGATAACATGTGGAATAAAGTGATCATGCAAAACACTAGTAAAAAGAGTAAATGCCCCCAAGACAATGCAATATGCATTGAATGGATGGGATGGAATGCAAGATGGAATGATAGGAGCAATGTGCCCCCCGAGTGGATGGAATTGTATGCAATGAGGTTCATTTTTCCACCCTCAATAGTCAAGAATGAACCACGAATGAGAGTGCATCATCAAGAAATGGTCGAGTAGTGGTGGTTGTATTCTAGCGCACTGTGATGAGTGTGTATATGTAATATGTGATGAAATATGACATGTGGAGAGATGTGTGTGAACCCTATAGCTGAAGCGTATATCACGACTTGTTGAATGGATGGGTGATGATCTATCCCTAAGGGAAGATAAATAGGTGACGATTTAGCATAAAGCGTATGTCACTACAAGATGAAAGGAGGGAGTGGTGATGTAACCTAAGGTGTATACCACTACAAAATGATATAATGGGTGATAATTTAACCTATGGTGTATGTCGCTAAAAATGGAAATTTCGCATGGTGAGTGTAAGGTCCATTTAATTGGTAAACCCTTGACAATCAAGTATGGATTGAGGAACTAAAGTGTGTCATAGGCTGGTGAGCGCAACACGTAAAAGGAAACATAGTAGAAATTACCAAATGATGAATAGGGTATGTAAATACATGATGTTGGAAATGCACTATATGATGTGTAGGATGCATAGAACATGTAATATACAAGATACAATGAGAGGTGTAGATAGAAATAGAATATGTAGTGATAAAATGTAAAGCTAGACCCGTATACAATGAAACCTAGTGTAGTATGTAGAATATAGGTGAAAATTTGTAGTATGACTATGTATAGGTTATGTGAGGGTAGCCTAATAATTTATGTGATGTGTAGGTTAAGTGTCTAATATAATGTAGAATGTAGAGATGAAAATTAAAAATTAGACTCATAGGTAATGACGACTAGTATGACATGAAAACATGCAATGTATAATGTGACAAAGTATGTAGATATTGGAATGAATGTAATGCATAGGTGAGGAATAGTATAATGTAGAATAAGTGTAGAATGAATGGTGTATCACACATAATTTATGATGAAATGTACCATAGAATGCCAAGGTGTTGTGTGTGGGGTTCAGTGTAATGGTAATCCCTCAACATTCAAGTGTGAACCAAAGCACAAGAGTGTGTCATCGGGTAATTAATGGTGCAATGATGTATGATATAATATTTTTATGGGAAAGAAAGATGACAGATGATGATGTGGTGATGTGAGAATGGGGAGGGGAAATGAGATGCCATGCTTCCCCCCAAATAGGTATAAATGAACTAGCCAATGAGGGTGAAGGACGAGGGTCCCTCAACCTGATGCTTGCGATAGTGTAATTAGAGGGCCATGGTATAATTGTGGTAATATAGTATATAAACGTGGTTCTGGTGAATGGAATATATATGCGCGTGCAAAATGAATGAATGAGGAAGAGTGGGATGTGGGAACATGCTCTAGTGTTGAGCCCAGTGGTGGAAACATTGAACTATGTGCGGAATTTTATCACTGAGAAGGTACTTGAGTAGTACTAACTGAAGACTTGTGTGATGAATGAGCTTAATGGGATGGATGGCGAATGAGAGATGGTTATACATAAAAGAAGATAAGTCATAGTTATTCGAGCTTTGCAATTAGGAATAAAAAAGTGCAACAAACATTGGTATGATGTTCATGCATTTCATGATAGTGGCAATATGGACGATCGTGATAGTATACTAGTCAAGAAGAAGGATAGAGATGAGTAGGTGGTAGAGTAATCAATTGATGATGAAGGAGTTAGACGAAAACCTCTTATGATGTAGCATTAGAGAGAAAGATAAGAGGTGGAGGAAATGGTGTACTTAGAGGGTCAAAGAGAGGGCACATAGTAGAAGTAGATGGCGTAGGAGGTGGATCATGAGTACCAACATGAGGTTGAGAAGTAGCCTTAAGTTTCTCAACTTCAACAATGAGAGATGTAATCGTGGCTTCCATGGACTGCTATTGAGTTTGCAATGCATGTATGGAATTCAATAGGTGTGTATTAGATGGATGACATGGAAGGTGGGATTCATCAACTAAACAGATGGATATAGGGCATGGTTGAGGAAATGACATATTAGTGTTATTGCAAACAGATAAAGGAAAAGTAAAATCATCTAAAATGTCATCAACATTATTATCAAAATCATATGGGATGGTGTGGGAAACCTGGTAAGCAATGTTGTATGGTCGGTCATCCAAATAACCATGAGTGCATAAGATATACATGAAAATGGTGTATTGTTCATTCGTAAAGGGGGCTAAAGGACAACCCTAAGAATACCAAATAGTGAATTTGGGTGAATAGTAAAGGAAGGAACTATTACAAATGTGCACAGTGCCAAATGGCATGGGAAATGCTATATCAATATGATCAGGATCTAAAGTGCCATTGATATAATCTAACCAAGATTTTCCAAGAGTAAGAAAACAAGTGGTAGGATAACACACAAGATGAACTGCAAGATGGAAAATAGTAGGCCATAGGTAGCAGCAAGAATAACAGAGCCATGATACAGATGTGAAGCGCATAAAGGAGGATGGAGATCTAGAAAGCTAAAAGAAAACTGGGAGAGACCATCATGTGAATATACAGTGGCCATGCATGAAGTGTCGAGTGGGATGTGCTCCTTATAATAATTATTCATGAAGAGGATGTAAGTGAATGGCAGACACACGAAAGAGGGTGATGTTGGCATGTATGATGGAAAATTATCTATGTGTTGTAAAGGTTCATGATATGGAATATTAACAGTAATATCAGTTTGTGAAGAGGAAGATACCACATCGATCACCTGAATGACACCATCAAGTGGTAGCTTTCCTATAAAGGGATGTGGTGTAGAGAATGGTAAAGTAAGAAATTAATGTGGAGTAGGTTCTGTATAGAGTACCATAGCATTAGTATCATCAGGAGTAAGTGATGAGTCAAAAGGGACCTGATCAATCATACAAACAGTAAGAACTAGGTCATGTGGAACTGCGAGAGATGGAGAAGTAGGGACCACTGTGGCATCGGTAGATTCCTCTACACATAATACTTGAGAAGGAATAAGTGAGTGGGAAGGTTCTTGCGATTCACAAATCGTAAACAGGTGTGGTAAAGAGATCAGGAGGAATATCTTGTACTTGTGCTACAAGTTGTGCTAAAATAGCAGGATCGATAGTGTGCAGATAAGTAGAAACAACATCATTGATATCTTGAGGATCCATACCAGAAGATGAAAGATGAATGAATGAAGTGTAAGGTCTATAGCTAGAAGGATCAGTAGGGGTGTCAAAAAAAGTGTGGCCATGGCTATTGAATTGCAAAGTAATTAGAGACTCAGGAAAAATAGATTTCCTATTATGCTTACCCATAATGGCTAAATGAAAATGAAGAAACCTTGAAGGTGTTATGAAGAAATGTCATGTTCACCAAAATGATTAACTAAAATTTATCTAAGCTATGGGAAGTATAAAAAACTATTTAATATAATATATGACTAAAATGTTGTAAACTATGATAAAACAATATGAAATGACTTAAATAATTATGTCCAATGAAATAAAACCCTAACTATGTAAATATGTAAAAGGAAAGGACTTATTTGATTGTTGGAGATTGTCGCAGGTCTGACTGTAGATCCTGAAAGTATAAATGATCACTGAGAGTTCCCGCATAGGTAAGATATGGAAGATATAAGGGGATTGCAATGCCTAAGAAGGTATTGGGGCACCCAGGGGCACCCTAGTCTGTAGAATAGGCACCTTGGTATCTGTAAATTCTCATAATCTATTTTCATCAGTGTCGTAAGATGTCCCAAATCTCTCTTTGTCTGTCGCACTAGATCTTTCAAACTATGTCGGGTGTGTGAGGTAATGTAAGATGAAGGAATGACCTGCAAAAGACAAAGAAGTATTAAAACCCTAAAAATTAGAGATGTAAAATTAATGGGTTGGATTGACCTCAACTTTCACAATAATGGGCTTACTGTAACATCCCCATTTTAGTACATTAGAACAAGTAATTTTTTTTTTTGATAAATTATTCCTAGTTCTAAATACATACTTTAGAACTCACAAATCAAAACAACCATTCTTATAACAAATAACCATATGCAGCTGTAATGACTCGGAATACCTCCGATCTATTCATTCCATGACTCGGTAATCTACCGATCTATTCATGACTATCAAGAGTTGGTGTTTTTATTTTAACACATCACTCTTGTGGTTCTCTTCCCTAATCTGGGATTCAGAATGCTCTGTCCAAGGAACCTATCTGAATAATTGTTACCATTATTCATCGGCATCTCGTCCCTTAGACTAGGTGACATATGACAACGCAATCAGTAGCTTGCGATACTTTGGCCAAAGATTTGAAACATACTGCTTATGTCTCGTATTCCTTGATGGCATACTCGTCAATCTGGAATACGTCCTTCACCCCATTCCTATGTTATGTAGAGTGTCTTACACTAACTTCTGTCAGCCTCCCCTGCCCCAAGTTATTCACTCAGGAATGGATTAATAATATGACAATGATATAAGGATGCTCTCAAGAACTAGGGATATATTGACATACTGAGTCAACCCTAGTTAACCCTGTGTGTCAAGGTACCCCGAGTCTCCAGGGCAGCCTCATATCATGATCACATTCCTAACCAGTCCCAGAGTAAAAACTTGTTCGTGTTTAAGGTGTAAATCTTAATGATCAATGCAAAGGGTGACATCATAAGTCACCTGCATTGTTGTATCTTCAAGAAGATCCTAATCTTCTCGAAGGTACAACCCTGGAATTGACTTGTGCCATCAACCTTCAAATCCACCTCGAAAAGATCTACTTGACTTTAAGGTGTTACTTACGTTGAGTTAAAGTTATACTTTAAGACGCTCTTTTTATGGTAGTCTTTTCCCAACCCCTGGGTTCCTCACCCTAGAATTGCCCTTCTTATTAAGACCCATTTCACAAGAGAAGTTAATAAGATTTGAGGTCTCATCAAGGAGTTCTTTGTTACACAATGATCTAAATCAACGAAATCGGGCAATAGCCTTAAATCTGCACATAAGGTTAACTAACCATACCCTTTTAGGTTTATATCAATTCTCATAACTGAAATATATCTTACTTCTTAGTATTAAGATATAGTGATTTAAAATTAAATTAAACGTTGTCTTGACTTAGATCAAGACTAGGAAGTAATAATTTATTCAACCCGATTAGCTTCCTGTTAAGGTTTATTTTAACCTTAGCTTCTCGAAATACAGTGATCTAAATTCCAATTTAGCTTTAGATAGAACATAACAAAATTACTAAACATTCACAAGTATTCAGTCATATAATCTTTGCAAAGCTTACATAGAGAATCCCAAATGTCTCCAAGGTATACAATAATAACAATGCTCTTAAAATCATTCGAACTGAAGAAGTTCAATCCATCAAGATATGAATGCAAACACATAAGTAACAAATACCTCATTTCATTCATTTCTAAGCTAATCAAATACATTTTATGCATTCTGCATATTTGATACAATACTCAACAGCAAAAGAACATCTTTCTTCAAGTAGTACATTTAGAGAATCAAGTTGGAATTCATCATAAAACCAAATTAAACAATCTGAACATCATATCAGATTTGCGTGCCTTTACCACTTACGGAAACCATCTGCAAAAATTGTCAACACGGGTCAGTTCGGTGAACTGAGCATGATAAGCACTAATTCTTAAAACAATTGCAATCCACCAATTGTTCTCATTAAACAACCTGTTTATATGAAATCATTTCTTCACATTCCAAACTTAAATCAGGCTAATCATCCTATATGTTAGAGACTAAGAACATATGAATACAACCATTCTAAAGACAACAAAACTCCTACAAGATTGTTTCTAACAATTTCTCAAAGGCAGTTAAAACATTCAACAAGCTCACTGTCTTAATTCTTTTATCATCATAACACATTTCAATGGTATTGTCAAGTATACATATTTATACAGCAACACACATTTTATACTAGTTTCTCCATTCAATACCAAAGTTTATTCTTGTTATGCCCTTACCGTAGAGATCACAAAAGGATGCAAGAAGAAGGCACACAAGGTTTCCTAACTAGGAGAGAGAGAGAGAGAGAGAGAGAGAGAGAGAGAGAATTTTCCTATTCAACTTATTATACATCAACATATAAATTACAGTCTAGAAGAAAGAAACAGAGTCCATCAGAATCCTAAATCAATAACATTCTGGACTGTACCGACTCCTTTAGAATAATGTAAATACATTTATGCATGTGACTAAACAGTCGAGATTACAAGAAGAACTACAGTTCCATCTAAATCCGATTATAAAAATCACCTGTAGCTATTAAGCAATACCAGAGCTCTTGCGGCAAGAAATAGTAAGTAATCCAACCATAACAGACTCAACAATTCTTTTTCATATCATTCATCAACATGAATATACCCATCGCCATTGTTTAACAGAGCACAGCTAGGAGGTTTTTATCACAGTCAACCACGAGACTAGATAACACTTAAAACAAATGACGTTCCATATGCAAATACAACGATATTCACACTAAGTCTAAACACAAATATGCATAGCTTCATTCAACTGAATCTAATCTCTATGAATGTACAACAAGTACTTTACAGAAGTCGCATTCATTACATAAGCTCATCCAAGTTTTAACCTAAGTAGAGCCATCCCGCAAACACATCAGGGATTCAACAGGAGTCGAGTTCACATGGAAATACTGCAAGGGCTCCAACGGAGTCGTATCCCACAAGAACTCATAGCTCGGGTTAAGATTAAAGTCGAATTCATACGAAAACATTCAAGGACTCCAACTGAATCAAACCAATAGTCTACACAACTAAACTTCTACAGAAGTCGTAATTCAAGATACATATTAAGGACTCCAACTGAATCAAACCAACAGTCTACACAATTAAACTTCCACAGAATTCGTAATACAAGATACATATTAAGGACTCCAACAGAGTCAATATCATTAAGTCTTCCCAACTAAGCAACAATATTCGCAACTGAGAAACAGTATTCGCAAGCAACATTATTCGCAACTGAGCAACAGTATTCATAACTAAGCAACAGTATTCATAACTAAGCTTAGACAGAAGTTGAAATACAAGATACATTTCAAAGACTCTCACTGAGTCGATACCATCAATATTCTCAACTAAACAACAGCATTCAAAACTAAGCTTAAGCAGAAGACGAAAACATACGAAACATTAAAAGGACTCTCACTGAGTCATTTTCGTATATAATCCTTTAAAACTTTCAACAGAGACTAATCCCAAAATTGCTAACACAGTAAGGATTTCTACAATAGTCGCATTCAAGTAGTATAATCTCAGCAAGCATTCCAACCAGAAGGAACTTAAATTATTCTAGCAAGATTCAACAGGATTCAACATCAACAATAAAAGCACAGCCGGTCTGTAATCGAAATGAAACCAAAAAGAAGAATAATACAGTAACCATTCCAACAAGGTCTTCTAAAACCCCGAGATTCCTAATTCCACAGGAAAATAAGAACCAATATATTGATTCAAACCAACTGAACTGAAATCACTTGAACAGAGTTGTTTTAATGAAAGCATTTGGAGTAAAGCAAGATTTTTAAAAGTTAGGGCCTATCATGCCTAGTAATGTCGCTTTAAAAATCCAAAGAAGACCTCTGAATGAGCTCGAGCCTTCTCCTCTTCTTCCATGATAGATTCAGAAACAATAATTTGTTACCCTCATGTCTTATAAACTTTCCCCGACAGAGAAAATAGCTAGTTATTCTCATAGTTGCCATGCAACACCAAGTAGACTGGTTCGAAGAACCAATGATCAAACAAAGAGAAAAACGGAGCGAATGGAAAACCAAAATACCAACCAATTTTCCATTTGCATGCCTTCCCAAGCGATCCACGCTCGGGAACCAAATTTCATCAATGACATTAACTCCAAGATTCCCGCCCAATCTCCATTGCCACTGACCGCCATAGTTGGTGATTGACAAATGCAAATAAAAGACCATTCCCATATTTGGAAATACCGCCACGTCAAGTCTCACTAGATATTTACAACCTCCACCAAATCCCAAGTCCTTCATCCTTATCCACCTCATAAATGCCATAGAAACTACCGCCCATGGCTCGCACCCCTTCATAGGCCCCCCTTCATCCATGATCATTAGTTAGGTTAGAAACATAGGTTAGATCATAAGGTAATACTTTAGTCTTACTTCCATAGTGCTAGGTGGCTAACCTTAGGAACATTTAGCTTGTAGTTTAGGGCTAGGTTAGATTAGCACTAATCCAACCCATAGGTTATAGTTTAGGTTTAGGTTATTAACCTTAATAAATCCAGTCTAGGTCCCACAAGTAGGTTCGATCAGTATTGGAACCAAACAGGTTATAACATCCCTATACAGGATCCAATCAGGTATTGCTAAATAAGCTTACTGAATACCCAGGAACATCTTACCTAGCTTAAGGTCTAGGCCTTCCCGATGTTACGGTATTTGGAACCGATTTTCATTTAACAAGATCAGCCTGAGTTAACTCCTGAATTGCTCATTCAACACATTCAAACCTTGCAACCTTTGTAAGGTCTATAATTTTTGTTCATCCAGAATAAACTTAAAACATCTCTTGGATCAATGCCACTGATCCAAGGTTGAGTCATAAAGATGGGTAAATCTACAATTCATCCCGAAATCAGATTGAACTCAAGTGCTAAAAACGAAAGAAATAAAAGAGTCCAAGCATATCCTGACTCAGTCAAAGATCTTCAAGAGCAAATAAGATACAATCCATATCAAGCATGACTTCACAATCAAAGGAACACATCTTTATACAGAAGAAATCATATATCAACACTTGAATGCTCAGGAGGAAATAACAATAGTTCAGAGTGTTACACTTACTAAGCTGAGCACTGCACTACATTTTAGACCCAAATGTAGTTCTGGTGTGTGTGTTTGTGTGCATGAAATAGAATAGAATACTCCCCCTATGTTGTGTGTGTTGATGCAGATATCCTAGCCTTGATGCATGACACTATGTGGATGCAAGTGATCCAATGGATGTAATTCTAGATGGACTGATAGTATTATATGACACTAGGACCCTCATTATAGTCTCATAACTTTGTATTTATAGGGTTCTCTTTCTCTAATTTTTTAATTAACCTCGACATGGACGAACAAGAAAAAGATAAGGATGAAAAATGACTAGAAGAGGCCCAAATGGAGGCAGAGAAAGTAGAACATGGACCAGGGCGCCCTAGTACAGGCCTGGGTGCCCCCTTTTATGATAAAATGATGGTACTATTATGAAATGGGTGGGAATGCATAGGAGGATATGCGGGGAATGACGAAATAAAAGATTAAAATAAGATGGCCAAAAGTTGGGATTAATTAGCACTTTCTTCACTTGAGAACCCTCTAAATTTTAGTATGAGTCCGGGCTAAATAATGTGTAATGTGCATGATTTTGTGTCTACACCAGCACTAGGCGCCCCCGTTCCCTCTGAGTGTCCCTAACCATTTTGTAATTTGTTCACATCTTTTGGGTCCTTTCTAGCCATTTGAGAATCTTATATTTTTTGTATTCAGCCTTTTTGGGTTTAATTATGAAATCGAAGAAAACAAATCATATAAATATAAAGTTATATGATCATAATAAAGGACGAAGCACTAAGTATTAGCTATCACCACCTAAGGTTACATCCATCAAGCATCTATGAGCTCTATTGCATCCATATAGCACCATCCAAGGGACACAAGGGCTGGTTATTTTGCATACACTTCATAAAAGAGAAGTTCATTCTATTCGATGCACACATTTCTTTATATTTAACTTACTTGCGCACTGCCAAATGTGACGCACACAAGAGACATTAAGGGTAGGATTCCACACACGCACACATAGAACTACATTGGGTATGAGATGTAGTACAATGCTCAGTCATAATATCACCATTGTGATAGCTGAGGACATATCAAGCCCTCATTTTGCATATTTCTTGTTAGGATTTGATGTCTATTTGAGGGTTTTACAGGTTCATAATTCATCGCAGGTTTCCAGTGACCTCAACAATCTTGGTTTTACCTCGGAGTGACCAAAGGAGAAAAAAGAAAATAAATAGGGACCATTTAGAGGAGGTTTCCTGAGCTTTTCCATAGACCCAGGCACTCAGAAACAGGTCTAAGGCACCCGTAGGTGCCCCTATCCCTCTCTAGGTGCCCCAATCCAACTTATTCTTCCATATTTGCTTTTTTTTAGCTTCAGTGTTACAGTCATTGATTCATAGTTTCTAGTTTTCTAACTCTATACACCTCTAGGATATTTGTGAATTAGCTAAGGCTTCTTACTCTCTCTTTGCACTTAGGGTTTCTTATATTTTGGCTTAGTTTACTTAGGTTAATTTCTATACTTAATTGATTGTTTATTTACTACAATATTACATTTAGATTAAGCATATATTTCCATATTTAGCTTAATCACTAATATACAGTAAGACACAAGTAAACAAACATGTACAAATGTGAAACCCTAAGTAAGAGAGGGAGATAAAGAGAATTAGCTAATTTTTTAATCATCTAGAAGTGATCTGGGTAGGTGAATAGTTGAAAAAGGCTAGATAGAGAGTCGTAAATACTCGTTGGAGGTTCTGAGACTCAGAATTGCACTAGACATGAGTGCCCATAGGAGGACAGGAGCATCTAGCCACTAGTGTCTATGTGAATGGTCTAGATTTGGTCTTTTCCATGAAGGAGCTTTGGTACTAGTCTTTGTTTTTCCCTATGGTTTTGCTCCTTGATCACCAAATGTACCCGTAACCTACAAAATAAGTTGTTTACCTACACATGTCCACCAACCACATAAAATCTAATAAAAAAGATTCAGAATATGGATTCAGACTGACCCTGATGGTCGCCAAAAGAGTGAACTTAGTACTAAGTGTTGTACTACATTTCAGACTCCATGTAGCTCTTTGTGAGAGTGTGTGTAATGATGGCCTAGGATGCCCTTGTGCAAGTTACATAATGATAACAGGCTATATCTAGAATGTAGAAAATGTATAGAATGTGTGGGATGAAATAGAATAAACTTCCCCTTTTATGTTGTGTATGCAGAAGAATGCATCCCTTGTCCCTTGAATGAGTGTGTTAGAGGAATGATTTAGAGTGATTTTTTCCTTTTGATGCAAGATTAGGTGATAGTAGATAATGTTAGTGCTTAGTCCTTTATTTTGAAAACATAAATGTGTATTTATATGATTCCCTTGTGTGAATTTCGTAATTGACAACTAGAAGGTTGAACCAAAGTAGTAAATAGTAATCAAAAATCAAAAGGGGTCCAAGAGGATAAGAAAAAGGTAAATAAGGACATGAATGCCTAAGTAGAAAAGGGCACCTAGAACACTAGTGTCCTAATTGGGCATTAGTGTCCAAAGCCATAGAAAAATTAAATAGTCAAATGTCGGCAAGAGTGCAGGATATATAAAGCCAATAAAAGTGCAAAAGACAAAGAAAAAGGCTTAAAGGGAGTTTTCAATTGCTATTTTTCTTTCTTAGGAGTCATGTAAATGATAACATGCTTTTAGGACCTATAAATGTACCTAAGTTCATATATTTTGAGTCTACACAAAAGAAAAATAATGGAACGCTGACATGTGCAAGAGAACGCTACCACAATGGAACAGTAACATATACACTGAAATGGTAGCACAGACAAATGAACGGAAACACGTGCATTTTGAATGGTAGCATGTTCAATTTAACACTAGCGAAAACACATTAACGCTAGTGTAGACAGTTATGGAAATTAAAAAATGGGAAAAACACAGCCAAGGAGTTGGTTTTTTGTTTTTCCAAGTTTGTACTTCACCTGGGAACCTAAAACTTTAACAGCAAAGTTATAAGATTAAAAGGAACACAACAATAATGTTAAATCATAAAAATATCAAATAAAAGTGTAAATATGAATGTGGGAGTCCCACCGGACATGCTAGAATGTGATTAATGAAAATTAACAGATAAATTAAAGATAAAGAAAACAAGCAGCAATATACCTTCTCTATAACTCTCTTGCAAACCTCAATAAGATTGTTAAGCACTTGAGCTTGTAGAATCTTGGGATTTGATTGATTTTGGGTGCTCTTGATATTATTGTCCAAAGTGGATTGGAAAATCCTACGAGCTTAGATGAACAAGATGTGGATGTCAAATTGGCAGAAGTTGGATGCAATTTTCTCAAAGATTTCATGAATGAGTTTGCAAAGGAAATGGCCTACTATTATAGTTGAGGGTGAGGCCATAAAAGGTGGATGAAATTTTGATTAAGGTTCAAGTTAAAATACCTAGAATAGTAAGTAGACTTGGTCTGTGGAATTACAAATTTACAAGGGCAATGGGCATTTGAAATAGCAAAAGTTACATCTGGAAAGGTGGTTGCATTTACAACTCAATTTCCCCCTTCTTTCTAGGAATCTAGAAATGGAGTTCAAAAGGAGCCTAAGTGGCAGTTGACTAGGGAATAAGATTAATTAAATAAATAATTTAATTTAGTAATTAATTGTGAGGAGATAATTAAGCATTTATTTAAATAAATGTTTAATTATATTATCTAAGGGGCGTTAGCAATTAATTAATTAATTCTAAAGGGTAGCAATATGACTTAAGTAATAGAATTAAATTAGTTAATTCTAAGAGAGTGTATTATAACAGGGTAGAATTAATTTAATTAATTCTAATTGGATGGAAGTGAGCTAGAAATATGAATGTAATTTTAGGGTGTTTACACTAAATAAAAATTTGAATCTCTTATTTTATTGTTGAGAATTAAAATGAATATTAATTCTTATTTATTTTACAAATAATAAAACACTTATGAAAATATATAGCAATTATTATCAAACCACCCTTTGCAGTTATGATCATCTTTGTAGCTTTAGCACATTCATCTCCAGATCTTCAATATTCATTTCCGGAGCTCTAATATTCAACTCCAGAGCTAGTGAGGGAACCTATGGAGCTAGTAAGGGAACCTCCGGAGCTAGTGAGGGAACCTTTAGAGTTAGTGAGGGAACCTCTAGAGCTAGGGTAGTGTTGAAATAACAATATCTAGAGATGATATGAGAGATGTTGAAGATCCTCCGAGGCTAGTTGTAGCTGGTGTTTAATGCTCAAAATCTCTTAGTCGAAAGTTATAGCAAGTATGGACTGGACTGCATATGCACAAATTGACATATTTTTTCCAATAATTATTAGAATTAACTAACAAAAATATAACAATGAATTCTACAGAAATAACCATAATATATACTCTCTATTTTATTCCAAGTAAACCATAAGTTCAAAAATTACACTTAGATCCACTTTATATAATTTATGCAAGGAAAAAGAATGTAAAATATTGTATAAAATGGGCCATTATTTGGGCTCATTGTCTCTCCCATACCTAAGCCCATGCATTTCCTCATACATTCTATTATCCTTCTTTAAAATTGTGCTTCCTTCTTTTGAAAAAAAAGTTCTTGTGTGGAGCCCATCCTATTGCTTGTCTTTCTTTTTGAATTCATTCATAAGCATGTTATTGTGTGGAGGTTTCCCTATATCCTTCTTCTCTACTTGATATATTTTAGCGTAGGTTCTTGTGTGAAATTTCTCATACTACTCCTACTTGCTTTTCTGAGAGTATGTTCTTGTGTGTAATTTTTGTTGTTACTCTTTTTTTTGTGAGAGTACGTTATGTGTGCAATTTTATTAAATCCAGAGAATGATCACTAGGGCCAAACATAACCCCCAAAATTCAAACACTTCATTATATTTCTAAGAGATAGGTTTTAGCCCTCTATTAAGCTTATGAGGACATTTTACTTAATAGATAGTGGAAATGGCAATTTCCACACACTCTAACTACGAAGTTTCAAGTCTACATTAATGGAATACTATAAAATCATTGTAAATTTTTTCACTTGTTTAATTACACAAAGAAATTATGTTTTCCACCACTTTGTGCATGAGCTTAAGGATTTTTCATTTTGGGGAATTTCAAAGCATCATGGAAAAGATAAGAGATGAGGATATTAGTGAGTGTTGAAAAATATATCATGGATCAATAAAATATTTGTTTCAATTGGAAGGGTAGTTGGGACTTAGAAGAAATGAAGGAATAAAAAAGGGAGAGAGTGAGTGAGAGCAATAGAACTAGAGAGAGAGTAAGCTTGTAGATGGGTGTTTTTTCTATGTTCTAAATAGAAAAGGATAATCAATTCCATCTGAGGGACTGTTGTGTCTTCATTTTCATGTTGTTGAATCAATAAAGTAAATTTATATGAGTATCATTGTGTTGACACTCTAATTCCACCACCACACTAATTCATTAATTTCTTCATCCCACTTCAAATCCCATTAAAATCCTACAAGTGATTAGAATCTAATTAATCAATGATTAGCTAATGCAATCATGTCCTGCTCACTAGCCACTTCATCCCTACCACATCAACTTTTCGTTATCCCCCATGTCTCCCACTACATAATTAGCTAATGCAATCATGTCCTGTTTCACTATTTCACCCATCTTCCCTCCATTTTTCAAAGATGGTTTGTAATTCATCACCTACCTTCCCCACCACTTCCAATATTCGTTATCATTCATGTAATTATTTACCAATCTAATTTCTCATTATTTTAAAGAGGAATAAATTAGCCTCATCCATTAATTACACCCTAGGACCCTGTAAATACACCCTCTAACCTCAAATTTACATAAAAATTGATGAGTATAACTCCATTATGTTTATTTGATTCCTCCATAAATCCTTCATACTCACATTCTTTCCTCTCTACCATTGTAAAGCAACACGACGCTGATGGATTGATCTTGTACCATGAAGAGTACTTCAGGGAACGTACATCTAAAACACCCATGAGTAAATCTATTTAGTGGATCAAATCAAGATACATGGTAAGATTTAGTGTATTTTCATTTCGTTTATGTTTTCCCTTATCATTTTAATTTTATAACTATATTTCATTACCATAAAGGGGTTAAGGATATGTATGAGGCAAATCCTCTAACCAACAAAAATAATTAACATATATTTGAGAGTTTCTGTGTAGACTTCATATTCAAATATGAGAGATTTAGCCCACTTTATTTAGTGGAAGAATCCATGATTGTCCTTCTCTTTTCAGTGGGAACAATGTAAGCCCATTTAATTACATAAAATTGATTTGGAGATTGTATATAAAATAATACATATTGTAGGTGATTTGAATCAGGGTATACATAGTGCAAATCATTGTAAAAATATTAGTAAGAAGAGGAACTTGCGATAATGATTGAGTCTATAATTCAAATCTCTCAATGAGCATGAAATGAAGAAAAGAGTAAAGGTATAGGAAATATAAGAACAAATTAAAGTGTCATAAAATGTGATTGTATATTTGGATGCAACCATCAAATTACTATATAATATTTTGGTTGAAATTGGTAGGTAAAAGAGAAGATAAATCAAAGACGAGATGAAATTCAAAATAATTTTCTTGAGGTCTCACAGTCAGAACTATAACTCACGTGCGATTACACACCTCAAAGATTGACTTAAATTTCACAATAGAGGCTAAATACAAAATTAAAGAATTGTCATGAACATTATCTTCCATGGTGTCCCAATAGAATGAGTTGATAGGAAAAATCCAATCCTTGTTCACAAATGTAGGATTGTTGTCATTATATAACATTGGTCACTCAATATGAGTTCAAAAATTGGTGAACAATTTTAGTGATACATTCACAAAGTGGCCAGTGCAAATAGGAGGGAAAATTAACACACTTGACTTCCTTAACACTATGAAGAACGTAGAAAATTATACTGAATTGAATGAGTATAAGGTGGATAACCTAAAGATAGTCATTGGAGTAGAACAAAATTTAATGAAGTGGTCCATTCTTATATGGCATCATTTAAAGAGAATAAACGAGAACTGAATATCCACTTCTTTATGAGTAATGTTTTAGATATGATCACAATTTTGTGTTATTTTAAGGGAAAAATGGATAATTTTTAAATCCTAGGGACTTTATAAACAATGGAAGTCTAGTTATCTCTACTTAGTTTCTATTGTCAATAGTAATTTATTCTTAGTTTAGATTATCTTATTTCATGCAAATGTTGTGTTTCAAATGTTATGCCTCAACTTTTCATTATAAATAATTTATAATGAACTTGTAGACATAATTAGAATAAAATAGAGCTTTTGGAAATACAAAAAATTGTAACTCTTGTAAGATTGGGAAATCGATATCTTTGAGTTTGCGTTTTCTTTTTTCTATTAGATAAATAATTTATTATATTTTAGCTTGATAATTCACTTTGATTAGATTTATATGTTTTTGTATGAGTAGGCTAAATTAAATTGTGTTATTCTAACTATTTCTATTGGTAAATTGTGAGTTTTATTAATATTTTTAGTTGAATATGTTTTGTTATTTTTTCCTAATAAATCTTGTTAAATTATTCTTAAGGAATTAATTAGCGTGTTTCTAAATCCTTAGAATTAAGTGATATATTTATATAAATTCAAGTGAATTATGGGTTCAATAAATAACGTTTGTTTTGTGTTACATTTTATTTCCCTTCAACAAATAAGAAATGAGACCTATCCTTATTCTCTTTCATGCTCTACCCTTCACTTTTTTTAGGTTTATTTCTGAAATTCAAATTCACAATTGTATTATAGTAAATTATATCCATTACTAATATTCACTTATTTTGTCTAAGTGGTCTTGTTACACATTTTAAAATTAATATAATCCCCTTGATAGGTTTTCAAGTTGCATGCTTTCAATCTAGTCCACTAGTAGATTTCTCTTAAAAACCACAACTTGTACCTCATGCCTTGGGTTAAATTTCTAATAACCCTAAAATGATAGGGTTTAATAACCATCATTTGTTGGAGTTTGTGTCAAACCATGCATCAAAAATACTCAGAGGTTAGGGTTAGGAGGAATACCTGTTGAATGTCGAGATGGTGTGCGCGTACCGTAGAGAAAGATCAGGTTGACTGCGAAGAACTCCTTTTTGTCTTGGAAGGACTACCTGCAAATAAGAACACAAGACCACAAGATTTTGATTAGACAATAAATGAGGAAACTGCCTTGGGCCCAGGAAATATAAAACTTCCTTTCGAAGGTGGTCAGTTCCCCTGCTAATATGAATTAACACAAAAGACTGCAAAATATCAATTAAATTGTTTCGTTGAACTGGGTAGGGGAAAGGCTGGTTTTCTGGTTTTGATCAGAGGAACCGATGCCGGTTACTGATAACCGATGCCGGTTACTGATAACCGATACCGGTGGGTTCTAGGATCTTCTTGGTAGCTATGGTGTTTTGTAAGGCTGGTTTATGGATGATATTAGGAAATGGGATGATTAGAATAAAAGAATGACAGTTAGATGCAATGACACGTTGGGTAGTGGATTCAGAAACGGATTTAGGAGGACTGAGATTCAAGAAGCATAAGAAATGTTATAACAGAGGACATGCAAGATATGACTTACTGGTTTTGGCGAAGATGCAAGTTGATATCCTCTACTGCAAGCACTTCTGGTTTCTTCACTCGTCTCTGCTCTGTCAAGTGAAGATCTGGACTCTGTTCCTCGCTCGCAATGCTCTCTATTGATCCAAAATCCTTCGACTGATCCCCAAAATGAAATTCCGATCCGTTGTTTTGGTTTGGGGAGCCCATTTACAGGGAACCGATGGCGGTTGCGTAACCGACGGCGGTCGAGTAGGAACCGGCATCGGTAAGGAAAAAGTAGGCTATTTTTAGTAAAATAGCCCACCTTCCCTGCTTTTCTCCCGAGAGATCAGTTGCGGGCTTGGTCAAGTGGCTAGAAGGTCGGCTTTGGGTGCGAGTAAGGAGGCATTAGTTATGGATGTGAGTCTAGACCAAGTCATGGGTCCTAATTAGGTTAGTTTAGGGTTAGGGCTAGGTCATGATGAGGTGGCAAAGTGAGGTGGCGGGTAAGGTGATGTGGATTTATCAATTATAAGGTAATTAATAAATAATTGTGTAAGGTTTAGGTGATGAGGTTAGATTGCGAGATGAGATGCGGGTCACAAGGGGTCGTAAGACACAAATTTGGTGTCTACATTAGCCCCTTATTGTCGTGTAGCTTGTTCTGTAAAGCTGCGCGGACAATAATATGAAGTGGTTTCTCATGTTAAAGATATAGGTAATCCCCCTCAAATCTATCGCCGATTGAGTGAACGGGAAATCAGGGATAGGGTTGATAAAGGGTACATGTTGTAGAGAGGATGGTAAGGTGGTGGGGTAGGTCCAAGGAAGCAGACGCATGTTGAAATGCAATAGTACGACGAGGGTACATGATTTGACAAGCAAACCAGCAATGTGTAGGCAAAGGTCGATAGTTTATCCAAACAAGGGTGATATAATCCTGGTATCCAAGGCATAGGAAGTAGCTCCAGGGTATATAACAGGTGAGGTACAGGAACGTTTAGGCATGTTCGGCAGTACCAAATGGTTGGTTTGGTTGAGATAAACGTCACGGTCTAGGTCTAGGCAAAGTTGGTCGACAGATCAAGTCAAGGACCCTAATCATGCTAAAACACGAACAGGTGAGCTCGATTGAACAAAAGGTACATGATGGATGGATAAAATAAAACGTTGATTGTGGGTATGGTATTGAAGTGATACGGCCTTGGGTCAGGCCAAGTGGTTGGGCGGTGGCCCTGGGTCAGGTCATAAGGGTAGAGTGAGGCCTTGGGTCGGGCCAAATGGAGGCCTTAGGGCCGAGGCCTTGGGTCGGGCCAAATTGGTAGGTTGAGGCCTTGGGTCGGGCAAATAGGTAGGGCGAGGCCTTGGGTCGGGCCAAATAGGTGAGGGTCGGGCCAAATGGGTAGGGCGAGGCCTTGGGTCGGGCCAAATAGGTAGGTTGAGGCCTTGGGTCGGGCCGAGGCCCGGGCCAAATGGTAGGTTGAGGCCTTGGGTCGGGCCAAATAGGTAGGTTGAGGCCTTGGGTCGGGCCAAATGGGTAGGGCGAGGCCTTGGGTCGGGCCGAATAGGTAGGTTGAGGCCTTGGGTCGGGCCAAATGGGTAGGTTGAGGCCTTGGGTCGGGCCGAATAGGTAGGTTGAGGCCTTGGGTCGGGCCAAATAGGTAGGTTGAGGCCTTGGGTCGGGCCGAATAGGTAGGTTGAGGCCTTAGGTCGGGCCAAATAGGTAGGTTGAGGCCTTAGGTCGGGCCAAATAGGTAGGTTGAGGCCTTAGGTCGGGCCAAATAGGTAGGTTGAGGCCTTAGGTCGGGCCAAATAGGTAGGTTGAGGCCTTAGGTCAGGCTGGACAAGTGAACAAATGGTGTGCAGCAAAGGTGGATAGAGGCGATATTGGTGAAAAAGAGGCAAGGAGTAAATAAGGGCAAAGAATGGGGTGAAAGTTGGGTAGAGAACCGATGTCGATTCTGCATGACCGATATCGGTTAAGGGACCGATACCGGTTCCTTAGGGCAAAATGAAACCGATATCGGTGAAAGGCGAAAAACCTATAAAAAGAAAAATACGGCTTGTCATTGTCACTTTTGTTATTTGCAAACCAAATCGACTTGTCTGACGTGGAGAGTTGGGATTAGAGGCTTGATTGAGTGAGGTGGAGCTATTGTATTGGCGGAGAGAGTTGATAGTGGGCCCGATTAAGGAGGAGGCAGCAGTTGATTGGCCGGGGACCCAGCAGATCAGGATTGGAGCCATGGCACAGGCAGGAGGAGCTGGAGGGGCTGGACCAGCTGGACCGCCACCACCCATCCCACCACGACGACGTGTCGTCGTTCGGGTAGATTCGAAACTCTTTAATTTGGTGATTTGGTTGTATTATGCTAAATTGGGGGTTTGGGTAGGAATTAACCTTTTTTAGGAAATAATGAGAAAATGGAAATGATTTGAAAAAGGGAGAGGGTAGATAGGCTAGATAGGCTAAGGTGGGTAGGTGGGTAAGTTTTTAGGGTTTTTGGGTGGGTAGATGGGTAGAAATAGGTAAAAAATGGGTTTTGGGGGCCGCGCGGGGGTTCGGCTCCGGGAGAGGACAGTGACCGATGTCGGTCACTAAGCGACCGGCATCGGTCGCACAATTTTAGGGAAAGGGAGACTTGTTGGTGACCGGCGTCGGTCATGTATCGGCCGGCGTCGGTTGTAGGTTGGTGTGGGTTTTTGGGTTGGGTTGTGGGTGGGTTGGGGGTTGGGTTGGGGGTGGAGAAGGGTTTAGGTGTGGGGGTTGGGTTAGTGGGTTTTGGGTTGGGTTGGGTTTTGGGTTGGGTTGGGTTGTGGGTCGGTGTGGGTGTTGGGGTTGGGTTAGGGGTGGAGGGTTGGGTGGGGTTAGGTTTTGGGTTTTTGGGTTGGGAAGGGTTTGGTGGTGGTTGGGTTGGGTTGGGGTTTTGGGTTTTTGGGTTGGGTTTGGGTTGGTGTTGGGTTGGGTTAGGGGTGGAGAAGGGTTTGGTGTGGGTTGGGTTTTGGGTTGGGTTTTGGAGAAGGGTTGGGTTGGGGGTTTTGGGTTTTTGGGTTGGGGGTTGGGTGTGGGGGTTGGGGGTGGAGAAGGGTTGGGTTGGGTTGGGTTTTTGGTGTGGGTTGGGTTGGGTTGGGTTGGTTTTGGGTTTGGGTTTGTAGGGGTGGTAGGTTGTTAGAGGGGGGTGGTAGAGAGTCAGGGTATGGTCGGGGGGATAAAAAGGGGTGTTTAGATGATAAAGTAGATGTTGTAATAAAGAGTAGGTCTAAGGATGTGGGTTGGTTTTGCAGGCACGTCAGCAGTTGACGATGCGGGATAGGATGCCCCCGCTGTTGGTGCGGATGAGGCCACACGTATCTGCGGCTCATTGGGCCATCATGCGTGAGGTGGGACTCGGTGGAGTCCAGAGGTACAGAGCGATAGAGAGAGATCACAGCCTGATGGTCGCCCTCATCGAGAGATGGGATCCGGCGACCAATGTGTTCCATCTCCCGACTGGGGAGATGACCGTCACATTGGAGGATGTGTATCGCATCCTTCGGTTACCTATCGAGGGAGAGGCAGTCTTCCAGGTAGATTCAGAGACTGCCATGGACAGCATACTGCAGGTTTTTGGGGATGCAGCCGCGCTACTGACCTACCATAGCGCGAGTATCGGGTACGGTGACATGTACCGTGCGCATCGACACGAGACACGACTGGCTGTGTTGATGATGGTTGGGATCACCTGCTTCGCCCTCCCGGACTCAGAGGGAGGCCGCTTCCCACGAGCATTGATGGGGGTGCTGCTGGAGATGGTGGAGGAGCACACCTGTTACGCCTGGGCACCAGTATATCTGGTGCAATTATACAGGGAGCTATGGGGCTATCGCCGGAGGAGGCGATTTGGTATTTGTTCTACATTTTTGTTGCATTGTTGGGCATACGAGCACATCGTATGCATCAGGCCAGTAGGGTTACCCCAGCAGCCAGGGCCACAGGTCATATACCGATATGGCTTTCAGAGGTGGTTGGGGGTCGTGGGCCAGCCACGAGCAGTTATGGCAGGTCGGGATGTGGCATACTATAGACATTTGCTAGAGGGCCTTACAGCAGTAGACATTGTATGGAGACCCTACAGAGGTCACCATCCTGGCAGAGGAGCCCGCTTACAGTTGCGCCTAATCCAGTACACATTCTGGATAGCAGGACGGAGGCCAGGAGAGTACGAGCGGATACCCCTGGAGAGGGTACGCAGGCAGATGGGGCTGCGACAGGACGAGCCACCTCCCGTTCCTCAGTACAGGAGAGATGATGTAGAGGCCCCACTGCCTGCACCACAGCCTTTGGATCCAGATTGGGTAGCAGAGAGGCCAGCAGGTGAGGGTGTAGATGATGCTGGGTGCACGGGAGCATACAGGGTGTGGTGGGCTGGGCAGAGAGCAGCCAGGATAGTACCGCCTGCACAGCCAGACTTGGCTGCAGTGATAGGAGAGAGAGATCAGCTCAGGGGTCAGGTGCAGCTCTTACAGGGGCAGCTAGCTGCAGCACAGGCACAGATAGGTGTCTTACAGGGGCAGCTAGCCCAGGCTCAGGCACAGGCACAGGCAGCACCACCACCAGCACCACAGCCACAGGTGCAGGTACAGGTACAGGCAGCAGCACAGGTACCAGCACCACCACCAGCAGCGGTACAGCCACAGCCCCAGGCACAGGTACAGGTACAGGTACCACAGCCACAGGCACCACCAGCGGCACCAGCACAGGCACAGGGGGCACTGGTAGTAGGTGTCAGGGGACCAGCCCCAGTACCTACGGTGGCTCGAGAGCGTTACATGGAGGCTAGAGCGGAGGCCCGATACTATCAGGATATTCTTGATGGTACCGGGGCTGATTATCAGCCCTATGCGGCACATAGAGCAGAGACCTCTCGGAGCCAGAGGTCTCAGGGAGGTGCAGCCACAGCTGGTGGGTCCGTCACAGGCAGGAGGCGAGAGGCACCACAGGGACCAGCGGGGAGAGGTGCCGAGGGCGGTGGGGAGAGCTGAGAGATCCCAGACATGGTGTATTTATAGATGGGCACCGGTCTGCGAACCGGGTGTATTGATAGAGGCCTGCGTGCCTATGTATTATTCATGTATTCATTTATTCATTTATTGTATACCGGCCTGCGAGCCGAGTAGGGGTTGTATAGTGGATACCGGCCTGCGAGCCGAGTATATATCTATTTTTGATACGAGGGACCGGCCTGCGAGCCGAGTCGAGATTTTTTGACAGTTATTGCGGCCTGCGTGCCGGCTTTGGTGGATTATGAGATCACAGAGGCCCCGATGTAGGGCACATTGTATTTTTGAAAATTTGTATATATATAGAGACGATGTTTTGATCCACATGCAGTGTTCAAAATGTGTTTAAATATTTTGTTAATGGTTGGTAATATATAATGTATGATAAGTTTTAGTTGACATGTTGATAGATGGATGATGTTGATGTTTTTTGTTTTTGCACGTATATATGAATGACAGGTTATGTGATGAATTGGTGGTTTTGTGACATTGTGATATATGTAACTGATGAGTTGGATCCAAATGATGTATAGATTGATAGTTTCTTGATATCCGTAGTTGATGGTTTGTGTATTTGTATAAAATAAATGATGTTAATGAAAGTGTAATGCTATATGTGGTGGATGAACAAATGTGGTAAATTGTGTTGTTTATGCAGGAAAAGAGGCGGGCGCGACAAAAATTTAGGTGAGAAATGAAGAAAAGAACGCTGTTGAGAAAAGATAGGTGTGTAACCGATATCGGTTAAGGAACCGATATCGGTAGCTGATAGACCGATATCGGTTAAGTAACCGATACCGGTTATTTAGGTATGAGCTTTTCTAAAAATAGAAAAGCTAGGGTGGCAACTTAAGTTTTAATTTTAGAGCCATGCAAGAGGTTAAATACGCGAACGCGACGCTTTTTGACGACTGAGACAGGTATTTGCATGAGAGATTTGAGTGATAAGGAGATTTGAGAGACAGGAATTTGTGCATGAGAGATTTGGGTGATAAGAAAAGAGACTGGGAAGGTGAATGCGATCTGAGATTCAGAAAGTAGAAAGGTGAATTTGAAAAGGGTGGTGATCATGGCAGAACGAGGAGAAGCATCCAGCAGGCAGGGACAAGAGGGAAGACAAGGGCCACCTCAAGCCGCTGCAACCCAAGAGGTAAACGTTTTGATTGTGATCTGATTTTTGCATGTGTTATGAATAAGAGATTAAGTGGGTAGATATGAAGAAGAAAACATGATAGCAAGGGTTATAGGTGAGGTAAGTGTTACGTGGTAGGTAATCAAGGGTTTCGGGTATGTCTGTGTATACAGAGAGGAATAAACGAGCAATTTATTGTCGTAGGTGGTTGTTTTAGGCAAGATGTATGTAATTGACAGTGACCGGTAGCGGTTAGAGGTAACCGGTATCGGTTACTGAACCGATACGGTTATGTATAACCGATACCGGTTACTGGAGGAATTTCCAGAATGTTTGAAAAACCCTGACGGATTGAATGGTTGTTTGTTGTTTTGGTGTATGCAGGCAGAGGCAGGGTTGAGGATGAATGATAGTGTGCCAGCGCTGTTGTCACGAATCCGAGCGGATGTAACACCAGCTGAATGGACATTGATAAATCATTTGGGGTTAAGTGGAATCCGCTATTATTCACGAATTGCACGGAACCATGCTATGTTGCAGGCATTGATTGAGAGATGGAATCCCGAGACAAATACCTTCTATCTGCCAACAGGGGAGATGACAGTAACATTGGAAGATGTGTTTCATATTTTGAGACTCCCCATTACAGGAGAACCAGTATATCAGGCACTACCTAGCGCGGCACGGGGAGCGATAACAGCAGTATTTGGTCCATACGCACGAGATTTGACACAGCGAGGTTTATCCTTTACGTATGGGGTAATGTATGCAGCACACCCTGAGGAGACAAGGTTAGCAGTGATATTAATGATAGCGGTAGGGTATTATGCATTACCGAGGGCAGAAGGAGGAAGATTTCCAAAGGCATTGATGTGTGTTATCTGGGAGATGGTAGAAAGGAACGTTACGTTTGCGTGGGCACCTGCATATTTGGCGGAGCTATACAGGGGTTTATGGGCTTGTAGGCGAAATCACAGGACGACGCTGGATTGTTCATACTTATTACACTGTTGGGCCTATGAGCACATTGTTTGTGTGCGACCAATAGGCCAATCCCTCCAGGCAGGAGAGACCGGAGTACAGAGGTTGGGATTCAGACGATGGGTCCAGACAGAACAAGAGGCCAGATCCCAGGCCGTGACGGGTGATATTGAGTATTACAGGCAGGTATGGGAGAGGGTGACGGTTGCGGACATCTGTTGGAGGCCTTACGGTAACTATATGGTAACAGAGAGCATAGCTGAGGAGTTAAGGGGTGTAGAGCGAATGAGGTGGATCGCGGGGCACAGGCCAGGTGAATATGAGAGGATTCCTATAGATCGCGTGCGGCGACAATTTGGATTTGTGCAGGATATACCCCTGGCTTATAGACCATATATGAGGATCGACGCAGAGGCAGTATTCTCACCTCCCCAGCCAACACCTCCAGAAGGGCCTGAAGAGGTAGCAGCCGATCGCAGGGTAATGGATGCAGGAACGACAGAGGCCTATAGATTATGGTGGGTAGCAGAACTGCGAGGTGTACGTGAGCGCCCTGACATAGCGGTGATTACAGCAGAGAGGGATCGTCTGCAGCGTTTGGTTCAGCAGCTCCAAACGCAGGTGAATGAGACAAGAGGATTGTTAGTGGTTGCGGAGTCACGGGCGGAGAGACTAGAGGCTGGAGTCCTCCATGCGAGAGGGCGTATTCATATGTTACAGGAGAGATTGGCAGATCAGTGGGCGGTACCAATAGCCGTGGTACCTTTGAGGACAGAGAGGCCCGGCGAGAGGGGTCGACGATCACGATCATCACCTAGTTCGGGATGAGGCGTGAGGGTCTGAGTAAATGTTAGCAAGGTATAAGAATAAATAAGAGTACCGACCTGCGTGTCGATGATAGAGAAGATGTATTTGTTTAACATCTAAATAAAACTGAATATGTATGTTGATTTGAGTTACGATAATAATAAGAATGTTTGTGTTTTGATTTTCGGTGTTTTGAAAAAGGATAAAGAGGAATGTGATTAAATAGAAATACACAAAAATATTTATATTCACCACACAGGATAGGTTATGGTAGGGGATGGTCGAGCTAACCTTGGGAGACCCCATGTCTCCGAAGTGCTGCCTACATAGCCCATTGCACAAAGCAAGGAGGGGCCTCAGACCGATGTAGTTCTCCCTTAGGATCAGGGAGAGGCGAATTCAGGCAATTGGGTACGGTTTAGGCAATTGGTTGGTTGGTAAAAATATTAAGATTAGTAAAGGTAAGGTGGATGGTGTTGGTAATGAATTGGTGATGTTGTAAAAGGTATAAGGGAAGCGAAAGTTAGCCTACCCAAGTAGAAGGGAATCATGTCCTGATTAAGATCAACACACAATCCTAGATGCGAGGCAAAGCGGAAAGAGTGCTCCGTAGATGAAGAGAGCTAAACAAACCACACCACGTAGAACGAGCTTGGAGCCCTAGGTACCGTGCATAGACGAGAAGTCAATAGGTGAAAAGAGTTGTGTGATCACAATATATCGAGCGTACATTACGTCCCTTGAGTTGAAACAAATGGTGAGGTGAGGTGGATGGTATAGCTGAGGTGCAGAGAACTTATTACAAAGTGAGTGTTCTAACGAAAGAGAACCTACCCTAAATAGACAAGTCCATGACTCAAAAGTTCTTTTGAATGAGGCTTTTATTTTATTGAATGTAGACTGATCGATGCGGGAAGTCTACAAGGGATATTGATTGTATTATTCTTGAGGTCTTCACGAAGCTGATCAATGCGAGAAGCTTCTGATAAAGGCTGACTGTGTATAGCTGTCCTTCGAGGGAGCAGTCTATTTATAGTAGCAGATATGATTGTAATGCATAGCTGTCCTTCGGGGGAGCAGTCTATATATAATAGCAGCAATAGTTCGGCATATAGCTGTCCTTCGAGGGAGCAGTCTATATTTAATTTAGATGACTAGATGTTCTTTTGGCGTGAAGCATCTAGTTTAGTAGGAAGTTTGACTCAAGAAAATCCCATAAGAATACGGCTTATTTTAATACTTTGAAGTCATGGACTAGACTAAAAAGGGGAAGGCATCATCAAGGGGAGGTGAGAATCAAACTATGTGAGCTTGATTGTTATTATGAGGTGTAGGAAACAGAGTGTATGTAGTGGTAAGTGAGCTCAAGGGACGAGCGGCAGGTAGATAAGAAGTGATATAACACTAATTTCAACAGTAGAATGGTCGAAGATGCAAGGCATTAAGGGGCTCAGGCTCAGGTTTACCATTAAGCGAAGCTAAACGATAAGCGCCTGATCCATAGGTGTGAGTGATTATGTAAGGCCCAATCCAATTGGGAGCAAATTTTCCACGTTTGCTCTTTTCTAGTTTGGTTACATGTTGATTCTCTTTGAGGACAAGATCACCAACCTTAAAGGTACGCTCATGAAGTCACTTATCATAAGCACGTTTAATGCGTTTTTGATAGATTTGAAGGTGATCAAGAGCTGTAAGACGGCGTTCGTCAAGAAGCTCCAATTGGGCTAACCGCTCTTGGCGGAAATCATCGTTGGTGAGAATATCCTGAAGAGATATTCTAAGGGAGGGTATTTGTATTTCGAGAGGCAAAACAGCCTCGGTACCGTATACCAAAGAAAAAGGTGTGGCATTAGTAGAGGTACGAATGCTAGTACGATAAGCCCAAAGGGCAAAGGGAATGTGATCGTGCCAATTTCTTCCGGATTCATTGACAACTTTCATGAGGATTTTGGTTAGTGTTTTATTAGAGGACTCGGCTTGCCCATTGGCTTGTGGATAGTAAGGTGATGAGAAACTAAGTTTGATACCAAAGTTGTCACAAAGGTCTTGCAACAACTTGTTTTTGAAAGATTTTCCATTATCTGTTATCAGGCGATGAGGAACACCAAAACGACAGATAATGTGGTGGTTAATGAACTCGACAATTTTTTCTTTTTTGATTGAAATGAGTGGAATAGCCTCCACCCATTTTGTGTAATATTCGGTCGCTGTGATTATCCAACGGTGACGTTGTGAAGAGGTCGGGTGAATCTCACCAATAAGGTCTAAACCCCATTGTGAGAAGGGCCAAAGATCTCGAGCGATCTGGAGCGGGTGGCTAGGAGTATGTTGAAGGTTGGCATGTTGCTGACACATAACACAACGCTTAACATATTCGTAGCAGTCGTTATTGAGAGTAGGCCAATAATAACCAAGGCAAAGGATTCGTTTGGCCACGGCAAGGCCGCTGAAATGTCCACCACAAATACCGTCATGGACCTGTTGGATGGTATGAGTGGCCTCCGCGCCAGTTAGACAGCGAAGGAGGATGCCATCAAAGCCACGTTTATAGAGGAGTCCCCCCATGACAACATAACGCGAAACACTTTTAAGAAAAGCACGTTTGCCGTTACTAGTAAGGTCAGGTGGGAGGACAGAGATTGTAAGGTAGTCGTGAAATTGGTGGTACCAGGTATCCTGCGAACTAGTAGACACAGTATTTATCATACAAACTACCGGGGTTGAATAGGATGGTGCAAAAAGTTGCTGGACCACAACGAATAATTCAGAGTCAGTTGGTGCGGCGGGAATTTGCGAGGCTAGGCAAGCCATAGTGTCCGCAAATTTGTTAGTGGAGCGTGGAATGGTTTGTATAGAATAGTGAGTAAATAAGGCTAGAAGTGAATCCACGTAGTGTTTGTATTTTTGAAGTTCCTCGTTTTTGCATTGGTAGACGCCCATAACTTGATTGACTACCAATTGAGAGTCACCAAAAATGTTGATAGATTTGATGCCTAAGTGTAACGCAACTTGGAGACCCAGAACAAGGGCCTCGTATTCCGCTGTATTATTAGTGCAAGGGAAATCGAGTCGGAATGAAAGAGGCATAGGTTCAGCGTCGAGAGGAATGAGAACAACGCCGGCTCCTCCACCGCGCTGGCATTTAGATCCATCGAAGAAGAGGGTCATTGGGTACGACTCCTCCGTGAGGGAAAGAGTAGCGATGAGTTCGTCGGGAAATGTGAAATTGGTAAATTGTTCCCCAGGTAAAGGAGCTTCTGCAAGTTGGTCTGCGATGGTTTGTCCTTTGATTGATTTCTGGTGGACAAACTCAAGGTCGAGGTCGGCGAGAAGCATGAGCCATCTGGAAATGCGTTGGTTCAGATGAGGTTTGGCATACATGTAATGGATGGGGTCTGTATTGGTGATGACGAAAGTCTTGTGATTTAGAAGGTAGTGTCGGAGTTTGGTGGCCACGAATGATAGGGCTAGGCATAACTTTTCTATATGTGTGTACCTAGTCTCATAGTCCACCAAAGTACGACTTATATAATAAACGGCTTGTTCGCGATTCTCAGAGTCACGATGTGCAAGCATGGCTCCTACAGCGTGGTCGGTGGCGGAAAGGTAAAGGTAGAAAGGGCGGTCGTCTTGGGGTGGGATAAGCACGGGTGGCTGCAAGAGATAGGATTTGAGAGCTTCGAAGGCTTGGTGACATTCTTCGCTCCATTGGAATGCAATATCCTTTTTAAGGAGGTGATGGAAAGGTTGACATCGATCCGAAAGTTGGGAGATGAAACGTCGGATAGATTGGAGCTTACCTTGTAAACTACGCAATTGTTTGAGATTTTTGGGTGGGGGCATTTCTAGGATAGCTTTGACTTTAGATGGATCGACCTCAATGCCACGCAAAGAGACGATAAAGCCAAGAAGTTTTCCCGAAAGAACACCAAAGACACATTTCTTTGGTTGAAGGCAGACAGAATATTGTAACAGGCGATCAAAAATAATGGTTAAAACATCGAGATGTTCACTACGATGTTTAGACTTGCCGAGAAGATCGTCGACATAATCTTCAAGGATAGTGTGCATAATGTCATGAAAAATGTAGGTCATAGCCCGCTGATAGGTAGCACCGGCATTCTTAAGGCCAAACGGCATGACACGATAACAGAAGGTTCCCCAAGGAGTTATGAAGGTAGTTTTGTGTTGATCGGCAGGGGCAACCAAAATTTGGTTGTATCCTGAAAAGCCATCCATGAGAGAGAGCATCTCATGACCTGCAGTTAGATCAACAAGTTGGTCAATGCTAGGTAAGGGGAAGTCATCCTTAGGGCAAGCGAGGTTAAGATCCCGGAAATCTGTGCATATCCGAAGTCCCCCTGTCGCTTTAGTGACAGGTACGATGTTAGAAATCCATTGAGGATAGTCAATAGGCAAGATGAAGGAAACAGAAAGGAGTCGTTGGAGCTCCTCTTTGACCAAGAGAGCAATGCGTGGATGCATTTTTCTCAATTTCTGTTTGACTGGTTTGGAATCGGGGTTTAGGGTGATGTTATGGACGGCAATGGTAGGATCAATTCCTGGCATGTCAGCGTAAGACCATGCGAAAGCTTGATTGCGAGCACGGAGAAAGGTAGTAAAGGCGGCTTGTTCTGATGTGTTAAGGGATTGTCCAATCTTCACAATGTGAGGATCCTCCTCCGTGTGGATGTTGATTTCTATGGTAGATTCGTTCAGCATGGTTTGGGTTTCAGATGGTAAGGCTCGTTGAATATAAGAATCATCCGCGCCAAGGTAAGTGAGGATGGAGTCGTCATCCTGGCATTCAACAACATTAATCAAAGGTGAATCCTCTTCGATCATGTCTGGATACAGAAGGGGAAGAGAAGATGGGTCCTCATTATCGCGTTGATAAGTGAGAGGACCTATGAAGATAGCATTTATGAAAAAAAAAAGTTAGGAGGGATGGATTCAGGGTCTATAGATTCTGTGGGTGATGATGGCAAAGTGGGTGATGATGGTTTGGTAGGGGCGACGTCTTCTTCTTCCAAGATATAGCTGACAGGAGGTGTCTCCTGTGTAGGTGTTTCGGGAAAACCGAGACCACTGCGATCATTATGTTTACGGGTAGTCACGGGAATGAGTGTATGTCGGCCTTGTTCGTAAAGGCCAAAACCAAAGCCTTTCCACGCACAGCGAGTCAAGAAGGTGAGGGCGAAACGACGATTTGTCAAGTATTGAAAATCGGATTGGAAAGGAACCACACCAAGAGGAGGTTCAGGGGTAATGGAGGATGCGTCAACACCCCCATACGTTAGGTTAGTGCGGCAATGGGGTGGTCCGTAAGAGATTATCTCCCCCACGCGACGGTCGTAGGTGGGATGTGCATGTAATTGTCCGTACTCCTGCGGGGTAGGGAAAGAACTAACGTTATATAGGCGGTACTCCCCCAGCGTAAGGCGCTGAAAAACATCTACTAAGGGGTCGGAGGTTGGAATGTTAGCTGCGGGAAGGGAAGTGGTTTTTGCGATGGTGGTTTCATCAGTTGAAGGCGTAGGCGCGGTTGAGGTGGATGGTTGAGGTACATTTGAGGAGGATGGTTGGGTTGAATGTATGGGTGTCTTGATTGGTATAAGCACATCGTTAGGGCGGTATAACATATTACAGGTTTTAAAGGGGGGAGGGTCAGCTTTTACGGTGTAGGACTTCCCCTCGTACTCAAATTTTATGCATCTATGTAATGTTGAGGGAACGCATCCCATGGCTCGGATCCAAGGATGACCCAGCAATATATTATATTGGAACTCTCCCTCCAAGACATAGAAGAGTTCGGGTAAAGTACGTGGTCCTACCCGAATGTTGAGGATCACGGTGCCTAAGGTAGAAGTAATAGCGTCATTGAATGACCGCAACATGATGGGGTTGGCACACATGCAACTAGAAGGGATATTCATTTGTTGGAAGGCTTTTGAAGAGATGATGTTTAGGCTAGCGCCCCCGTCAATCATAACCCGACGTACTCGAATGTCCCGGACGTAAGCGGAGATGAAAAGGGCAGGGTCAGGGTCTTCTGTACCAAAGTCGACAATTTCATCTTCCGAGAAACTAACTGCAGCGGCTTGTTGTACCGAGACAGAAGTGGTGGGGGAGATGGATTGTTTGGTGAGAGAAGCAACGTGATTGGGTGTTAGAATGGAGGCGACAGGCAGGGTTTCATTAGGTAAAACCTCTATCCCTTGAAGGATCTCAACGAGAGCTTGTCGATGAGATTCAGAAGTCTGAATGAGATCATACAATGTCATTTTTACGGGCGATTGGTGAAGCTGTTTAATCATATTTCGGTGGGCAATGCCATTAGAGACGGGATAGGCGGGTCCGCGAATGACCACTTTAGGTGGTGGTGCAATCGGGATGTTTGACGGAGAAAGAGATGCCGCAGGTGTGTTTTCTTTTGCTTTCCCATTGTTTTTCTGCCCTCGAGTAGCGACACTAATCATATTAATCTCGTAGACCTGAGATGAGGAAGATGGTTGGGATAACTCATGGTCTTCAAGAGGTGGGGTTGTAATAATGATAGATCTTGGTGAGGCGGGGACAGATGGTATAGGAGAGGGAATGGAAACTAAAGGTCTCTCCCTTCGTAAGTTGTCTTTCTTAATCTTTCTATCCGGGAGAGGTGACTGACGAAGGATGGTTTTTAGAGCTTTGCATCCCTCCACATCATGTCCTGGTGTGCGGTGATAAGCGCAGATTTTAGACTCATCGTAACCCATAGGTCGGGGTTTAGACGGGTCATAAGGTCTAAGTGGAGGTAGGGAAATGGTCGCATTCTCCACCAACATAGCAAGGATTTTGGCGTAAGATCCTTTGAGTGGGTCAAAATCAGAAGAGGATGAGGGTATTGGTTGTGCGGGTTTTGGTAATGTTTGGGCATGATTGGTTCGCACGGGTGGTGGTTTAGCCGAGGGGTGTTGATACGTGGTTTTTACTAAACGTGATTTCTTTGGCGCAGAAGCTATGTGGGATGATGAGGCCGCAGATGATGTGGTATCAGAAAACAACCACGGGGAGATAGGAGTGACCGAAAACAAATCTTTTGATGATGGAATTTGTTTAGGGTTGATAGGTGGACAGGATACGCGGAGTGACGGTGTTGCTATACCCTGGAATTTCTGTATAGGTGCGGAAGGCGTAGGTTGTTTTGAAGAAAACGCAGGAGGTATGATATATTGATGTAAGGTAGAGGGATGGGGTCCCAATATGGAAGGTAGGTATGACGATGATGGTTTTGATTGTGATAGGGGCACGGATTGAGTTTGTCTCCTAGGTGGCGGGACGGATTTATTTTTGGATAGATCGAGTCGCTTAGGCGGGTGCGTTAGACTGGGCATTGGTGAGGTTCCAAGCGTAGGGGAAGATCTGGTTAAGTTGATAGAAGTGGACGGGGCATTTGGTAGAGGTGAGGGGGGTGAAGGTGAGAACAGGGGCATTTTAAGCTTCTGTAAACACTTCGGGTATATGGTGGAGACATCAGGATCAGTCATTTGCATTTGAGTAGAAAAAGGGGTACTCAAACGTTCCCATAGGGCCTGTCTATCTTCTGTGGAATGACAGTCTCCAGGTGTGATTTGTAATTTTTGTACGGAAGAAAGGTGGGTTGTAATTCCAGTCCACTGCGGGTGTGATACAAGGGGTAGATGAGGCGCTGTATCAATAGATGTTAAGAGGTCAACAGGTCGCTGAAAAGATTTAGGCGATGAAGAACTAATAGGTAAGAGGGCGTGTTTGAGGGGGTCCGTTATGGTTAAAGAAGTTAGTGATGTCGGTGTAAGAAGTTTCTCGTCTAAAGGTGACAAAAGGAGTGGCGAGCTCTCCTCTTGTGCAGCGAGAGCGGTAGAAGGGGATGTTTGGGAAATAGATAAATTAGATAACATCCGCTCACAGTCTTGTAGGGATGTGGTGTAAGAAGACTCGTCGATGAGAAGAGAAGTCCGGGCAGTTAACTCTTCTATGGGTAAAGGAATGATTTCACTTTGGCTTGATGGTGGTGAAGGAGGTTCAGACTCCTGTGTTGGTGGAGAGGCTTGATTCAAAAAAATTTCAATAGAGGCTTTTGGCTGAGAATCGAAGACTGCATGGATCTCATGAACACTCTCCTCGGCTAAGATATCTTGGTTTACGTTACTGTTGGACGAGTGATTCGGGAATGGCTTGTTGAAAATTTTCAGATTTCGGTTAGCAGGGGCATTAGGATTATCGAGGGTTATATCCCCTGCGTCAACCATTTCCTGCACTATGTTTTTCAACATCTTGCAGTTTTCATGACTATGTCCTTTTACGCGGTGAAAGTTACAAAAGTCATTTTCTTTGTACCAGGAAGGTATTGCGCGGGTGGAGTCAAACCCAGAGTGAGGTTTAACAGGGGGCAAGGTGATAGCCCCAGCTTTGAGCAATTTCTCCAGGATGACGCCATAAGTTTCTCCCAAGGGAGTGTAATTGGTGGGCTCGGCCTTGTACTTATAAGTGGTTTTCGGCGGAGTATTGGACGGTGTTTGAGATTTGACCATTACCGCGTGGACAGCTCCTTTTGATTTAGAAGAAGTGGACGTGTGAGGAGTGGTGGTGTTTGGCTTGTTGGTAGAATCAGGAGTTCGGAAATTGGGGTTTTTGTTACGCAACCGCAATTTCTCTTCTTCTAAGGCTCGAATTTCTAGTTTCCGAGCCATGGTAAAGGCCTCGTCGAATGTGCAGAAAGTTTGAATTTGGAGGGTAGGGGAGATGTGCTTAGCGCAGGCCCGCGTAAATAGTTCGATAAGTTCGGTTTGAGGCAAGGCATACGTAAGTTGGTTGATAAGGCCCCGCCATCGTCCAACGAAATCTGCGATAGATTCGTCTTCAAATTGTCGGATGGCATAGAGGTCGGTGATAGATACTTTCTTGGCAATGTTAATGGAGAAATGATCCAAGAAAGATTGGGCTAGTTGGTTAAAAGAGAAGATCGAGTGCTGGGTTAAAGCACTGTACCACTCCAAGGCGGGTCCTGATAAGGACATGGGGAAGGTGCGGAGTAACAAGGCGTCATCATGGGCAATCAAATAACAAGCATGTCTAAATGATCGCAAGTGTTGTTGAGGATCCTCTTTACTGTTAAAACGAGTAAATTTTGGCAACTCCCATTGAGGAGGATATGAATGAAGGGGGACAGAAGGGTGAATGGGCTCCCGAAAAACTTGCTCGTATGTCAAGGCGCTACGACTTCCCGAAACAAAAGCCTCCAGGTTGTGCATTTTGTCCATCATTTGTTTGATGAAATCTGTGGTTGGATGAGATGATGGTGCCACAGAATAGGGATGTCCCATATAAGGTGTTGAGGTTACTGGATACGTGTATGGGAATGAAAAGGTAGGCGGAGCTTGAGAAGGAAAGCTCGTGTGAATAGGTGGCAGAGAGTAAGTCATGAATGGAGTGGTCTGAAAGAGAGATGAGGTAGGGGCAGTTGGTGGTAACGATACGTGCGGTCCAAGATTAACCAAAGGAAAGCTAATCGGGGTCGTATGAACCTCTAAAGCCGTCGGATTGGGAGACGGGGCTAGAGATACAGGAAGTAAGGCAGTGTTATCAGGAGGAGTGGGAGCTAAATGAGCAGCTATACTAATAGGCATGCCAATAAGGAGCTGACCATCAGGCGTACAGTCAGGGGCATGAGACAAATAGTATTATACAGCGCTAGGATTAGCATCCAGAAATTTGGCAAAGTCCTTGTCTCCTACAGGAATTTGGGGGATCTCACTGGTGTCCGTAGGGTTCCCTATAGAATGTGAAGGGGGTGATTCAGGCAAAGACACAGAGCAGGCATGTGAAACCATGGCGGCGGCTTGCTTCCGAGTGATGACAACCATGGACAAGAACACACAGGAAAGTTTCAATCTATCAAGAACAAAAACAACCTCAGAATGATGAATTTGGCAAGTTGCTGGTTTGTCAGGGGCTGATGAAGATAGTAACCGATATCGGTTTAGTAACCGGTGTCGGTCACAGAGCAAATGACGTCGGTCCCTTAACCGATGTTGGTGTTAAAACTCTAGGATAAGAAGATATAAAAGGCTGCTAATTTGATTTTTAGCAACGTTGAGTATATTTATCAACTTATTGATCACAGAAGACAAAGTATGACAGAGAAAATAGAATTTGAAAACAAGCAAGATGCACACGCAAATCCAGAGACTAATCCTAGGGTTAATTTTAATTATTGTGGGCTTATGCCTTAAGACATAGAGATGATGTCGGAATCCTAAACAACAAGACCTAGGGGAAATGTCAAGTTTGTTTTGGCTTATAAGGTTACCTCAATCGGGCGGAGGAATACCATGGAAAAAGGGGGGATGTTTGAGCTGTTGTGTTAATGGTGAAGTGATTCGGTATGTGTTGTGCAGTGAAACTAGGGTTAATTTCCTGTCAATACCGTGGATATCACCCCCACGTGTACGACCTGTTACTTAATCTATGTTCACTAGAATTGAAGAACAACAAGCAGGAATGCAATGCATGTGTTTTAAACCCAAATCAAAAATTATGTTCGATGAAGCAAGAGAGATGACTTTCGCTAATGCGAAACTAGGAAAGCAAGACAAATTCTTTACGAAAATATACAACAAAAGCAGCAACAGCAAATATGCTTCCTAAAATGAAAATAAGCAAGAGAAAGAAACCCAAAATGGGTCCCACCGGGCGTGCCAAAATGTTTCGCTCGGAATGTTTCGGCTTCTGGGAATAGAGTTGCTTCTATCCTTTCATTCCTTTTAGAAACAGATGAGGTTAGGGTTAGGAGGAATACCTGTTGAATGTCGAGATGGTGTGCGCGTACCGTAGAGAAAGATCAGGTTGACTGCGAAGAACTCCTTTTTGTCTTGGAAGGACTACCTGCAAATAAGAACACAAGACCACAAGATTTTAATTAGACAATAAATGAGGGAACTGCCTTGGGCCCAGGAAATATAAAACTTCCTTTCGAAGGTGGTCAGTTCCCCTGCTAATATGAATTAACACAAAAGACTGCAAAATATCAATTAAATTGTTTCGTTGAACTGGGTAGGGGAAAGGCTAGTTTTCTGGTTTTGATCAGAGGAACCGATGCCGGTTACTGATAACCGATGCCGGTTACTGATGACCGATACCGGTTGGTTCTAGGATCTTTTTGGTAGCTATGGTGTTTGTAATGGCTGGTTTATGGGTGATATTAGGAAATGAGATGATGAGGGATAAAAGAATGACAGTTAGATGCAATGGCACGTTGGGTAGTGGATTCAGAAACAGATTTAGGAGGACTGAGATTCAAGAAGCATAAGAAATGTTATAACAGAGGACATGCAAGATGTGACTTACTGGTTTTGGCAAAGATGCAAGTTTATATCCTTGGTTGTGAAGCACTTCTGGTATTTCTTACTCGTCTCTGCTTGTCAAGTGAAGATCTGGACTCTATTCCTCGCTTACAATGACTCTCTGTTGGTCCAGAAATCCTTCCACTGATCTCTAAAATGAAATTCCAATCCGTTGTTTTGGTTTGGGGAGCCCATTTACAGGGAACCGATGGCGGTTGCGTAACCGACGGCGGTCGAGTAGGAACCGGCATCGGTAAGGAAAAAGTAGGCTATTTTTAGTAAAATAGCCCACCTTCCCTACTTTTCTCCCGAGAGATCAGTTGCGGGCTTGGTCAAGTGGCTAGAAGGTCAAGCTTTGGGTGCGAGTAAGGAGGCATTAGTTATGGATGTGAGTCTAGACCAAGTCATGGGTCCTAATTAGGTTAGTTTAGGGTTAGGGCTAGGTCATGATGAGGTGGCAAAGTGAGGTGGCGGGTAAGGTGATGTGGATTTATCAATTATAAGGTAATTAATAAATAATTGTGTAAGGTTTAGGTGATGAGGTTAGATTGCGAGATGAGATGCGGGTCATAAGGGGTCGTAAGACATATATTAGGTGATCTATATGTTGCCACCGAACTCAAATACTACATGTAAACAATGTAAAAATTAATTTTTTGAGAGGTGAATGATGTGCAAATTTAAAGTGATGTAATGGAGCAATTTTAAGATGTAAGTAGTAAGGTATATTAGTTTAGAGGCAATTGAATGAGATTTGATACTTTTTGGTATTATGAAGCCACAATAGGAGGATGAGGGCAAGGGTAAACAAGAAAACATAATAATCTTGCAGACCAATACTTGGTTAGTATAGAGTGTCACTTCCATTATGTCATCACCTAGCATGTGACATAAGGATACATTGTAGATTTGGGTTTATGTGTTCTCGAAAACCTAAGGATGCTTTACTTATGACCAATGTGTAGATTAGAAACTATCTTTTAATCTAGGACCTTGATAGCTTGTTAGAGAAGTAGATAGCAATTTTATGGATGCAATGAAGTGTATGTCTAGATTTGAATCACCTGCAAGATGGGTTAGTCATTATGAAAACTCCAAATCAATGTTACTTTAAACAGAAAGGGGATTATGCTGCCATTGTGAAGAGAGGGACAATTATGGTTTCTTTCATTGATTAAAGTGGGTAAAACTCTTCATATCTGAATCTAAACCTACACACAAGCACACTTGGAAAATGTTAGTTATTTTTTGTGGTTAGTGAACATGTCTTAGTCAGATCCCTAACCCTTTTAAGGAGATAAAAGACATTTTATTGATGTAAAATGACAAAATAACAAATGAAAATGACAAGTATAGCTAACTCAGATCACAAGACAATCACAATTATGATTCACTGAAAAATCACATGGAGATTACAAGCCAATCATAATTATGTGATTCCCGCCTATGTTGAAATGTTGCATTAAACAATGTTGCATCAAGTAATATTTATCCTTTTTTATTTTCTTTCACTTCTTCAAGACCTACAAAACCAAGATATGTGAGCAAGAGAGCAAGAAAACTCAATTATAGGATGTTAAGAGTTTTTAAGAGAGATGAAATGGTGTGTGAGAGTATGCTTTTATAGATTGGAGTGCATGGGGGAGTGAGACACACATGGGTGCAATGATAGGGTCCATAGTGCATTGGGGATGCACATGGGTAGGTGGGATGGACATAATTAAATGTGAGTGGGTGAGGGTTAGTAAATGGTTGGTGAGTTTTCTTTTATCCTCCATTTTGTGGGGTTTTATGATTTTTTTGGGATTTTTGTTTTTTATAATGTTTTTAGTTTTTTTTAGTATGGGAACTTATGCGCAAGATGCATTTTCTAGTGTCTACATGTTTCCCCTTTTTGGGCTATGTGTTGCAAAGAGTAGGATGAAACAAAAACTTAAGACAAGATGGAGATCTCTAACCATATGACGGTGCCGCAATTACAGGCTTAAATAGTTGACTAGATAGACATGAAACCTAGAAATGTGATCAATGGGCCACTTTATATGGAGTCTATGTGAATGGATAAATAGGTTTATTTCACAAGGCAAATGACTATTGAGATGATTATTGATTATTGATTGAGATTATTATTGATTATATGTCATAGAATCGAATGAGAAGGGTTGATTGTATGATTCCCCCCTCAAGCGATAGTTTTTGGAGCTACAGTTTTCCCTCAGAGAAATGTGAGACAAAAATTGGTAGTTGAAGATGAGATAAAATGATACTTGGCAAAGGCATACAGAGTGAAGGCCATGATGGGGTTTCCCTAGTCATGTGAAAATGAAAAAATGATGGGTATGTACAAAATGCATATAAGTATGACATGTCATGGGATGAAGAGGCATGAGTGTATTGATTGTAAGTTGACAAAAACAAAATAAGTGGGTGAGGTAACAATCACATGCGACATGGGTAAGGAAATGAGCTACGTAACAAGATCAAGAGTGGTACAAGTGATGCTGGTAAGATATATGGTTATCCACATAATGAGTTGGGTGATGAGTGTGATGGGTTTGATGAAGTGAGTTGAATGATTTAGGAGTGAGCAAGAGGATGATCTTGGCTGGTTGGGTGAGTTGGAGAGAGAATTGGCCGAGTTGAAGGCGAGTTGAGTAGTTATACCAGGTTGGGTGATAGGTTATTTGGGAAAGTGGGTAGGTGAACCTGGAAGTGACAGGAGTATGAGAGGGGTCTAGCTAAGTCACATGGGTAATCATCTATTAGGAAGATAAGGTGGGCAGAATCAAGGAAGGATGGTGGAGTGGATACGAGTGAGTCATGACAACGATGTAATCAGGAGTGACTCATGGATTCGGAGATCCATGGGAGATTGGAAAAAAATGGTAGGCAAGTGAGTTAGATGCTACGGGTAGGTGAGGGGTTATGGAGAGGTGAGGATCAGGGTGACAGGCTGATAGGTAAGGTTAAGGAAGATCACATGTCAATGTGACATCGTTGAACCGGAGGAGGGGGTAATCAATCAAAGGGGTCATGCATGTGACTTAGTGCAAGGGAGTAGAAGGCTCAACAGGCTCATGGGGGTGAGTGGAGGCGTAGGACTAGGGAGTGAGAGTGGTGAATGACTCACTAGGACTCCAAGGAGGGAGAACTACCAAGACACAAGTGTAACTCTAGGTGAGGAAAGGTAGGACATGAACGACGTCTTCCCAACTATCCATGAGGTTTGCAGCATAGGGATTGAGGAGATCATGGGGTGAGAAAAGGGGAATGTGTTGATGAGTTGAGTCATTGTAGCGACTCAAAGGGGAGTTGGAAGGATATGGATCCTGGGTAGGGTAGGGGTCTGAGAAAATTCATGAGTAAAAATCAATGGGGTGGGGTAGAAGGGAATAGGGTGGGAAAGGAGTGATGGAAGGTTGGCAGGGAGAGATAGATAGCGAGGGGATTGGACTATGGGATAATTATCTCGTGAAGGGTAGGATGGCACCAAGAAATGGGGGGCTGAGCCAAGTCTCAAGCCTGACTTAGCTAGGTAGGTAGGTCCAAAGAGTAGGGTCGCTTGGGTAGTGGGAGTGGTGAGGTTAGATGTACGTTGAGTTTGGCATGGGTGACTTGGTAGCAATATGGTCATGAGTATAACTGATAGGGGTTAGGGAGAGGGTTAGGAGGAGCATGAAGCACAGCAGGGAATGGTGGGATCGAAGTCACTAGCATGACCGATATAGGGACCAAGGAGTAGATAGGTTGGTGGTGGGCTCATGGATTTAGGTCAACCTAGTTGGTCAAGGCATGAGGGTGGAGTATATAGGAATCTCGGTGAGATGTGGCTTTATAGTGACTCGTCGGGTGAGTTGAGCTCATGATGGGGGAGTTGTTCATTGTTTGGAAGTTAGGGTAACTTGAAGAGTCACTAGGGTAGTGACCAGTTGAGGTGAATTGGGGTCAGGGAGTTGGGTGAGGGAAATGTGAAGTGAGTGTGGGCAGTGATCTATATGAGAGGAAGATAATTAGGGCATATGATGCATTGCGTGAGACGGTAACGCAAAAATAGGAAAATGGTTTAAAATGTAAATGACGTAAAAAATGGAAATTTCAAAATGATGAAAATGATGTGATGAATCCATGTAGAGCAGAGGTAATGCAATAAATGTACAAAAGGCATCAGATTCTCAAGGATGTTCAATCCAAATAGAGCGTGAATTATAAAACACACATTATGACCTAATTGTAATGATGAACTGTAAGTGTTATGTAAATGTTGGCCTATAAACATGAATGTCGGATAAGCAAAGTGGTGGTGAACACATGATGAACTTGATGATGTGAAACATGAGACAACAAGTGAGATAAAATAGATATTGAACAAGGGATAAACCACACAAAGGTGACATACTAGTCATGTGACTCATAAAGATCATGTGTGTGCATGTGAGAGTTAATTACTACTTTCGAATGAAGACTCCATGAAGACAAAGTGAAAACAACAAGCCAACATGTAGGTGTGACTTGAAACAAGTGATTGGTGAGTAGTGAAATGGAAGGAAATTATAATTTTTGTATTTCTTCCACTGCCAACCAAGCATCCATAGCCCTGATGGAGATACATTTGATTTTAGTCACAACATTTCTCTACTGCCTAACCAAGTGTCCATAGCCCTGATAGAGATATTGGAAAGACCCCTGAGAGAGAGAGTTTGAGTATTTGATATTAATTCTTTCTTCTTTGCATCTTTTGAATTTTTTTTTGATTTTGATTTTTTGATTTTTTTTCACATGATATTCAGCTCTCTCAGTTTTCCAAGGGTTTTAGAACCACGAGTGGCTTGATAGAGGAAGTGGAAGTGATGATGGATATGATAATTGGTCAAGTGTCAACAAATAATGCCCTAGGGTCTTCAAGACAAGTTGTTAAGTTTGTAATCATGTGTGATCTCAAAGAGGAAAATCATTCTTAATTCACCAAGTAAGGAGAGACCAAGTTCAAGAAACTATAGTAGATACTATTGACTCATAAAACATGACAACAAGATGATCAAAGTGTGCACCAAAAGTTGTGAAACAAACCAAAACATGGAATGTGAACGAACTGTAAATGAAATGTGTAGCAGTAAATGAAGAATTGGAATGAAAATATGAATGGAGAAAATATGGAAGAACATCCATGGGAAAGTCCTTTTTTATTGCAATTTTTAAAATATATTGATTTTTTTATATTTTTGAATTATGTTTAGTTGTGTGAAGTTGTGTGTTCAATGATGATAGAGAAAGATGTGTGGAGAATTGGGCCATGTTTCAAATCCAGACATGATGAAGAGAATCAAAATATATAGATGTGTAGAATGTGGTAGTGAAAACAAATGAAAGTCCCCCAGTCCATATAGAAACAAGATAAATAATGGATACATGATGTACAGAAGAAAGTAATAGATGAGATAGATGATTGGAGTGGTGGGGATGATGTTGATGATAAGTGAAGAAATAATGCCAAATAGAAGCCATAGAATGGTGGTAGTTGAAGAACGTGAGTGTGGGGATGAAACACACAAGAAAGGTGTTGATGAATGTGGTGGATGTGTAAGAACATTCAGTGGTGAAATCGAGGACATGAGAATAAACCAATGGTATATGGTGGAGTGTTATGAATCATGTGGCTAGTGATGATATCAGTGGATGAGGAGTGGAGAACATAGTAATCTTAAAGGATGTGTGAGAGCCAATGGAGTGAATTTGTGATGAATGGGTGTGATGAGCGTAGGACAACATGAAATAGGAAGAGGTATGTAAGAAGTAATGTCAAACACAAGAGAATGTGGGATAAAATTAAAATGATTGGAAAGTGTAATTAAATGTGAAAGGAGGATTGTGAGCCCAAGTGTAATAAAAAATGGTGGTGTGGGTGTGTTTGATGATGTGAATGCAAAATAAGGAGTGATAGATAAAAATGATGCTTGAATGAGTTATGTAGGAGGTGAGAAGGTGGATGTGATGGAAGAAATATCCAAATGAGGTGAAGCAATGGAGAACATGTGGAGGTGGCTTGTGAAGAAGGGATGAAAGAACATGTATATACAAGTGATGAGGAATAATGTGAGAAGAGTGTAAATAACCGTAATAGATGGTAGAGGATGTAATAAGAGGTTCCGTAAGTAAGAATGGGGCTTGAATGAGTAATGATGAGGAAAAAAATTGAGATGCATGTAGGAGGATAGGTAAATGAGATGGAGCCATAATGTGATAACTTCAGGTGGAGTATGCAGTAATGGGTTGTGTGATAAGTGGAGTATATGTGATCGAAGAAAGTGAAAAGGAGGGGAAGTCCATGGTGATATGGAATCACATGTGATGGATAAATAGATAAATGTGGTGACAAAGTGAAATAATACGGTAAGGATGTGGATGAGACCATGTATATAACCAAGAAAGGACATGATAGTGGATATTGATACGAGGATGATGGAGATAATGAGTGATTATGAAGAGTACATGATGGTGATGAGTGTACCAGGTGGAAGCATGTAGGATTGTGGATTGTGAAGTGTGTGATTTAGATAATGAGACACTAAGTACGCATGATGATTGTGATGTAGTGGGGAGTGATGAATCAGATGATGGAGACATGACACATGGAGAAGAAGTTGGAATGGTATTGTGTGAAGTTAATTGGATGGGTTAGGAGGTGAAGGCAGAGGAGATGGAGGTTCAATAACAATGTCCCCTTGTCGAGAAGGTCTTGAATGATATTGCAGAGTTGGGGACATGAAGTTAGTGGAATGATCGTCAGTACGATGGTAAGAACATGTTTCATGGTAGGAACACCACAATGGTGGGGGTGGTTTGGGAGGGAGATTGATGAGATTGACGTTAAGAAACTTGTGGAGAATAAAAGAAAGTGATTCTGTCAATAGGCAATAGGGTGAATTTTGTGAGGGGGTTTGATGAAGCTAAAATCCCTAGGAGAATGTAATGAATGCAAAAGTGTGGGTATAGAAGGTGATGAAGTGTGAGGAGGAATCTAATTGAATGACATTGTGAACATGGGAGTGTAATGGTGTGGTAGGTGGTGGAGGAATGGAAACATGCAGCAAGGATGAAGGATGACCAAGATGGACATCTTCAAGGTTTGTTCCATGTGCACGAGCCTCATCAAATGTGCATAATGGATGAATTTGTAAGTGGTGAGAGATGTGAGGGTTACAAATTTTGGAAAATAAGTCAATGAACTCAGATTATGGGAGGGTAAATAAGAGATGGTGAATAAGAGCATGCCAACGTGTGACAAAGTCAACGATGGACTCATTATGGGATTTCTGAAGCATGTGAAGGTCAACAAGCATTACTTTAGGTGTAATATGGATATAGAAGTGAGATAAAAATGTTTCCACAAGTTGTTTGAAAGTGTAAATGTTATGTTTTGGGAGGTGTGAATATCAATCAAGTGTGTTTTGTTAATGAGTGAAAGTGGGAAAGTGCGTAGGAGGAGAGTGTCATCATGTTGAATGAGGTTGCATGCATAGTGGAAGAGATGTAAGTGATGTTGAGGGTCCTTGGTGCCATAAAAATTTTCAAAAATGGGCAATTTGAAATGTAATGGATAGGGATGACATGGTACCATGGGGTGAATAGGCTCATTGCAAATGGTGTGATAAGTCGGTGCAGGGTAACTCCCCCAAAATGTTGGGACTCAAGCTTTAAAATGTAGTCAAGAAGGTGTTGATGAAGCAAATTAGGATGATAATGAACATGGAGATGACTAGCAGTCATGGGGAATGGACAATGACTAGGAATTTGAAACATGAGTGGAGCAATTCAACAAGATGGTAAGATTGGAAAATCTTAGGTCATTCATAGTTGTGAATGAGTCAGGGATAAATTAGGAATCATAATAATAATGCAGAATTAATGACTTGGAAGGATACATGTCAGTTACAGTTGTGAATGACTCTAGGAAAAATATGGGGATGGAAAAATCATAACACAGTTGTAGTTATGAATGATTCTAGGAAAATCATAATTCAGAATGGATGACAAAATAAATATTGTAGTGTGATAAGGAGTCTATAAAGAATAAAAACAATCGTAGGTGTGACTTAGAAACAATTTTGTTTTTTTATCTCAAGATGGAATAAAGGGGCTCGGTATGTTGGCTTCATATAAAATTTTCTCTCTAAGTACCAAGGACTATCAAAATGAGCACGTGTACACTAGAAATATTTCTAGTCTCGAGCTTTACTTTACCCCTTGATTAACCAAGCTGGATTTTACTTCACTCAATAAATCCAATCGGGGTCATCACTAAGGATAACTTGGTGCTAATCCTCATGGAGTGTACTAGTCAAGTAAGTGGGAGTACCCATTTCATTGGTCTAGTTCCCTCAATGTTCCAACTACTTTGGGTTCATGTGGTACTCCTCACAATGATTTCTAAGGATTATGCCAAATCACTTCCCACTGTTATGTGGATGGGTATTTAACCTTATCCAAAGATATAGTAAAATGTGGAGTTCATTACCAAATCATTCCTTTAAGAAAAATAAACATGTTTTTAAGTTTTTCCAGAAAAAAAAGTTACAGCACAATAGCGTTTGTAACTGCCATGCAACCAGATTTTAAGGTTTTTTGTGTCATAAATTGCAACTCACTCGCACTTGCGACCGACTTGAAACCTAAATTTTTTTGTTTTTTTTAAAAATATTTTAATAAGACCTATAAGAAAAAGATGTTACATATGATACAAATGTTTAAAAAGGGTAAAAACAAAACCTAAAAGAAACCCTAAAGAAAACACTACTAGATTTAGAAAATAAAAAAGATTTACCCATAACCAAAATGGTTTCACCATGGTCACCAAAATGTATGCCTAGATTTGGATCACCTATAAGATGGATTAGTTCATATGAAAACTCCAAATCAATTATACTAAAATAAAATGGGTTTCTGATGCCATTGTAAAAAGAGATACGATTGTAGCTTCTTTCATTGAATAAAATGGACAAAACTCTTTCATATTTGAATCTAAACTACACACAAGCACACTTGAAAAATGTTAAATATTTTTAGTTGTTAGCGGACATTCCTTGGTCAAATCCCTAACCCTTGTAAGGAGATTAAAAAAATTATAAATTAAAATGAAAAAAAAGTAAATGAAAATGATGATTATACCTAACTCATTTCGCAAGACAATTGCAATTGCAATTCACCAGAAATCACATAGAGATCGCAAGACAATTACATTTTTTATTCCCACATGTGTTGGAATTTTTCTAAAACAATGTTGCAGTTGGTTGTATTGTTACTTTGTTTGTCCGCTTTCACTTTTTCAAGACCTATAAACCAAGATATGCTAATAAGACAACAAGAAAACTCAAGTATAGGATGTCAAGAGTTGATAAGAGAGATGAAATGATGTGTTAAAGGGTGATTTTATAGATTTAGAGTGTATGGGGGAATGGGACATGCATGGGTGTAATGATAGGGTCAATGGTGCATTGCGGATGCACATGGGTAGATGAAATGAACAAAATAAAATGTGAGTGGGTGAGGGTTAGTAACTGAGTGGTGAGGTGTCTTTTAGCTCCATTTTGTGGGGTCATTTTATTTTATTGGGATTTTAATGTTTTATAATGTTTTTGGTATTTTTGAATAAGGGACCTTATGCGCAAGGTGCATTTTATAGTGTCTACACTTGTGTTCGCTAGATTTTCTGCATAGCATCAAACCTAGGCAGTCATGAGATAAATGTCCCTCATTTAACTAGTGAGGCTCCCGTGTTAGATTTTTCAATTTAAGTATGTTAATATCTAAATGGGTTTTTACTTTAACTACTCAATTCATGAACCATAACTGAATAATTCTATACCAAGTAAGCATCTGTTTAAAGAAAGGAAAAGTTATAGAAGAAGGTAATTACATAAACATATAAAAGAAATGGGGAAGAGGTGCATCCCAATCAGTAGATGGTAGAGCTGATTACATGCACATAGAAGAATCCAATACATATAAACATAGAATTCTAAAACAAAGGCAGCTTTGGATCCAAATCTAAAATAACACAAAGTTTATTAAGAGATCTAAGATTAAAAGTAAGAAACACAGTACACCGTGACACAAAGTTCTCCGGAAACCTGCTCCTTTGTATCCTTTGCTCCAAGTGGCTCTCAGGGGTTCAGTACAAAGTCTAGAACACAAGATTTTTGCTTACAAATTCTGATCATTAACCCAAAGGTTCTTCCTCTACTTATAGAATGTAGAGGGGTAATTACAAGTCAGAAGCTTTTAGTTGAACTGGCACATGTGGAAGTCAGAAAAGAAACAACTGGAAATCTCCATCCTAGAATTCCTCTTTGCATGACATATATGATTTGCAACTAAAAATAAAACCTTCTATTTTGCATGTCTGTCACCTATCTCCAAGTAGTTTACTTCTTCAAGTAATGGATTTTAAACCAATCAATTAAGTTGTATAATTTAATTGATCGCTCAATTACTTTGTGGGAGGAAAGAAGAAGGAAGAGGAAAGTTGCAGTCTTGTCCTTTTTCATGTCTACATGCAGCTGATTCTTTTGCCTTTGATTCTCACCAAACTAGACCTGGGAGTAGCTAGATCTGGAAGCAAGCTGGATCTAGAAACAAGCTAGATGGGGCTCAATCTGGAAGCAGCATGAAGCAAGTGACCATGATTTGTTTGCAGGTATTGCCTTTGACATGTCTTCATTCTTATCCTTGAAGCTTTTGCAGTTCTTCTCTAGTACATGCATCAATGCAAGGTTAGCCATAAATAACTCATCATCTTTATTTTTAATTGCATATGAGCAATTAAAATTTCCGGAAAGCATTCCAGGTGAATGCAAATTCAATGAAGGCTTCAACTAGAAGATGGGAGCATTTGCACAAGATCTTGGAAGGAATTTTCCACGCACTGACTTCTTCACGGGCTGCATTCGAAACAAGAGGGTGAAGCCTTTGTGACGGAAGCTTTTGCAACTATGAGATTTGGATCTGCATATGGATTTGCATCTGCATCTGCATCTACATCTAGATATGCACCTGTATAACAAACTCTGGCAATTGTGTTGTGGATGGAAAAGCTGCAGCTCGAATAATTCCACTGCTTTTAATCTGTACGCATGAGTGAAGTTTTTCCTGCATGCATGAGTGAAGTCTTTACTGCTCTAGATCTGTCTATCAATTCAGCAAGACGTTCTGAGCCTAGATCCGTGTCTCCAATATCTACAAATTTAGAAATGATGCATGACTCCGTTGTGCTTTCTTTTTCATCTTTCTTCGCCATAGCTTTGTCTATCCTTATCTGAACAATTCTTTTTCTTCTTATTTGACTGGAATTCTTCAATACTGGTGTAGATCTGGATATTTCTTCAGATTCAGAGGATATAAGCAAGGTATTGGACATTGATTAAAGCCTATAATGAATTCCTGTAACACTTATGCAAACAATTATGCAGACAAAGATCAACCTCCTTCAAAGCATGCGCCAAATTTGGAAGCTTTTAGCCTTGTTTCCACCTTTCCTGAGTAAAATCCTTCTTCAAATGGGGTGCACTTTTCCTCTTGGCTGCAATTCTTTACCTGTGAATTAAATAATTCACCCATATGGCAGCCCATGCTTATATAACCCTCACAATTCTATAATTAATAATTTCCCTTCCTATTCCTGGCAATTAATTAATTAAAAATCATGCTTCTCTCTTTTAAAATAGCATGTTTAAGGACAGCCATCCATTAAATTTAATTTAATCAATTTAATCATCCACTCTTCACTTCACTTAAGTTTCACAGTGTGCTTTGACCATAGCCACTGAAAATAGAATTTAATTTAATCAATTAATACTTTAAAAAGTATTATTTCCTTCTCAAAAGGGATTGCATTAAATCAATTAAATTTATTTAATTTTGGAATTCTATTTTTAAATTCCTTTTGTCCACTTCCCTTTGTTGACTTTTCCACAAACCTGGGTGCCAAAATTGGGTGAATAAATATTAACAAATATTTATTTAATGCATTATTAGTCACCCAAGGTGGGTCGCACTTTTTGGAATAAGGAATTTCTATTTTTAAAAGTCACATGACAATGGGAATTTTTACCCTACAAGGCAACCCCGGAAATCCCATGATCCACTTAAGTGATTTGACTTTGACAATGGGATTATTTACCCTGCATGACAGGTAATAAAATCCCATGATTTCACTTAAGTCACTTTTCTTTTATTTCACCATGGGAGTTTTTACCCTACAAGGTAGGCAATAAATTCCTACCTGCCTGCTGCCTCTAATTTTCCCACTGCAGCTTAAGTGAATTTTATATCATGGGAAAAAGTACCCTGCTAGGCAAGTACACAATTCCCACCTTGCTTGCTACTTCTATTTTTCCCATTGCAACTTAAATCCTTTGTTTTCCAAAAATGCGCCAACCCCGTAGGGGTTTTTCTATGCACGACTTCACTTTTTCCCAGTGATCCAGACCTCCGATGGTGACTTATTCTAGGCATAACATGCGTATATGTTCTTCAGCTACTCCAGGACAAGAATAGGGCTTACCCGGCAAAGGAATTGTTCCATAGAAATTTCACAAAAAATGAAACGGGACAACACAAAAACACGAAAAATTGCCAAAAGTCACAAATAAAGCCCAAAACTCATTCCTTGTTAAAATCCTTCTGGTACAAGGGAATAATGATATGTTCAATCATAAAAAAATTAAAACGGAGTGCAAATAGCCTCATACAGGGCTCAAAATAATTAAATACAAATTTCCCACAGACAAATTCTTATGACAGAATATAAGAATTTTGGGCATCTGGGTATTTGGTGAAAATGGCTAATATGGCTCTTTGGGAATATCTTGATGCAATACAAGGAATTTCAGGCAATAATTATTTTAAAAGTACAAAAAATTTTCGGATAGGGTAGTTACAGATTTCAAGATGAAATTTGGGGACACCAGTCAGCTCCGTTTATGGACATCTTTTTCTCTGTCAGAATAACAAGATAAAAGTTTAGATCCCAGCATCTCTAGTTTTGTATCTTGTCTTTTGGGCATAGGGTCAAGCAAACAAACACAACACAAAAACAAAAACAAAACAAAGAAAAAAAAAATTTATTTATGTACATATAGGTTTTAACCTGCTTTTTTAGTTCCTAAGATCATGCCCGTTGAAAGGCAATGGTAACTCAATTCCGTCTTGGTAGGCAAGGAAGAAAGTGCCCATTCTGGCATCTCTTTTGATCATGAAGGGCCCTTTCCAGAGTGAACCAAATTTGTCGTGCATGCCCTTTGGTTCATATCTCTTGTCCCACCAAAGTACCCAGTCTCCGATCTCGAACTTTGTTTCTCTGGCCTTCTTATCAAATACTCTAGGCAAGTCCTTATTAACTCCATCTAGTGGTGGCTCATCCTTTCTTCTCTCCGTGGCAGGTAAGTCTGCATCAACTTGCTCCATTCCCAGATTTAATTGCTACATTTCTAAGGAAGAACTATCACCATATTCTTTATTTTTCTTCAAGTATTGATCCTGCTTGTTGAAAGTCTCTACTAAGGAAACTAAATCCTTGGGGATTTTGTTACCTTTTGGTTGGACTATTCCATTATTGTCATCATAACCTGGATCAGCTATTTGTGTGATTTTTTACCATGGTGGTGATTTACTCCCTTCAACATGCAGACATGCAGATGTTTGTTCAGGGACTCTGGGGCAATAGACCATCTCCACTTTATAGTTTCCTTGTCTGAATATGGATGGTGGTCTATCTGGATTCAATAGTACAGCTGTGACTACCAAAGAATCTGCCTTGGAGTTTTGATTTATTGGAATGAAGTCAATAGAGAAGGCTGTAAAATCGAATGTGGCGGAAATCACTTTATCTCTGTAATTCTCCAGCTTATCTCTTTTGACTTGACTTTGCCCTCGAACCTGTTTTACTAGAAGTTTAGCATCTCCTTAGGCTTTGAGGATTCTTACTCCTTTCTTTTTAGCTTGCTCCATTCCTAATAGCAAGGATTCGTACTCTGTCTTATTATTGGTGTTCTCGAACATCAGCTTGTGGGAGTATGGAAATACCTCATGATCTGGAGATATTAGTACAGCGCCGGCTCCTGATCCAAAAGAACAACATGTGCCTTTAAACTCCAGCATCCAAACTTTTTCTTCTTATTTTGTTGGCTCTGGCTCTGGTCGAAGTTCTTGCTCTGGAATGTCTTTATCCATTTCTAAGAAGTAAACCCCACAGTCAGATTCATGAAAAAGAATCTGAGATCTAGGATCCTTAGATTTTGTAATCGTGTACCTGGACTTCTTTTCTGGCTCCAGCTTATGGTTAAGCCCTTTGATAGGAATATGTGCAAAGGACCAATCCATCTTTACTTCTCCTCCCAGCTCTTTGCAGAAGTTTCTGCTCAGCAACATCCTGTAGGAGACAGGAATATCTGCAACTAGAATTGTCATCTTTAATCTTTTGTCAGGAAAAGCTACCAGAACAGCTTGTGCATCTTTGATTTGTCCGATTAAAGGGACTTGTCTCTCTATGGAGTAGCACCTTTGTATGGTTTTTGTCAAGGTAAGCCCAAGAGCATCTGCAACTTTAGCTAGCATGACATTGTCAGAAGCACTTGAATCTAGAATGCAATTGCTTAACTTGAAACCGTTAAGCAATAAGGAAACATAGAATGGTTCCACTCTTTCAGAAGATGGTGAGGATTTAACTGCAGTGTTGTTCAGGGGAGGAGTATCCTTGAGATTAGGCAAAAGGCCTTTTGATGTATTGGATTGTCCTGGCGATTGTACATATTTGACTAGCTTATTTAATTGCTCAGGAAAAGCTCTCAGGAATTCGGCTTCTGACATTTGAACTTTAATTTTCTTGGCATGATCAATAATGTCAAAAGAAGAAATAGATTCAGATACCTGAGCTGCTTTCTGTGGTTGAGATGAGGAAGAAGGCAAAGGAATGCCCCTTCTTTGCTCGTCTACTAATGCTTCAGCTTGGTGAGTTTGTGATCTTGTAAGTATTGTATATGTATGACCATGATCATCTTCATGAAGTTTCTCATCGTCATGTTCAAATTTGTAGTTCAGGTAATTAATGTTGGAGTCACCAACAAGACCTATAAAATCATCATCCTCGAGCTGATCAGCATCAGTATCCATGTCTTCTTCATTCATCTCCACATTGTTTCTGGGAGCAGCTTCAATTGCTAATCTTTGGGAACCAACAAGGTGGTTCTGGTTGTTGTTGAAATTCCGAGAAGGGGCAGTATTGCTGCCTTGAGCCATTTGAGCCATTTGTTTCTTCATCTGCATCATCTCATTTGCTAACTTTTGCAGTAGTGAATCGGAAGTAGTAGCAGAGGATGAACTTTCAACTCTAGAAGTGTTTTTTTTTATCTTTCCAGCCATGATGAGGTTGTCTTCAATTTCAACCGCCATGTTTTGGGCTACAAACAAGTCAACAGGACGTGCTCTTCGCAATTGATAGCTTACTTCAGGAAGTAAAGCATTGATGAAGAACACCTTTTGATTCTTATCATTTAGAGAAGCAGAAGCTAGAATTTTGTATAGTAATCTTTGGAATTTTGCAATAAAATCCCGCATGTGCTCATGTGGTTCCGTCTTCAGCTAAGTCAGTCGAGTTATCAATGTGTTGGAATCTTCGGCTTCCTTGAATCTTTTCAAGAACGAATCCTGTATAGTAGTCCAGTTGGTTATGGTGCTAGGAGCTAGCCGGTAGAACCATTCTCTAACCAAGTCATGCAAAGTCTCTATGAAGAGTCTAATAGATACATCTTCATGTTCAACTGCAAGCACTCCACAGGATATGAAGAAGGCTGCCAAATGATCATCCGGGTTTTGCTTTCCATCTCCAAATAATTTTGGAAAATTATTTCTCGTCCCTTTAGGTAGATCATGCATAGGAGGAGTCAGATTTAGAGGTCCAAAGATTGCACCCCATGGAAAAGGTGCTGCAGGGGAAAGTGGATGATTCTGCATCATGAAAGGAGCACGTCTTCTTTGAGAATAGACTTGATGAATAATTCCAGCTGCCGGATTATGCTAAAGATGATCTAGATCTGGATGTGTTTGCACTCTTCTTCCTAGTGAAAGACTGGATTTGTAGCTTCTAAATTGAGGAGGATGATTGAAATTGAATTGCTCCTGCAGTCTGAAGAAATGATCAGTTCTTCCTTGCGCCTTCACGGATTGGGTGAATGGACATTCAGCAAGGTTGAGATTTGTATGGAAAACAATTTGATTTTCAATAGATAAGCTTTGATCTGCAAATATAGTTGTTCCCCAGCAGAGTCGCCAAAAACTGTTGGCTAGATTTTCTGCATAGCATCAAACCTAGGAATTCATGAGATAAATATCCCTCATTTAACCAGTGAGGCTCCCATGTCAGATTTGTCAATTTAAGTATGTTAATATCTAAATGGGGTTTTACTTTAACTACTCAGTTCATGAACCATAACTTAATAATTCTGCAGGAAGTAAGTAGCTGTTTAAAGAAAGGAAAAGTTACAGAAGAAGGTAATTACATAAACATATAAAAGAAATAGGGAAGATGTGCATCCCAATCAATAGATGGTAGAGCTGATTGCATACACATAGAAAAATCCAATAGATATAAACACAGAATTCTAAAACAAAGGTAGCTCTAGATCCAGATCTAAAATAACGCAAAGTTTATTAAGAGATCTAAGATTAAAAGTAAGAAACATAGTACACCGTGACACAAGTTCTCCAGAAACCTGCTCCTTTGTATCCCTTTGCTCCATGTGGCTCTCAGGGGTTCAACACAAAGTCTAGAATACAAGATTGTTGCTTACAAATTATGATCATTAACCTGAAGGTTCTTCCTCTACTTATAGAATGTAGAGGGGTGATTACAAGTCAGAAGCTTTTAGTTGAACTGGCACATGTGGAAGTCAGAAAAGAAACAACTGGAAATCTCATCCTAGAATTCCTCTTTGCATGACATGTATGATTTGCAACTGAAAATAGAACCTTCTATTTTGCACATCTGCCACCTATCTCCAAGTAGTTAACTTCTTCAAGTAATGGATTTTAAACCAATCACTTAAGTTGTATAATTTAATTGATCGCTCAATTACTTTGTCGGAGGAAAGAAGAAGGAACAGGAAAGCTGCAGTGTTGTCTTTTTTCATGTCTGCATGCAGCTGATTTTTTTGCCTTTGATTCTCACCAAACTGGACCTGGGAGCATCTACATCTGCAAGCAAGCTGGATCTAGAAACAAGCTGGATGTGGTTGGATCTGGAAGCAGCTGGAAGCAAGTGAACTTGATTTTCTTTCAGGTATTGCCTTTGACATGTCTTCATTCTTATCCTTGAAGCTTTTGCAGTTCTTCTCCAATACATGCATCAATGCAAGGTTGGCCATAAATAACTCATCATCTTTATTTTTAATTGCATATAAGCAATTAAAAATTCTGGAAAGCACTTCGGGTGAATACAAATTCAATGAAGGCTTCAACTAGAAGATGGGAGAATTTACACAAGATCTTGGAAGGAATTTTCCATGCACTGACTTCTTCACGGGCTACATTCGAAACAAGAGGGTGAAACCTTTGTGCCGGAAGCTTTTGCAACTATGAGATCTGGATCAGCATATGGATTTCCATCTGCATATGCATTTGGATCTACACCTGCATAACAAACTCTGGCAATTAGGCTGTGGATGGAAAAGCTGCAGCTCGAATAATTCCACTGCTTTTAATCTGTACGCATGAGTGAAGTTTTTCCTGCACGCATGAGTGAATTCTTTAGTGCTCTGGATCTGTCTATCAATTCAGCAAGAGGTTCCGAGCCTAGATCCGTGTCTCCAATATCTATAAATTTAGAAATGATGCAATCTTTCTTTGCCATAGCTTTGTCTATCTTTGTCTGAATAATTCTTTTTATTCTTATTTGACTGGAATTCTTCAATACTGGTGTAGATCTGGATATTTCTTCAGATTCAAAGGATATATGCAATGTATTGGACATTGATTAAAGCTCCTTTTCTTTTGTAAAACACATGTAATGAATTCCTGTAACACTTATGCAAACAATTATGCAGACAAAGATCAACCTCCTTCAAAGCATGTGCCAAATTTGGAAGCTTTTAGCCTTGTTTCCACCTTGCCTGAGCAAAATCCTTCTTCAAATGGGGCGCACTTTTCCTCTTGGCTGTAATTCTTTACCTGTGAATTAAATAATTCACCCATATGGCAGCCCATGCTTATATAACCCTCATAATTCTATAATTAATAATTGCCCTTCCTATTCCTGGCAATTAAATAATTAAAAATCATGCTTCTCTCTTTTAAAATAGCATGTTTAAGGACAGCCATCCATTAAATTAAATTTAATCAATTTAATCATCCACTCTTCACTTCACTTAAGTTTCACAGTGTGCTTTGACCATAGCCACTGAAAATAGAATTTAATTTAATCAATTAATACTTTAAAAAGTATTATTTCCTTCTCAAAAAGGGCTGCATTAAATAAATTAAATTTATTTAATTTTGGAATTCTATTTTTGAATTCCTTTTGCCCACTTCCCTTTGTTGACTTTTCCACAAGCCTGGGTGCCAAAATTGGGTGAATAAATACTAACAAATATTTATTTAATGCATTATTATTCACCCAAAGTGGGTCGCACTTTTTGGAATAAGGAATTTCTATTTTTAAAAGTCACATGACAATGGGAATTTTTACCCTGCAAGGCAGCCCTGGAAATCCCATGATCCACTTAAGTGATTTGACTTTGACAATGGGATTATTTACCCTACATGACAGGCAATAAAATCCCATGATTTCTCTTAGGTCACTTTTCTTTTATTTCACCATGGGAATTTTTACCCTGCAAGGTTGGCAATAAATTCCTGTCTGCCTGTTGCCTCTAATTTTCCCACTGCAGCTTAAGTGAATTTTATATCATGGGAAAAAGTACCCTACCAGGCAGTTACAAAATTCTCACCTTGCCTGCTGCTTCTATTTTTCCCATTGCAGCTTAAATCCTTTGTTTTCCAAAAATGCACCTAACCCCGCAGGGGCTTTTCTGTGCATGACTTCACTTTTTCCCAGTGATCCAAACCTCTAATGGTGACTTCATCTAGGCATAACATGCGTATATGTTCTCCAGCTACTCCATGCCAAGAATCGGGCTTACCCGACAAAGGAATTGTTCCAGAGAAATTTCATAGAAAACGAAACGGGACGACACAAAAACACGAAAAATTGCCAAAAGTCACAAATAAAGCCCAAAACTCATTCCTTGTTAAAATCCTTCTGGTACAAGGGAATAATGATATGTTCCATCATAACAGAGTTAAAATAGAGCGCATATAGCCTCATTCGGGGCTCAAAATAATTCAATATAAATTTCCCGCAGATAAATCCCGACGACAGAATATAAGAATTTTGGGCATCTGGGTATTTGTAAAAAAAGGCTAATATGGATCTTTGGGAATATCTTGATGCAATACAAGGACTTTTAGGCAATAAAAAAACAAAATGACCCATTATTTTAAAAGAACGAATTTTTTTCGGATAGGGTAGTCGTAGATTTCGGGATGAAATCTGGGGACACCAACTTACAAGGAGGTTCTACAACTTTACGTTCCCTTCACTTGTATGAAAATCTTCGTCATTGTATATCATTGTACTTCGTACAACCTATAATAACCTACAATAAATAGAAACCCTAAATACTTGTAATACCCTTAATCAATGGATTATATTAAAAAAGAAAAATCATTTTTTAGGCGAGGTTGGCCTACCCTTGGAGATCAACCCATGTCAAGCCAATCCAATTGTTGCACTACATGCCCTCAAGTGGGATCAAGTTTATTTGTAGTTCTCTTAGTATAGGTGAAAATGTGAATATAATTTAATCCAACCCCTTATGTGTTCCCTCATGTATCTTCACACAAATATAGCGGGATAACTATAGATTAGTAAATGTATCCAATGTGGTAGTAGTGTGATATGGTTTCCTTCAAGTGCTAAACTAAATCTTTATGTCCCTTGAAAACCTTTGAAAATAATTGGAGTGACTTTCTCTTGTTAATACATGGATCTAAGATCTTTATATTCTTAGAAATTGAGGAAGCTAGACTATTTGACCTCATTAAGTTCTTCATACCTAATGTAGTGGTTTCTGTAAATGATGTGAAACTTCTTTTGGAAGATTTAGGAGAGCCTTGAGTGATTTTTTATTAACATTTACAATAGGAGTTTATGAAAGTGATATGTCAGTTATGTATTGATATTGACTTTCTTATATAGGATTTCATAGGTAAAATGTGATGTTATGATACATACAAGATAATCAAATTACAAACAAAGTTGTTAGATAAAATAGGGAAATGCCATATAGGTCGGTCATGACCATAGTCCACTATGGACCAAAATAGTATGATTTTTCAAAGGAAGATAGTGAATATAAAATCAAACGTTTGGGAATGACTTTAGAGTTTGAATCAATACTTTGTTTTATTAATATTTCCTATATGAATGGTAGAGTAGAGTACCAGGATGAGAAATTCAAGAGAGACATAACAAGATGTGTTGATTGAGCTTATAACATGAGAATATGTCTAAGATAAAGGAACATATCCTAACTTTTCATTTCCAAAGGATAAGTTACAAAATTTTATTTTATACATTTTCCCCCTTTAAGAATATAGTTGAAAATTTCACTCTTAAAGGAAACACATGGTTTGAGTTTGCATTCACACTTTGTCTTCGGACCTTTGGAATAATTGCAACCTTCTAATTTGTAAGTGTTGGCATGCTCCATGATGAAAACTGAAACACATAGTAATAATTAATGAATCAAAACAATAAAAAAAATAGTAATAAATGTAAATTAGATATGGTGATTATAACTTTTGAAATAATTAAAATATGCACAAAACTATGTAAATGAGATGGAAAAACATGGAAGGAATGCATGTTGTCTGCCATTTTGTAGGCCAGGAGCTCTCATTCTTGATGTACTTTAGAGATTGGCATTTGTTTTGTCAATGCTAAAAGTGAGTGGGAGTTCATGAGTCGTTGGGAGCTTTTGGTGAAGGAGATATAGTTGTTGAGTGCTTTCAAAGCGAACTAGGAGAACTTGGAGGGGTCCTTAAATTGCACCAACGTTAAGAGAGAAGTGAAATTTGAGTATTGGACGGCTCTGCCATTTTTCTCCCAACCTTTAATCTTCCCCCATAACTGAGTTAAGAGAAGGGGAATTAATCTATGAAGGACTTAGTCACTTTGATGTAGCTTCCATAACCACTATGGTACCACACAGTTATAAAAAATGTGGGCGCATAGACAAGGTGCCAATTTTGTACAATAATACACTCAAAACCAAGAGGAATGGCCTCGTAAACCATGATTGCTGGATCTACCCAATAAGTTGTATTGTTGAGTAAAAGGCCTTAGAAGTAAATCTAATGAAATGCAATGTAAAGGAGGTGAAGGACCATGCCCCCAAACCCTTGTTGGCATTGAAACTATATCTGAATGTCTTTGGAGCAAGGAATGAAGTACTCATGTCCCATATATAATGACTCTTTTTTGTCATGCTATGTAGTTGCATGTCCCCTATAGACAGAAATTTGTAAATAATTGTAGGAATATGTAAACTATTTGATTTTTTTAGAATGTTCCTATTTGAAACATACAAGCATCTAGTTTTGTTGGACCAGTACTATGGTTTTGAATGTTTGTTATAATGCCAGTTAACTATGTGGTGTATTCCTACCACTTTTTTATTTTTACCTGTTTCTTACGATATGGCCATATAGAAACATGTTCCCTCATCCTGTAAAATTTTTGCAATAGTTGTAGATGTTAAATATATCCTGAAATTTTTCCTCTTTTGAGGTATGTGTGATAAATAATTTAAGTGTGTGGATCATGCAAGAAGGAAGGATGAACAAATGTTAAACAAGCATGGTCTAAAATGGAACGTGAGGTTGTAATGGTAAGCACCATGTGATAACACCTCCTTCAGCCAACCATCCTTCCCCACACAATGCTACAACACTAAGATCAGAGTTGAGTTTACTACCCTGGAAATAAATGGTAATGGCAGGGTACCTTTTTGGGTGGAGTGTTAGAAATGTGCAAGCTAGAAACAATTACTCAAAAAAACTGCTTCTACCTCAAGCAAAAAGCAAACTCTGCCCCCTCCCTATTCTGCCTAACCTGGGACCCTTCCAACTTGTGCCAACATGGGAGCTTTTAATCAGTGCATGGACATCTACAAGAATTATGGAGAGTTGATTGTGGTTAGATGTTCTTCGTTTCAACTATTGATGGTGGAGATACAAGATAAGTTTGGAGGCTTGCTCAATGCATGCAAACCGTTTGATGAAATGCCTGTATTCGTGGTTAGCCCATGAACCGATTGTACATCCCCTCTCGGGCATTGTTTCGTCACCTCCGGGCATGGTTACACTCCTCTTTTTCCACTTGCTTTTGAACTCTCTTTTCATTTAATAATGGTTTGAATGTTAAATCATAAATCAAGTTGTTATGGAAGTGTTGTTTTAAATCACATTGCAAACCACGTTAAATAGTTTCCTTACATCGTGTTAAACAAACATTGAAGTGGTTTCCTTGGATGGCGTGTCTAGTACTAGGTCATGAATTGGACCAAAATAAACCTCTAACCTGCTCACCATTGTATACGCTTCGTGACTAGTCAAATTGGAAAGGAAAACAAATTCTAAAATGCAAACTTATAATGTTGAAATAGTCTCAAATTGTGATGAAAACCTCTCAAAACTGACGCACAAAAACGTCTCTAAACCCCTTTTCCGTTGTTAAACTATTGCAGCCTCTTCCTTGTCATATGGAGACCTCATCTTAACCTGGAAACATTGCCAAAACATTTGGTAATCCTGTTTGCGAAGTGGTTATCGGTCACTTCAAAAACTGGTTGTTGGGAGCAACCGTTTGACTATGATCGAACCCTCTAGAAACCACTTCGTTTTTTGTGTCTATGGATCCTAGAAGAAAAATTTGAACCTGCATACCTCTTTGTTGTTATATGGGGAATAACAGTGTATTTCGTTTTAACCATTACCCTCGAAAAACGCATTTTGCGCACCTGTTTCAGAGCCCACTTGACTTAGTTCGCTAGAGGGCAAATGATCGATTTCAATTGATTGGCTCTGAAAAGTTGTTGCTGTTTGAGCCTCGGTGATTAGTTTTGGATTCCGTTTGTTTTTGGTGATTCTCTGTATAGTAGATACTAGGGTAGAGTAATTAACCATTCCATTTGGGGGTCCCGCATCATTTTTGCAGGTCCTTCCGTGACCACTTGTGCTAGTTTATGCAATAGCGCAACAAAGGCTTGCAGACCCGCGTTGACTCTCTAGCACAACACTTAAAATTGATGTGATGTTTCGAAATACTTATGATGAGTACAAATACGTGGTTTGGTACACTTAAACACGACTGTTAATGGAAAGTGAGAATTGCATGATGCGACACCTTTACGTAGACTCATGTAGCGACAACGAGAGTCGAAAACTAGTTAGAAGTTGTAGAACTTGTGTTACTCTTAAAAGCTCTTTGAAATGTGAATGTTATAAATCAAAATGGATTGTGTCATCTCTCACCCTCTTTGGTTATGGAATTGGTTTGGTTTACTTGCATAAAAGAAATATAGTGTTTTATCTCTCTAATCTCTCTCCAAATCCTTAAAAGTTGTCTTGATTAAATAAGTATGAAAATGAATATTTTGATCGTCTCTCTAACTCTGAATTGATTCGGGAGTTTTTGTTAGTGTGTTAGACGGGAGGGGTGTGTCCATGCCAGCGTGTGTCGCTGACCCATGACTACATGGTTTTATAGGTTGCAGGTAACGCGACGACATAGAATAATTGATAAAATTGTATGTTAAAAATGTTTATGGAATTTCTATCATGTTTTTCCACCAAGGGTGGAAAGACATATTGCTTTCATATTTATATGTATTCTTGTATGTTTTATACAAAAAAGGGTTAACTTATTTATATTTGCAATGGAGAATTGGTGTATAAGAATTCTATAGATAGTACCTGAATAATTTTAGAAAGATGCATTTGAAGACTTTTTATCAACATATACTCGATTAAGACCATTTTCACTTACTTTTTCTGACATTTCATCAATAGTGAAAGATGTGAATATAGGGTTGTATATGTTAAAAATATTAGTGTTTTGAATGTGAGAAAACAAACAAACTTGCTTCCCTAATCTAATCTTCTCAACAATACTTCAGCTAGAGAAAATGGATTGAAAGGAAGAGAGAGACCAATACTTGCACT